>CM060882.1:10175000-11375000 GCA_030762935.1 Hymenopus coronatus | reverse complement strand
GGGTCGAGTGCAATACCTGCTCTATACGCTATGTACATAGTACGTGTGGAAAAAGTAAAAACTGCAGTTAAGCTACTATAAATAAACAATTTAAAAAATCTTATATATTACAATCACATGCCTTTCTCTACATAACAATAACACCATGGCACAACAGCTCACGGGGAACCTTGACCTACCGCCCGGCCGCTGCGTCCCCCATCTCGGCCCATTGCAGACGTAATGGATGGGGTGCAGACTTGGAGGGTGAGACGTGGTCAGCGCCTCGAGCCCCCCGGCGGTTCTCGTGACCTGGAGCCGCTAATCGCGGAAAACATTAGCAGAAATGGTCTTACTACCTGCTTTCTTGTAAGTAGAAGGGAAATAAGTGAATACATTAGGCTAAACCGATAGTCAAATATTTTAAAAGGAGAAAAGTATAAATATTATAAAACTGAAACGAATAACAAAGGATATCTCAAAAATGGTCAACTCCAGGAAAAATATATATGATATAAATTGTGTGCTTTAACTAGATCTACATTTTTGTATATGCTTTTGACTGTTCGGCAAAATTCATCCAGAATAAAGAGATCTTCATAGACTATTCCCTGAAAATTGAAGATATATATTTTGTTCACTTCGTACATTTATTTTATATGAGATATTTTAATCAAAACCGTTACATCCAATTACAAGAACATCAAAATTTTCAAAGTTCTCGATGTAAAGGATAGTTTGGTGTGGGTGGATTTTCTTGAAAATCTTTACATCCTTGCGAGACCGTAAATTTAAAACGGACATGTTTTTAAAAATGCTCTTTTTGGACTCAAGAGTGTTCCAAAGCATGCACTTCCAGAGAAGTCTCAGTATCGAGTTTTTAGGTGGAATACAGTACCTTCTCTACCCACTAAGTATGCACATAGTGCGTGTAGAGAAAGTAAAACAGCCATTCTGAAGCCGGCGTCATACCGACACTGTATAAAACTGCACCACGCGCATGCGTACTAAGAGCTTTTGTCATGTGACATTAACTCATTCCGGAAGAGAACAACATAAAATTTGCATTAAATTCTCATTATGTGACGCATCAACTTTGTTAAACCCATACACAACCTGTAATGCTCATGTGCTTTAATGTAATTTGCAAACAAAGCACTTTCAATTACAATTTAATAGCTTTTTAAGAACGAAAGCATTAAATTAAACATTGCTTTCTATTGTGTGTTCCGAAGCAATCCTAAAGGCATTAGAATAATAATCAAGTATTTATTTATGCAGAAAAACCACGTGAACTAGAAGCATTACTATATATATAAAATGAAATCAGTCTATTAACAGAATTTATGTTCCATATCTGTTCCAGAGTTTTAGCTTTTATATTGATGTAATGGTAATTTTTATAAGTAACACCAGGGGTGTTTTCACTTTGTCTGCTAATTTTTTCTCGATTAGCATAAAGTAAATAGAAGCATAAGGTTTTTAACAAATATTTACTTCAGATTTTTCACTATTTTTATGCAAATTTCACAGACACATCACCTTAAAAGAAGTAGATAGGATAAAAAAATGTATGAGAATAACTTGTGGAAGAGTGAGAACAGAATATCAAGTAATAAGTGTTTCAAATATTTATATGTTTTGATTAACCTAGGAGTTGGAATATAACGAGAAGACTACCAAGCTGTGCGCCAATCAGAGCATTGATTTTTGCTGTCAGGGTTTGCAGTAAGGTGGATCATATAAAGGTCAGTGTGTATTGGATTATTGGATATATCATACAAAGTAAAGGGCGGACGTCATTAATCGTGCAAAAAGGGAACCATTTCTAACGTTTCAAAGACAAATTACATTAGATGCTCTCCGGAACAAACTAAGGGTACAGATCATCTGTGTTTGTAATTAACTTACGAGAAGCAACTGCAAACAACGCAGATACTTCAGAGAAAAACTGGGCGCTTCTCTGTATTCGGTTATAGCTAATTAAGGGAACACCGATGTTATAATAGTTATTTATGATACAAGTGGTGAAGTTTTATATTGTAAATAGGAAGCTTGGGAAACGAGGCCGTAGACCGAGTACAGTAATCCTACCAACAACATAAAACAATTTTAACACTATTACTTTCTCTACACGTACTATATAGATAGTGTACAGAAAATATATAGCATTCCACCCAAAAAGTCGATCGCGAGATTTCACCGGAAATATATGTTTTTGGTCCCCCTGAATTCAAAAGAGCATTTTTACTTTCTCTAGCCCCATATGTACAATATACATAGGGATAGAGAAGTATTGTATTCCACCCAAAAATTCTATACCGAGATTTCACCGGAAATATATGTATGCAAAAAAAGCATTTTGAGAAAAAAGTCCGTGTGTGTGTGTGTGTGTGAACACGATAACTCAAAAACGAAAAGTAACTTGGTATTTAAGTTTAGAATCTTCCAGGGATGCAACACGAAGATTTTAAGAAAAATTTCCCCAACCCAAACTACCCTTTACATAAAACTTTTTTTCGAAATTGTTGATTTTCTTAAAAATGGCTCTAACGATTTTGATTAAAATATCATATATTAAAAATATTTACCTAACAAATAAAATGTATATGTTGGATTTTCTGGGAATAGCTTCTGAAGACCTGTTTATTCTGAATGAATTTTGCTTAATTTGGCATAACTAATAAACCGTAAGAGATAGACAAAAAACGTACTATACAAAAATTTAGGTCTTGTTAAACTACACAAGCTATGTCATATACATTTTTCTCGTGGAGCTTACCGTTTTCGAGGTATTCATTTTTATTAGTTTTAGTTGTGAAATACTTATACTTTTCTTAGACGGGAGTGTCCGTTATCTTTTGTTCTACTCCTGGCCAAGAAAAGCGATTTGTAATGACAATCGCATAACGATAGCTTTTAAAACATTTGACTATCGATTTAGCCTAGTGTATTCCCTTATTTTCTTCCTACTTATATGGAACGAAATAATAAGAACATTGTACTGAGTACCATGATTAACAAGGTGCAGAAAGAAGAAGAATCTTATGTATGAAGTTTGTAGAACAGCTAGAGAAAGCCATGTGAGAGTAAAACATAAGATTTTTATAAAAAGGTCCGTGTGTATATGTGTGCTTGTGTGTCTATGAACAGCATTGCTAAAAAACGGAAAGACCGATGAATATACAACTTGGTAGTTAAATTTGGCATCTCCCAAGGATGCGATATGAAGATTGCCAAGAAAATCCCCCCACCCCCAACTACCTTTTACATGAAACTATTTTTCGAAAATGTTGATTTTCTCAAAAATGGTTCCAACGATTTTGATTAAAATATGTTATATTGAAGATATTTACCTGACAAATAAAATGTATATCTTGAAATTTCTGGGAATAGCCTCAAAAGTCCTCTTTATTCTAAATGATTTTCATTGAATTTTGCATAGCTTATAAGCCGTAAGCGATAGACAAAAACTTACCACACAAAAAATGTAGAGCACATTAAAACACCTAATTTACGTTATATACATTTTTTTCCAGTAGTTGTTCGTTTTTTAGATATTCCTTGATTTTGGTTTCAGCTTTGAAAATCTTATACTTTTTTCATACTGGAATTGGCCAACTCCTGTCCACACAAACAAAGGAAGTTCAGTCACATAGCAACCAGCTTTTGACTATCACTTTAACCTATGCTACTCACTTATTTCGCCTCTACTTACAAGGAAGCAAGTAATGAGACTATTTCTGCTACTTTTTTCTCAATTATCATGAAGTAAATAGAAGCATGAGCTTTTTAACAATAATTTGTTGCAGAGATGTAGAGAAAGTCATGTAAATGGAACACGTCAAATTTTTTTAGACAGTTTTCAATATTTTAAGACATATATTTCTAAATAGATTGTTTTACCTATATATGGAGTTCATACTTAATGGTGTGCGATATTCAGTTGTTGCCCTGCTTAGCGTCAGTGCTTACAACATGATGACTTACTTGTACAGAACGAAAACATTCTATACAACGGAGTCAGAGTAGCAGTTATAATTTTGCTCTCTTCGCTGCTTGCATGATTTTGATTGGTTCAGCAGATTCCTTCTTCATGACATTCTAACCATCCACCATTTTCTGGATCGACAGCAGTTTTCAGAGTAATAGACTACATGAGTGAGACCATGGACACATAAACCAAAGTGGGCAGCATTGAGTATTATAATTTTACAACACTGAGTGACGGAACTGCCTACTTTTAATATTACTGACACATGGTAAAAGACATGTGTATTTATAGCATCAACTCGCTAAAAAAGGATTTTTATAAGGTGTTATAAAATCTGATGTATTCCATTCACGTGACTTTCTCTACATCGCAAATTATTGTTTAAATTAGCAGAACTAGTCTTATTACTTGCTTCCTTCCAAGTATAAGCGAAATAAGGGAGTAGCATAGGTTAACGTGATAGTCAAAAGCTGGTTACTATGTGACTGAAGTTCCTTTGTTTGTATGGACAGGAGTTGACAAATTTCTGTATGAGAAAAATATAAGTTTTTCAAAGCTGAAAACAAAACAAGGAATATCTCAAAAACGATCAACTGCATATTACATAAATTGTGTTTTTTAAGGTGCTCTACATTTTCTAGGTTTAGTGAGTTCTTTTTTATCTCTTACGGTTTAGCAGTTAAGCAAAATTTGGAAAAATTCATCCAGAATAAAGTAGTTTTCAGAGGCTATTCCCAGAAAATACCAGATATACATTTTATTTTCAAGTAAATTTCTTTAATATACGATATTTTTATTCAAAATAGTTACAGCCATTTTTGAGAAAATCAAAGTTTTCGAAAAAAGTTCCATGTGAAGGGTAGTTGGGAGTGGAGGTAATTTTCTCAAAATCTTCATGTCGCATCCCTGGAAGATACTAAACTTCAATACCAAGTTTGGTATTTTACCGACTTTTCATTTTTGAGTTATCGTGTTCACAGCACACGGACACACACACACACGCACACAGACACACACATAGACCTTTTTCTGAAAATGCTTTTATATACAGGGGACCCTAAAACATATATTTCCGGTGAAATCTCGGTATCGAATTTTTTGTGGAGTGCAATTCCTTCTCTATACACTATGTACATAGTGCTTATAGAGAAAGTAAAAAAATGTTTAATTCTAGTGAGGGCAATGCTAGCAACCAAATAAATATTCGTAGTTTCACGAAATATGTATTTTCATTCTACATATATAAAGTAATTAATCTATTTATTTAACTGGCTAAAATATGCTCATGGGTTCCACTCACAAGACTTTCTCTTTATCTCTGTAACAAATTAGTGTTAAAAAGCTTGCTGTTCTATGTATTTCATGCTAATCTAGCTAAACATTAGCAGATATGGTCTTATTACTTGTTTTGTTATAGGTAGAAGTGAAATAAGGGAATATACTAGGCTAAACCGACAGTAACAATTTTTAAAATGTGGCTACAATGGGATTTAATTTCACCACACCCACACATACATTTTCTCTGTTTATGATATTAATATATACATTTAGAAAGTAACTTAAATACAATAACCGTTACATGAAAATAGCGGTTTACGCATAAGAGGTTTTGCCACACAAGTTTGCCAAAAGTTGAAAGAGATGGAGGCACTTACCTGTATATGGGTGTCATATCGTTCTTGTACCATATGACGAGAATCACGCTGTCGTTGGCAATGGGTGGCACAATGTCACATGGGAGTAAGGCCGTTCCCTTGACAACAGCTTGAACCTCTATTGTGGGCCCTGCAAAACAAAACAACCTTTGTTAATAAACGCTTTGCTCCAGGATAATCATATATGCAAACGTAATGCGTTTGTACAGGAAAAACTCTCATGTGCTGCATTCATATGATTTATTCTCTGTGTGCTTATTTTCTCTACTTCATATATGATACATTCTAGGTAGAGGAGGAATTGTATTCTACTGAGACCGTTAGTTAACCTCATCATCATTATTAATTATTGCTTAATATTTAATGTACAAATAAAATATTTCTCAGTATGTGTAGGAAGCTAGCTTGAAACCAGCGCAGATTAGGGTGTTTACGAAACTGGGTCGCTGCATAAGGGGAAGATTCTTTGTTAAGGTAGAAAGTTGGTAAAAGTCACGCACTCATTTAAGCATGTGCGTGCAATAGAGTAACATGTGAAAGTGAACTAGGGGAAGTCTCTAATATACAACAAAAGAGTTTTTCTCCATTGTATAAATGCAGACACGAAGTATTTATAGTCCATTATGGGTAATAAAAACTGCACTATAGGACGCATAGACGCCAAGCTCGCGGTCTTTTTAACCATTAGAAATAAAGCAGCCATGATACCATATTGTTCCAAATAAGTGGCAGCTTGAAGACAGTTCATGCGCACACTGTAATGTTCACTTGCTAGAAGCAGACCATAATGTTCAGCTGCTAGATACACAATACAAAGTTCAATTGTCGGAGATATACAATGTAACGCTCGGTTGATAAATTCGCAGGACGCACGGATCAGTCGTCAAACACGCACGGCTATAATCAGTTTTGTGCATAGTTCTGAGATAGCTGCACATTTATGTTGTAACATTAGTATGTGATATTTAACACATTAAAGTCTAGGCGTTTTTTTAGTTAATGGGCCAAGAAATCCAGGGTTTTTTCTCTATTTTGAGTTATTATAAGTACATCAATCAAATCTGAAAATAGTATTGGGACCATCTAAAAGTATAGTATTAAAGTTTTCTCAAAAGTAAGAAAATAGTCTTAACTTCCGTTTTTATATTTTATTTTAAATTTACAAGTATCAAATTTGAGTTTGAAGAAATCTGATGTGTTACACTCGCATGTCTTTCTCTAGCTTTCTACAAACAAACTTCTTACAAAAGGTAATTCTTTTTTCAACACCACGATAATCGAGATAAACATTAGCAGAATGATATTACCTAGTTCCTTATAAGTAGACTGGAACTAAGGGGAATGCATTAGGCTAAAGTGATAGTCAAATGTTTTAAAACCTGTCGTTATGCGATTGTCATTGCAAATCACTTCTTTGCTTGGCCAGGAGTAGAACAAAAGAAAAACGGAACTCCCGTCTGATGAAAGTATAAGTACTTCACAACTGAAATTAATAACAAGGAATACCTCGAAAACGGTAAGCTTCACGAAAAAAATGTATATGGCGTGAAAGACCACTTAGTTTTGTTCAGAAGCCTCTCTATCAGGCTTGAAGTTTTTTTACGTGCCATAAATTTACGATACGGAACTAACGGCTTTACTTCCCTTCCGAAGAATGATAGGTAAGGATTTTTACATCCAAAAAAATCCATCGTCCTCCGTCGGGTTTGACCTCGTGACCTTAGGTATACGAGGTTAGCATGGTAACACCATGGGTAGTTGGAGGTGTGGGGAATTTCTTGGTAATCTTCATGCCGCCTCCTTGGAAGATAACAAACCTAAATACCAAGTTATGTGTTTAACGGTCTTTTCACTTTTGAACTATGCTGCTCACAGGAACACACACACAGACACACATTCAGACACACACGGACATTTTTTTGAAAATGCTTTTTCTCAATTTATGGGTCTTAAAACATGTATTTCCGCTGAAATCTCGGTATCGAATTTTTGGTTGCATTACAATACCTTCTCTATACACTACATACATAGTACGTCTAGAGAAAGTAATTCAGGAGCAATCAAAACTTCTTATTTCTGGTGAATTATCCGTATAGAATACCGGTGTGGTATACAATATCTCCTCCGCCTACTAGTATATTGTACATACGTGCTAATAATAATAACAATAATAATATAATATTAATATTATTATTAATAATAATATAATAATAATTTAGAAAAAATAATAAATATAAGAAAGGTATTAAAGGTCTAAAATTTGAAAAATAAACTAAATTTATATAATTGTTATTTTTAGATGGCGGTAGTGTAGGGATGTTGTAATGTAATGGAAGAATTAGGTTTATAGAATTTTGGTAATAAAATGTTTATGTTTATGGTGTGTTTTATTTATTTTCTAATTTGTTTAGTTTTATATGTTTTGTTTTTAATTTATTTTTATATTTTATTGGTAATTTATTTAGATTAGATTATGAAAGTGTAATTATTAAATGTTGAAAAATGTTTATAATTTTATTTTTTTATTTTATTAGTTCTTGTAATTATGTAGTTTATTATAATTTATTAGCTTTATTATTTTTATTTTGTGCTGTATATTTAATTTTATTGATATTTGTAATTAATCTGTTAATAATAAATGTATGATGTATGGAAATAAATAACTCTTTAAATACCTGACATATTAGCCCTGGGTTTAGAAATTAGATACCAGGGTTTTTACATAGATTTTTATTTTATCATATTTTATTTTATTTTGTTTTGTTTTGTTTTATTGTATTTTATATTTGTGCATACGTGCTATAGAAATTAAAGGGAATGTTAAGTTTCGGAAACACATAGAGAAGATTGTACAACATAAAGCAGTTACAGGTAGCGTGTATATAAACATAATGGGTATCCTTCCCTTCTGTAAGCACATACACACACCGGCCCATTGAACCGCTGGAGGGGGGGAGGCTTCATTAAAATGCGAGCAGGAAAGGTAGACGTATTAAAAAAGGAAGGATTTTTAGGGGATCCACACGTGGTGGGTAAGCCATGTCTTTTGAACTGGGGAGATGAATGGTACCCTTGGGCTAAGCTAAGAGAAACGCATTTGGCTAATGGGTAAGGTTCCCTGTTGCAGGATTCCATATCTGTAAACCCTGGTGTAACCTTTGCACCTGGTATCGTATTTTATTATCTTAGAGCAACTCCCCGCGACACGTAATATATGATACAGTGGGAGAATTGGTTAGTTCCCACTCTCTTACATTCTTACTTTCTCTACACGTACCATGTACATAGTGTATAGAAGAAGTACTGCATGCCACCCCAAATTTCGATACCGTGATTTCACCAGGAACACATGTTTTAGGACCCCCTGAATCCAAAATGAAAACATTTTTAGAAAAAGGTCCGTGTGTGTCTGTGTGTGTCTATGGACAGAATAGCTCAAAAACGAAAATACCGTTAAATACCAAACTTAGTATTTAAGATCAATATCTTCCAAGGATTAGATACTAAGATGTTCCAGAAAATTCCCCCACCTTCAGTGGGGGAATTACATGGGCAAATTTTAGAAAACTTTGATTTTGTTAAAAATGGCTCTAACCAATTTGATTAAAATATCATATATTAAAGATATTTACCTGTAAAATAAAATATATATCTAGAATTTTGTGGGAATAGCCTATGAAGGATAATTTATTCTGCATGAATTTTACGTAATTTTGTATATCTGGCAAACCGTAAGAGAGAGACAAATACTTAATTCACAAAAACTGTAGATCTCATTAAAACACACAGTTTATATTATATACATTTTTTTCGTGGACTGGATCGGTTTTAAGATATTCCTTGTTATTGGTTTCAGCTTTAAAATACTTAAAAATTTTCTCAAATAGAGGGTACAGTTTCTCTTCATCTCTGTCTTGTTTTATCTATGCTATACAAAGCGACCTGAACTGCAAATGTTTCACATAGAACCAGTTTTTTAAGGATTTGACCATCGATTTAATCTAGTGTATTCCCTTACTTTGCTTCTACTTACAGGGATAGAACTAATAAGACAGTTTCTGCTAGACAGTTTACCTAGATTAGCACATCGTAAGTAAAAGAATAATTTTTTTTAACGAAATTCATGTGAATGGAACACATCACATTTTTAGAAAAAAAATGTCCTTGTATGTATCTGTCTGTAGACCGAATAGCTCAAAAACGAGAAGTCTGTTAAATACCAAACTTAGTATTTAAGTTTGCTATCTTAAGAATGCGACAAGAAGATTTTGAAAGAAATCTCCCGCACCTAAATTACTCTTAAGATGAAATTTATATGAAAAATAAACTGTATATCCAGAATTTTTTGAGAATAGCCTGTGAAGACATCTTTATTCCTGATGAATTTAGCGAAAATATGCATAACTGGTAAAGCTTAAGAGATAGGCAAAAATTTACTTTACAAAAAAATGTAGATAAAGTTAAAACACACAATTTATGTCATATATGTTTTTTATCGTGGAAATGACAATTTCTGAGATATTCCTTGTTATTTGTTTCAGATTCAAAATATTAATATTTTTCTCACACGGAAAGTTGTAAACTCCTGCTCCTGCATAGAAACGGATTTTAACCATATGCCAACCAGCTTTTAAAGGTTTTGTGTATCGTTTTGGGTGTGTATGCCCTTATTTTCCTTCTAATTACAAGGAAGCAAGTGATTAAACCAATTTCTAATGTTTGTCTTGATTATCATAAAGTAGACAGAAAAATATGTGTTTTAAAAAATATTGTTACAGTGATGTAAAGAACCATGTGAATGGATCATATCAAATTTTTACTTTCTCTACACTTACTATATACATAGAGTATAATAACTCCATGGCACGACAGCTCACGGGGAACCTTGGCCTACCGCCCGGCCGCTGCGTCCCCCATCTCGGTCCACTACAGACGTCATGGATGGAGTGCAGTATTGGAGGGTGAGACGTGGTCAGCGCCTCGAGTCCCCCCCGGCCGGTTAATGCGGTCCTCACGACCTGGAGCCGCTACTTCTCCATCAAGTAGCTCCTCAATTGGCCCCCCAGGGACCTTACGAGGCTGAGTGCACCCCGGGCCAGGTCTCCCAGCGGGGGAAAAATCCCCACGCCGGTACTGGGGATCGAACCCAGGTCTCCCGCTTGGTAAACAGCAACGCTACCACCGCGCTAAGGAGACGACATAGAGTATAGAAATGATATTATATTGTATCCAAAAAATCTATACCGAAATTTCACTGGAAAAACGTGTTTTAGAAAAAAGATCGTGTGTATGTGTGTCTGCCTGTTGACAGCATAGCTCAAAAACGAAAAGACCGTTATATACCAAACGTAGTATTTAAGATTAATATCTTCCAAAGATGCGATACTAAGATTTTTCAGAAAAAACCTCCACCCTCAACTAAAATGGCAAAATATTCAAAAATGTGATTTTAGAAAAAATGATTATAACGATTTTGATGAAAATATCGTATATTAAAGATATTTACCTGACAAATAAACTATATATCTTGAATTTTCTGGGAATAGCCTCTAAAGACTACTTTATTCTGGATGAATTTTAGGGCATTTTGTATATCTGGCCCACCCTAAGAGTAAGACAAAAACTTACCGTATAGAAAATTTAGAGCTCGTTAAAACGAACAATTTATATGATATGCATTTTTTAATTGAGTGGGTCGTTTTTAAGACATGCCTAGTTATTGGTTTCAGCTGTAAAGACTTATTTTTCTCATACGGGAATTTGTCAATTCCTGTCCATAGAAACAAAGGAAGTTTACTCCCATAGCAACCAGCTATCACCTTAACCTATGCTACTCCCTTATTTCCCTTCTAATTACAAGGAAGCAAGTAATAAGACTATTTCTGCTAATCTTTTTCTGGATTAATATGAAGTAAAGGGAAGCATGAGCTTTTTAACAATAATTTTTTCAGAGAAATGGAGAAAGTCATATGAATGAAACACATCAGATTTTTTGTTTATTTGTTTGTCCCAAGTTTCATAGTTTAGCCAACTATTAGATTAATTTGGGTTAATTTAATTGGTTTATCTCTTTAAATAAGCACAGGCTTGTTGATTCAACCGCCTCTGGCAACGAAACCACGTGATGGATATCCCTTAAACTTTAACTGCCATTTACCTAAAGATGACGGTTACAAAATACAAACTTTTACGATGCCAGGAATGAAATTGCTGGCTCTTCTAAGGTCTTATTAGAGGTCCCTCGTATATTCTCGGTGAAATCGCGGTGTCGAATTTTTGTGTGGAATACAATACCTTTTCTACCAACAATGTAATACTTACTAGAAAAGTACTAATGCTTCGATATTACATAGTTTTTAACCAAAAGGATTCATCACTTTAACATAAGTAAATAATTTGAGTAGATACATACTGCTACAAAAAATCTGATGTGTTACATTCACATAACCTTCTCTACATCTCTGTAGAAAAGTATTAGGTATATAAAAAGCTTAAGCTTCTATTTACTTCACGCTAATCGTGAGAAAAGCTGGTTGCTATGTGACTGAAGTTCCTTTGTATGGTCAGAAGTTGACAAATTCCTGTATGAGAAAAGTATGTTTTTCAAAGCTGAAACCAAAACCAAGGAATATCTCAAAAACGACCACCTCCAGGGGAAAAAAAAGTATATAAGATAAATTGTGTGTTTTAACGTGCTCTACATTTTTTGTGTGGTAAGGTTTTGTGTTTCTTATACGATTTAACAGCTATGCATAATTTCTTAAATGTATTCCAAATAAAATAGTCTTCAGAGGCTATTCCCAGAAAATTAAAGATAAACGTATTATTTGTCAGTTAAATATCTTTAATATACAATATTTTAATCAAAATCGTTACAGCCATTTTTTAGAAAATCAAAATGTTCTAAAAAAGTTCCATGTAAAAGGTAGTTGGGGGTGAGGGAATTTTCTTGGAAACCTTCGTGTCGCATCCCTGGAAGAAACCAAACTTAAATACCAATTTTGGTATTTAACAGTCTACTCGATTTTGAGCTATGCTGTCCACACACACACAGAACACAGACACACACAAGGACCTTTTGTAAAAATTTGATGTGTTCCATTCACATCTCTATATCTCTGCAATAAATTATTGTTAAAACGCTTAGGCTTCTATTTACTTCATGATAATTGAGAAAACATTAGCAGAAGTATTACTGGCTTTCTTGTAAGTAAAAGCGAAATAAGGGAGCAGCATAGGTTAAAGTGATAGTCAAAAGCTGGTTGCTATGTGACTGAATTTCCTTTGTTTGTATGGACAGGAATTGAATAATTCCCGTATGAGAAAAGTAAAACTTTTTAAAGTGGAAACTTATAACAAGGAATATTTCAAATACAATCCACTCCACGAAATAAAAACAGTATATGACATAAATTGTGTGTTTTAAGAAGCTCTACTTTTTCTGTTCAGTAAGTTTTTGTCCATCTCTTACGGTTTGCCAGTTATACAAACTTCCGTAAAATTCATTCAGAATAAAGTAATTTTCAGAGGTTATTCCCAAAAAATCCAAGATATACATTTTATTTTTAGGTAAATATTTTAAATATACAACACTTTAATAAAAATCATTAATGCCATGTTTGAGAATATCAACATTTTCAAAAAAGTTCCATGTAAAGGGAGTTGAGAGTCGTAGATTTTCTTCAAAATCTTCGTGTCGTTTGTTGGAAGAAACCAACCTTAAATACCAAGTTTGGTATTTAACGGTCTTTTCGTTTTTGAGCTATGCTGTTCAGAGACACACACACAGAATACAGACACACGCACAAACATACGGACCTCTTTGTAAAAATGCTTTTTTGGGGGGGATTCAGGGGGACCCAAAACATGTAGATCTCATGAAAGCTCGGTATCGTATATTGGGGTGTAATACAATACCTTTTTTGTACACTATGTACATAGTAGTGTAGAGAAAGTAAGAATAAATATCCCATATACGGAAAACAATCTTTGCGAGGGAGTGTACCTCGAAGAAATCTGCTGCTAATTTTATACATCCATAAAGCAGAGTGAGAAATCCAGTTAAGACAGAACAGGCAGTTTCTAATTACTTCTGAGCTATACCTTGGAAGTCCTGAGGATGTGCAAGTCGTCCTGGGCGGAGCAACTGAAGGCTGAGACCAGAGGAAGGCGTCGAGACGGAGAAATCTAATTTAGCATCACCCTGCGGTCGGAAGTGCCTACCTACACGGTTCACTGGCCAGTAGACACAATATACGCGCATTTTACATGTTTTTCTTTAAACCCGTTCCTTCACTCAAAGGCGTTGTCGTCGTCGGATATTTCTCAGCGTTTCAGACAAAAGAAATCTCTCCATGATCCTCTCTTGTTCTTCGTAAAAGAGCGTCAAAGAAATTCAGACGCTCCGGAATGCAGAGTTGCTAAGCGCTTGCTTCCAGAAAATAACACATCTCATTTCCGTAGCGACTTGAGATAGTTCAAAGCGTTTCTTTGAGGTCCTGTCGCTTTGTAAAGAACATTTCTGAAAGTAAATCAATAATAAAAGTGATACAAACTAACGTACGTAGCATAGCTATTAAGGAGCAGAGAGAAATGAAAACTCTTATGTGCTCCATTTCTCTACATCTCTGCAACAAAGTAGCCTGGCATTAATATGAGGAAGTGGATGAAACGGATGAAAGGTGATGATGGAGCAAAGAGTGGCGGAGGAAACTGGAGGACCCTGAGAAAGTAAGCCAGCGTTCGCTTCGTCCACCACGGGCGCTTTAGCTCGAATCTGGGTCACCTAGGAGGAAGGAGAGAGGTGTAACCGGTTCGCCACGAAGCCGCTACATTCTTCTTCATGACAATGGAGATAAACATTAGCAGAAATAGGCTTAGTATTTGCTTCCTTGTAAGCAGAAGGGAAGTAAGGGAATTCATTAAAGTAAAGCGATAAGATCTTCAAAAAGCATACTTATACCACTGTCACTGAAATTTGTTTCTTTCTATGACAAGAGTAAAACAAAAAAAATTATGTGTTCCATTCACAAGACTTTCTACTTCTGTGTAACAAATTATTGTTAATAGCCTTATTCTTCTATTTACTTCATGCTAATCGAGAAAAAAAAATAGCAGAAATAATCTCATCACCTGCTTTCTTATAAGTAGAAGCGAAAAATGGGAGTATCATTGGTTAAAGTGAAGTCAAAAGCGGGTTACTAGGTGACCTAAGTTCCTTTGTTTGTATGGATACAACATGACAAATTCCTATGTGAGAAAAGTACAAGTCTTTTAAACCTGAAACAAAAAAAAAGAAACAAAAAAATATGTATATATAAAACATTAATTGTGTGTTTTAATGTTCTCTACATTTTTGTGTCGTAGGTTTTTGTCCATTTCTTACGGTTTAGTACGTAGTTACGCAAAATTTCGTAAAATTCATCCAGAATAAACTAGTCTCCAGAGGCTATTCCCAGAAAATTCAAGATATACACATTATTTGCCAGATAAATATTTTAATATACGATATTTTAATCAAAATCGTCAGTCATTTTTGAGAAAATCAAAATTTTCGAAAAAAGTTCCATAAAAAAGGTGGTTGGGGGGATTTTCTTGAAAATCTTCGTGTCGCATCCTTGGAAGATACCAAACTCAAATACCAACAGGCACACACAAGCACACACACGGATCTTTTTCCAAAAATACTTTTTTTGGATTCAGGGGGACCGAAAGCATATATTTCCGGTGATATCTCGGTATCGAATTTTTGGGTGCATTACAATACCTTCTCCATACACTATGTACATAGTACGTTTAGAGAAAGTAAAAACAAATCAAAAAACGCAGAAAACTTGTTTGAGAAAAGTATAAATATTTTCATACTCAATATATAACAAGAAATATAGGTATTGAAAACAGCAACTTTTCCAAGAATAATGTACACTGCATAAATTGTGTGTTTTAACAACAATTTTGTGTAGTAAGTTTTTGTCTATGTCTTTCGTTTTAGCAGTTATACAAAAGTCGTTCAGAACGAAGAGTAAAGAGGTCTTCAAAAATAAATATCTGTCATTTATGGTAGCTTAATCAATATCGTTAGACACAATTTTGAGAAAAATAAAAAGTTGCATATTTTTTTCCATGTAAACAATATTTTGGGGTGGAGGAATTTATTTTAAATCTTCGTGTAGCATCCCCGGAAGATATCAAACTTAAATACCAAGTTTGGTATTTAAAAGTGTTTTTTTGAGCTATGCTGTCCACACAATGACACTCTTAGGCGTACCTTTGTATAAAAATGCCTTTTTTGGATACAGGCGAAAATGCGTAATTTCGGTGAAATCTCGGTATGGTATTTTGAGTGCAATGCAGTACCTTCTCTATATACTATGTGCATAGTACCTGAAGAGAATGTATGACACACATGTTAAAATTGTTTTATTTCGTTCATACTCAGAATATAAAACACCATTTGTGCCACTTGTATCATACGTGAGCCATTTTTTTTCAATCTCCGATAGGCTATAAATGAAGGACAAGTTCTAAAAGAATTATTTTATTACTAAAGGTTTTTATACTTATGGTTACATTTCAACATAATCACCGAAAAGATTCAGACATTTATCGTACCTATGCCCAAATTTGCAGTATCCGCTTCAAAAAATGTTGCCGGCAATGATTTCAAACGAGCATTGACGTTGTTCTGAAGATCTTCATTGGTTTGAAAGTGCTGCCCTCCTAGCCACGTCTTCAGTTCAGGGAAAAGGAGAAAATCGCTGTGTGCCAGGTCAAGACTATAGGGGGGATGATCGAAGATGTCGCATTGAAATTGTTCAAGGAGCCAATGGGTTGTGCCAGCAGTGTGTGGACGAGCGTTGTCATGGATCAACACAATTCCTGAAGTCAGCATTTCTCTTCGTTTGTTTTGAATGGCTCTCCACAAACTTAATGTACGAAGATCTTCAAAACAACGTCAATGCTCATTTGAAATCATTGGCGGCAACATTTTTTGAAGCGTGTATTGCAAAGCTTGTACACTGGTACGATAAATGTCTCAATTTTTCGCTGATTATGTTGAAAGAACCATAAGTGTACAAAACTTTTATTAATAAAATAATTTTTTCTATGAACTTGTCATTTATTTATAGCCTATCGGATGTTGAAAAAACGGCCCTCGTAAATAACTATTTTTAAACTCCATATTTTCATGTGCCATTTTTACTTTGTCTATATGTACTATGTACATAGTGTATAGAGAAGGTATTGCACTCCACCCAAAAATTCGATATCGAGATTTCACCGGAAATATATGTTTTAGGGTCCCATGTGTCCATAAAAAGCATTTTCAGAAAAAGGTCCGTGTGAGTGTCTATCCCTGTGTCCGTGTGTCAGTGTGTCCGTATGACCGTGTGACTGTGACCACGATAACTCAAAAACGAAAAGTCGGTAAAATACCAAACTTGGTATTTAAGTTTAGTATCCTCCAGGGATACGACCCGAAGATTTTGAGAAGAATCACCCCACCCACATTTACCCTTTACATGGAACCCTTTTTCGAAAAGTTTGATTTTCTCAATAATGGCTCTCGATTTTGATTAAAATATCCTATATTAAAGCTATTTACCTGACAAATAAAATGTATATTTTGAGTTTTCTGGGAACAGCCTCTGAAGAATACTTTATTCTCAATGAATTTTACGGAATTTTGAATAACTGCTAAAGAGATGGACAAAAACTTACTATAAAAAGATGTAGAACACGTTAAAACACACAATTTATATTATATTCATATTTTTTCGTGTAGTTCATCGTTTTCAGACATTCCTTGTTTTTGGTTTCTGCTATGAAGAACTTATACTTTTCTCATACAGGAATTTGTCAACTCCTGGTCATACAGACAAAGGAACTTCAGTCACATAGCAACCAGCTTTCGACTATCACTTTAATCTATGGTACTCCCTTATTTAGTTTCTACTTACAAGGAAGCAAGTAATAAGACTATTTCTGCTAATTTATTTCTGATTAACATGAAGTAAATAGAAGTATAAGCTTTTTTAAGAATAATTTGTTGCAGAGATGTAGAGAAAGACATGTGAATTATTTTATAATAACTATTTTAAACTCGTATTTTCATGTGCCATTTCTAATTATTCCCGGACTCTGTGAAACTGCCATACGACACTCGTATCGTAAACATAAGGTCCAGGGGGGGGTGGCCCCAAATTTGGCTAAAAGCACTCGGAAGATAAGGGAGAGAAATATAACAGATATCTGATGAAAATAAAGTGGCAGTAATGGAAGGGCATAATTATTCAGGACGAAGAACTTTTGACTGCGCGCCTATGGTCAACATAAAAACCAAATGAGACTGCGCCACTCTGAGTAGCTACTTTAATCTCATTAACCTCTGTGACCCGCTTCCTTTGACCTCTGTTTTCATTTCTCTTCCTTCTTGCTCCTCTCTCCTCCACGTTAACACATCATGACTCGACAAAGGTTGTAATCATGTTTCAGAATTGACTCTCATAAAACCAACTACTTATTTTTTCGTGGAAAAGTAGAGAAGATTACAACAAGCACGTCACAAACTCACTTTCAACTTACAACTTCGTTATTTCTGGCTTAAAAATGCACACAAAATTAATTTGCTCTAAGAAAAGACAAAGAAGAAACTCATAAATTCGAGGTGAATAATTGGAGCACCTTTCCTCTAATGAAATGTATTAGTGTTGTCTACGCTACATCAAGAGCTGTTAACAAGGCGTACAAATAATTTATATATTACCGGCGCAAAACTTGTGGAATCGTGACCCTGACCACCAACCCAGCTTATCGGAATTTGTGATATGATACTTTGCTTACTGAAAGTCACAGTGAGCAAACTTTATACAGTGCTCATCGAAAGTGTTCCGCATATGTTTTATTCAATGTTATTATTCATTTATTATTTTTTAACCATGGCTCCTGCGTTTTCAAAGTTAAGTGGCAAGGTATTACTTAGAGCAGAGAAATAACTGCAAATGTCCTTGACTTCATGAAACAAGAGGCAAAGATGAAGGAAGGAAATATATGTTCCCCTAGTTCTTCAAAAGCCTGTAGAAAGTGAATGAAAGGGTAGTCAAGGCAACTGATATTTCACTGAGCTCCGTTTCCAGGGTTTTCAAAGATAAGAAAGAAATAAAATAAAACTTAATATATCACTTTTAAATTAAAAGATGTGGAACAGTTGTGTCGCCAGAGAATTGCAGAAATTGGCAGGCCAGAATGGGAAAATGTATGTCGACATGTTGAGAACTTTGAAAATCAATAGAAAGAATTTTAGGAAATCAAAAAGAATTCTAATCCAGAATAATGGTGCAAAAAGTAGTTGATGATGACAATGACATGAGCGAAGACGAAGGACTGTCAGGTGTGGAAGAATTGGAGGCAGACGAAGGACATTGTTTATATAGTAGGCCATTTGTATATATGTTTTGTAGATATGAATGTAACACATGTTTATCAGTGCAGCGCATAAGAGATGACAGATATTTGACATTGACTGTGACAGGCACTCTTCCAGCATCGACTGGTGAACTGCTTATCTGAAAGTACAACTTGCTTCCTAGCTCTCATTAAGATTTTCACATGTCCAGATTTGTTGCGCCAGATACAGTGCTTTCGGGAAGGGGTGTGATCTACAAGGCTGCATGCACCCCGTTCCTAGTTTTATCTGCACTAGCATCAAGATACTTCGGCCTTCACACACGTGGGACTAGCGTTGGGTAATCTCCTCACTGACTATATGTAATATACAATAGGGTTAAAAAATGGTCTGTTTTATGAGGTTTCCTAGTTTTATCTGTACTAGCATTAGAGATACTTTAACCTATCACATGTGGAGGACTAACGTTGGGTAACCTCTCCACTGACTACATGTACTACACAAAAGGGTTAGAAAATGATCTGGTTTATGAGGCTGATGGTTCCTAGTTTTATCTGTACTAGCATTAGAGATACTTTAACCTATCACATGTGGAGGACTAACGTTGGGTAACCTCTCCACTGACTACATGTACTACACAAAAGGGTTAGAAAATGATCTGGTTTATGAGGCTGATGGTTCCTAGTTTTATCTGTACTAGCATTAGAGATACTTTAACCTATCACATGTGGAGGACTAACGTTGGGTAACCTCTCCACTGACTACATGTACAACACAAAAGGGTTAGAAAATGATCTGGTTTATGAGGCTGATGGTTCCTAATTTTATCTGCTCTAGCATCAGATATATTCCAACCTACCACATATGTAGAACTCGCGTTCGGTAATCTCTTCACTGACTGCTAGTAATATTTAATACAGTTAGAAAATTGTCTGATTTATGAGACTGAGGGTTCCTAGTTTTATCAGCACTAGCATGAGAGATTTTCCAAACTATCACACATGTAGGATTAGTGTTGAGTAATCTCTCCACACTGCATGTAATATTTAATAGAGTTAGAAAATGGTCTGGTTTATGAGGCTGAGTGTTCCTAGTTTTATCTGCACTAGCATCAGAGATACTCCAACCTAACTATCACACATGTAGTACTAGCGTTGGGTAGTCTCTCCACTGACTGTATGTAATATTCAATAGAATTGGAAAACGGTCTGGTTTATGAGGCTTAGTGTTCCTAGTTTTATCTGCACTAGCATCAGAGATAGTCTTGTCTAGTATTTGCACCGTACCGGGGAATTGACCAAAGTCTCCTGCAAACGATTCCTCTCCCTTTCCGCTGCCCCTAGCCGCTTTATGCTTCTTGCTCCATCTCTCTCACACCGTTTATCGATCTTTAGCCCTTTATTCCTTGGACCCCGGTGTTTGTCTTGGGGGCTACTTTCTCGGCTGAGGTCAAACTTTTACTTTATTGATTCAGGGGCCCTTTTCATATGAGATCTCCTCCTTCAATTTCATGCCCAAAAGTTTTTTTCAAGTGGTTAGGTCTCCTTTACAACCTACACCAAGAATATAAAACGGTGTCGACACCTGCATGGCCCTTAAAACCTTAGGAAGGCGTTACTTTCAATCGCTTTCCTTTCATTCAACTTTTATCGCAGCTTCCAATGTTTACTTCGCAACGATGTGAAGCAAAGTCCCTCCCAAACTTTCTTTTTTTTTATATATTTAATATTGAGAGCAGCAAAGGAGGGGTTAAAACTTTGTTAAAGCGAAAACCCTGAACTAAAAGGTTCTCCATATTGATAACTTTGAATATCACTTTCGTAATCAACGTCCTAGAAACAGGTTTCTCCTGTTTTTTACTTTCTCTACACGTACTATGTACATAACGAGATTTCACCGGAAATATACGTTTTTGGTCCCCCTGAATCCAAAAAGATTCGTGTGTGTGCGTGTCTAACTAAGGTTTTCATCTTCCAAGGATGCAACACGAAGATTTTCAAGAAAATTCCCCCACCCCCAGCTATCCTTTACATGGAACATTTTTAAAAAATTTGACTTTCTTAAAAATTGCACTAAGGATTTTGATTAAAATGTCAAACATTAAAGATATTTACTTGACAAATAAAATGTATATCTTGAATTTTCTGGGAATAGCTTCTGAAGACTACTTTAATCTGGATGAATTTTACGGAATTTTGCATAACTGCTAAACTATAAGAGATGGACAAAAACTTAACACACAAAAAATGGAGAGTACATTAAAACATACAATTTATGTAATATACATTTTTCTTGTGGAGTTGATCGTTTTTTAGATATTCCTTGTAGTTAGTTTCAGTTTTGAAAAACTTATACCTTACTCATACGGAATTTATCAACTCCTGTCCATACAAACAAAGGAACTTCAGTCACATAGCAAACAGCTTTTGACTGTCACTTTAACTTATGATAGTCCCTTATTTGACTTCTACTTGCAAGGAAGCAAGCAATAAGACAATTTCTGCTAATTTATCTCAATTAGCAAGAAGTAAATAGAAGAATAAGTTTTTTAACTATAATTAGTTGCAGAAATGTAGAGAAAGTCATGTGAATGGAACACATCAGATTTTTTTTTAGTTTCTCTATTCGTATTATGTACATAGTGTATAGAGAATGTATTGTATTCCACCCAAAAGCTCGATACACAATTTACCCCAGAAATACATATTTTGGGCCCCTGGATCCGAAATAAGAGCATTTTTACATTTCTACACGTACTATTTAGGTATATAGTGTATACAGAGTTTATTGTAATGCAACCAAAAATTCAATACCAAAATTTCCCTGAAAAAATACATAAATTCTGGCCTCCTGAAGAAAAAAAACATTTTTACATTCTCCACGCGTACTGCATGCATAGTGTATAGAGAAGATGTATTGCACCCAAAAATTCGATACCGACATTTTATTGGAAATATGTTTTGAAACCTCCAGCATAAAAGTTACTTTCGGTACACGTACTGTGCACATAGTATACATATAGAGAATGTATGTATTGCACCCAAAAATTCGATACCGAAATTTCATTGAAAATATGTTTTGAGGATTTTCTTTTAGAAAATGTCTGTGTGCGTTTCTGTCTGTGTGTGTATCTATGGGTAGAGCAGCTCAAAAACGAAAAGTCCGATAATACCAAACTTGATGTTTAAGTTTATTATCTTCCAAGTATACGACACGAAGATTTTCAAGAAAATCCCTCCAACCCCAGCTATCCTTTACATGGAAAACATTTTGAAAATTTGGTTTTTTCAAAAATAGTTTTAATGATTTGGATAAAAATTTATTGTATTTATGATATTTACATAACAAATAAAATTTATATATTGCATTTTTTGGGAATAGACTCTGAAAACACCTTCATTCTGTATAATCTTTATTCAATTTTGCATAACTGGTAAACCGTAAGAGATAAACAAAAACTTACTGCACAAAAATGTAACTCACGATAAAACACACAGTTGATGTCATATACATTTTTTTTTTTCGTGGAGTTCATCGTTTCTGAGATATTCCTTGTTATTGGTTTCAATTGTACTTTCTCAGGCAGGAAGTGTCCGCCTTTCTTTTGTTCTATTCCTGGCCAAGCAAAAGAAGTGATTTGGGATGACAATCGCATAACAATAGTTTATAAAACATTTGACAATCACTGTAGTGTAGCGCATTCCCTTATTCTCTTCTACTTATAAGGAACTAAGTAGTAATAAGAACATTCTGCTAATATTTATCTCGATTAGCAATGTGTACAAAGGAGGTTTGCGGAGCAGCTAGAGAAAGTCATGTGAGTGTAACACATCAGATGTTTTCTTCTACTTTCAAGGAAGCAATCAATAAAACTAATTTTGATAATTTTTTTGCGATTAGCATGAAAAAAAAACTGATGTGTTTCATTCACATAGCTCTCTCTACATCTCTGCAACAAATTATTGTTAAAAAGCTTATGCTTCTATTTACTTCATTTTAGTCGAGAAAAAAATATGAGAAATAGTCTTATTATTTGTTCCTTGTAAGTAGAAGGGAAATAAGGGAGTACTATAGGGTAAACTGATAATCATAAGCTGGTTGCTATGTGACTGAAGTTCCTTTGTTTGTATGGACAGCAATTTGTATGAGAAAAGTATCATTTTTTAAAAGCTGAAACCAAAAACAAGGAATATGTAAAAAACGATCAACTGCACGAAAAAAATATACATGAAGTAAATTGTGTGTTCTAATGTGCTCTACATTTTTCGTGTTTTAAATTTTTGGCCATTTCTTATGGCTTAGTGGCTATGCAAAATTCCGTAAAACTGATCCAGAATAAAGAAGTCTTCAGAGGCTGTTCCTAGAAAATTCAAGATATACATCTTATTTTCACGTAAATATCTTTAATTTTTGACATTTTAATCAAACGTTGGAGCCATTTTAAGGAAATCAAAATTTTCGGAAAATGTTCCATGTAAAGGGTAGCTTGGCGTGGTGGATGTTCTAGAAGATATTCGTATCGCATCCTTGGAAGATACCAAACTTAAATACCAAGTTTGGTGTTTAACGCTCTTTTCGTTTTTGAGCTATGCTGTGTACAGCTCACAGACACACACACACACACAAATCCAGTGAAATCTCGGTATGGAATTTGTGGGTCAAATACAATACCTTCTCTATGCACTATGAACATAGTACGTGTAGAGAAATTAATAGAAGCATAAGCTTTCTAACAATAATTTATAGCAGAGATGTAGAGAAAGAAACAAGCTGATTTCGATTAGTAAAAGCATTGAGGAGTGATCCTTGTGTTCGAGAACTTTTCCACGATTAAAAGTTTCGACTCTGCCCCTCACTAACATTCAATATTGACGGCATTCAACCATTCGCCAATTTATGAACCATTCTTTATATCGTATTCAAGGCCTCACATTCCCAAGAAATCAAAGTTCGATACATCGGAGTGTTATGATTTTCAAGTGAGAGAATTTTACACTTTTAACTTTACTGATATGTGCCCAAAGCCAAGTCGTACTTTTACCAGAAACTGTCTAAAAACTGTATTTCCATATCGCAAAGGATCAGAGCAAAATCATCCACACGTTCGCTGTCGTTTAGAAACACCTTGCATAAAAAAAAATGGACGTATTCCATTCACATGGCTTTCTCTACATCTCTACAACAAATTATTGTTAAAAAGCTAATGATTTTATTTACTTAATGGTAATCGAGAAAAAAATAGCAGAAATAGTCGTTTACTTGTTTCATTGTAAGTAGAAGCGGAATAAGGGAGTACCATAGATTAAAGTGATAGTCAAAAGCTGGTTTTTATGTAACTGAAGTTCCTTTATTTGTACACACAGGTCTTGACAAATTCCTATATAAGAAAGGTATACGTTTTTTTAAAGCTGAAACCAAAAATAAGGAATATCTCAAAAACGATCAACTCTACGAAAAAATGTTATGTAAGATAAATCGTGTGTTTTAATGTGCTCTACAATTTTTGTGTGGTAAGGTTTTGTCCATCTCTTACGGTTTAGCAATTATGCAACATTCCGTAAACTTCATCCAAAATAAAGCTATCTTCAGAGCCTATTCCCAGAAAGTTCTAGATATACATTTTATTTGTCAGGTAAATATTTTTAATATACTATGTTTTACTCAAAATCGTTAGAGCCATTTTTGAGAAAATAATTTTTTTTAAAAAAGTTCCATGTAAAGGATAGTTGGGGAGGGGGGATTTTCTTAAAAAGCTTCGTGTTGCATTCTTGCAAGATACTAAACTCATTTACCAAATTTTGTATTTAACGGTCTTTTCGTTTTTGAACTGTGCTGTCCACAGACACTCACACACACACTCACACACACACTCACACACACACACACACTCACGCACACACAGACACACTCTCACACCCACACACACAGACACTCACACACACACAGGCACACACACACAGACACACACTCACACACAGACACACACTCACACACAGACACACACTCACACACAGGCAGACACTCACACACAGGCAGACACACACACACTCACGCACACACACAGACACACACTCACGCACACACAGACACACACTCAGACACACACACTCACACACTCACACACAGACACACACACTCACACACACACACTCGAACACACAGACACACACACACTCACACACACACACTCACATACACAAAGACACACACTCACACAAAGACACACACTCACACACACAGACACACACTCACTCACACAGACACACACACACTAACACACACATAAACATACTCTCACACACAGACACACACACTCACACTCACACTCACACACAGACACACACACTCACACACACACTCACACACTCACACACAGACACACACAGACACACACACTCACACACAGACACACACACACTCACACACACAGACACACACACACACTCACTTATACACACACTCACGCACACAGACACACACACTCACGCACACACAGACACACACAGTCACACACAGACACACACATTCACACACACTCACACACAGACACACACATTCACACACACTCACACACAGACACACACACTCACACACACTAACACACACACTCACGCACACAGACACACACAGACACACACACTCACGCACACACAGACACACACAGACACACACACTCACACACACAGACACACACAGACACACAGACACACAGACACACACAGACACACACTCACAGACACACACTCACACACATAGACACACACAGACACACACTCACACACACAGACACACACAGACACAGACTTACACACACATAGACACACACACACAGACACACACAGAGACACACACAGACACACACAGACACACACTCACACACACAGACACACACACACTCACACACACACTCACACACAGACACACACACAGACACACACACACTCACACACACAGACACACACACAGACACACACAGACACACACACACAGACACACACACACACTCACACACAGACACACACACAGACACACACACAGACACACACACACACTCACACACAGACACACACACAGACACACACACACTCACACACACAGACACACACACAGACACACACACAGACACACACACTCACACACACAGACACACACACAGACACACACACACAGACACACACACTCACACACAGACACACACACACACTCACACACATAGACACACACACAGTCACACACACAGACACACACACACTCACACACATGGATCGTTTACCAAAAATTATTTTTACTGTCTCTACAGGTACTGTGTACATAGTGTATAGAAAAGTATTGCATTCCACCCAAAAATCACTACTGAGATTTCGCTGAAAATACAAGTTTTGGGCCCCCTTGAATCCAAAAAAAGCATTTTGAGAAAATGTTCCGTCTGTGTGAGTGCGTCTGTTGTCTGTGTGTCTGTGGACAGCATAGCTCAAAAACGAAAAGACCGTTGAATACCAAATTTGGTATTTAAGTTTGGTATCTTGCAAGGATGAAACACGAAGATTTTTAAGAAAATCCCCCCATCCCCAACTATCCTTTACATGGAAATTTTTGTGATTTTCTTGAAAATACCTATAACGATTTTGATTAAGATATCGTATATTAAGAATATTTATCTGACAAATAAAATGTATATCTTGAATTTTCTGGGAATAGCCTCTGAAGACTACTTAATTTTGATTCAGGGGTACGAAAACGTGTATTTCCGGTGAAATCTCGGTATCGAATTTTGGACGGAATGCAATACCAACTCTTTCCACTATGTACATAACTATGTGTAGAGAAAATATAAAGTCGATTTTTGTGACTTCATGAAATTTCAGTCATATATAACCTCCTTGATTAAAACCTTGATCACATTCATTTTTCACTTTTAACTCTACTGACGTGTGCTAAAAGCCCCACTGGTGCATTTACTAGAAACTGTTTAAAAACTGTATTTACGTGTTACATAGAATCAGAGCAAAATCGTCCACACCTTGGTTCGGTGTCGTTTAGAAACGCCCTGTATAAAAACATCTCGAGCCGTTTTTATAACGATGGTCAGGAGTGGATATCCTTATCGTAAATTAGGGATTAGCTTTGTGCAATGCGATCCTTACATGCCTGGTTGCATACACAGCACCATCTCGGCGTCTCCACTTTCTTAAGCACCGCTGGATAAAGTTTGGAGAGCTGGAGTAACATCTTGCTGGAACCACGAGCGTTTTAAAGATTATTGTCTTCTCCCATAATCTCTGTATGTATGATACCAAACGTTGGAAAAAGAAAGAAAATCTTATAACACTCTGAAGAAGTGCTTGTTTATGAGAGAGAGAGCGTGATAGTGATATCGTTAGATTCCCCGCAACTTTGGCCCTCGAACGTGGACAGAATCCAGCTTTAAGCCCCTGGAGGGGGGGGTGGAGTAGTGAAAGCTGCAAGTTCACGAGCTGAGTGTAGGGCACTTCTAAACTCATAGTCGAGTTTATAAAGAGAATCAAATGGTACATTCAGTACTACTAAGAAATAATAAAATAAATGTGAAGGGTTATGTTCTCAGTCTGATGCCTGCCAATAGAGAAGGGAGGAGGGATAAGAACAGCTAAACAAAAGTGACTACTATGTTTATATATGTTATGTCAAACTTACGTCACTGTTGTGTTATAATTTTATATATTGTGTATTTATCTATTTTAAGAGGGTAAATTTATGAAGATGTACTCTGTCTGTAAATTTAATTGCTGTACTTCAATATCTTTGTATTTTTACTGTCGGGTTTACTCCTTTAATTCGCTGCTATTGTTATAATATTGCTTTTTATCGTGTATTACCTTTGTTTTTTTTTATCCTTTCGTGTTTACTCTTTTAATTCTTTATAATTGCTTTAATATTGCTTTTTAGTGTGTATTACAAAATCACGTAGGTCTGTGGACCCGTGTGATTGTTGAAATTCAATTTATGATATTGTTATGCCAATAAACACACTTATTCATTAATTCACCTGTTTTTCAAATAACATATTCTTACAAAAGTTACTCCTCTCTCTTCTGTTCGAAATAAACATTAACCAAAATGGTTGTCTTACGCGTACATAGAGGTTTAGTAATATCCAATGAAATGTCTGATGAATCACCAAAGCATTACTTAATAAGTTACATTACTTATTAATAACTGCACATGGGCAGAATACTGGTCTGCGGCGAGCTAGTAACAGTCTGATAACTTTCAGAAATAGCTTCACAGAAATATAATTAATCAAACACACAGTCATTTCTTCAATAAATTACAACTAAATTATTTCAAGCAACACTTACAACATATTCCATTATAGGCATTGACAATTTGGAGATGGAACCAAAAAGTCTGACACATTCCATTCACATGACTTTCTCTACATGTCTATAACAAATTATTGTTAAAAAAACCTATTCTTCTGTCTACTTCACACCAATTTATAAACATTAGCAGAGATTGTCTTAAAGGTAGAAGGGTAATAATGGAATACACTAGGCTAAAACGATAGCCAACTCTTTTAAAATCCACTTCTTGGAGTTGACAAATTCCCGTGTTTTAAAACTAAAAACCAATAACAACGAATATTTCAAAAATGAAAATTTTCCTAAAAACATTTCTGAAATATTCCTTGTTATTTATTTCCGATTCAAAATACATTTAAACTTTTCTCATACGGAAAGGTTTAAACTCCTGGTCCTGCATAGAAAGGATATCAATCACATTGGCACCAGCTTTTAAAACATTTGACTATCGGTTTAGCTTAAGTGTATTCATTCCCTTATTTCCATTCTAATTACTAGGAAGCAAGTAATGAAAACAATTTGTGCTAATGTTTATCTCGATTATCATTAAGCAGATAGAAGTATATATCTTTAACAAAAATTTGTAGCACTAATTTAGAGAAAGCTATGTGAATGGAACACATCAGATTTTTTTACCTTCTCTATACGTACTATGTACATAGTGTATAGAGAAGGTATTGCACTCCACCCAAAAAATCGATACCGAGATTTCGCCGTAAACACATGTTTTGTGTCCCCATGAATCCAAAAAAAGCATTTTTGGAAAAAGGTCCGTGTGTGTGTCTTTGTGTGTGTTTGTGTCTGTGGACAGCATAGCTCAAAAACGAAAAGACGTTAAATACCAAACTTGGTATTTAGGTTTAGTATTTTGCAAGAATGCGACAGAAATATTTCAAGAAAATCTCCCCACAGTAAACTACCCTTTATATGCAACATTTTTCGAAAAATGTTAATGTCTCAAAAATGGCTCTAATGATTTTGATTAAAATCTCTTATTTTTAAGATATTTGCATGCAAAATAAAATTTATATATTGACTTTTCTGGAAATAGCCTCTAAAGACCTCTTGATTTTATATAACTGATAAATCGTATAAGATAGACAAAAGCTTACAACAACAAAAAAACGTAGATCAGGATAGAAAACACAATTTATGTTGTATACATTTTTTCTGGAGGTGATAGTTTTTTAGATATTCCTTGTTTTTGGTTTCAACTTTAAAAACATACTTTTCTCATACAGGAATTTGTCAACTCCTGTCCATGCAAGAAAACTAACGTCAGTCACATAGCAACCAGCTTTTGAATATCACTTTAACGTATGGTACACCTATATTTCTTTTATACTTAATAAGCTTTTTAATAATAATTTTTGCAGAGATGTAGAGAAGGTATGTGAATAGAACACATCAGATTTTTTTTTATTTTTGGAATGAATTGTAAGTTTTTATTTAAAGTATATAAATAATTTTATCTGCAATGAGGTTGGTAACCATAGTCAGGTAACGTTTGGTTACAAAAACTGGAGAAGTCCCGAAAGCAAAATAGAACACTCTCAAAGTCAATTTCTTTTCTTTGCGTCCATTCGTCTCCATTACTTTCTTCCGTTGACACGTATCGGATAAGAAGTGAAGAATTCTTTCAAATGTACACAGAAAATATGAAGAAAATATATCAATGTCCATTTCTGAGTAGGTGAGCTATACACGGCCTCCTGATGTTTCCACAGCCCCTTGAAATCCTCTTAACAATATTGATTTAAGCAACAATGTATTCTCACGTGGAAAATAAGCGGTATTCTTCTTTTGTCTATTTTACTCGCTTTCCTCGTATAGTTCTCATTTACCATTCTGATAATTATCATTTTTCATCTTCCTGGATGTTGTCTGTGCATTTTCCCATTATAGAGAATTATTTTCTCTTTTTGCTGCGTGTAATTATTTCTTGCCTATTGTTTATTCCACCTTTTGAGACTCCCCGCCAATTTCACGTACACAATGACTCGATAATAACTCCAACTGCCGTAAATATCCACGCAAGCCGTTTCTTCTTTGTTTCTTACTCTTGCCTTCATTACGGCGAGATAAGGGTATTATTATTATAGTTCCTTCTCAAGAAATGAATACGCGTGTAATATTCTTGGGTGGTAAATAATGCATGCAATTATTATTAAGTAGTAGGCAGATGGAAATAAATAACATAACCTCAAAGATACACACGCGAGCACAATTTTACTGATATGCCAGGTAATTTTAAAGAGTGTGCATAAATTAATATTCTAATCAAACTTACATTACTCTATGGTTCATACATTTAGTTATTTATAGCGTGCAACAGATATAACAAAAATCTGATGTGTTACATTCACATGACTTTCTGTACATCTCTACAACAATATTATTAAAAATGTATGCTTCTATTTACTTCATGCTAATCGAAAAACAATTAGCAGAAATAGTCTTATTACTTGCTTCCTTGAAAGTTAAAGTGATAGTCAAAAACTGGTTGCTATGTAAAATAAAGTATTCAAAGCTGAAACCAATAACAAGGAACATCTAAAAAAATTGATCAACCCCACGAAAAAAATTTAAATTACATACATTTTGTATTTTAACATGCTCTACATATTTTGAGAGGTAAGTTTTTCTCCATCTCTTATGTTTAGCAGTTATATACAATTCCGTAAAATTCATCCAGAATAAAGTAGTTTTCAGAGGCTATTTCCAGAAAATTCAAGATATACATTTTATTTGTCAGGTAAATATCTTTAATATACGATATTTTAATCAGAATCGTTTGAGCCATTTTTGAAAAAATCAACATTTTCGAAAAAAGCTCCATGTAAAGGGCAATTGGGGTGGGGGATTTTTTGAAAAAGCTTCGTGTCGTATCCTTGGAATATACCAAACCTAAATACCAAGTTTGGCTTTTAACGAACTTTAAGTTTTTGAGCTATGCTGCCCACAGTCACACAGACACACACGGACACACACACACAGACACGCACGCACACAGACAGACTGACATTTTGTTAAAATACTTTTTTTTCGATTCAGGAGGTTATAAAACATATATTTCCGGTGAAATCTTGGTATCGAATTTTTGGGTGCAATACAATACCTTCTCTATACACTTATGTACATAGAACGTGTAGAAAAAGTAATACGTAACGTTCATTTAAATACCGATACACAGAGAATCCCTTCAGTTCAACTAAATGTCTTTTCGTATAACGCATTATTACTTCCTCTACACGTACTACGTACATAGTGTATTCAGTAAATATTGTATTTTATCAAAAAAATTCGATACCGAGATTCAACCGGAAGTACCTACATGTTTAGGGACCGCCTGATTAAAAGAAAAGTATTTTTAGAAAAATGTCCTTTTTTGAGTGTGTGTCTGTAAGCAGCATAGGTCAAAAACAAAAACACCATTAAATAGCAAACTTGACATTTAGGTTCAGTATCTTTCAAGGGTCTGACACAAAGATTTTCAAGAAAATCTTCCTATTCCCAACTATCCTTTACATGGAAAAAAAAATAAACCTTTTGGTTTTCTCAAAAATAGCTTTAGCGATTTTGAATAAAACTTCTTATATCTAAGATATTTACATGATAAATAAAACCTATATCTTGAATTTTCTGAAAATAGATTCCGATTACTTCAATATTCTGGATGACATTTTCTGAATTCTGCATAACTGGTAAACCGTAAGAGATAGACAAAAGATTAGTATACAAAAATGTATATCTGTTTAAAACACACACATAATGTATGTCATATTTTTGGGTGTGTGTTAGTGGAGCTGGCCGTTTTTCAGAAACTTAAAACTTTTCTCATACAAGATCTTATGAACTCCTGACCACGGTGAAGAAACGGATTTCAATCTCATAGCAACCACATTCTAAAACATTTGACTGTCAGTTTATTCTAGTGCATTCCCTTATTTCCCTTCTACTTATAAGGAACTAAGTAATAAGACAATTTCTGCAAATGTTTATATCGATTAGCACTATCTATTTAATGCTAATATTAGCAGAAATGGTGTTAATATTTAGTTCCTTTATAAGTAGAAAGGAAATAAGAGAATATATTAGGTTAAAGCAACCGTCAAATATTTTAAAATGTGGTTGCTATGGGATAAAATGTCGTTTCTTTACGTGGTCAGTATTTTAAAACTGAAATTAAAAACAAGGAATACCTCGAAAACAGTCAATTCCACGAAAAAATGTATATGACATAAACTGTTTGTTTTATTGTGATCTACATTTTTATGCAGTAAGTTTTTGTCTATCCCTTACGGTTTATCAGTTATGCAATGTTGCGTAAAATTCATCCAGAATAAGCATGCCTAAGGAGGCCATTCCAGGAAATTCAACATATATATTTCATATATCATGTCAATATCTTTAATATTGGATGTTTTAATCAAAACCGTCAGAGCCATTTTTGAGAAAATCAAAATTTTCCAATGGAAAGGGTATTTGGGGGTGCAGCGATTTTCTTGAAAATCTTCGTGTCGCATCCTAGGAAGATACTGATCTTAGATACCAAGTTTGGTATTTAACGCACTTTTCGTTTTTGAGCTCTACTATCTACAAACAGACACACACACAAGCACAGACATACACGGGCATTTTCTAACAATGATTGCTTTTGGATTCAGGGGATCTCAAAACATATATTTCCGGTGAAGTCTCGGTATCGAATTTTTGGGTGCAATTCAACACCTTCTCTTTACATTATGCACATAGTCCGTGTAGAGAAAGTAAAAATGCAAAGAAATGAATTTTAATGACAATCGCAAAGATATATCTTTTAAAAGATTTGTCTATTGTTTTAGTGTATACACTTATGTCTAATCTCCTTATAAAATCTAAGTAATAAGATCATTTCTGCTAATGTTTAGCTTGAATAGCTTGAAGAAGATAGAAGAATAATTTGTGTAAGAAGTTTTCTGGCAGAGTAGGTAGAGAAAGTTATGTGAATGGAACATATGAAAAATTTAACAATATCTGCACCTACCTCATGAAACCTGTTGAAATATAGAAGCGTGTTTTTTCGATACGCAGTTCGTGTATGCTTTTCTATTCCATTCAAAACGCATAATGAAATACAATATTTGCGTTGGTTGTAAAAAAGCTTTAAATCTATTTATCCTCAAAAATGACTGCACTGTTGCCCGTCAGATTTGAAATTACAAACAAAAAGGAAAACAGACGATCATATTAATGTGCTGAAAGCTTTTATTCAGTAATGTAGAATGATTTACTGACCAACAGTGCATTGTCTTTTAAACAATAATTTATTTCAGCCACCAACATGCACTGAATGATGTTTTTAGGTTATTTATAGCTCGGATATTAACTGTACTTGATATAAGATACGGGACATATCATAATGCTAAACACACAAATAAATCTATTGAACTGCATCTTTTAGAGCAAGCTACTTACTTGTGAAACGGTTGGTAGTACAACTCTCTGATGTGTTCCATTCACATGACTTTCTCTACATATTGTCACATGCAGAATGTGGTACTACTGCGTTAGGATCCACATTCTAAGTGTGGCATGATTGACTAATTAATTTTTATTGTTTTGGCTGTACTGTAGAAAAGGTTAGTTTAATAAAACCACGGGAGCGTGGTTTTTCGGCCTCTTTGCCAGTGGGACGCCGTGGGGTGCACATCGCACGTTTTTTTAGTAATCATGTAATTAATAATGGAGCTATAGTATTCACCCAGATTTTGGCTACGCATCATCCAGCGTCAACATAACAGGTAAAAGTTTAATATATCAATTAGCTGGAATTACTCTTGAATTAACATGTTTTAATTTAGTAGTTTGATTTTGTTCCCACATTTCCTTGTGTTACTCCTGAGTTTGCTAATTTCCCATAAGTTAGCATGGGGGATACGTCCCTCATGTCGCATCCAGTTAGAATAGTTTTGTATTTGCCTTTCGCAGCCACAGCGAGTTCCCCGAGTTATTAGTAGAAAAGGCGGTTGCGACAATATTTGTAACAAATTATTGTTAATTCAAAATCTTCTCGGGCTTCTAGCCAGGTAAAAAGTTGGCTGACGAGGAAGATGCGCTTCTTCGAAACGTTGGTGTCAAGCCAAGTTTTTACCTGGCTAGAAGCCCGAGATGATTTTGAATTAATACGTCGCCAGGAAAGCTTCAGTTCTTATTTTAAATTATTGTTAGTAAACCTATATCACGTAACACGTACTACGAACTAGTTTATAGAGAAGGTATTGCACTCCACCCAAAAATTCGATACCGAGATGTCACTGGAAATATATATTTTACAGTCCCCTGTATCCAAAAAAAAAACATTTTCAGAAAAAGGTCCTTGTGTGTGTATGTCCGTGTGTCTGTGAACATGATAACCCAGAAACGAAAAGTCGGTAAAATATCAAAGTCTTATCAAAAATGGCTCTTAACAATTTTGATTAAAATACCATATGTTACAGATATTTACCTGACAAATAAACTGTTTATCTTGAATTTTCTGGGAATAGCGTCTGAAGACTACTTTATTCGGGATCAATTTTACGGAATTTTGCAGAACTGCTAAACCGTAACACATGGACAAAAACTTGCCACGCCAAAAATGTAGACCACGTTAAAACACACAATTTATGTTATTTACATTTTTTTTCGTGGAGCTGATCGATTTTGAGCTATTCCTTGCTTTCATTTCAGCTTTAAAAACATACTTTTCTCATACAGGAATTTGTCAACTCCTGTGCATACAAAGGAACTTCAGTCACATAGCAACCAGCTATCACTTTAACCTATGCTACTCCCTTATTTCGCTTTTACTTACAAGGAAGCAAGTAATAAGACTATTTCTGCTAATATTTTCTCGATGAGCATGAAGTTAATAGAAGCATAAACTTTTTAACAATAATTTGTTGCAGAGATGTAGAGATGATCCATGTGAATGGAGCACAGAAGATTATTCTTTTTATTGTTTCATTTAAATAGCCGCCTTTAATATCCAAGGTCATATCGGGGGCTTTGCATTCGAAACGACTGTTGTCTCTAGGTTCTTTACGTTGGGTTTAAATCGTTTTATTTCTCCTCAGACCCACACATTCACATACATACTTGCAGACTCTGTGTGGGATAGGGAATAATTCTGGTTAAAGAAAACCTCCCTGCCCCAGCCAGAAACCGAACTCGGGACTGCCGGGTGAAAGAACTGTTTTTGAGTATGTTTATGCTAACTTCGCAAAATTTATTCAGAAATAGAGGTCTTCAACTATTCCCAGATATAAATTGTAATTGTCATTTAAAGGGTATTTTGGGTGCTGGAAATTTTCCTCAACATCTTTGTGTCGTATTCTTTGAATTTACCAGAATACTAAGTTTGGTGTTTTGCGGACATTTCGTTTTTCATAAATTGTGTTCACACACACACATACGGATCAAATTTTTGGGTGTAGTGCAATACCTACCTTATACAAAATCTGATGTATTCCATTCACATGACTTTCTCTACTTCTGTGTAACAAATTATTGTTAATAAGCTTATTCGTCTATCTACATCATGCTAATCGAGAAAAAAATAGCAGAATCATTCTTATTACTTGCTTCCTTGTAAGTAGAAGCAAAATATGGGAGTATCATAGGTTAAAGTGAAGTCATAAGCTGGTTGCTAGGTGACTGAAGTTCCTTTGTTTGTATGGACGCGAGTTGACAAATATCTGTATGAAAAAATGTTTCTCAAAGCTGAAAGCAAAAACAAGCAATACCTCAAAAATGATCAACTCCTCCAAAAAAATGTATATAACATAAATTGTGGGTTTTTATGCGCTCTACATTTTTTGTGTGGTAAGCTTTTGCCCATTTCTTACAGTTTAGCAGTTATGCAAAATTCATCCAGAATAAAGTAGTCTTCAGAGGCTATTCCCAGAAAATTCAAGATACGCATATTATTTTTCAGGTTATTATCTTTAATATACGATATTTTAATCAAAATCATTAGTGCCATTTTTGAGAAAATCAAAATTTTCGAAAAAAGTTCCATGTAAAGGGTAGTTGGCGGTGAGGGATTTTCTTGAAGATCTTCGTGTCGCATCCTTGAAAGATACCAAACTTAAATACCAAGTTTGGTATTTAACAGTTTTATCGCTTTTGGGCTCTGCTGTCCACAGACTCACACACACACGCATACACGGACCTTTTTCCAAAAATGCTTTTTTTGGATTCTACATAGTACATGTAGAGAAAGTAAAAATGAATAGAGAAACTCGCGCGGGGTGTGCAAATGAAGAAAATGCAGACAGAACAAAAGACAGTGTAGGTATGTGGTGTTGTTTTATGAAACGGGTTAGTTCTGTACCTGGCTGTTGGACTTATCTCGTGCTACAGCGCTCTCTGCTAGTGGCAGTGCAATGACGTCACGCGACGCTGCGTTGCCGAGATAATGTTCCGCTGTATAAACGAGGAAATTACATACAACAAGCTGAGCAAGGTATTCTCTCTCTCACATTTCTCAGAGATTGCTTCTGGACACAAACACGCTCCCTCTATATTACATATTTGCTTATTGCAAATATTAACTTGCGTCAAGACAAATTTCATAGTACGGCAGCACAGTTTGGTGCTAACAGTGAGGAAAGTATACACAAACTGGGAACAACAGTTACATTGTAGCAGTTATCTTAATGTACCTGTTACAAAAGTAACCAATATCGAAATATACAGTGATTTATACATAGCTGACACTTTTTTGTTTAATTATTCCGTTGGAAATTCATTCAATGACCCAATTTTAGAACCAAATTAAGCAGAATGTTCTGGAGTTTCGATTCCTTGTCACTAGATGCGCAGATGTTTATGTTTTATTCCTGGAGATTGTTGAGCAACTGCACGATGTAGAGTTGTGTCAAGGATATTTTAGCAAGATGGCGCTACATCAAATGAATCCATGAACCTAATTGCAGCTTTCTTTGTCGACCGGAGAACTTTCAGGAACCTGTGGCCACCGAGATCTCCGGATTTGACATCGCCGGACTTCAGGGTTTACGCCACAGGTTACCAGACATTAGACCTGAAGCACATCACAAAGGAGATTCAAGCTATTGACAACAGAGTCCTCCAACGAGTGGTCAGTAACATGGAACGACGTGTTGAATTGTGCCTTACGCAGGATCGAGGACATTTTCAACATTTGCTACAGAGGTAAATAATCTCCCAAAATTCCTCTATAATTTAGATATAATAAGTTGTCGCTAGCTCAATTCGTTTTGAAGCAATTAAAGAAAGAAATGTGTCAGCTCTATATAAATCACTCTGTATAATGAATTAGCGTTTTATTTATGAATGCTCTTTAACTGCTGTAGTTCTCAGCGACCTATTCTACACTGGGCGTGAAACACCGATTAACTTTGCTCAGAGGCCTCTCTATCATGCTGGAGGTTCTTTTACGTCCCGATACGGGACCAACGGCTTTACTTTCCTTCCCATGGAAGCCATGCTAAGGATGTTTACGCCCAAAAAAATCCACAGTCCTCCGCCGGGTTTGAACCCGCGACCCTGAGTATATGAAGTTAGCATGGTAAAGATTACACCACGGCGGGCGACTGTTCTGAGCGTCCCGTTGTATACTGGTCGTGAAAGACCGATTAATTTAGCTCAGAGGTCTGTTTATCAGGCTTGAGGTTCTTTACGTGCTGTAAATCTACGACACGGGACCAACGGCTTTGCTTCCCTTCCGAGGGAAACCATGCTAGGATTTTCATCTCCTCCTCCGGGTTTGAACCCCTGACCTTGGATATATGAAGTTAGCATGGTAACCATTACACCAAGGAGAGCGACTAATTAATAACGTTACCAAAGTAACATCATTGTGACTGATGTCCAATTTCAGGAAAGCAAATCAAAATTGATCGGCGATTAAGAGAGGTTTGATTGGCAATCAGCAAAACTTCTTTTGAAGCAGTTTATATTACCATTTTGTTGATGAAGAATAATCATTTTCATTGTTTCAAAAGTATTTCTTTTTGTATCGTTCTTTTGAGAATTCTATTGATACAAAAATAAAATTACATGTAATTAATTATACATAATCCTTTAAAAATATCCTTTACAGTATAATTTCTGACCAAGCACTTTTATATGCATCACTCTAGCAGAATGGATAACAGTGTTTGATCAGAGATTATTTCTGCATCGTCGTTTCTCGACCGACCTACTTTTGCAACATACCGTTCTTAAAAATCTTATGTGTTCCCTTCACATGGTTTTCTCAGCATCTCTGCAACAAATTATTCTATTTACCTCATCTAATAGAGCAAAATTAGCATAAATAGTCTTTTTACTTGCTTCTTGTTAATAGAACCGTAATAAGGGAGTACCATAGGTTAAAGTGATAGTCAAAAGCTGGTTACTATATGACTGAAGTTCCTTTGTTTCTATGAACAGGAGTTAACAAATTCCTGTATGAGGAAAATATGTTTTTCAAAGCTGAAACCAAAAATAAGGCATGTCTCGAAAACGATTGAATGCGTATAACTTAAATTGTGGTTATAGCGTGCTGTACAGCTTTTGTGAGGTAAGTAACGGTTTAGCAGTTATGCAAAATTCTGTAAAATTGTTTCAGAGTAAAGTAGTCTTCATAGGCTATTTCCAATAAATTCAAGATATACATTTTATTTGTCAGGTAAATATCTTTAATTTACGATATTTTAATCAAAATTGTTATAGCCATTTTTAAGAATTTCAAAATTGTCGAAAAATTCCCCATGTAAAGGGTAGTTTGGGGTGGGGGGATTTTTCTCAAAATCTTCTTGTAGCATTTCTGGAAGATACTAAACTTAAATACCAAGTTTGGTATTTTAGCGAATTTTCGTTTTTGAGTTATCGTGTTCACAGACACACGGACACACACGGACCTTTTCTGAAAATGCTTATTTTCGATACAGGGGACCCTAAAATATATATTTCCGGTGAAATCTCGGTATCGAATTTTTGGGTGAAATACAATACCTTCTCTATGCACCATGTACATAGTACGTATAGAAAAAGTAAAAAGCTTATTTTCCATCTAATTAACATATATTGATAAAGAATTGGCAGAAATAATTTCATTACATACGTGTGTCAACCAGAAATTGACAGACGATTTGGCATAAGTAAACAATAACCAAGGTTACCTACACACAACTTTATTTATAAAATTATAGTACCTTGCTCCATTTCTCAACGTAATTGATATTCCTATCAAGGCATTTATTGACACGTGGCACCGTTTTTCACTACCGATGTTATACTCTTCTGAACTGAGCCAAGATGTCGCTGCCACTTTCAAGTCCTCATGGCTGGGAAACCTTTTCCATCCAAAAATTCATGTACGATGTCCAAAGTGAAACATCGGTTTTTCTGAATTCTTTTATAAACATTTACTTCCAAATATTTTATAAAGATTCATGAATTTCCACTCCGATTTGTGGTGCATATGGTTCTTCCTTGATTACTCGTAAATTATGTACAATTTCTTCACTGAAGAATCATTCATTACATTATTATTATACACTTGTGTTAATTGCCTAGAAAATTTGATTGGCTGAACATTTTGTGCATTCAAATCACAAATAGTCATCTGGTGATAGAAAAATGTAACATTGGTCTTGAAAAACTGGTACCACGTGCCAATAAATGTCTTGACAAAATGGATATTACGAGGAGAAATAGAGTAAGGTTCTGTTACTTTGTAAGTATAGTTTTGTGTTGATAACTTTCGTTATCATTTAGTTATGCCGAACCGTCTGTCACTTTTTGGATGGACCTCGAACAAATATTAACTAGCATAAAGAGAAATTTCTAAACAAGGCAGCTGGGTTTGGTGCCAACAGTGAGGAAAGTATACAGAAACAGAAGGTAAAGCAACACTGCGGAAGTTATCTTAATATAACTGTTACAAAAGTAATTATTATATAGCAACTATAGCTTGTATGCTATAGAGTATACAACATTTATTAAAAATGTAACATTTTACTTTCTCTACACGTAATGTGTACATAGTGTATAGAGAAGGTATTGTAATGCACCCAAAAATTCGATACCGAGATTTCACCGGAAATACATGTTTTGGGTCCCCCTGAAACCAAAAAAAGTATTTTTGGAAAAAGGTCCGTAGCTCAAAAACAAAAAGACCGTTAAATACCAAACTTTGTATTTAAGTTTGGTACTTTCCAAGGGTGCGACACGAAGATTTTTAAGAAAATCCCCCACCCCAAACTACCCTTTCCATGGAAAAAATTTCGAATGTTTTGAATATCTCAAAAGTGGTTCTAACGATTTTGATTAAAACCTTTTATATTTGTTGTTGTGGATGAATTTTGCGGAATTTTGCATAACTGGTAAACCGGAGGAAATAGACATAAGCTTACTAGACAAAAATGTAAATCACGATAAAACACAATTTTTTCTTGGAATTGGTCGTTTTTTGAGATGTTATTCGTTTCAGCTTTTAAAAAAACTTACACTTTTCTCATACATAAATTTGTCAACTCCTGTCCATACAAACATAGCAACCAGCTTTTGTTTACCACTTTAACCTATGCTACTCCCTTATTTCGCAAGTAATATGACCATTTCTACTAATTTTTCTCATTTAGCATGAAGTAAATAGTAGCATAAACTTTTTTTAACAATAATTTGTCGCAGATATGTAATCATGTGAATGGAACACATCAGAGTTTTTTATTAACACATTAAATAAAAACTCAAATTATGTGTGAAAAACTATAACCTCAGCACCCAAGACCACGAGCAATGTGTTCATTAAAGTTCTCGATTAAAATGTATTAAATGGTCTTATGTTTTTTACCTAAGCTGACAACACACACATACACACACCACAAACAAATGCTTATTTTTTGTTTTAATTCAGAGGCCTCAAAAAATATAGTTCTGGTGAAATCTCGACGTAAGGTTGTTGGGTGGAATATCATAACCTCTCTACCTACTTTGAGCATAGTGCGGATCGTGTAGAGAAAGTAGTATATTTGACATAAATGTGTGTTGCTTCTTCATTTGTTTTGGCGAAGTGCAACAATTGATAATACCAGATTTTCTTAACAACTCCATCTATTTTGAAACACGGGCACTTACTGGGGATTTCAAAAACAACAGAACATAGCAAAGAGACACAGTGAAACTTAAAATTTCTGTATATTTTTCTGAAAGCTTTATTGCCAATGCATTGTTATACGATGGCAGTTTTTTTCAACCTCCGATAGACTATAAATAAAAGAGTTTATAGAAAATAATTATTTTATTACTAAAAGTTTTGTATACTTATGGTTACTTTTCAAAATAATAACCAAAAAAATTGAGACACTTATCGTACCTGTGCACAAGCTTTGCAATACCTGCTTCAAAAATGTTGCCGCCAAGGATTTCAAATGGGCATTGACGTTGTTTTGAAGATCTTCGTACTTTACGACTTTTGCGGAGAACCAGTATGCTGTGGGTTTATTGGCCCCACATGATGGTAGCCAAGTATGCGACACCCCGTTGAAGTGCCAAGTATTAAGGTGATGTTGCTCTTATGTTGGGGTGCCTCCAGACTCACTCCACTACCAAAGAGTAGATCTCCACGTACCTTGTTCAGAAGATCCACTACCGGTGGTTTGCCTCTGGCTCAGCTCAGTCTGCATGTAGGTTTGACTCACTCGGGTGGTAAGAATGAGGGTAGCTTGGGAGTGATCTTACGAAAAAGTTAAACACACTTTTATTTTCTCTATCCGTTTTATTCCTGACTAGAAGACATGTCGACAAGCACTTGGCTTTACAATCTAACTGCTTACAATTACTTCTAGGAGCTTTCCTTCCTTGACGACGTTCATTAATTTCAGTCAATAAACTTTCACTTATTAATCTCAAACCGTACCAATAATCTTCTAACGAGTAAGCGCCTTGAACTTAACTGTTACGCGTACATAGCGCCTGAGTGTCTTTGAATGCCTTGATGCCCGTTAATGGCTGCGTGAGACTGCCCTGGTGTACGTGATAGAGTGCTAAATATCCATCACTGAGTACGTGTGACTGCCCTGAGTTCCTACAATTTCCTACTTATATAGTAGATTTACTGTCATGGCGGTTTCTTTCCAATTGGTCAGAAAGACCGCGAACTTGGCGTTGATGTAGCCCATAATGTATCATTTTCTGCCTAGAATGGAGCATAACACCCACAAGACAAACAACACACAATGGAAAAAGACTCACTTCATTAAAAGTTGGATCTTCCCTATCACCTATTTCTCTATTGCACGCACACTCTCCACGTACGTGCCTAACAAAAAAGTGATTTTCTCAAAAAGAACGTTTCCCTTTCCAATATCCAAGTTTTGGTAAACAACTCTGAACTGCGCTTGCTAGAATCTAGATTTATACTCTTAAATATATGAAATAATTGAATATTGACACTCTTAAACACATTAACAATTGATGGAAATAACAATAGTCATAGTAGCGAGGCCGACTTCAGGAGTTGTGTTGATCCATGACAACGTTCGTCCACACACTGCTGCTACAAGCCATCAGCTCCTTGAACAATTCCAATGAGAAATTTTGGATCATCTGCCGTACAGTCCTGACCTGACACCCAGCGACTCTCACCTTTTCCCTGAACTGAAGTCGTGGCTATCAGGGCAGCACTTTCAAACCAACGAATATCTTCAAAACGTCACACAAATAGTAGATCTCGTTAAAGCATCTATGCATTTTTTCTTGGACTTCATCGTTTTTTAAATATTCAGTGTTGTTGTTCTTGTTTCAGCTTTAAAATCCTTACGCTTATCTCGTATGGGAAGTAATCAACTGCTGACCACAGAAAGAAGCGGATTTTAATCCTATAGCAACCATATTTTTAAACAGTTGACTGTCTGTTTAGGCTAGTGTATTCTCTTATTTCCTTTCTACTTATAAGGAAGCAAGCAATAAGACTATTTATACTAATATTTACCTCAATTATGCTAATGTTTATCTCGATTAGCAAGCAGTAGATATAATAATTTGTTACAGAAAGTTATGTAAACGAAACACATCAGGTCTTTTGTTCTTCGACCCAATTATCTCGAATTACCTGGGCTCTATTGTATATCATATTAGAGTAGATAAAGGCCTATATTTAAAACTGAAGAACGAAATTGGCGAAGAAAGTGGAGCGCGAAGTTGAGGGCACTTGTTGCCCATGGCTGGCACTTTGAAGTGAGGCATCTGAGGAACGTGGTCAGGGCATGCCTCAGTCTCTTTGATGTCTGTCCCAGCTACACCGTGTTTTTTTCTCCTTCACGAGCTCCAGGTATAGGTAAACACGTCAGCTATTTATTAGTGCTGCTCTCTTTTGGATGGTGGTAAAAACAAGTGATTCAACAGCTTATTGGAAAAACCTGTAGATTGCCTCACAGGAAGTTTTATTCCTTTAGAAGAAAACGTGAACTTGTCAGTAGCAATATCTGTCCCAAACAAATGTTTCATTGTCAACTAAAAGATATTGCGTTTATCATTCTCTTGCCCCCTATTCCTCAATCTCTCCTCCTCTAATTTTTACAACCTAGTAAAACTGTTTTACTTTCTCTAGCACGTCAATACAATGTACATAGTGGATAGAGGAGGTATTGTATTCCACCCAAAAATTCTATGTAGAGATTTCGCCAGAAATACATGTTTTGTGGTCCCCTGACTCAGAAAAAAGAGTTTTTACAAAAAGGACCACGCGCGCATGTGTGTAAGTGTGTGTGTATGTGTGTCTGTGGACAGCATAGCTCAAAAACGAAAATATCGTTAAATACCAAACTTGGTATTTCGGTTTGGTATCTTCCAAGGATGCGACACAAGATTTTTAAGAAAATCCTCCAACCCCGAACTACCCTTTAGATGAAAAAAAATTTAAACATTTTTATTTTTGCAAAAATGTTTCTAACGCTTTTGGTTAAAATATCATATATTAAAGACCTGACAAACAAAATTTATATCTTGACTTTTCTGGGAATAGCCTCTGGAGGCTACTTTATTCTGGACGAAGTTTACAGAATTTTGCATAACTGCTAAACCGTAAGGCTTAGATAAAAACTTACTACACAAGAAATGTGGAGCACGTTAAAACGCACAATTTATGTAAAATATATTTTTGTTGTGGAGTTGATCGTTTTGGAGATATTTATTATTTTTGGCTTCAGCTATGAAAAAATTAGTTTTCTCATATAGGAATTTGTCAACTGCTGTCCATATAAACAAAGGAACTTCACATAGCAACCAGCAACCAGCTTTTAATCTATGGTACTCCCTCATTTCGCTTCTACTTACAAGGTAATAAGATATTTCTGCTAATTTGTTCTGGAGTAGCAGGAAGTAAATAGAGGCATATAAGCTTTTTAACAATAATTTGTTGCAGAGATGTAGGGAAAGTCATGTGAATTGTACATATCAGATTTTTTTAATTGTCCACCTACCACCGACTTTTTACTTTGTATATACGTATTATACATAGTGTATAGGGAAGGTATTGTATTGCAGCCAAAAATTCACCACCAGATTTCACCGGAAATATATGTTTTGAGACCACTTGTATCCAAAAAAAATTATTTTTAGAGAAATGTCCGTGTGTGTGTGTGTGTGTGTGTGTGTGTCTGTGTGTATGTGTCTGTGGGCAGTATAGGTCAAAAACGAAAAGACCATTAAATACCAAACTTGGTATTTAAGTTTGGTATCGTCCAAGGATACGACAGGAAGATTTTAAAAAAAAATCCCCTTACACCAAACTACCCTTTACATGGAAAAAATTTCGAAAATTTTGATTTTCTTAAAAGCGACTCTAACGACTTTGATTAAACTCTCTTATATTTAAGATATATACTTGCCAAATAAAATGTATAACTTGAATTTTCTAGGAATAGCCACTGAAGACTACTTTATTCTGGATGAATTTTACGGAATTTTGCATAACTGCTAAACCGTAAGAGAAAAACTTATACTTTTCTCATACAGGAATTTGTCAACTCGTGTCCATAGAAACAAAGGAACTTCAGTCACATAGCAACCTTCTTTTGACTATCACTTTAACCAATGGTACTACCTTATTTCGCTTCTACTTAAAAGGAAGCAAGTAATAAGATTACTTTTGCTAATGTTTTCTCGATTAGATGAAGTAAATAGAATAATTTGTTGCAGAGATGTAGAATAGAAAGTCATGTGAATGGAACACATGAGATTTTTCTATATTCGTATGGTTTACAAGTTATACAAAAATCATCCAGGATGAATAGATCTTCAGAGGCAATTTTGAGAAAATTCAAGATATACATATTATTTGGCATGAAAATATTATTTTAATCAAACTCATTAGAGCCATTTATGTGAAATTCCAAATTTTCGAAAAATCTTCCATGTAAAGGGTAGATGGGGGTTGTGGGATTTTCTTGTAATTCTTCGGGTCGCATACTTTGAAGATGCTGAAGTTAAATACTAAGTTTGGTATTTTACCTACTTTTTGTTTTTGAGGTTTGCTGCCCACAGACTTAAAACATATTTACTGAGAAATACAGCTATCAATTTTGGGTGGAACAGAGTACCTTCTCTATTCTTTGCTTATAGTACGCGTATAGAAAATAAAAATTTACTAAGTATACGAAAAAGATATTTTACGCAGGACATCCAGTAGGTAATGACCGATTTAAAATAACTAAGTAATAACGAAAGTTATCAACGCAAAACTTTATCTACAAAGTTACAGTATCTTACTCTATTTCCCAACATTGCTATCAAGGTATTTATTGTCACGTGGTACCAGTTTTTCAATGCCTATGTTATACTCTTCCACCGCTTAAGATATATATACCAAGATGTCACTGGCACTTTGAGGTCTTCATGGCTGGAAACTCTTTTCCATCCAAAAAGTAATGCACGGTGTCCAAAGTGATACATCGGTTTTTCTGAACTCTTTTATGAACATTGTTTTCAACTCTTCTATAACAAATCCGGTCTTTGTTGTGCATACTGGTTCTTCCTTGATTCTCGTAAATTATACGCCATTTCCTCCTCACTGAAGACTCATTCATTGCACTAGCATCATACACTTAGCATTATTGGCCTACAAAATTCAATTGACCGAACATTTTGTGTAATCAAAAATAAATAAGTTCTCTGGTGGTAGTAAAGTATAACATCAGCATTGTAAAACCGGTACCACGTGACAGTAAATATTTAAACAGAATGGAAATTACGTTAAGAAATAGAGTAAGATACTGTAACGTTGTTTTGTGTTGATATCTTTCGTTATTATTTAGTTATGCCAATTCGTTGGTTACTTTCTGAATGGCCCTGGCATTAATCTGAAAACAATGGCACTGAATAACGCGGAATTGCATTAGAGAAAACGATGATATTGAGCTAATAAGCGATAGATGGATTTCAAACACGCAGTGCTTAGACAAGTCGATAATATTGAGTTAATAAGCAATAAATTGATTTTAAACTCGCAATGCTAACACAAGTCAATAATATTGAGCTATTAAGCAATAGATATATTAAAACTCGCAATGCTAAGGGAAGTCGATAACATGGAAATAAGCAGTACATGGAGTGTTAGACCAGTCGCTAATATTGAGCTAATCAGCAATAGATGAGTTTAAAACTCACAGTGCTAAGACCAGTCAACAATACTGCGCTAATAAGCAATAGATGGATTTAAAACTCACAGTGCTAAGACCAGTCGATAATATTGAGCTAATAAGCAATAGATGGATTTTAAACTCGCAGTGCTAAGACCAGTCGATAATATTGAGCTAATAAGCAATAGATGGATTCAAAACTCCTAGTGCTAAGACCAGTCGATAATATTGAGCTAATAAGCAATAGATGGATTTTAAACTCGCAGTGCTAAGACCAGTCGATAATATTGAGCTAATAAGCAATAGATGGATTCAAAACTATTAGTGCTAAGATCAGTCGATAATATTGAGCTAATAAGCAATAGATGGATTCAAAACTCGCAGTGCTAAGATCAGTCGATAATATTGAGCTAGTAAGCAATAGATGAATTTAAAACTCGCAGTGCTAAGACCAGTCGATAATATTGAGCTAATAAGCAATAGATGGATTCTAAACTCACAGTGCTAAGACCAGTCGATAATATTGAGCTAATAAGCAATAGATGGATTCTAAACTCGTAGTGCTAAGATCAGTCGATAATATTGAGCTAGTAAGCAATAGATGAATTTAAAACTCGCAGTGCTAATACCAGTCGATAATATTGAGCTATTAGCAATAGCTGGATTCTAAACTCGCAGTGCTAAGACCAGTCGATAATATTGAGCTAATAAGCAATAGATGGATTTTAAACTCACAGTGCTAAGACCAGTCGATAATATTGAGCTAATAAGCAATAGCTGGATTCTAAACTCGCAGTGCTAAGACCAGTCGATAATATTGAGCTAATAAGCAATAGATGGATTTTAAACTCGCAGTGCTAAGACCAGTCGATAATATTGAGCTAATAAGCAATAGATGGATTTTAAACTCACAGTGCTACTGTTTTTGTCGTGTGCCGCAGGTGGCACAAAGGCAATTCGCTGCACCCTACACACTTCATCGTAGCAGTGTTTATGAACTGTGGAACGCTGGCTCTAACTCATAAAGCGGGTGGTAAAACATTTTTTTATTATATTTCCCGGTGCTTTTGTTCAGTGTTTCCTGTGCAGTGCGACAGAGCGAGAATCAGTGTTACCAACATTACATGCATGGCGTCTGAAAAGGCAGAGAGTATACAAACACCAAGTGCAAGAAGCGACATCTTAATTATGTCGCTTGTATAACACCGCCAGATGTCTCTGCGTTAATAAGTCATAGACTTCATTAGCACGTCAATGGGCTCTCCACAAAACAGCTGCCTGGCGTGTGGCGAATGATTGCCTTAATCTGTTTTACAGCTACTGGCTTGGGTTCCAAAACAAAACAAAATTATGTGTTTTAAAGCGTATTGTACAGAAACATAAAGCTAAATAGAATGAGAGTATTACCAACGGAGTTTGTACTTTCTCAGCACGTATGTAGCTACATAGTAGCTAGGGAAAGTATTGTATTCCACCCAAAAACTCGATGTCGAGATTTCACCAGAAATACGTTTTGTGGTCCCCAGGTCCAAAAAAAATTAGAAAAAGGTCCATGTGTGTGCTCGTAGATAGCATAGTTCAGAAATGTAAATGTAAATGGGTTGTTATTTATGGACGCCATTTAACTGCTGTGATTTTCAGCGTCCCATTCTAAATTGGGCGTAAAAGAACCGGTTAATTATGCTGAGAAGGCCTCTCTATCATGCTTGAGGTTCTTTTACATGCCGTAAATCTACGATGCGGGACCAACGGTTTTACTTCCCTTTCGAAGGAAAGCCATGCTAAGGATGTTTATATCCAGAAAAGTCCATTGTCCTCCGCCGCCTTTGAACCCGGGCATATGAAATTAACATGGTAACCATTACACACAGAGGTCGACTAGCATAGTTCAAAAACAAAATAATATTTAAATACCAAACTTTGTATTTATTTTTAGTATCTCCAAGGATGTGACACGAAGCTTTTCAAGAAAATTCGCTCATCACAAACAACATTTTACATGTGAAAGTTTTTGAAAATTTCCTTTCTTTCAAAAATAGCTGTAATGATTTTGAGTAAAATAACACATTATATTTATATCACAATTAAAATTTATATTTTGAGATTTTTATTCTGGTTTAGGTTTGCAGAATGTTGCACAACGATTAAACCGTAAGAGACAAAATATGTGGATCTTGACACATAATCTATGTAAAGTTTCCATTTTCGAGATATTCCTTGTTATTTGTTCATTTTAAACCAGCCAACTTTTCTCAAACGGGACCTTGCAAAGCAAACGAGTAGATAAAGTAAAAATCTGATGTGTTACACTCACATGACTTTCTCTAGCTGCTCTACAAGGTTCCTACAAAGGATTATTCTTCTTTCTACACAATGCTAATCGAAATAAACACAGCAGAATGCTCTTATTACTTAGTTCTTATAAGTAACAGGAAACTAAGGTAAACTAGGCTAAAGTGATGGTTAAATGTCTTACAGGCTATCGTTATGCGATTGTCATGGCAAATCGCTTCTTTGGTTGGCCAGGAGTAGAACCAAAGAAAAACGAATACCTCCTGTCTGTGAAAAGTTTAAGTACGTCACAATTGAAACCAAAAACAAGGAATATCTCGGAAACGGCTACCTCCACAACAAAAACGTAAAGGGCATAGATTGTGTGTTTTGACGTGATGTACATTTTTTGTGTAGTTAATGTTTGTCTATATCTTACGGTTTAGTAATTAAGCAAAATTCATACAGAATAAAGAGGTCTTCAGAGGCTATTCGCAGAAAATTTGAGATATGCATTTCATTTCTGATATAAATAGCTTTAATATACGGGATTTTAATTAAATTCGTTTGAAACATGTATAAGAAAATCAAAATTTTAGACTTTTTTTCCGTGAAAAGGTTAGTTTGTAGTGGGGTATTTTTTTTAAAATCCTCATGTCGCTTTCTTGGATGATACTAAACCTAAATACCAAGTTTGGTATTTAACGGTCTTTTCGTTTTGGGGCAATGCTGTCCATAGACACAAACACACACGGACTTTTTTTTTTCAAAAATGCTTTTTTAGGACTCAGGGGACCCCAAATAATATATTTCCGGTGAAATCTCGACATGAAATTTTTGGGTGCATTATAATTCCTTCTCTATCTCTATGTACATTGTATATATGGGGCTAGAGAAAGTAAAAAGTAGATAGAAGAATAAGCTTGATATCTGTAGGCGAGTATAACCTCACTTTTAGTAAGGTTCAGGAAGATTTTCAACTGTTAACGACCAGAATGGCGGCGGGGATCATATTTTACGGGAATGGAAGGCTCCGCTTATGAAATTTTCAAACACAATCTCACTTAATCAGACAATGATATTAGTGGATTATTTTCCGGGATAGTTCACACGGCAAATTGGATTTCATTGCGAGGTTTCATTTATTGCTAATATTGGTATAAACCTCAATAGATACCAAAAATTACATTTACATGATTGCAGTTAAGAACAATAAAGAAGCGGTTTTGTTACAAATCACCAGCAGCTGTTTTTTTTTTTTTTGTTGCTTCAAATAAAATAAAATGAATATATTACGCTAATATTCAAACAGTTCAGAAATAAAATGATGTTATATATCACAGTTACTTTGTTAAAATGTATGTTAACAGAATTCGTTTAAACTAATGAACGCCAGCTAAACAGTTTATTTTGTTATTGCACTTCCCTGGAGCATTTATTATGTGGTTAAATATCCAGTTACAATATCGAGTCTATAATTTGCAGTGCTATATGGCGTGATTGCATATCGTTTGTGTTTTGTTTAAAATTTTGCGATTGAGTTTTGAACTTTTTTGTACATACCATATATCATGTATAAAATATTACTATATTTTGTTAAGAAGTGTTTGAAAGTGCCAACCAATAATAAAGAAACTCTTGGAAATGAACCTAATAGTCAGTTAATTTTCTGTAGCCCTTAGGTAGATTATAGGGCATCGTTAAAATGTTTCCTTGATCGGATTTTAAGTTCCAGTTCGTTAGTTCGCCGCTATGCGCCATAGTGAGGAGGAATCGGACCATAGATAGCACTGTAGGACGAAATCACAACTTGCGGACGCCAAATAGCGAAATTTTGCCCAGGAACTTTCTTATTTTTAGCTATGGAGTTCTTTTACGTGCAAATAAACATTATACAGGACCACCGGCTGAGTAAGCCAAGTTAAATATTCTTGAGAGTTTACGGGCTCGTTTCAGATATCAAACTGAATCCACGCGCAAAGTAGAAGTGCAGCAAGCGTATAGTAATTTGCGCTCGCCAAAATAATTCACGATATTAGTGTGTATACATCACTGATCAATAGACAACTGCCCGCCTGGGTAGTGTGGTGGTAGCGTATCTGTTTCACATTCAAAAGACCGTGAGTTCGAATCTGAATTAGGGTGAGTTAAGTTTTTTCGGGGTTTACCCTTATCCTGAGAAGATAAATTTCGAGTAACTTTAAGCTCTATTGACCCCAAAATCATTTGAGCATCATTTCACCAATTTCATTCATCGTCCGATATGACCAAGCAGGTTAAAGGACGTTTAAAAAAAATAGACACCTCTTCATAAAATCTCATATTGTGTCTCAAATACGTCTCGGGATTTAGCAGGTAGTAAATTTGATTCTGCTTCTTTCGCAGCTCTAAGGATAGCATAATTCTCAAAATGTAACATTCTCTCAAAATACATCACAGAACAACAATAATATTGGTTTCTCACGGTTTGCTATAACCGTGCCATCATCGCGCCCAGCAATGCGAAATAAAAAATAAATAACCAACTATAACCCTTGGTGAATGACTCAAACTGAACCTCAATTTATTTCTTCTTTCGTTGTTTTTTTTTTTTTTTAATATCATAAAATTGAAGAATGAGATCCTCTTCGCATTCGCGCTAAATTTGAACTAAACGTCTACTCGCGCTTATGCTTGGTTTGGAGTAGCAATCGACTCTTCTCAGGGCGTTTTAACGGGCTTGTTGGGCTTCACAGACCCAGACTACCTGGTGACTTCTTAAATAATAAATCACCGGGATTTTCGTAAGGAATTGCAGTTTATTTTCTAATCATTTCGTACAATTCTAAAGTGAAACTGCAATCGCTCGATGTAATTTATTTGCTTTGTTGAATGCCGCAAATATTTGTATACATATAATTCTACGCGTATTTTCCAAGTGGCCTTTTCCAAACTTGTCAAAAAAAAACTCTTTATTTTGATAACAAAAACGCATGAGAAAATCAAAACGCGACAAAGTCACAAAAATTTGGATCTAGCGATTTAACTTCGGAATGCAACAGAACAAAAACAATTGAACATAAAGTATTACAAAAATGACATGAAATTCACAAAATGTTGGCAGATTTTGTGGTTAGGATGCAACTACTGCCCCAAACTTCTTGTAGAAAAAACATTGTAAAGTTTCTCTTTGATTCTCGCTTGGTCATGAAACTCGACTGTGTCTTGTTTCACAACATTCCCGCTCGAATCAAAAACATAAGCGGAAATAACAATAGCGTTGGAAAACTTCCATCCGCCTCCGCCAGGTTTGAACCTGCAATTTTAAAGTACAAAACCAATACACCACAGAGAACGACTTGGAAATTGATAAGTCCATAAGAAATGTAATTCCCATAAGCTAAGTGGTTTAACGAGATCTACGATTTTTGAAAAGTAAGATTTTTTCCAACCGACAGCAATTACGATTTGTGGTGCGGCATCTTAATGGGTTTTCTGGTTTCCACCATCATTATTTCCACCATCAGCAAAATCCATCCAAAAAAAAGAGATCTTTAGAGGCTATTCCCAGAAAATTCAGTATACATATTTTGTTTGTCATGTAATTACGCTATTTTGATCAAAATTTGGCGCCATTTTTGAGAAAATTTTTCCATGTACAGGGTAATTAGAAATGGGGGAACTTTGTTGAAAATCCTCGTGTTGCATCCTTGAAAGATACTGAACTAAAATACCATGATTGGTGTTTAACGGAATTTTCGTTTTTGAGCAATGCTGCGCACGCGTGCGGGCATATTTCAAAAAATGTTTTTTTTTTTTTTTTTTTTTTTCCTGTTTTGTTTTACTCAGAAGGTCTCAAAATATGTATTTCCGGTGAAATCTTGGTGTCGAATTTGTTTGTGCAATGCAATGCCTTCTCTATACACAATGTACATACTACGTGTAGAAAAATAAATATATATTACTGAAACGCTTGAATGTAAGTTAATCATTCTGAACACATATTTGGTAATGTAAGCTAAATTTATAATTCATTTATACATAGTCATGCCAAAAAGCACTGTAAGTACTTCAGTAAGAGTTTGAGAGATCATTAATACTTACAGTACAATTAGGAAATGACGTAACACTCAAGATATGTGCTACTTCATGTAAAGAACCTATTGCAAAACTCATTAACAAAAGAGAGTACAAGAAGCTTTGTCCATATAATTTAGACGTAGCCTTTCATTTGTACACATCGAAAAATAATTTTTACTTTCTCTATATGTACTATGTACTTAGTGCATAGAGGAAGTATTGTATCCCACTCAAAAATTCGATACCGCAATTTCACCGGAAATACATGTTTTAGGACCCCCTGATTCCAAAAAAAAACATTTTCACAAAAAGGTCCGTGTGAATGTGTGTGTGTGTCCATGTGTCTGTGAACATGATAACTCAAAAACGAAAAGTGGGTAAAATACCAAACTTGGTATTTAAGTTCAGTATCTTCCAGGGATGCGTCACCAAGATATAAGAAAAAACCCACCACCCCAAACTACCCTTTATATGAAACCTTTTTAAAGAATTTGGATTTACTAAAAAATACCTCTAACGATTTTCATTAAAAGTATATCTTGAATTTTCTGGGAATGGCCTCTAAAGACCACTTTATTCTGGATAAACTTTACGAAATGTTGCATAGCTGCTAAACCTTAAGAGATGGACAAAAACCTACCACACAGAAAATGTAGAGTACATTAAAACGCACAAGTTATGTTATATATTTTTTCCCTGGAATTGATCGTTTTTGAGATATTCCTTATTTTTTTTTTCAGCTTTGAAAAACTTGTACTTTTCTCATACAGGCATTTGTCAACTGGTGTCCATACAAACAATGGAGCTTTAGTCACCTAGCAACCTTAACCTATGGTACTTCCTTATTTCGCTTCTACTTACAAGGAAGCAAGTAATAAGACTATTTCTGCTAATTTTTTCTCAATCAGCATTAAATTACAGCATAAGTTTTTTAGCTATAATTTCTTGCGGAGATGTAGAGCAAGTCATGTGAATGGAACACATCAGATTTTTCACCATTTTATCTACTCATGAGCGTTTGTAACTGTTTTGAAAACACTATAAAAATGAATTCTTATCTTTGACATGACAAAAAGTGGTCAAATAAAAATTTTCCTTTGAAAGAATATGAGGAGAACGAATGAATGCTCAAAGCGAGGCGTAATTAGGAGAGAGGGAAAGAGAGAAACTTAAGTTTTCGCCTCTTGTTCGTGTTTTGTCTGCACTTGTACATGATGCAGTTGAAAGAAAACTTTTAATCAGAACAGTCTTCTTGCTTCCTTTGAAGATAAGAAACTTTTTTTTTCAGTTTTGTTTGTTTTTATTTCGAGGCTAGGATATGAAACTCTATGCCAAGTTCCCAGACGATCTTGAGTTCTCAAGTAGCTATTTCGTTAATAATCGAGGTTTTAACCCTTAGAGTTAGTTGTGTTGTTATTGTCGATGTTTCTTACAAGTACCAATTACAACGCTACACTTTTTGCGCCATTCTGAATGCTCTAATAACGATAATGTCATAAAGTAAATAAAACTCTACTGTAAATATTTCTTAGAGAAACTTTTTATTCTCCCTTCAACTTAGCTCTTATATATAGAGGATGCATTGTATTGCAACAAATACTATACAGAGATTTTACTACAAATACATTTTTAGGTCCCACTAAATACAAAAACACCATTTTTAGAAAAAGTTCTATCTGTGCTTTTAGGAATAACGAACAATATTTGCATTTAAGTTAAACCACATGTTAAATTTTGAAAATCCACTGTGTGTAAGATTTCTTTTTACATTCTCTACACATATGATGCGCATAGTGTATAGAGAAGGTATTTTACTCCAGACTCAATTTCGATACACGTTTTAGTGACCTCGTATGCAATTAAAGAATTCTTAGAATAAGATCCGTGTATGCACACGATAATTCAAAAATGGAAAGTCTATAAAATACCAAACTTCCAAGGTTGTCACACGAAGATATTAAAGAAAATTCTCCACATTCAACTTTTCATAGATAGTTTTTGGATCTTTTTTTATTCTCAAAAATGGCTATAACGATTTTCACTAAAATTCATATGCTTAATATATTTTAATGAAAAACGAAATGTATGTTTTGAAATTTCTGGGCATAATCTCTTTATTCTTGATGACTTCTACATAACAGATAATAGATAGACAAAACTTAACTACAAAAAAGAGAAGCTATTGTTCGTATTTCACCTAAAAGTTTGATATCAAGAAATAAACGTTTTAGGATCCCCTATATCCAAAAGAAATAAAACATTTTTGGTAAAAGTTTCATGTGTGTGTCAGAGGGTCCGTGTGTCTGAGAACAGGATAACTCAAAAACGAAAAGTCGGTAAAATATGTGATTGCGTATTTAAATTTAGTATCATTAAAGGATCTGACATGAACATTTTGAGGAAAGTCGTCTCATCTCAAACTAACTTTTACAAGGAAAAATTTTCGAAAGTGTTAATTTTCTAAAAGAAACTTCTGACGATTGTGATTAAAATACCCTATATTAAAAATATGAAACTGGCAAACCGAAAGAGATAAACAGAAAATTACTACAAAAAATTTAGATCTCAATCAAACATGCAATTTATGTTTATATATATATATATATATATATATATATATATATATATATATTACTTGCTCTATACGAATTATATACATAGTGTATAGAAAAGGTATTGCACTCCACCCAAAAATTCGATGCCGAGATTTCACCGGAAATACATGTTTTAGGGTCCCCAATATCCAAAAAAAAGCATTTTCACAAAATGGTCCGTGTGTGTGTGTGTGTACGTGTGTCAGTGTGTCCGTGTGTCTGTGAACACGATAAATCAAAAACGAATTTTCAGTAAAATACCAAACTTGGTATTTAAGTTTAGTATCTTCCAGGGATGCGACACGAAGGTTTTGAGAAAAATCCCCCACCCCAAACTACCCTTTACATGGAACTTTTTTAGAAAATCGAAATGTACTAAAAATGGCTCTAACGATTTTAATTTAATTATTGCATATTAAAGTTATTTACTTGACAAATAAAATGTATATCTTAAATGTTATAGGAATAGCCTTTTAAGACTACTTTATTCTGGATGAATTTTACGAAATTTTGCATAACTGCTAAACCCTAAGGGATAGACAAAAACTTACCACACACAAAATATAGAGCAGCTTAAAACACACATATTATGATGTATACATTTTTTCGTGGAATTGGCCGTTTTTTAGTTATTCCTTGTTTTTGGATTCAGCTTTAAAAAACATACTTTTCTCATACAGGAATATGAGAACTTCTTCTGTCCATACAACTTAAGGAACTTCAGTCACATAGCACACGGACACATACAAACGGACCTTTTTCTGAAAATACTTTTTTGGATACAGGGGACCCTAAAATATATATTTCCAGTAAAATCACGGTATTGAATTTTTGGGTGGAGTGCAATACCTCCTCTATACACTATGCACATAGTAAGTGCAGAAAAAGTAAAATGCATAAAACATGAATTGTGTGTTTAAGCAAGGTCTACATTTTCTTTGAAGTTGGCTTTTACCTATCTCTTACGGTTTACCAGTTATGCAAAATTCCGTAAAAATTCATCCACAATAAAGTAGTGTTTAGAGGCTATTCCCAGAAAATTCAAGTTATACATTTTATTTGTCAGATAAATGCTTTTATTATACGATATTTTAGTCAAAATTGTTTTATTTAATCAAAATTTTCGAAAAATGTTCCATATAAAGTGTAGTTTGGGGTTGCAGGATTTTGTGTTGAAAATCTTCGTGTCGCATTCTTGGAAGATACAAAACTTAAATACAAAATTTGGTATTTAACGGTCTTTTCGCTCTTGAGCTATGCTGTCCACAGACACACACACACACACACACACATACACACACATGGATCTTTTTGTAAACATACTTCTATTTGGATTTAGGGGGACCCAAAACATGTTTTTTGGGTGAAATCTTGGTAAGGAATTTTTCGTGCAATACAATAACCTCTCTATACACTATGTACATAGTACATACAGAGAAAGTAATAAAACCCTAACATATGTTTGTAAAATAGGGTTAAATAAATGGAGATTCAATAATAATACAAGCAGGTTTACCATTTTGCATCTTACTCGAATAGAACAGCTGTTTACTGGTTAATATCGACCACGTGCATTGCAATGAATCTACAAATGCATCACTGAAATTTTCTTGGCAAGGACAAACGACACGTGTCGAAAAGCCCATTTACCCCCTGTTGATTAATAATGCACAGGCCATGTGAGCTGTCCAACACGCCTGCAATTGTGTTGTTAGATATCGCTCACCATTGTTGCCACTTCCGGTTTTCCCATCTGGATTTACTTAATCTCGCATATAACAGCTACATTCTAATAAAAACTTTTATACCTAGATTTCACCGGAAATAGACGGTTTTAGACCCTCGATTAAAAATCATGCATTTTTAGAAAAAAAAAATCATGTGTGCGTGCGGAGATTTGCGAGTTGTGGGCAACATTACTGAAAAAGCGTATGTGTTCCATTCACATGACTTTCTCTACATCTCTGGAATAAATTATTGTTAAAAAGCTTATGGGTTTATTTACTTCATTCTGATTAAGAAAAATTTAACAAAAATAGTCTTGTTACTTGCTTTGTTGTAAATAGAATCGAAATAAGGGAGTACCATAGGTTAAAGTGATAGTCAAAAATGGTTGCTATGTGATTGAAGTTCCTTTGTTTGTATGGACAGGAATTGACAAATTCCTGTATTAGAAAATTATGCTTTACAAAGCTGTAACCAGAAACAAGGAATCTCTAAAAAAGCGAACAACACCACGACAAAAATGTATATAACATAAATTGTGTGTTTTAGCGTGCCCTACATTTTCATGTAGCAAGTTTTTGTTTATCTCTTACGGTTTACCAGTTATGCAAAATTCAATAAAAACCATCTAGAATAAAGAGGTCTGTTGAGGTTATTCCCAGAAAATTCTAAATATACATTTCATATGGTAAGTTAGTATCTGAAATATAGATTTTAATCAAAATCGTTAGAGCCATTTTTAAGAAAATTAACATTTTCGTAATTTTTTTTCATGTAAAGGGTAGTTTGAGGTGGAGGAAAATCTTTGTGTCGCATCCTTGGAAGATACCAAACTTAAATACCAAGTTTACTTTTTAACAGTATTTTCGTTTTTGAGCTATGCTGTCCACAGACACACACACACACATACACGGTCCGTTTTCTAAAATGCTTTTTTTCGGATTCAGGTGCCCCCAAAATATGTATTACCAGTGAAATCTCTACATCGAATTATTGGATGGAATACAATACCTACTCTTTAAACTATGTACATAGTACATGTAGAGAAAGATAAAACACATGGCAACTACATAGCTTTTATAAGATTTAGCTATAGTTTTAGCTTAATATATTCCATAATTACCCTTCTACTTACAAGAAAGCATGTATACTAATGTTTATTTTGATTAGAATGAATTAGACAGAAGAATAATTTGTAGAGAAAGTCACGTGAATGGAACACATCAGGTTTTTATTTTAGCATAAGAAGCGCTTCCACTGGACATATTGTTAGCACAGCGGCCCGTCATGCGATTGGTTGATGCAATGGCGGTTATTAAATTGCCAATAATTACCCAATATTGGTTCCACGTAAAGGAGATAATGACATTAAAATCGTGTCAGATTTTTAAAATTTACCCCCACGTTGTGTTAATAGCTCATTAAAACCTTGTTGGCTATATCACAGTTGTTAGAGTTGACCCACAAACACCAACTTGATGTACACGCGGCTTACATAAACGGTTCGAATTTTACTCTCTCGTGACGCGATAATATACTTCACTCAATTACCTAATAGTCATAGAGGTACGGAGGAATGGCGGAAAAAATATTTACCGCAAAACTTTACCACCGCGAATGTAGAGCTAGAAGCATGTTGGACGCTACTGGCAGGCATAGAAGACGTGACGGGCTAAGTAAATTTATACTTAAGGCAAGACAGCTGAGATTTGAGAAGGCTGCCAATAGAGAAGAGGGGGAGGGATAAGATCAACTAAACAAAAGTGACTACAATGTTTTACGTGCATATATTTTATGTCATACGTAGGTCATTGTTGTGTTATGGTTTTATATATTGTATATATATTATGTGTATACATATTTACTTTCTCTATACGTACTATGTACATAGTGTAATGAGAGGGAGGGTATTGTATTCCACCCAAAAATTCGATACCGAGATTTCACGGGAAATACATGTTTTAGGACACCCTTAATACAAAAATAACATTTTTAGAAAAATGTCCGTGTGTGTTTTTTTGTCACTGTCTGTCTGCCTGTCTGTCTGTGTGAGTGTGTGTCTGTCTGTCTGTGTGTGTATCTGTGGGCAGCATAGTTCAAAAACGAAAAGTCCGTTAAAAACCAAATTTGGTATTTAGGTTTGGTATCTTTTAAGGATGCGACACGAAAGTTTTCAAGAAAAACCCCCATCCCCAATTACCCTTTACATGGACATTTTCTTGAAAACTTTTATTTTCTCAAAAATGGCTCTAACGATTTTGATTAAAATATCATATACTAAAGATATTTACCTAACAAATAAAATGTATATCTTGAATTTTCTGGGAATAGACTTTGAGGACTACTTTATTCTGGACGAATTTTACGAAATTTTGTAAAACTGCTAAACCGTAAGAGATGGAAAAAATCTTACCATACAAAAAAAAAAAAAAAGTACAACACTTTAAAACACACAATTTATATTATCTGCATTTTTTCATTTAGTTGACCGTTTTAGGAGTTATTCCTTGTTTTTGGTTTCAGCTTAAAAAATTATAGGACTTTCTCACATAGGACTTTGTCCACTCCTGTCCATACAAACAAAGGAACTTCAGTCACACAGCAACCAACTTTTGACTATCACTTTAACCTACGGTAATCCCTTATTTCGCCTCTACTTACAAGGAAGCAAGTAACAAGATTATTTCTGCTTTTTTTTGCGATTAGCTTTAAGTAAATAGAACAATAAGTTGTTTAACAACAACCGGTTGCAGAGATGTAGAGAAAGTTATGTGAATGGAACACATCATATCTTTGTTCTCTGGAATCAGTGCTGTTTAGCTGACTGCAGGTTTGTTTACCTCTCCCCCCTGCGTTTTTATTAATGACTTGTTTTGATGCGGCGAGACGATCGGTCGTAATGTGTATAAAGAACGGCGAACTAGATCTTGTAATAACTAAGAGACGGAAATATTAGCGGATGAAAACAATTCAAATGATATGACAAAACGAGTCGTACATCTGAAGTACATTTCTCTGCGAAGGTTTTATTTCTGATTGCCTTTAACAAATTCACCCGTTTTCCCCCCACTCCTCCCCATTTCTTCTGCTCTCGCTCTCCCTTCCATGAACGTGTTCTGAAATTTCTTGAGGGTTTGAAGTATTGCGATGGTCAAACCGAAGGTCAGAAAATGGGTTTTGGCTTCCTCTAAGAATTGCAGAGAGGTTGGACCCGGAACGAGTTCAAGAGGTGTATGGGAGGGGAGGGTGGAGAGACTTACATGGCACTCTCGGCCATAAAAATAGTGGTCCAGAGTTCTGACATCCCCACACCGAACTTGGAGATATTACAGCGGAGTATATAAGTTGTAGGATAGCATATCGTTCAGCGTTAATAAGAATGTAAACTTGCTCTTCGATTGGATAGTGCTATATCCTTACAGAGTATAAAACTGTGTCTGATTATACTTAGCTTTTACAGATTTCAAGAAATCTAAAGAAAAACCTGCTGTGTTTCATTGACATGACTTTCTCTACCTCTCTGTAACAAATTATTATTAATAAGCTTATTCTTCGAACCACTACATGCCAATCGCGTTAAACTTTAGCAGAAACGATATTTTAACTTGGTTCCTTATTAGTAGAAGGGAAATAAGCGAATACACGAGGCCAAACTGGCACTCAAATGTTTTAAAATGTGGTTGCTAAGGGATAGAAATCCAGTTTTTCCGTGGCCAAATGTTGAAAAGTTTAGGTATTTTAAACTGTAACCAATAACAAGAAATATCTAAAAAAAAACTGTCAATTCCAAGAAAAAATGTATATAAGATTAATTGTGTTCTACCAAGCACTTCATTTTTGTTAAGTTTTTGTCTATCTCTTACCTTTTACCAGTTATGCAAAATTCCACAAAACTAATCCAAATAAAAGAGCTCTTCAGAAGCTATTCCTAGTAAATTCAAAATATAGGTTTTATTTTTTAGGTAAAGATCTTTAATGTACGGCATTTTAAAATAAATCGTTATGACCATTTTTGGGAAATCCAAAATTTTCGAAATTTATTCCATGCAAAGCGTAGTTTGGGGTAGAGGATTTTACTCAAAATCGTCGTATCGCATCCTTGGAAGAGACTACACTTAAATACCAAGTTTGGTATTTTACCAGCTGTTTTTGTAAAGTTATCGTGTTCGCAGACACACGGACTCACCGACACACATACGAACCTTTTTCTAAATTGTTTTTATACAGGTACTCTAAAACGTGCATTTACGGTGAAATTTCAGTACCCACGTTTGGGTTGAGTGCAATGCCTTCTTTATACAGGTATGTGTATAAAACGAGTAGAGAAAGTAAAAATCTGATGTGGTTCATTCAATAGCTTTCTCTACATCTCTGTAACAAACTATTGTTAAGAAGGTTATTCTTCTATCTATTTCAGGCAAATCTAGATAAACATTAACAAAATACTCTACTGTAAGAAGAAGGGAAATAGGGGAATACACTAAGTTAAAACGATATTCAATTTTTTTAAAACTTGGTAACCTAGTAGTTGAAATCGCTTCCTTACGTTGCCAGATGTTGACAAAGTCCCGTATGTGAAACGTTTTAAGTATTTTAAATAGAAGCAAACAACAAGAAATATATACAAAAGCTAATGTGTACCATTCACATGACTTTCTCTGCATCTCTGTAAAATTATTCTCTAAAAGCCTATACTTCTATTTACTTCATGCTAATCAGAAGAAACTAGCAGATATAGTTTTATTACTTGATTCCTTGTAAGTAGAAGCAAAATTTGGGAGTGCCATAGGTTAAAGTGGTAGTCAAAAGCTGGCTGCTATGTCACTGATGTTCCTTTGTTTGTATGGACAGCAGTTGACAAATTCCTGTATGAGAAAGTATAAATTTTTCATAGCAGAAATCAAAAGCAAAGAATGTCTCAAAAACCATGAAATCCACGAAAAATGTGTATATCATAAATTGTGTGTTGTAACGTGCTCTACATTTTTTGTGTAGTAAGTTTTTGTCCATCTCTTACGGTTTAGCAGTTATTCAAAATTCCTTAAAATTCGTCCAGAATAAAGTACTCTTTAGAGGCTATTCCCAGAAAATTCAAGAGGTATATCTTATTTGTCAGGTAAATGTCTTTAATATACGATATTTTAATCAAAATCATTAGAGGCATTTTTGAGAAAATCAACATTTTCGAAAAAAGTTCCATGTAAAGGGTAGTTTGGGATGTGGGGATTTTTCTTAAAATCTTCAAGGCGCACACGGACACACACACAAACACGGACCTTTTTGTTAACATGCTTTTTTTGGATATATGGGACCCTAAAACATAAATTTCCGGTGAAATCTCAGTATCGAATTTTTGGTGGAGTGCAATATCATCTCTATACACTATGTACATAGTAGGTGTAGAGGAAGTAAAAATGAGATCTACATTTTTTGTGTAGTAAGTTTTTGTCTATCTCTTACGGTTTGCAAGTTATGAAAAATTCAGCAAAGTTCATGCAGAGTAAACAAATTTTCAGAGGCTATTCCCAGAAAATTCAAGAAATGTATTGTTTTACTTTCTCTACACGTACTATGCCCATAGTTGCTTGAGAAGGTATTGTAATTCAACCAAAAATTCGATACCAAAATTTCATCGGAAAAACATGTTGCGGTGGGCTCATACGTTGGGTGCCCTTTGCGGGGTGTTTATCCCTACATTCAAATCACCAGATGCTGAATTCTCTGCTTCGAGCCCGGATAGATGACGTTGGCAAGACTCACTCCACTACCTATGACTAGACCCACGTACCTGGTGATGTGAATCTACTATCGGTGAATTTGCCTCGACGTTACCCAGCCTGCACGAGAGTTAACTCTCTCGGGATGGTAGTTCAGGGAGTGATGTTATAATAATGAAGACTTGCGTAACTTTCCTGGAGTTTATTTCTTACTAGGAGAGGCGAGACAAGCACTTTGCTTTACAATTCTGCTAACTTAAACACTTGTTAGGAACTTAAATACTTGGCTAATCACAGGTAATTATAATTACTTCTTTCTTGATTCAGCTTTACACAAAATAATTTAACACACGTCACTGACTTTAAATATACTTAGAGCGCTGGAAACTACTAAGCTTTCGTTACAAGTTACCGTGCTTAGCTTTGTGCGTAGAAGTGACGTTCAGCCCGACAACCGACAGCATGACAGCGACAGTCAGTTCACAGACGGCGGCAGACAGCCCTGATATGCCTTCTTGGGCTCTTTATATACTAAAAATACCGTCATGGCGGCTTCTTTCTGATTGGATAGAAAGGCTGCGCAATTGACGTAAATATTAACCAAAAGTTTTCTCATCACAGGTTGCACTGCAACCCTCACGTGACACGTTTTGTACAATGGTAAATTACTCTCTTCCGAATTTTAAGGTTTACTCCCGTCGTAACCCGGTTGTACGTGACTGGACAAAAGAAACCTTTGTAACAAAGCGCTTCTCACACACTTCTACTCTCTTGGCGTCAGCTTTCTATTTCTGCTCTTGCTGAATTTACTCTATTAAATACATACGTTAATAAGCATTTGTAATCTTTAATTATAGTGTTAAATAATTAATAACTAACAATAGTTTTTATAGAGAAGCTAATTAAGAGTCTCAATGTTTTCGGTCCTCCTTTATAAAAAAAATCATTTTTGGAAAAAGATCCGTGTGTGTCTCTGGACAACATAGCTAACAAAATCGTTAAATACCAAACTTGGTATATTTAATTTTGGTATCTACCATGGATGCGACACGAAGATTTTCAAGAAAATCCCCCAGCCCCAACTACCCTTTACATAGAACTTTTTTCGAAAATTCTGACTGTCTCAAAAATGGTTCTAACGATTTTGATTAAAATATCGTATATTAAAGATGTTTACCTGACAAATAAAATCCATAACTTGCATTTTCTGGGAATAGACTCTGAAAATTACTTTATTCTGGATGAATGTTACGGAATTTTGCACAACGTTAAATCGTAAGAGTTAAACAACATCTTACTGCACCATTTTTTTTTATCAATTAATATAAAGACATTACTGAATATACCTTGAAAAAGTTAGCTCATTATCTTAAATAGTTCAAACTTTAACATTGGTAATTTTGACTCCTCTTTAATCCAGAGCAGAAATGCAAACTTAATTTGTTGGTTGCAGCATACATCTCTAGTGCTGCATGTGGCGTAGATGAAACTCCGCTAAACTTCTACTCGCCGGAGTAGAGAAGAACTCAGCTAGCCTCTGCTTGCTCTTCTTTCCGCAGTTTTGTTATACAATCTCGACCACCAACGGGTTTCATAAGTTTCAACCCTCCCAACCCTTTCTCTTCCCTGGCGTTTGATATATTATTCATATTAACATAAGCGTTCGCTGATGAATTGGCAGCAAAACAGTTTGGAATATGATGAATGCCGACACCAAGATTATTTCACGATACATTTTTTATGAGTTAATAATAAAGTCTTTTAGTTTACCCTCCGACAACCCCTTTGTGACATGAAGAAATGCTTTAATAACGTTGTACTTTGGAGTACAAAGAGGTGACTTTCTTGTAAGAGTGTGGTCCATGTTCAAAAATTACTAATTTAAGAGAATATTGTACATACACATGACTATCTCCACATCTCTGTAACAAATTGTTCTTAAAAGGCCTATTCTTCTATTCTATAAACATTAGCAGAAATAGTCTCATTACTCAGTTCCTTATAAGCAGTTGAGAAATTCCCATATGAGAAAATTATAAGCATTTTAAGAAAAATATCAATAACAAGGAATATCAAGAAAAGGGTCAACTCCACGAAACAAACGTATATAACATAAATAGTGTGTTTTAAAGAGATCATTATTTTTGTTACGTATTTTTACGGTTTATTAGTTATGCAAAATTCTTCCAGAATAAAGATGTCTTTGAGGCTATTCCCATAAAATTCAAGATATAAATGTTATTTGTCATGTAAGTATCTCAATATAAGAGCTCAAAATCGTGAGAGCCATTTGTGAGAAACTCAACATTTTGGAAATGTTTTCCATGTAAAGAGTAGGTGACTTTCTGTAAAATCTTGGTGTTGTATTCTTGGAAGATAGTGAACTTAAATATCAAGTTTGCTATTTAACGGACTTCATGTTTTTTAGCTATGCTGCCCACACATACACGGCCATTTTTCTAAAAATACTTTTTTTGTATTCAGGGGGTCCCAAAACATGTATTTCCGGTGAAATCTCGGTATCGAATTTTTGAGTGAATTCAATACCTTCTCTATACACTATGTACCTAGTACGTGTAAAGAAAGTAAAAATCTGATGTGTGCCATTCACATGACTTTCTCTACATCTCTGTAACAACTTATTGTTAAACCCTAGTCTTCTATTTGATAAGCATTAGCAGAAATAGTCTCATTACTTAGTTCCTTATAAGCAAAAGTGAAATAAGAGAGTACCATACGCTAAAGTGACAGGCAAGGTGGTTGCTATGTGATTGAAGCTTCTTTGTTTAAGTTAACAAATTCCCATATGAGAAAATTATAAGCAAATTAAAACTGAAACCAATAACAGGGAATATCGAGAAAACGGTCAACTCCACGAAAAAATGTGTATTGTGTGTTTTAACGAGCTCTACATTTTCTGTTGCGTAAGTATTTTTATATCTCTTATGGTTTACTAGTTATACAAAATCCATCCACAATAAGGTTGTCTTCAGCAGCTGTTCCCGGAAAATTCAAGATCTACATTTTTGATTGTCATGTAAAACCTTTATTGAAATTCGTTAGAGTCATTTTTGAGAAAATCAAAATTTTCGAAGACTTTTCCAAGTAAAGGGTAGTTCGGATTGAGGGATTTTCTGGAATATTTTTCTGTCGCATCCTTGGAAGATACTGAAATTAATAACCAAACTTAGTATTTAACGGACTTTTCAGTTTTGACTTATGCTGTACACACACACACACACACACACACACACACTGATAGACAGACAGATGCACACGAATATTATTTTTTTTTTTGATTCAGAAGCTTTCAAAATATACATTTCCGGAGAAATAATAGGAGCAAATTTGTGAATGTAATACAATACGTTTTCTATACACTATGTATATAGTATGTGTAGAGAATGTAAATATTCCTAACTTCACATGATGTTCTTTTTTATTGTTTATTGGTAAACAACAAACAACTCTTATCAACCCTTACCAAGCATGATGTACAATCCACTTATATAGTAAATCGAAAAGGTATTGTATTTCACCCAAAATTCGATTGAATAAAATAGTTTATACATAAAAAACTTACATGACAAATAAAATGTATATCTTGAATTTTCTGGGAATGTCCTCTGATGACCTGTTCATTCTGGATGCATTTTTCTGAATTTTAAATAACCGTAAATATTTACTATGCAAAAATGTAGATCTGGTTTATGCACACGTTTTGTGTCATATTATATATATTCGCACAGTTGACCGTTTTGGAGACATTCATTGTTGTTGGTTTCAAATTTAAACTAATTTAACTTTCTTAAACGGTATCATACAAAGGGAATCGAACCTCCAGTGTTTCACATAGTGACCAGCTTTAAAAGGATTTGACTATCACGTTAACCCAGTGTATTTCCTTTCTAATTACAAGGAAGCAAGTGATAAGACCATTTCTGTATATGTTTAGATTAGCATGACGTAGATAAAAATAATCATTTGATAGAAAAAGATGTGTTTATAGAGAAAGCTATGCCAATGGAACACATCTTATTTTTAGTAGCTCAGCTGGCTGAGGAAAACTACAGCATTCAAGAAAGTATAATAAATAAACGTTTATTATTTTTTATTTTTTATTATTATTATTATTGTTATTATTGTTATTATTGTTATTATTATTATTATTATTATTATTGTTGTTATTATAATTATCATTTAAGGACATGGAATGCTGAAAGTTTAAAATTTCAAACTAATATTTCTAGTTTTAAAATTTATACCACATGTGTATTATAATGCAAATAAGTTATAGTGCAAATGTCATCAATTTTGCTGTAATGGCGTGGAAGTTATTTATGTTTTTTTACGTTACAAAAAAAGTCACTTGCGATCAAAAAATTAATTTTTCTCCAATATTTTAGCACTAGGTTCACAATAAATTTATTTTTGAAGTTGCGCTAGGTTTCTCTGACTTATTTTTGCTTAAGCATAAAAAATATTTAAATTGTTATATTCCTTACTTTCTCTACACGTACTATGTACATAGTCTATAGAGAAGGTATTGTAATGCACCAAAAAATTCGACACCGAGATTTCACCGAAATCCAAAAAAACTTATCTTCAGAAAATGGTCCCTCTGTGTGTGTGCGTGTGTGTCTATGTGTGTCTGTATGTCTGTGGACAGTATAGCTCAAAAACGAAAAGACCGTTGAATACCAAACTTGGTATTTAAGTTTGGTATCTTCCAAGAATGCGACATGAAGATTTTAATGAAAATCCCTCCACTCACAACTACCCTTTACACGGAACATTTTTCGGAAATTTTGATTTTCTTAAAAATGGCTCTGACGATTGTGACCAAATACCTTAAAATGAAGTAATTTACCTTACAAATAAAAATGTATATCTTGAATTTTCTGGGAATAGTCTCTGAAGACCACCTTATTCTGGATGAATTTTACAGAATTTTGCATAACGGCTAAATCATAAGAGATAGACAAAAACTTACCACAGAGAAAATTCAGATCACGTTAAAACACACAATTTATGTCATGTGGATTTTTTCGTAGAATTGATCGTTTTTTAGATATTCCTTGTTTTTCGTTTCAGCTTTGAAAAACAACCTTTTCTCATACAGAAAAGTGTCAATATAAACAGAGGAACTTCAGTCACATAGCAATCAGTTTTTGGCTATCACTTTAACCTATGATACTCCCTTATTTCACTTCTACTTACACGGATACAAGTAATAAGACTATTTCTGCTAGTTGTTTTATCGATTAGCAGGAAGTAAATAGAAGCATAAGCTTTTTAACAATAATTTTTTTGCAGGGATGTAGAGAAAGTCATATGAATGGAACTCATCAGTTTTTGTTTTTTTTTCATAAAGCATATGTTTTATGTTCGATAATTGAAAACAGGTGCTTAAAATACATGTAACAAAAATCCGGGGCAATTCTTATTCATTGTATTTCTGTGAACAAGTACAGCAAGTTTTTTTATATATCAGAAAAACTGTTCTGCAAAGAGCACTTTACAAGAAGAAAAATGCTGAAAATATCAGTAGCGAGAAAACAAGGAAGGATCGTGGCTCACATTAAAATCCATTAGGTTGGTAAGGTACACTTCTGGTTTCTTTTCCTACTCCTCTGCAGCTATCTTTTCTGACCTTTTCATCTTGTATTGCTGTTTTTCTTCTGCACAACTTAGCTTTTTATTTTTCATGGTGCGAATGATATGTCATTGAGCTGAAGATTTTCTTGCCGAGAGCAGTGCAGCTTCATCTCTGATGCTTTGATCTAAGGTATTTAAAAATGACACCTGGTATCCAGTTACATATTTTTCATACTCAGGAATGTTTGTATGAATTTAGGGAATTGAAGTAAAACAGTCGTTTTTTTGTGATTTTTACTTTCTCTACACGTACTACGTATATAATGTTTAGAGAAGGTATTGCATTCCACCCAAAAATTTTATGCTGAGATATCTTACTTGGTATTTAAGTTTGTTATCTTCCAGAGATGCGACACGAAGATTTTGAGAAAAATCCTCGTGTCTTAAACTATCCTTTACATAGAAAATTGGAATATTTTGTATTTCTCAAAAAGTGCTTAACAATTTTGATTAAATTACCGTATATTAAAGATATTTATACGATAAATAAAATATATATCTTGAATTTTCTGGAGATAGTCTCTAAAGACCTCTTTATTCTGGATGAATTTTGCAGAATTTTGCATAATTGCTAAACCGCAATAGATAGACAAAAACCAACTACATAAATAACATAGATCTTGCTAGAATACTCAATTTATGAGATATTTCAAGTTATTTGTTTCAGATTTAAAATACTTAAATTTTTCTCACACTTTTCTCCTGGTCGTGCATAGAAACGGATTTTAATCACATGGCAACCAGCTTATAAAAGATTTGACTATCACTTTGACCTGGTGAATTCCCTTATTTTCTTCCTCCTTATAAGGAAGCAAGTAATTAGGACAATATCTGCTAATTTCAATCTCGATCATCATAAAGTACATAGAAGAATATTCTTTTTAAATGACGTGTTACAGCGATATAGAGAAAGTCATATGAATAGAACACATCAGATTTTTATACAAATGTCGGTGTGTGTGTCTCCATGTATGCATGTTCTGCGAACACGATAACTCAAAAACGAAAATTCGGTAAAATACCAAACTTGGTATATAAGTTTAGCATTTTCCAGGGATGCGACACGAATATTTTGAAGAAACCTCCCCCCTCCAACTGCCCTTTACATGGAAAAATGTTCTAATATTTTGATTTTCTCAAAAATAACTAACGATTTATATTAAAATACCGTATAAGAAGGATATTTACATGACAAATAAAATTTATTTCTTGATTTTCTGGGAATAGCCTCTAAAGACCCCTTTATTCTGAATGAATTTTTATGGATTTTGCATAACCAGAAACCACAAGATTTAGACAAAACCTTATTACATAATATATGTAGATTTCTTTGATACATACAATTTACGTTATATACATTTTACTTTCTCTATACATGCTATGTACATAGTGTACAGAGAAGGTATTGCACTTCACCAAAAAATTCGATACCGAGATTTCACCGGAAGTATATGTTTTAGGGTCCCCTGTATACAAAAAGGTATTTCCAGAAAAAGGTCCATGTGTGTGTCTGTGTCTGTGAACACGATAACTCAAAAACGAAAAGTCGGTAAAATACCAAAACTCGGTATTTAAGTATTGATTAAAATATCGTGTACTAAAGACATTTACCTGATAAATAAAATGCATATCTTCAATTTTCTGGGAATAGCCTCTGAAGACTACTTTATTGCGGATGAATTTTACAGAATTTTGCATAACTGCTAAACCGTAAGAGATGGACAAAAACTTACCACACAACAAATGTAGAGCACATTAAAACCCACAATTTATGTTATATACATTTTTTCGTGGAGTCGATTGTTTTTGAGATATTCCTTATTTTGGTTTTAGCTATAAAAACTTATACTTTTCTCATACAGGACTTTGTGAACTCGTGTCTATACAAACAAAGGAACTTCAGACGCAGCTTTTGACTATCACTTTAATCTATGGTACCCCCTTATTTCGCTTCTACTAAGAAGGAAGCAAGTAATAAGTCTATTTCTGCTAAATTTTTCCTCCATTAGATGAAGTAAATAGAATAATATGTTGCAGTGATATAGAGAAAGTCATGTGAATGGAACACATCAGATTTGTTTTAGATATTCCTTGTTATTGGTTTCAGTTATAGAGTACTCTAAACGTTTCACAAACGTAATTTGTCAATTCCTGGCAATGCAAAGAAACGTGCTTCATCCACATGGCAACCAGCTTTTAAAACACTTGACTATCATTTTAGTCTAATATATTCCATGGTTTCCCTTCTATTTACAAGAAAGCATATCTGCTACTCTTTATCTCGATTAGCATGAAATAGACAGAGGAATAATCCTTTTAAGAATAATTTGACACAGAGAAAGTAATGTGAATGGAGCACAAGAGATTGCTCAATCAGTTAAACTAACAAACAATTTATTTATTTGAAAACATATTTACTAGGGTCGGCAGATAAGCACCGGGCCTCTCCATGAAAACAGCAATTCTTTTTTCTTGCTTTTTTCTCAACATAATCTCCAGAAATGCTAATACATTTGTCATATCGGTGTTCTAATGTAATTAAACCATCTCTGTAGTGCGATTTATCCAGGTCCTCAAAATGCTGTTTACCGCATCAATGACCTCCTCGTTACTGTGAAATCTTCGTTCGGCAAGAAATTTTTTGAGCATTGGGAACAATGGTAGTCACTAGGTGCTAGATCTGGCGAGTTGGGTGGATGTTCAAGTAATTCAAACTTTAATTCGCACATTTTCCCTATTGTAATGACTGAACGATAGGCCGGAGTCTTGTCGAGATGAAACAAGTTTTTCTTTGTTTTTTTTTTTAATTTTTCAAATGAGGTTTTTTTTCCTTTCGACTTATCACTCAAACGTTGCAGTAAGGTTTTGTATTAGTCACTAGCAATACTTTTACCCTTTTCCAAGTAATCAATTAAAATAATTCCCTGTGCATCCCAGAAAACACTCGCCATAACTTGTTAGCTGATAAAATTGACTTTGCCTTTTTTGGAGTTGGTTCACCTGGCGCAATCCACTGTTTTGACTGTGATTTACTTTCTGGAGTGTAGTGATGTATCCCAGTTTTATCCATAGTAATAAACCATCTCAAAAATTCGCTGCGACTTTTACGGTAGAGCTCCACAGTTTTTCTTTGCAATTTTTGATCAGGTGTCAACAAACACGGCACCACCCTGCACAGACCTTGTTTAAGCCCAAAAACATTACTTAAAATATTACCTGCACGTTCTTTTGATATGCTTAGAGCGTCTGCTATCTCAAGCAACTTTAATCTGCGGTCTTCCAGTACTAAACAATGCATTTTTTCAATGACCTCTGGAGTTGTCACTTCTAGAGGGCGTCCAGAGCGAGGCTCATCACTAGTGCTCGTACGTCCCATTTTAAACTCTGCAACCCACCTTTTAATCGTTGAATATGAAGAGCAGAGGTTTTCAATGTACTGTCCAGTTCCTCTTTGATTTCCTTAGTCCTTAAGCCTTTCAAGTGAAAGTATTTAATCACTGCTCGTTTTTCCAAATCCTCCATTTTCGTGAAAACTCTGAAGTTGTCTTGTTTAAAATGCTGTCATTGGAAAACTAAACAACCTATTGACCTGCAACTATGGATACAAGCTAGTCTAGAGTTAAACTACACGATGCTACCGTCTAACTGGCGCCATATCTGTGCGAGGTCCGGGACTTATCAGCCGAACCTGGTAATATCGGCTTTTGTTCTGTATAATATTAATTTACTTAGTCCCCAATTCCGCCCAAACTGCCCTATTAATTGACAATATAGAGAGATTCCAGTAGTCATGGACACAAGGGCACTGTCGGCGGGTGCTCCTCGGCCCCACAAGAGGAATCCAACACAGTTCAATAATATTGGACGTCATGACCATATCGGAATTCATCTGCTGCTAGATATGTTTCCGCTTGTAACATACTCCATGCGCTTTTAATGGCTTCATCAACTTTCCACAGCACATGCAGGTTCTTGTTTCTTTTTCCGGCGCTGCAGATTTGGGGAAGTGGGCGTTACCGCCTACCTGCTGCACACTGAAAAAGTGAAGAACGCAAGCGTTTGGAATCAATATCATGTCGGCCTACTATGTTGAGTAATCTATGTTCCTTTCAAACAATAGCCCAGTGGAGAAGAAATTACCTTTTAATTTTTATAAAGTCTAATAAATTTAATTCTTACTTCCTCTACACGTACTATGTACATTGTGTATAGAGAAGGTATTGCATTCCACTCAAAACTCCATACCGAGATTTCACCGGAAATACTTGTTTTAGGTATACCAGAATCCAAAAAAAGGGTCCGTGTGTGTCTGTGGACAGCAAGGCTCAAAAACGAAAAGTCCGTTAAATATTAAACTTGGTATTCAAGTTTAGTATCATCCAAGGATGGAACCCGAAGATGCTCAAGAAATCCCCTAACTCCAATGACCCTTTACATGGAAAAAATTTCGAAAATGTTGATTTTCTCAAAAATGGCTCTAACGCTTTTGACTAAAATATCGTTTATTAAAGTCATTTACCTGACAAATAAAATGTATATCTTGAATTTTTTGGGAATATCCTCTGAAGGATACTTTAATCTGGATGATTTTACTGAATTTCGCATTACTGGGAAACCGTAAGAAATAGACAAAACTTCTACACAAAAAATGTAGATCGGGATAAAACACACAATTTATGTCATATACATTTTCTTCGTGAAGATGATCGTTTTTTAGATATTTCTTCTTTTTAGTTTCAGCTTTAAAAAACATACAGGAATTTGTCAACTCCAGTTCAAACAAACAAAGGAACTTAAGTCACATAACAACCAGCTTTTGACTGTCAATTTAACCTATGGTACTCCTTTATTTCACTTCTACTAACAAGTAGGCAAGTAATAAGACTATTTAGGCTTTTTTGTCTTGATTAGCATGAAATAAATAGAAGCATAAGCTTATTAACAATAATTGGTTGCGGTGATGTAGAGGAAGTCATGAAAATGGAATATATCAGATTTATTCTTAAGGGGCACGCATATGTGAAATTGTGAAACATTAACAAATTATTTTGTTTATAATAAAAATCAAATAAATTCCAATCTTTAGAAAACTGATAAGTACCATTCACCTGACTTTCTCTATATACGTGTAACACGCTAATGTTAATAAGCTTATTCTTCTATTTGCTTAACACTAATTGAGAAAAATGTATCAGAAATGGTCTTATTATTTGCTTCCTTGAATGGATAAAGCGATATTCATATTTTAAAAGCGGCTTGTTATTTAATTGAATTTCCTTTGTTTCTATAGCCAGGAGTTGACAAAGTCACTCATGAGAAAAGTTTCCAATATTTTAAAACTGAAAACAATAAGAAGGAATATCTCGAAAACGAATACTTCCACGAAAAACTGTACGGGATATAAATTTATTTTTAGAGAGCTTTACAAGTAAGCTTTTGTCTCTTTCTTTAGGTTTACGTGTTATGCAAAACTCCGCAAAATTCCTCCAGAATAAAGAGGACTTTAGAGCTAATGCCAGAAAATAAAACATATACATTTTGTTTGTTGTGTAAATATTTTAAGTATACAAAACTTTAGTCAAAATCGTTGCAGCCATTTTTGAAAAAATCAAAATTTTCGAATTTTTTTCTTCGTGTCCCATCCTTAGAATATACTGAACATAAATACCAAGTTTGGTATTAAACGGACTTTTCGTTTTTGAGCTATACTGCTCAGAGACACACGGACGTTTTTCTAAAGATGCTTTTTTTTAGATTCAGAGGGTCCTAAAACACGTATTTCTGGTGAAATCTCGGTATCGAATTGTTGAATGCATTGCTATACCTTCTTTATACACTATATACGTAAAACATGTAAAGATATAGTTTTTGTTTACACTTTGATTAAAGCTGAACTTATAGTTTTCTGTTTACAAACTGTCGTATTTGGCTTAGAGTCGGGAAGTCTGTAAATGTCATTTGGCTAATTAAAATGGGTTTCTGCTGGAAAGCGTATGTTTTCAGTTTAGTAAATTGCATCATGTTTATCGGATACAGATACACTGACATGTGTTTACATTCAAACTATTCCAAATGTTGTCACAAACAAGCGAAGGCTCGTAAACAACACGGGTCAAACGATTTCAAACTGAACCAGAAATTATTATACTCTTGCTGGCTATAATAACAATCTGGCCAAAGCTTTCGACACTAAACGTTTGGAGCTGTTTTACCCATTTTCAGTTTTAATTTTAAACTACTTTAAACTTCTCTCAAGCGCTCATCTTTTACTTTCTCTATACGTACTATGTACATAGTGTATAGAGAAGGTATTGTAATGCACCCAAAAATTTGATACCGAGATTTCACCGGGATATTTATTTCGGGTCCCCCCTAAATTTAAAAAAAAACAAAAAAATAGAAAAATGTCTGTGTGTGTCTGTCTGTCAGGAAGATTTTGAAGTAAATCTTATATTCCCAACAACCATTTACATGGTACTTTTTCGAAAATTTTGATTTTCTCAAAAATGGCTGTAATGATTTTGATTGAAATATCGAATGTTAAAGATATTTACCTGACAAATAATATGCATATCTTGAATTTTCTGGGAATAGCCCTTGAAGACTACTTAATATGGATGAATTTTACGGAATTTTGCATAACTGCTAAACCGTAGGAGATGGAGAAAAAGTTACCACACAATAAATGTAGAGCACATTAAAATACACAATTTATGTTATATACATTTGTTTCGTGGAGTCGATCGTTTTTTAGATATTCCTTGTTTTAGGTCTCAGCATTAAAAGAACTTTGCTTTTTTCATAAAGATATTGTAATCTCCTGTCGATACAAAGAAAGGAACTTCAATCACATAGCAACCAGCTTTTGACTATCCTTTTAACCTATGGAACTCCCTTATTTCGCTTCTACTTATAAAGATGCAAGTAATAAGACTATTTCTGCTATTTTTTTCTCGATTAGCATGAAGTAAATAGAAGAATAAGCTTATTAACAATAATTTGTTGCAAAGATGTAGAGAAAGTCATGTGAAGAGAACATATTTATTCGTTGTATATATATTTTTTTACTCCTGGTCATGCAAAGAGAGCGGAATTTAATATGTTACACATAGCGATGAACTTTTGAAAGATTTAAGTATCGCTTTAGCCTAGCGTAGTCCTTCTTGCTTTCTACTTATAAGGAAGAAAGTAATCAGATAATTCCTGCAGATTTTTATTTCTAATAGTGTGATATACTCAAAATAATACTTTTTGTAGCAATTATTTACCTGCAAAACAGAAAAAAATATGTGAATAAAACACATTAAATTGATAAAAAATACAATGGAGTGTTGAAAACAATATTTCAAACAATACTGGTAAAAAACAATACATTAGTATTAGCTTCATAATTAATTAAAATATGTATAATATATTTTACACGTATTATAATTTACTCGTAGGTGCTGCAATACATTATGAAATGAATCTAGCTGAAAATTCGATTTTACAAATTGTACATAATGGTATTCTAAAGGCTGCGACAGTATATTAGCTCGCCTTGTATTTTATTAGTTTAATTATTATTACTTTCTCTATACGTACTACGTACATAGTGTATAGAGGAGGTATTGTATTCCAACCAAAGATTCGATACCGAGATTTCACCGAAAATACATGTTTTAGGACTCCCTGAATCCAAAAAAAGCATTTTCAGAAGAAGGTCCGTGTGCATGTGTGTCTGTCTGTGTCTGTGGACAGCATAGCTCAAAAAGACCGTTAAATACTAAACTTGGTATTTAGGTTTGGTATCTTCGAAGTATACCGCACGAAGATTTTCAAGAAAATCCCCCCACCCCGAACTACCCTTTATATGGAAAAACGTTTTCGAAAATTTTGATTTACCAAAAAATATATATCTTGAATTTTCTGGAAATAGCTTCTAAAGACCTGTTTATTCTGGGTGAATTTCGCTTAATTTGGCGTAACTATTAAACCGTAAGAGATAGACAAAATACTTACTCTACAAAAAATGTAGGTCTTGTTAAAATACACAAGTTATGTGATACACATTTTTTTCGTGGAACTTACCGTTTCGTGGTATTCATTGTTATTAGTTTCAGTTGTGAAGTACTTATACTTTTCTTAGACGGGAGTGTCCGTTTTTCTTTTGTTCTACTCCTGGCCAAGAAAAGAAGCGATTTGTAATGACAATCGCATAACGACAGCTTTTAAAACATTTGACTGTTGGTTTAGCCTAGCGAATTCCCTTATTTTCTTAATACTCATAAGGAACTAAGTATTAAGAACATTGTGCTAATGAGTACCTCGATTAACAAGGTGCAGAAAAAAGAATAATCTTATGTAAGAAGTTTGTAGAACAGCTAGAGAAAGTCATGTGAGTGTAACATCAGATTTTTTCTGTACAGGTTGCATATAGGAAATATCTCCTTCAGTAGACAAGACTGAGCAGATTGTAGATCGGAATCCTTAAAGCGAGGAAGTTGCCATTATGCTCACCAAGGTTACTTTCTTTGTTAGTGCTAGTAACACAATTGCCTTTGTGTAGCAAGATTTTTAGAGCATCAGAGACACAAGTAACAGGGTGAATTTTAGAGAAAGGTTATTTCCCAATAAGTCAGGAGCTCGGGACTTTTTCATTATAAAGAGCGGTCACGTGGGTTGAATACATAGAACTTACTAAGTTAGTCATGTGACAACGCTGTTTTTTCCGCTTCTTTTCAGCCAATCAGGTCGGAGTTCAATATTGGAGATTTTAGATATTTGAGGCATGCACTTACAAGCAATCATGTTACTATAATAGTGATAGGTGCGTAAGTAGTACGTAATCTAATTACGTGAGATATAATAGTTATCACATATTTATCACTGTTGCGTAACAGAAACGTAAGCAGCGATTAATGATGACCGTCGAAACAAGAACTCAGTAAATACCAGGAAATAGCACTAGTTATTATTACTTCTAAGTCTTCAAGAGTTCTTATGTCGGGAGTCGCTCGTAGGGTTAGTGCCTCAACAAGTAACAACGGCTAATAAAAAATCACATGACTTTTTCTACATCTCTGCAACAAATTATTCTTAAAAAGCTTATACATCTATTTACCTCATGCTAATCACAAACAATTAACAGAAACAATCTTATTACTAGCTTCCTTGAAAGTAGAAGCGTAATAAGGAAGTACCATAAGTTAAACTGATATTCAAAAGCTGGTTACTATGTGACTGAAGTTCCTTTGTATGTATGGACAGCAGTTGACCAATTCCTGTATGAGAAAACTATAAGTTTTTTAAAGCAGAAACTGAAAACAAGGAATGTCTCAAAAATGATGAAATCCACGAAAAAAAATGTATATAACATAAGTTGTGTGTTTTAACGTGCTCTATATTTTTCGTGTAGTAAGTTTTTGTCCATCTCTTTTGGTTTAGCAATTATTGAAAAGTCCGTAAAATTCATCCAGAATAAAACACTCTTCAGTGGCTATTCCCAGAAAATTCAAGCAATTCATTTTGTTTGTCAGATACATATTTTATTCAAATCGTTTGAGCCGTTTTTAAGAAAATCAAAATTTTCAAAAAATGTTCCATGTAAAGGGTAGTTGGGGTGGGGGAGATTTTTCTGAAAATCTTCGTGTCACATCCCTGAAGGACACACGCACACACACACGGACCTTTTTCTGAAAATACTTTTTTTTGGATACAGGGGACTCTAAAACATATATTTCCGGTGAAATCTCAGTATCGAATTTTTGGTAGATTGCAATACCTTGTCTATACACTATGTACACAGTACGTATAGAGCAAGTAAAAATCTGATGTATACCATTCACATTACTTTTTCTACATCTCTGCAACAAATTATTCTTAAAAAGCTTATACATCTATTTACTTCATGCTAATCAGAAACAATTAGCAGAAATAATCTTATTACTGGCTTCCTTCAAAGTAGAAGCGAAATAAGGAATTGCCATAGGTTAAATTCATAGTCAAAAGCTGTTTGCTATGCCACTGAAGTTCCTTTATTTGTATGGACAGCAGTTGACAAATTCCTGTGTGAGAAAAGTATAAGTTTTTCGAAGCAGAAGCCGAAAACAAGAAATGTCTCAAAAACGATGTAATCCAGGAAAAAAATGTATATAATATAAATTGTGTGTTTTAACGTGTTCTCGGCCGCGCATGGTTAGACCACTCGCCTCTCACGTAGACGGCTCGGGTTCGATCCCAAGCGACCGCATGTGAGACTTGTGGTGGACAAAGCGGTGCTGGCGTGGGTTTTCTCCGGATTCTCCGGTTTCCCCCACCATTGCATTCCACCGGTGCTCCATCTGCATTCATGTATCATCAGTGTCACCGCCTGCGGTGCCATAAGTAGTTAAAGCGGGCGTTAAAGACTATAAAAATTTTTCATGCTCTACATTTTTCGTGTGGTAAGTTTTTGTCCATATCTTTCGGTTTAGCAGTTATTCAAAATTCTGTAAAATTCATCCAAAATAAAGTATTCCTCAGAGGCATTCCCAGAAAATTCAAACTATAGATTTTATTTGTCAGATATATGTTTTCATCAAAATCGTTAGAGTCGTTTTTAAGAAAATCAAAATTTTCGAAAAAAGTTCCATGTAAAGGGTAGTTGGGGTGGGGGAGATTTTTCTCAAAATCTTCGTGTCACATCCCTATAGGATACTAAACTTAAATACCAAGTTTTGTTTTTTACCAAATTCTCGTTTTTGAGTTATCGTGTTCACAGACATATGGACATTTTTTTTGGTAGTGTTTAACGCTCGCTTTAACTACTTATGACACCACAGGCGGTGACACTGGTGATACTTGAATGATGACGGAGCACCGGTGGAATGCGGTGGCAGGGGAAACCGGAGTACCCGGAGAAATCCCGCCCCAGCGCCGCTTTGTCCACCACAAATCTCACATGCGGTCGCTTGGGATCGAACCCCGGCCGCCTAGGTGAGAGGCAAGTGGTCTAACCTCTCGGCCACGGCGCGGCCAGACTTATGGACACACACAGGACCTTTTTTCCGAAAATGCTCTTTTTAGATAAAGAGAACACCAAAACATATATCTCGGTATCTCGGTATCGAACATTTGGGTGGAGCGCAATACCTTATCTATACACTGTGTACATAGTACGTATAGAGAAAGAAAAAACCTCCATTCAGGGTAATCCAACGTGAAATGCTTTAATTTTTAGTCTACCTTGTGTTACATGCATTAGTTATTCCTTTTCCCTCTGAGTGAGTCAACTAGTTTTCTATAGGAACGAGCATAGCCGGTGTAACAATGGACTCTTCAGAGGTATGTACATGTTTGTTTATTAAGTATTTCTTTGGTGCTAATCTGGACCTACTCCGAGGTAGACAAAAACTGTCAGCGACCAGGCACAGGCAATATAAGCTATAAGTAAGGATTCTGAACTTTTACATGTTTGAGGGGCAACCAGAAAGTGAAAGACGATTTGGCATAACTAAATAATAACGAAAATTATAAACACTGAACTCTATTTACAAAGTTACAGTACTCTTCCACCGCTAAAGCTCTGAGCCAAGATGTCACTGCCACTTTGAGGTCTTCATGACTGGTAAATCTTTTCCATCCAAAAGTCATGTACGGTGGCCAAAGTGAAACATCGGTTTTTCTGAATTCTTTTATCAACATTTGCCTTCAACTCCTCCATAGCCATAACAATTGATGAACTGCCACTCCGGATTTTAAACGTACACCATGATTACTCGTATATTACACGCCATTTCCTCTCTGAAGATTTCTTCATTGCCTTAGCACCATTAACTTGCGTTAATTGCCTATAACATTTTTTGGCGGTTGAAAATTATAACACCGGCATTAAAAATCAGGTACCACGTGACAAATATCTTGACAAAATGGAGACTAAGTTGGGAAATGGAGTTAGGCACTGTAATTTTATAAATATTTCTTACTTTCTATACACGTGCTATGTACATAGTGTATAGAGAAAGAATTGTACTCCACTCAAAAATTCAATGCCGAGATTTCACCGAAAATACATGTTTTACTTTCCCCATAATCCAAAAAAGCATTTTTAGAAAATGGTCCGTGTATGTGTGCGTGTGTGTGTCTGTGGACAGCATAGCTCAAACGGAAAGACCGTTAAATACCAATTAAGTTTGGTATCTTCCTAGGATGCGACACGAAGATTTTCAAGAAAAAATCCCCCATCCCAATCTACCCCTTACACGGAATTTCTTTTGAAAATTTTGACTTTCTTAAACATGACTAACGATTTTATTAAAATATCGTTTATTAATGATATTTACCTCACAAATAAAATGTATACTTGAATTTTTTGGGAATAGTGTCTGAAGACTAATTTATTCTGGATGAATTTTACGGAATTTTGCATAACTGCTAAATTGTAAGACATGGACAAAAACTTATAGCACAAAAAATGTAGAGCACGTTAAAACACACAGTTTATGTAATATACACTTTTTCGTGATGTTGATCGTTTTTGAGGTATTCCTTGTTTCTAGTTTCACCTATAAAAGACTTAAACTATTCTCATATAGGAATTTGCCAACTCCTGTCCATAGAAAGGAACTTCAGTCACTTAGCAACCAGCTTTTGATTATCACTTTAACCTATGGTACTGCCTTATTTCGCTTCTACTTACAAGGAAGCAAGTAATTAGCCTATTTCTGCTAAATTTTATTAGCATAAACTAAATAGAAGTAAAAGATTTTTAACAATAATTTGCTGCAGGGATGTGGAGAAAGTCATGTGATTAAACACATCAGAGTCTTTTTGTTTATATCTTTCATTATCATTTAGTTATTCCCAATTCATCTGTCATTTTCTGGATAGCCCTTGTAGATACTTTACTCAAACAGAGGGAGGAGAGTTAGAGTGGAGGAGGGAGAGAGAAAATAATCTCTACAGTTATAGCATTAATTCAAGCAAAGCTACGAATCTACTTTGACAACCTGAATTCTCGTCTTCTTCAGCAGTGCTGGATGAATCAGCAAGTGATTCAGTAAAGTTGTAAATTCCAACTGTTCTCATATATGTATCCATAAAAGTGCGCTTCAATTTTACAGACATCTTCATAAATATGTAAATGGCGCCCCTTTGGATTTCCGTGTCTCATCAAATTCATGAATGCAAAGTTATTTGCGACGAAAAGTTTTCATCTAATTTGAGTCATATACTTTCTAATAAATATCTATCAGGTTCGCATGCAATATAGACATTCCGGCAGGTCTTTTTTTAGGTAATAACGTGACCCACTGACCTCCTTTCATCTCAATTTCTTGTTCTTCAAACAATTGGGCGAGGTTAGAGAAGGCCATGCAAGCTATTGGAAATAAGTGAATAACTTATTTATGAGTAACTGTTGTATAACTAGTAAAGGGTAAGAGATAGACAAATATTAGTACACAAACATTTAGATCTCTTTAAAACACACAAATTATGTCATTTACATTTTTTGTAGCACTAATGATTTCCGAGTTATTCCTTGTTACTAGTTTAGAAGTCTTTATTCTTTTCTTTTTACATTTGCTACACGTACTACACGTATAGAGAAGGTATTGCACTCCACTCAAAAATTCGATACCAAGATTTCACCGGAAGTATATGTTTTTCAGAAAAAAAGTCCGTGTGTGTCCGTGTTTCTGAAAAAATTATTACTCAAAAACAAAAAGTCGGTAAAATACCAAACTACCAGATGGGACACAAAGATTTTGAGAAAAATTCCTCCAACCTAAATTACCTTTAACATGGAATAATTTTAAAAACTTTAATTCTCTTTAAAATGGCTATAACGACTTTGTTTAAAAATGGTATATTAAAGATACTTACCTAACAAATAAAATGCATATATTGAATTTTCTGTGAATAGCCTTAGAAGACTACTTTATTCTGGATGAATTTTACGGAATTTTTCATAACTGCTAAACTGTAAGAGATGGTCAAAAACTTACCACACAAAGAATACAGAGCACGTTAAAGCAGATCATTTTTTCGTGGAGTTGATCGTTTTTGAGATATGCCTTGCTTATGGCTTTAGCTTTAAAAAACTTATACCTCTCACTTACAGGAATATGTCAACTCCTATCCGTACAAACAACCAGCTTTTTACTATCATTTTAACCTATGGTACTCTCCTTATTTCCCTTCTACTTGCATGTTAGCAAGTAATAAGACTATTCCGGCTAATATTTTCTCGATTAGTATGGAGTAAATAGAAGTATAAGCTTTTTAACATTAATTTGTTGCAGGGATGTAGAGAAAGTCATGTGAATGGAACACATCAGATTTTTTTATAGTGTTTCGCTCCCGCTTTTAACACTATGGAATCACAGACTATGATGATACAAGGACTGAAGATGGAGCACCGGTGGAATGCAGAGGCGGGCAAAACCGCAGAACCCGGAGAAAGTCAACCACAAATCTCACAAGTGGTCGCCTGGAATCGAATCCACGCCGCCTTCCTTAGAACGTCGTTTTTAGTTTCGTATATATTTTGTTTTACTCCTGGGCATGCAAAGATAACCGAATTGCATAGTGTGATAGATTTTAAAAGGTTTAACTAGGTCATTAGTCTAGCGTATTTCCCTTCTATTACAAAGAAGTAAGTAATAAGACAATAGTAAGACATTGCACAAATAGACAGCTGCAAATATTTGGGAGTGTGCTTGTCAAGTAATGCTGGATGGGAGGGTCATACAAATTCTACATCAAGTAAAGCGTGGAAGACATTGCACTTCGTAATGAGAACACTGAAGAAGGGGAGCGCAAAGTCCAGGGAAATTGCCCGCAAGTCCTTAGTGCGGCCAGTTATGGAATATGGAGTAGCATGCTGGGACCCATACAGGGTTAGTCAAACTGATTTGCTGGAAAATATACAGAGACACGCGGTTAAATTCATAAAGAGAAGTAAAGACTGAGAGAATAAATGGGAGCCGCTAAAATGCATAGGTTAATGGCACTACTTAAAACTTATACTGGTTTAAATGCATACGTGGATGCTACAAAGATGTTAGAAAACCCAACATACTACGGACGAAACGATAATTTATATAAAATTAAGGGTATAAGGTACAGAACCGACATAGGAAACATTTCTTTTGTTGATAGGACCATTGAAGAATGGAATGAATTGCCTGTAGCAGCCTTCCAGGGCTGCCCTCTGACCTTAAAGAAGTTTAGGGGCAATTTAATAAGAATAAATGTTAGATAATTCAATAAAGTAAATATTATGGAGTAATTAAGGGTCTGTAACTATTATTGTTGAGGATTCATAGTAACTGTTAATAAACATGCTGGCAATTGACATAAGTATTGCTATACTGAATAATACGTAGTTAGGCATTTCAAAACCATTAATATATAATATGTTACTTGTGTTATTATCATCAATTTGTATTACCTATTACTTTCTGTATCCGCTATGCAATAGTACATAGAGTAGGTATTGTAATGCACCCAAAATTCAATACCGAGATTTCACCTTAACTACTTGTTTTGAGACCCTTTGATTCAAAAAAGAAAAAAAATCTGACGTGTTCCATTCAAATGAACCTGCTCTACATCTCTACAATAAATTATTGTTAAAAAGCTTATGCTTCCATTTATTTCATAGTAATCGAGAAAAAAATTCACAGAAATAGTCTTATTACTTGCTTCCTTGTAAGTAGAAGCGAAATAAGGGAATACCATAGATTAAAGTGATAGTCAAAATCTGTTTGCTATGTGACTGAATTTCATTTGTATGTATGGGCAGTTGTTGACAAATTCCTGTATGGGGAAATATAAGATTTTCAAAGCTGAAGCTAAAAACAAGGAATACCTAAAAAACGATCAACTCCACGAAAAAGTGTACATAACATAAATTGTGTGTTTTAACTTGCTCTACATTTCTGTGTGTTAAGTTCTTGTCCATCTCTTACGGTTTAGCAGTTATGTAAGATTTCATACAATTCATCCAGATGAAAGTAATCTTCAGAGGCTTTTCCCAGAAAATTCAAGATATACATTTCATTTGTCATGTAAATGTATTTAATATACGATATTTTAAAAAAAATCGTTAGAGTCATTTTATGAGAAAAATCAAAATTTTCCAATGTAAGCGGTAGCTGGGGGTGGGCCAATTTTCTTGAAAATCTTCGTTTCACTTTCTTGGAAGAAATCAAACTTAAATACCAAATTATGTATTTTACGGTGTTTTCGTTTTTGAACTTTGCTGCCCACAGACACACACATAGCGCTGACAGAGAGACACACTGACACACAGACATTTTCTAAAAATGCTTTTTTTTAGATTCAGGGGGTCTCAAAACATATATTTCCGATGGAATCTCGGTATGGAATTTTTGTGTGCAATACAATATTTTCTCTATACACTATGTACAGAGTACGTGTAGGGAAAAATTGTAGAAACATGTTTGTGTGTGTGTCTGTCGGCAGCATAACTCAAAAACTAAATGTCCATTAACTTGCTATATGTTTGGAATCTTCGAAGGATATAACACAGATTTTCAAGAAAATCCCTCTCCCGAAATGACCCTTTAAATGGAAAATTTTTCGAAAATATTCATATTATCAAAAATGCCTCTGACGATTTTGATTAAGATATTGTATATTAAAGACATTTACAAGACAAATAAAATATTTCTCTTGAATTTTCTGCGAATGGCCTCTGAAGAACTGTATATTCTTATTTTTGTCTGAATTTTGTACAACTGGTAAACAAAAGACATAGACAAAAACTTACCGCACAGAATATCTCTGTAGGAGTACATACCATATGCTTATAAGCCATATAACCAGAGAAATTGTATATAATATTATAAGGTTATAGAAAGGAATGTAAAATAGTTGTGCATATTTAAGGGTGGAAATATGCATAAATCCAAGTTGTTGTAACTTAGCTAATTAAGACAAGGCGAGCTAGCGGATTTCTAGGTAAGTTCACCAACTGCCACCTGCTAATGAGCACTTGCTAATAAGGGTTTAGGTTAAAGAATGTAAGATAGAAAAGAACAGACATAGAAGTAAGTCAGACAGGAATAGTGACTTGTCTTCCAAGCAGCACAGCGAATTGAAAAATCACACAAAGCAAGCATAAAGCTAAAGTGAGAAGGAACAACTGCATTTTTACAAACGCATCATGTCCACGCTATGACGTCATAACTTATGAGGTAATGCTAACAAAGAACCAATAAGAGATACTGTTACATTTTATGGCACGAAAACTGGGGTCACCCAGGATCAGTATTTAAGGCAAGGTAGATCTCTTATGTGGTTACTCTGTAACTATCTCTCTTGAGCTTGTGTTCAAGTCACATTCTGTTGCGCGCACGTCCACGTGCTTGAGTGGGGGAGTGATGTGCACAGCGATAGATTAAGCTCCTGATTGATAATTTAAGTTGTGGGATGGTATTTACTTATAACTCATTTGTAAGGAAACAAGCTAGCCGCCCATTTAATTTCATGTCGTAAGGGAAAATGCAAGTGTTTTTAATATTGGCCTCACCCAAAAACCCCTGAGATAATTTTAATTAGAAGATTAGGAATGGAATCTTCACTAACGACGAAGCTGAGGACACTGCTGGAACGAGACACCGACTTCCCGTGACATCTCATTAAAATGTACAATTTATGTTATATACGAGGTACGTCCAGAAAGTAAGTTCCGTTTCAATTTATCTCCGCTGCAGTGCTGCGATCGCAGTTCCGCACATGCGCGGTAGACGCTCTGTATCAAGGAGAAGAAACGTGCGCCATTTTGAGATCGCTGTCAGCCACATACGCTTTGTTGTGCTTGTTTACAATGTCGGTGTTGATTAAAAATCCCGCCGCTTGTGAAATCAGATCTGTGATTTGTTTTTTGAATGCTAGGAAAGTGAAACCCATTGAAATTTATCAGCAAATTTGCGAAGTTTACGGACAAAGTGCAATGAGTGATTCAATGGTGAGAATATGAATTTCTCACACAGATAGTCACAGGACATGAGACTTGGGTTTTTTCTTACGACACCCCTGAAAGTAAGCGGCAATCAATGGAATGGAGGCACACTTCATCCCCAGCAAAGGTTAAGCCGAAACAAATCTTGACACCTCGAAAAATTATGTGCACGTTGTTCTGGGACTGGAAAGGCATCTTATTCATTGATTTCTTACCACGGGGTCAAACAATCAAAGCAGATGTTTGTTGCGAAACACTTAGGAAATTGCGCCGCGCAATACAGAATAAGCGCCGAGGATTGCTGTCAAAAGCTGTTGTTTTTCTTCACGACAATGCACGACCACACACTACAAATGTGACGAAAAACCTCCTACAGGGATTTGGCTGGGACGTGTTTGACCATCCTCCGTACAGCCCTGACCTCGCTCCTAGCGACTTTCATCTGTTATTATATCTCAAGTCTTTCCTTGACGGTCAACGCTTCAACAATGACGAACTGCTGAAGAAAATGTTTCCAACTTTTTGAAGACACAGGCGGCAAACTTCTATGAAGAAGGTATACAAAAACTTGTGCCACGCTATGACAAATGCCTGCAAAATTTCAGCAGTTATGTGGAAAAGTAGTTTAAGAGTTGTAGAAGTTTGTGCAATAAATAATTATTCTGTATCTGTACACGATTTAATTTTATTACCAAACGGAACTTACTCTCTGGACGCACCTCGTACATTTTCTCGTGGAGTTGAACGTTTTTGGGATATTTCTTGTTATGGGTTTTCATTATAAAATACTTATGCTTTTCAAAAACAAAAGGCATACAGAAAGATTAGCTTTTGAATGGATATTTTGTTTAAGATTAGATAGAGGAAGCCATGTGAAGGAGCACATCAGGTTTTTTATAAATGTGACGTCATAACGAAGGTTGTACTTGGAAACCTAGGGATGGTTGTTATCTTAATTATTGCAACACTGGGCACTAATGCGACTCCAACCCCGGATAAACATAAACAAGAGTTGGCTGTAATTATAATACCAGCATCCAAAATGAGATCTCTTACAGTTCCTGGACCAAGTTAGCCTTTTTATCGGACTGCAGACGTGCGGTATGCAAATGTTATGTAAATTTATAAACTAATTCTGCACATGTTTATAATTAGAAACATTGTCAGCAAACCTATAACCTGTATATACAAATTGTTATTTTTTACCCTTGGGCAGGATTGTAATGCGAGAAGTGGCTAGTTCTACGAAACTGGGTTAAAAACTCTAATGTATTCCATTTACATGACTTTTTCTACATCTCTGTAACAATTACTGTTAAAATGTTTATTCTTCTATGCACGCTAATCGAGATAAACACGAGAAAAGTTTAACTGGCTAAAAATTGAAACAAATAATCCGGAATATCTCGAAAAAGTTTACCTTTAAAAAAATAACAAGATCTGCATTTTATACAGTAAGTTATTGTATATCTCTTGGGGTCTGTACGTTATACAAAAGTCATCCAGAGAGAAGAGGTCTTCAAAGACTATTCCCAGAAAATTTAGGACACACACATACACCCACAGACCTTTTTCTATTTTTTTTTTTTGGACTTAAGTGATATTAAAACATAAATATTTCCGGTGAAATCTCGACATCAAATTTTTGGGTGCAATACTATGCCTTCTCTATCTACTATGTACATTGTACTCGCGGGCTAGAGAAAGTAAAAAATTCATATGAATGAAATGTATTTGACTTTTATTTTCTCTACAGGTATTATATTTGTAAAGCGGAGGTATTATATTGCACCCAAAAATTCAATACCGAGATTTCATAGCAAATATATGTTTTGGCACCCATGAGTGCAAAAAAAAAAAATACATTTTTGGAAAAATGTCCATGCTTGCGCGCGCGCCTGTGTGTGTGTGTGTGTGTGTGTGTGTGTGTGTGTGTGTGTGTGTGTGGATAGCATAGCTTAAAAAAGAAAAGACCGTCAAATGCAAAACTTAGTACTTAAGTATACCTTTCAAGGATGCAACACGAAGATTTTCAAGAAAATTCCCTCTCACCCAAATACACTTTGTATGGAAAAAAATCGAAAATTTTGATTTTCTCAAAAATGGCTCTAAAGATTTTGATTGAAATATCGTATATTAAAGATATTTGCCTGACAAATAATACGCATATCTTGAATTTTCTGGGAATAGCCTCTGAAGACCACTTAATTCAGGATCAATTTTACGGAATTTCCATAACTGATAATCCGTAAGAGATAAACAGAAACTTATCACACAAATATTAGAGCACATTAAAACACACAATTTATGTTATGTACATTTTGTTCGTGGAGTTCATTGTTTTCGAGATGTACCTTGTTATTGGTTTCAGCTTTAAAAAGCATAGTTTTCTCATACCGGAATTTATCAACTCCTGTCCACACAAACAGGAGGTAGCAACCAACTTTTGACCATCACTTTAACCTATGGTGTTCACTTATTTTGCTTCTGTTTATAAGGAAGCAAGTAATAATCCTAGCTTTGCTAATTTTTTCTCGATTAGCAGGAAGTAAATAGAAACATTAGCTTTTCAACAATAATTTAATTTGAAGCTGTAGAGAAAGTCATGTGAATGGAAAATATCAGGTTTTTTCTCTTGTGTCAAAGGTTACTTGAGCAAAATTTGGTGAGAATTGATACCAGAAAACGAATGCTCAGAATTTTGAGTTGCATTAAACATAGATTGAAGCAGAAGGATAGGGAACGTAAAAACAAACAGGTGGAGTGAAATGCGATTGGTGGAAATCGATACTTTGGTTACATCTCCTTGCAGTAATTGAATACCGTTCCAAAACATAACGAGTGGGGAGGAAGGGCTGTAAAAAGCGACGCGGTGTTTTAAACCATATCGAATACCTCAAAAACCCGCGGACATGCTTCGGTTTCATAGCAAGGGACACAAAAGAATCAATTAGCAGCTTGATAAGGTCCGTTCCCATAACAAAGAGACAAACTCAATGCAGCCTCTATTTATGGTCCATATCTGCTCTCTGTTTCACAAATAGAAATGCTTCAATAGGCATTAAAACTCCTGTTTTAATGCTTTCATTGAGAGGTCTACAAAATAGCATTCTGTTTCCAGTATCACCTAGTGTATGCCCACTGGATGTGTCTGATATGCTACATTCATAACACTTTCTCTACCCATTCTCATGTTTTGTTTTCTGTATCACGTAGGGGGGAAGGTGAGGATTACTGTGCGGTTGTATTTGTCTTCGAGGGAAAAGTGAATCTAGAGCTAAAAGCATGTTGGACACCACTGGCAGGCACAGAAGACCCGGACGGGCTAGGTAAATTTCTACGAGAGCTCTCTCAGAAGTAACCGACCTAACAAGGAAGCCAGAGACATTTGGAAAGAAAACATATTTATTTCTGGATGAGTAGGCTTCCAGGACCTGTGTCTTGATGTGTCTTCTTAGCTTCCGGTGTCTTCTTTGGTTCTTCTTCTAGCTTACCAAAAGAAGAACGAACTACAATCTAGAAAACGAAATAAGACCAAAAGGAAACAAAAACCTGAAAAAAGAAGGAATAAACCAACTCCAGCAATACCGGGAAAGCGCAGCGCCGCACCCACGCCAATTGGCGGGCAACCGGCCAACCAGAAGCGAGGGGGCGGAGTAACCTCCACCGCACTACCACTATACAGGCGAGAGCAAATAAGCAGACCACCGCACAAGAGCCCAGAAGATGCTCACGGCAAGTTGAGCGAAACGTCAGCAATCCCATGCAAGATAACGCGGCCTTCTCCGGAAGCTAAGAAGACACATATTTATTTCTCTACATAGATTCCTTTCAGCTCGACACACTTTTCCCAGCGATGTTCAATAGCTTCGATACCCTGTTTATAGTGAAAACTAACGAGATGTGCAAAATAGTCATCAACTGCAGACTCCACCTCTTCATTGTTGGCAAAACTTCTACCACCAAGACCTATCTTCAAGTTTGGAAACAGAAAATAATAAGAGGGGGGTAAATCTAGCATATAGGGTGCATGAAGAAGTAATTCAAATTTTAACTCATTGATTTTGGCCATGTCGATAATGGACGTGCGAAACAAAGGTTTCTGTTTCGCTAAATGCGGCCGTTTATGCTTGATTTCATCACTCAAACGCTATAACTGCTTCATATAATCTTCGCAATTTATTAGTTTAGTTTTTTGAGATAATCAAATGAAAATTACCCTGTGTGCGTCCCAGAAAACTGACACCATGACCTTGTCTGCATATGGAAGGTATTAGCCTTCTTTGAAGCCGATTCTCCCCTTCCAATCCACTGTTTTGATTGTTCCTTCGTCTCAGGTGTGAAGTGATGGACCCAGGTTACATCCATTGTTATGAATCGACGCAAAAACTCAGCCTTATTGCAGTAAAACTTTGCCTAACCCTCGACTGTAACATCCTCACGACGCTGTTTTTGTTGTATTGTGAGCAAACGCGGCACCCGCCTTGCATACAACTTTCTCGTATCCAAATTTTTAGTCAGTATGTGATGTACAAAACCTTTTGAAATGCCTGCAATGCTCGCGCACTTTCAGTTGACGGTTATCCAATACCACTTTGTGGATGTTCTTTACAGTTTGTGGATTGGTAACCTCATTTTGTCGACCACTGCGATGTTCGTCTTAGCAGCTCGTAAGCCCGGGTCAAACTCTGCCATCTAATATTTCACTGTTGTAAGCAAAGGTGCTGGCTCCCTCAAAGTAGAATCTAGCTCAGCTTTAATATTAGTTGGACTAGGATGTTTCAAATGAAAGTATCGTATTACATAACGATGATGAGTTTTATCCATGTTTACAAATGATCTGAGACTATTCACTAATGGTGGCTGCGAAACAAATGCTAAACAATGTCAAACTTCAAACTTAAGCTTTCTAAGGTTGGTACTTTTTACCAATGTTGATGTTTGAAATAACAACCACTATGAACACGTCAGGTCGGGTACTTCCGGGACAGACAGCTGAAGTCTGTGAAGACTGACAATACAGAAGGGTTTGACAAATGCCTGTATGAGAAAAGTATAAGTTTTTAAAGCTGAAACCAATACCAGGAATATCTGAAAAAGATAAACTCCACGAAAAAAGTATATAACATAAATGTTGTGCTTTAACGTGCTGTACAAGTTTTGTGTGGTAAGTTTTTGTCCATCTCTTACGGTTTAGCAGTTATACAAAAGTCCGTAAAATTCATTCAGAATAAAGTAGTCTTCAGGCGCTATTCACAGAAAATTCAGGAAATGCAAATTATATGTGAGTTAAATATCTTTTGATAAAAATATATACACTATTTTTATCAAAACCGTTAGAGCAACTTTTGAAAAAAATAAAACTTTTCGAAATAAGTTCCATGTAAAACAAGTTTGGGGTGGGGGATTTTCTTGAAAATCTTAATGTCCCATCCTTGCAAGATACCAAAGCATAAATGCGACGTTGGTATTTAACGGTCTTTTCGTTTTTGAGCTATGCTATCTAAAGATATACACGGACATTTTCCTAAAAATGCCTTTTTGTGATTCAGGGGACCTAAAACATGTATTTCCGGTAAAATCTCGGTGTTGAATTATCGGTTGGAATGCAATACATTCTCTATACACTATGAACATAGTACGTGTGGAGAAAGTAAAAATTGTATTATACGCGAGATTCGTTTTGATTCTCAACTACGTCTCGTTTCACAATATTCCTGCCCGAATCAAAAACCAAAACTTTACGCTCTTACATCATTAACAACTATTTCGTGAAGGGCTCAGATGTGCGACCCTGTATATTTCTGACAACGAGTGCGAGAGTCAGCAGAGCTCGCAGTAGGGTATATGAAGCGCACAATCTGCCCCCTCCCCCATGGGGGCAGTTAATCGTACAGAAGTACAAATTTTTGTATGGACGCTCTTTAAATGCTGCGGTTCCCAGGACCCAATCTATATTTACCTTGAAAGACACGCCTCTATATCAGGCTTGAGGTTCTTTTACGTGCCATAAATCTACGACACGGAACCAACAGCTTTACTTTCCTTCCGAAGGAAGCCATGCTAAGGATTTATATGTCCGAGAAAAAAAACATCATTCGAGTGCTACCATAGAACCCGAGGCTAGCATGTTACCCCTACACAGTGCATTCTAGGAGGTGCTGTCGAACAGGCAGACGGTCCGTGCCCCAACTACATTCTCCAACAGCCCGCCTGTGTAGTATGGTGGTAGCGTGTCTGCCTCACATTCAACAGGTCGTGAGTTCGAATCTCGCTTAGGATTTTTTCGGAGTTTTCCCTTATCCTGATACGACGAATGTCGAGTAACTTTAAGCTCCATGGACCCCGAGATCATTTGAGCATCATTTCACCAATTCACTCATCGTCCGAAATGACCAACTTGGTTAAAGGACCTTATGCTACAAAAAAAAAAAACAAACAAAAAAAAACGTTGTCTACAGTAAGAAGACGGTCGCTCTCTTCCAGACATCAGGCGAAAAACGAGGAACGGGGAAAGTTCCATCAGAGGGCATCTTCCAACAAGGTAAAGAACGAAACACTTATCAATGGAACGACATGGAGGCGCATGAGATTTGAGTATCAAAGCAACCCCTCTAGCTTTTGCCTGAAAATGCAGGTAAACCCATAAAAAACATTGGTCAGGTTTGGCAGTTGCTTCAAATCGAACCCGAAAGCTGCCGAATGCGTTTTACGCCTGTTATCGTGGCGCTACTTGTATGGGACATAACTAATGGTTACTTCTTTTAACCATTCAAGCATAAGACCGGAATTCTCTTCCCATTAAAAAGCTCCAGCGCTGTTCCCTACCAAAACCACTTGCCTAATGATGGCCAGTGGATATTTTATGTTCCAATTAGAACCTGGCACAGATCTATGATCCGGTAAAGTGTAGGGGGATGCGGTCCGCTGGCCAGCTAATCATGGGGTGTTGTGTGAGCCAAGCTATTGGTTGTAACCCTTTTCATTTCTCCCTCTCTCACTTATACTGCTGTTTCCGCCAATTTATTTTCCGACCCTTTGAAATTATCCGGTGATTAAAAAGCGTATCCCAAGAGACCATTTAAAACAATGGATGTCCAGCAGGAAGCCTCACTCTGAGGAATATGTTGCTTTGCGTTTCCAACATCATTTCTGTGAAAACAATCAAAACGTTTTAAAGCAATCCTTCCAAACTATTATTCTTCTCTCTAATTATCCAAAAGGCGTTCATTAATTCCTTGGAAAAACGTAGAAAATAAATTACTTTTGTAGACTTTTTACTTTCTCTACACGTACTATGTACATAGTTTGCAGAGAAGTATTACACTTCACCCAAAAATTCGATACCAAGATTTCACCAGAGGTATATCTTTTAGGGTCCCCTGTAACAAAAAAAAAAAAGCATTTTAAGCAAGATGTCCATGTGTATGCGTGTGTGTGTGTGTGTGTGTCTGTGTGTGTGTGTGTGTGTGTGTGTGTGTCTGTGAACACCGTAACTCAAAAACGAAAAGTTGGTAAAATACCAAACTTGGTATTTAGCATCAGTATCTTCCAGGAATGCGACACGAAGATTTTCAGAAAAATCCTCCACCCCAAACTAACCTTTCACAAGGAACTGTTTTCGAAAATTTTGATTTTCTCAAAAATACTTTAACAATTTTTATTAAAATATCGTATATAAAAGATATTTACGTGACAATAAAATTTATATCTTGACCTTTCTGGGAATAGCCTATGAAGACTACTTTATTTTGGATGAATTCTACGGAATTTTCCGTAACTATTACACCGTAAGAGATGGACAAAACTTACCACACAAAAATGTAGAGCACGTTAAAACACACAATTTATGTGACATATATATATATATATTTTTTTTTTTTCTGTGGAGTTGATAGATTTTGAGACATGCCTGTTATAGGTTTCAGCTTTAAAAAACATTCTTTTCTCATACATGAATTTGTCAACTCGTGTCCATACAAACAAATGAACTTCAATAACAAAGAAACTAGCTTTTGACTATCACTTTAACATATGGTACTCCCTTATTTCGCTTATACGTACAAGGAAACAACTAATAAAACTATTTCTGCTATTTTTTTTCTCCATTAGCATGAAGTAAATAGAAGCATAAGCTATTTAATATTTTCTTGTAGAGATGTAGAGAAAGTCATGTGAATGGAACATAATCTCTTTTTAACTCGATACACTTTTTCCAACATTTCTCCAACTGTTTTAAGCCTTCCAAAAGATAGGGTTTCAGAAGGTCCTCAAAAGAGGCATTTGTTTGGGAGATGAATACTTTGTTAGACGCGAATCATTTTCCGCCAGTTTGTTTTCAAGTGTTTAAATAAGAGCAAAGTCACTGAGGACCAAATTTGCTGAATGCGGTGGAAGTTGTATTTCGAACCTTAATTCTATGATTTTCACCATCGAAACTGCAGAGATGTGAACCCTTGCACTGTCTTGATGGAAGAGAATTTCTTTCTTTGCCAGGAAGAAAGCGAGGCCATCACCATGTCTGCAGATTTCACCATCTTTGGCTTCTTGGGAACCGGTTCGCCTTTAAAAGCTCACTGTTTCCACTGTCATTTTGTCTTTGGAGCATAGTAGTGCATCCATGCTTCATCCACAGTTATGTGACAACACAGAAACTCGTCAGGATTGTGACATAAAACTGCCAAACCAGCTTCCGATTAGACCACACGATTGCTTATATACTCTATTGAGAGCAAACACGGCACTCATCTTGCCGGGTCCGTTGTCAGACCTAGTTTTTGGTGCAAAATTGAGAATACTGTACCTTGTGGCCTCTAATTTGTCGTCAGTTATTTCGAAGGAAGTCACTTCTATTGGACATCTGGAACATCGTTCATCATTTGTGGATGTGTGGCCACGTTTAAATTCATGTATACAATTCTAAAATGTTGCAAACACAGGAGCAGATGTGCCATGAACTTCACTGAACTCAGCTTTTATCTCTTTTGGTGTTAAGTCTTTTAAATAGAAGTGTAGAAGGAAGAAGTACAACATTGTTGATCCAATCGCCTATGGCAACGAAACCACGTAATGGAAATAGCTGCAACTTTAACTGCCATCTAGTGAGAGACGATTGTTACTAAATATAAACTCTTTTTGATGATACGAGTGTAATTTTTGGATTTTATAAGGACTTATTTGAACGCCCCTCGTACATACGAAACTGAAATGACTAAAATGCAAGCATCTTTCAGCCAATGTTGGTCTCGTTAATGCCTTCTTTACGATTCAGAATCTAACTTTAAGTCAAAGGTTTTTAAGCGCGGTTCTCAAATACTAACAGTTCACTTATCTCTATTTTATCTACCACGTACAGTTAGTAGCAGAAATATTTATTGTATTTCACTGGAAATGAATATTTTGGGACCCCCTCTGAAACCAAAATAACCCTTTAGAGTTTCACTATATGACTTTTTTGCTTTCTCACTATGTACATATTACATGTAGAGAAAGTAAAAGCCATTAACTGGGTATTTTAACGAGATCCACATATTTTGTTCGTAAGTTTTCCACATACCTTACGGTTTACCAGTTACACAAAAATAAAAAGGACTTCAGAAGCTACACCGAGTATGTTCAAGATGTACGTTGTATATATTATGTAAATATATTTATGTACGGCATTTTAATCAAAATCTTTATCGCCGTTTCAGAGAAAATCAGAAATTTCGAAAAATCTGGTAATTTGTATATGTATCTGTAGTTTGGGTGGGGTATCTCCCTGAAAATTTTCGAGTCGCACCCACACACACACATGCAAACACAAACGTACATATATACGCGCGCAGGAATTCTGCTGAAAAATCACTTACAAAAAATATTTTTCTGTATACATCATTCTAAGCAAGATAAACATTAACGCAGCTAACAACTCGTTTCTTATATGTAGAATGGAAATATCCTACGCAAATGGGATTGCCAAATCTTTTAAAAGCCGATCGATATGTGAAAAATTGAAGTTCCGTTAGCATTGAATTTCCAAAAAATAAAAGAGAGATGAAACAAACAGATTGAGAATATGTGTTGTTTAAGACTGAAACAAATATCTTGCAAATGGTCACCTCTGCAACTAAAATGTATTACATAAATTTGTGTTTTGGCGAGATCTAAATTTTTGGTGCTGCACGCTTTTGAGTATCTGTTACGGTTTACCAGTAATGCAAAATTCATTCAGAATGAAGAATTCTTTACAAGCTATTTTCAGAAAATTCAAGATATGCATTTTATTTGTTGTGCAAATAGCTTTAATATACTGTATTCAATTAAAATCTTTACAACCATTTTTGATAAAAACAAAATTTTCAAAGGTTCTCCATGTAAGCGATAGGTTTCGTTGAAGGGCATATTCCTGAAAATCTTCGCCTCACATCTTTGGAAGATACTGGTCACAAATACCAAGTTTAGAATTTAACGGTCTTTTAGTTTTTAAGATATGCTTTCCACAGACGCATGCGCACCCAAGAGTGGATATTTTTTTTAAAAAAAAAACTTTTTGGATATATGGGATCATAAGACGTATATTTCCAGTAATTGAAAATAGCGTTTTATTTATGAACTCTATTTAATTGCTGTGGTTCTCAGCGTCCTATTCTATACTGGGGAGTGAAAGACCGCTTAATTTTGCTCAGAGGCCTCTTTATCACATTACGGGGCCAACGGCTTTGCTTCTCTTCCGAAGGAAGACATGCTAAGGATTTTTACGTCCAAAAAAATCCATCGTCCTCCGTCGGGTTTGAATCCGCGACCTTTGGTATGAAATTAGCATGGTAAGCATTACACCACAGATGGCCTTATTTCCAGTAAAATATCGGTATTGAATACTTTTTATGCACCATGAGGAAGTAGAGAACGTAAAAAGAGATAAAAAAAATGCATGATAGTGGCTAGTAAAGGTAATGAGAATTATTTACTTGCTGCAACTCAAAGGCTCGTGTTGTTGTTTATTTACGCCTAAAGGGTAGTAACATCACACATATTACAATAGACTTCCTTTGAGAAAATTAATCTCGTCTAGGAAAGATAACGCCTTAGAGACAGACCAGCGCAGCGCCAGTGCTGTCAGTTGGGCTGCATAGCCACCAGGGGATCAGAAGGCTCGGCTGAAAACAAATCCGAATAAAAAAGCGTTCCCTAGCAACGGTTCCCTTGTCATATCCAGTAACATTATTTTTGCACCAAGCCCGTCAGGAAAGCCCTGTGTCAACCAATTACAGCATTGTTTACGAGGCCCCGCCTCAAACTAGAGTACTTTTTCCCCCGCTCGTGTTTACATACCCGAGTCAGGATATCAGTGCTTTGCCACACACATTCGCCCAGGATAAAGTTCAATTGAATTCAAAATGCTGCAAGAAAAATGCAAACGACTATCATCCAGCGCTGACAATACAACAGATAGCGCTCGATACTCTCCATGTAAAACAATCAAATCAGTTTATATACGATTAATTGTAACATTCATCTATAATCTGATGCGTTCCATTCACATGACTTTCTCTACATCTCTGTAACGAATTATTGTTAAAAAGCATATGCTTCTATTTACTTCATGCTAATTGAGAAAAATTAGCAGAAATAGTCTTATTACTTGCTTCCCTGTCAAAAGAAGCGAAAAAGGGAGTACCACAGGTTAAAGTGATAGTCAAAAGCTGGTTGATATGTGATTGAAGTTCCTTTGCTTGTATGAACAGGAGTGACAAATTCCTGTATAAGAAAAGTATAAGCTTTTTAAAGCTGAAACCAATAACAAGGAATATTTCAAAACCGATGAATTCAACGAAAAACATCTGATGTGTTCTATTCACATGACTTTCTCTGGTGCAATAAATTATTGTTAAACAGTTTATGCTTCTATTTACTTCATGCTCATCGAGGAAAAAAAAAAGCAGAAATATTCTTATTACTTGCTTCCTTGTAAGTAGAAATGAAAGATTCGAGTATCATAGGTTAAGGTGATAGTCAAAAACTGGTTGCTATGTGATTGAAGTTTCTTTGTTTGTATGAACAGAGGTTGACAAACTCCAGTATGAGAAAAGTATAAGTTTTTTAAAGCTGAAACCAATGACAAGGAATTTCTCAAAAATGATAAACTCAACGAAAAAAATCTTATGTGTTGCATTCACATGACTTTCTCTACATCTCTGCAATAAATCATTGTTCAACAGCTTATGCTTCTATTTACTTCATGCTCAACGAGGGAAAAAAATGCAGAAATAGTCTTATTACTTGCTTCCTTGTAAGTAGAAACGAAAGACTGGAGTACCATAGATTAAAAGGATAGTGAAAAGCTGGCTACTATGTGACTGAAGTTTCTTTGTTTGTATGGACACGAGTTGAGAAAAGTATGTTTTTCAAAACTCAAGGAATATCTCAAAAACGATTAACTCCCTGAAAAGATGTATATAACATAAATTATGTGTTTTAATATGTTCTACATTTTTTGTGCAGTAAGCTTGTATCCATCTCTTACGGTTTAGCAGTTGTGCAAAATTTCGTAAAATTCATCCAGAATAAAGTATTCTTCGAAGACTTGTTCCCAGATATGCAAGGTATACATTTCATTTGTCATGTAAACATACTTAATATACGATATTTTAATCAAAATTATTTGAGACATTTTTGAGAAAATTAAAATTTTTGAAACTTTTTTCCTGAAAAGTGTAGTTGGGGGTGGGGGAATTGACTTGAAAATCGTTTTTGAGCTATGCTGCCCAAGGACACACCACCCACACTCATACACACAAACACACACAGACAGACACACACGGAAATATTCCAAAAATGATTTTTTTTTTTTTTTTTTGTATTCAGCGTGTCCTAAAATATGTCTTTCGGGTGAAATGTTGGTATCGAATTTTTGGTGCATTACAATACCTTCTCTATACACTATGTATATAGTACGTGTAGAGAAAGTAAACATTTGATGTGTTGCATTCACATAACATCTCTACAATAATATAAGTTTAAAATCCTTATTACTATCTCTATTTAACACATGGTACATTCAAAAACTCCATACTGAACTACCACTGCAAATTCACGTTTTAGGGTACCTTTATTCAAAAAATATTTTTTTATAAAAAGCCGGTGTGTCCATGTGCCTGTAAACACAATAATTCATAAACGAAATTTTACTTATATACCAAACTTAGCATTTAAGTCCCGAATTTTCCAAGAAAACAACATTAAGGTGTTTACTTTCTCAAAAATGATTTTACTTGAAATTCCTTAAGTTGAAGATATTTCCATGACAAAATATCTGTTTATCTTGAATCTTCTGGGAACAGTCTCTAAAGACTTCTTCGCTCAGGTTGTTTTCCGTAAAACTTTTGTACAACTGGCAACCAATAAAAGCTAGACAAAAACTTACTACACAAAAAATGTAGATTTTTTTAGAACACAGAAATTATATCATATACATTTGAGTTTCTCTACACGTACTATGTACATAGTGTATAGAGAAGGTATTGCATTGGAACCATAAAATTCAATATCGAGATTTCACCGAAAATACTTGTTTTTGGTCCCCCTGAGTCCAAAAACAGCACTTTCGGAAAAAAATCCGAGTCTGTGTATGTGTCTGTTGACAGCATTGCTCAAAAACGAAAAGACAATTAAATAGCAAACTGACCATTTAAATTCAGTATCTTACAAGGATGCAACACAATATTTTCAGGTAAATCCCTACTCCCCAAGCTACCCTTTACATGGAAAATTGTGACTTTTTTCAAAAATGGCTCTAACGATTTTAATTAAGGCACATTTAAGATATTTACATACCCAATAAAATGCACATCTTCAATTATGTGGAAATAGGCTTTAAAGATCTATTTATTTTGGATGATTGTTATTTAATGTTGTATAACTACTAAACCGTAAGAGATAGCCAAAAACTTGTAATACAAAAAATTTAGATCACGAAAAAACAAACAATTCAAGTAATATACATTTTTTTCGTGGAGTTCAGCGCTTTTGAGATACTCTTTTTTTTGGTTTCATCTGTAAATAACTTTAGAGAAATTTGTCAACTTCTGTCCACATAAACAAAGGAACTTCAGTCACATACCAACCAGCTTTTGACTATCACTTAAACCTATGCTACTCCCTTATTTCTCTTCTACTTACAAGGAAGCATGACAAGACTATTTCTGTTATTTTTACTGGTTTAGCATGAAGTAAATAGAAGCATTGGATTTTTAGTAATAATTTGTTACAGAGATGTAGAGAAAGCTATGTGAAAGGAACTCATTAGATTTTTTTCTAGAGTTAACTGTTTTCGCAATAATCCGGTTTATTGGTTTCAATTTTAAGACAAACTATACTCAAACGGTAAGAGATTTTTCTTTTCGTCTCTGTTTTCTTACTCCGGGCAAGCAAAGGAAATAGAATTTCAATTATTTCACATAGCGATCCACTTTTAAAAAACTTGACCATCAGATTAACCTGGTATATGTCCTTACTTCCCTTCTTCTTACAAGGAAGAAAGTAATAGCACATATGAGTATGATAATCTCGATTAGCATGAAGTAGCTAAAGGATTAATATTTTGAATAAAGGTTTGTTTGCAGAACAGCTGTGAATGAAACATATCAGATTTTTACTTTCTCTAGCCCCGTATGTACAATATACATAGCGATAGAGAAGTATTGTATTCCACCCAAAAACTCGATGTAGAGATTTCGCCGGAAATACATGTTTTAGGATCCCCTGAATCCAAAAAAAGAGAACATTTTCAGAAACAGGTCCATGTGTGTGTGTCTGTCTGTGGACAGCATAGTTCAAAAACGAAAATACGGTAAAATACTAAACTTGGTATTTTTCAAAATAGCGACACGAACAAGGAAAAATTTTCGAAAATTGTTTCCTTAACAATGGTTCTAACAATTTTGATTAAAATACCACATATTAAACCATTTCTATCACAAATAAAATGTATATCTTGAATGTTCTGGGAACAGCTTCTAAGGACCAGTTTATTCTGGAAGAATTTTGCTTAATTTGTCATAAGTAAACCGTAAGAGATAGAAAAACTTACTCCACAATGAATGTAGATCCTGTTAAAAAACACAATATATGTCATATACATTTTTTTCGCAGTTTTCGAGGTATTCCTCGTTATTAGTTTCAATTGTGAATTATTTATACTTATTTCAAACGGAAGTGTCCGTTTTTCCTTTGTTCTACTCCTGGCTAAGCAAAGAAGCGATTTGCAATGACAATCGCATAACAACAGTTTTTAAAACATTTGACTATCACTTTAGCCTAGTACATTCCCTTAGTTCTATTCTTCTTATAAGGAACTAAGTAATAAAATTCTGCTAATGTTTAACTCGACTAGCATGGTGTTGAAAGAAGAATTATTTTTGTAAGTTTTTAGAGTAGCTAGAGAAATTCATTCTGAATTCTGCTAATGTTTATCTCGATTAGCGTGGTGTTAAAATTATAATTAATATTTGTAACAAGTTTGTAGAGTAGCTAGAGAAAGTCATGTGATTGTAACTAAGTAATAACTTTCTGCTGCAGTTTATCTCGATTAGCATGGTGTTGAAAGATGAATTATCTTTTGTAAGAAGTTTGTAGAGTAGCTAGAGAAAGTCATGTGATTGTAACTAAGTAATAAGTACATTCTGCTAATGTTTATCTCGATTAGCATGGTGTTGAAAGAAGAATTATCTTATGTAAGAAGTTTGTAGAGTAGCTAGAGAAAGTCACGTAATATAACACATCAGATTTTTAGATTTTCTAATAATGTATATGTATCCGATGAAAGCTCGACATGGAATTTTTGAGCTGATATCTACTCCATTGATGTAGCAGTGAAACTAGTACAGAGGTGTCGACACCAAATACAGGACAGTTCCAGCACACACTGTCCATTATTGCTAAGTGCAGCTCGTTTGTTCGAGGGAAATTGTTCTCTTTATGCAGTGTCAAAAGGAGGAACGCTGGTTATTTGGTAGTGTTGGCTTTCACTATTTCGGATGGGTGATTTCGACTCTATTTGGGGTTGTAAGTGAGAGAGCCATTGTGGTTTATCAGCTGTGTTAGTCCATGCCAGACAGATCAAGGTAAACATTTTCTCTATTCAAACTCTTTTGTTATTTTTGCGAAATTGTACAGTAGTGTATATTTGAATAGGTCATTGCTGAAAGGTCACGCGCCAGAGTTTTTACCACAATGAGCTTTATACTGGATTGGGGTGTTTAGTGCTATTTGAAACAGTTCACATAAAAACGGAATTAAGTCAAGTTGAATGCCCTACCTTGCCAATATTAAAGTTTCACCCATTAACTTGGCAATCATTTAAGATAACGAGCTAAACTTCTCAAGGGATATTCAGCAATAACTTTAGTGTCCATTGATAAAATATCCGATGTGTCCGACTCACATATATATATTTATATTACGTGTTTTAAAAAATCTGATGTGTACCATTCACATTACTTTCTGTATATCCCTGCAACCAATTATACTTAAAAAGCTTATGCTTCTATTTACTTTATGCTCAACAGAAAAAAATAGCAGAAATAGTCTTATTTCTTTCTTACTTGTTAGTAGCAGCGAAATATAGGTTAAAGTTATAGTCGAAAGCTGGTTGCTATGTCAATGAAGTTCCTTTGTTTGTATGGATACGAGTTGCGAAGTTCCTGTATGAGAAAAGAATACGTTTTTCATAGCAGAAACCAAAAATAAGGAATGTCTCAAAAACAACAAACTCCACGAAAAAATGTATATAACATAAATTGTGTATTTTAAGGTGCTCTACATTTTTTGTGTAGTAAGTTTTTGTCCGTCTCTTACAGTTTAGCAGTTATTCAAAATTCAGTAAAATTCATCCAGAATAAACTACTCTTCAGAGGCTATTCCCAGAAAATTCAAGAGATACATTTTATTTGTCAGGTAAATGTCTTTAATATCTGAAATTTTAATCAAAATCGTTAGAGCCATTTTTTAGAGAGTCAAAATTTTAAAAAATGTTCCATGTAAAGGGTAGTTGGGGGTGGGGGGATTTTTCTCAAAATCTTCGTGTCGCATCTCTGGAAGATACTAAACTTAAATACCAAGTTTGGTATTTTACCGCCTTTTCGTTTTTGAGTTTTTGTGTTCACGGACACACAGACACACACACACACACGGATCTTTTGTTAAAATGCTTTTTCTGGATATTGGGAACCCTAAAATATATATTTCCGGTGAAATCTCGGTATCGAATTTTTGGATGGACTGCAATACCTTCTCTATGTACATAGTACGTAAAAATTATGTGTGTTCCAATGTTGTATTATCAGTTTGTTATGGACAAATCCATAGCCATTTGAGTTATGGCACTTTATTTTGGGGGAATCATGATTTAGCTAAAAATATACTTTTATTACAGAAAAAGACAATTCGAATTTTATGTTGTGTAGCCCTCAGAACTCATTGTAAACCTTTATTTGTTAAGTTGGGTGTTTTAACTTTGATTTCATTGTTTGTGTTCCACTGCGTCTCATTTGCTAAGAACAATAGACATAAATACAATCTATGTTCCGAAATCCATCTTCATCACACCAGAACTAGCTCCAATATTTACATAAATAGATGTAAATATAGTAAGATACAAAATCCCTTTGAGACAATACCATTAAATATATTTAAAAAACTCAGTAATAGCAACAAAACGACGCCAATGCCTATTTAAAATCATTGGTGGCAACATTTTTTGAAGCGGGTATCGCAAAGCTCGTGCACAAGTACGATAAATGTCTCAATCTTTTCGGTGATTATGTTGAAAAGTAACCATAAGTGTACAAAACTTTTAGTAATAAAATAATTGTTTTCTATGAACTTCTCTTTTATTTATAGCCTATCGGAAGTTGAAAACCAACGGCCCTCGCATTTCCGTGAAATATCACTATGGCATTTTTAGGTGGAATACCATATCCCCTCTACCTATATTTAACATACATGCTAGACATAGTAAAGATGTCATTCTTGACCTCGTAGCGATAGGTAACTCCGTACAGAGACGAAAAGACTAATCCACTACAGTATGGAGAGAGGAAGCGCAGTGGCACACTTCGCTGCAGGTTGCTGTTACCTGCGTGTCAATCAATTTATTGTACCTTACTTCCTAGTCTAAGACACCTTTTGTTGCCTTGATTTACGACCTTCACTCTGACACGTATTAATACATCTATGGTCATTAAATCATGTCGCCAATAAAACGTGCTTGACAAGGTCCTTTTTAACACAAATCTCTGACTGATGTATTGCCAAACTGATTTATTCTTATATGATCAGTAAAAATCTTGCCTTTGACAATGTAATAAGTCTTACTTGCTTCAATCTGGCATACAAAATACATATTTTATAATATTAGCTGTTATATTAATATTCTGACCACATTATAACGTGATCGTTCATGCAATAAATTGACATACTATATATATCACCTTATTATGTACTCTACTTCCTCAATTAAATAAAAAAGACTGATATGTTCCATTCACATGACCAGCTCTACATGTCAACAACAATTTATTGTTAATGTGTTTATTCTTCTATCTACTTCAAGGTAATCGAGATAAACATTACCAGAAATGCTTTATTGTAAGTAGAAGCGAAATAAGGGAGTACCATAGGTTAAAGTGAAAGCCAAAAGCTGGTTGCTATGTGACTGAAGTTCCTTTGTTTGTATGGACAGGAGTTGACAAATTCCTGTATGAGAAAAGAATACATTTTTCATAGCTGAAACCAAAAACAATAAATATATCAAAAACAATCAAGTCCACGAAAAAAATGTATATAACATAAATTTTCTGTTTTAAAGTGCTCTACATTTGTTGTGTGATAAGTTTTTCTTCATCTATTACGCTTTAGAAGTTATGCAAAATTCCGTAAAATTGACCCAGAATAAAGTAGTGCTCAGAGGCTATTCCCAGAAAATTCAAAATATAAACTTTATTTGTTAGGTAAATAAGTTCCATGTAAAGGGTAGTTTGGGGTGGTGGGATGTTTCTCAAGAGCTTCGTGTCACATCCCTGAAAGATACTAAATTTAAATACCAAATTTGCTATTTTACCGACTTTTCGTTTTTTAATTATCGTGTTCACAGATACACGGACACACTGACACACGGACACGCACACACAGACCTCTTTCTGAAAATACTTTTTTTTTGGATACAGGGGACCCTAAAACATCTGTTTCCGGTGAAATTTCGGTACCGAAATTTTTGGTGTAGTGCAAGACCTTCTCTATACACTGTGTACATAGTACGTATAGAGAAAGTAAAAAGGAATATACTAGATTAAATTGACATTTAGTTCTCTTAAAAGCTGGTTGATATGTAGATGGTATTCGTTTCATTGTATCGCCAGGAGCTGACAAATTCCCATATTTGAAAGCTTTTCTAAAACCAATAAAAGGAATATCTCATACAAGATCAACTCCAAGAAAAGCATGTAAATAGCAAATATTAAGTGTCTATATGAGATCTATATTGCTACTTTCTCTACAGGAACTATATACTTAAAGTATAGAGAGGATATTTTATTCCACCCCAAAAATTCGATCCCGAAAATTCTCCGGAAATGCATGTTTTGGGTCGCCTTCAATCCAAATAACCATTTCTGGTAAAAGATCGCATAGCTCAAAAACGAAAAGACCGTCAAATTCCAAACTTAGTATTTACGTATATTTTTCAAGGATGCAACACGAAGATCTTCAAAAAAAATCCCTCAAACTCCAACTACCCTTTACATTGAACTTTTCCGAAAATTTTTATTTTTTCAAAAATGGCTGTAATGATTTTCATTAAAACATCGTGTATTAAAGATATTTAACTGCCAAATAAAATGTATATATTGAATTTTCTGGGAATAACCTCTGAAGTTACTTTATTCTAGATGGATTTTATGGAATTCGGCATAACTGTTAAACCGTGTCAAAAACATACTACACAGAAGATGTAGAGTATATTAAAACACACAATTTATGCTATATACACTTTTTCTTGGAGTTGCTCGTTTTTTCGTTTCAGCTTTGAAAACTCTTACTTTTCTCATACAAGAATATATCAAGTCCTGTCCACACAAAAAAAGGAACTACAGTCACATAGCAACCAACTTTTGACGTCACTTTAACCTATGGTACTCCCTTATTTCGCTTCTACTTACAATGAAGCAAGTAATAGGACTATCCTGGTAATAATTTCTCGATTAACATGAAGTAAATAGAAGTATAAACTTGACAATAATTTGTTGCAGAGATGTAGAGAATGTCATATGAATGGAAGAAATCACATTTTTTGAAATCTCTTGATGGAATTTTTGTGTCAACTACAATTGTTGCTGTAGTAGAGAAAGTAAACATGATGTTTTTGATTTATTGCTCGAACTTAAACAGCCTTCATCTTTAATGAGAAGTAAGCCAAGGGCAAGGTAACATCGCTATGAAGGTGTTGATTTTGTATCAAGTATTTAACTGTCGAATGTAGGCGCGCAGAGCATGCTGGGATAAAGCAGTGTTTCCGGAAAGAGATAATGCTGCAACACAGGTCTTCCGGAGCGTTATCTACGATGGGACCATCATCGTTCTGAGGTTTGTGCCGCTATTGTTATCCGTGTAAATTATTTATTGTTAGTAACTGTTTTTCGGAACGATATGGTAAAAGATAATTGCGTTTTAATGGGGAAGGCCGTGTTTGGTTGCGGTCTTTTCGCCTGTGACTGTTATTGTATGCGCTAAATTGAGTGTAGGACTGCAGTTGTGGTGCAAATAATGAGGCACGAGGCAATAAAATGAGGTGTTGTCATATATTGTAAGCTCGCTTGTGGATTCGTACACCGGGTTCTGCACACGCAGCAGTTTTGCTTAAAGGAGAGCGAACATTATGAGATTCCTTCTTCTATAAACTATTCATTAAAATATCCACTCATTTTCTCTACATCTCTGTCACAAAATATTGTCAATAAGCTAATTATTCCATCTATTTAATGCTAATAGAGATAAACATTAACAGAAACGGTTTTATTACTTAGTTTCTTGTAAGTAGAAGGGAAATAATGGAGTGCAGGTTTCCGTATCAGAAAAGTATGTATTTTACAAGTATGACAAAAGTATAAGTTTTTAAAAATGAAACCAAAAATAAGGAATATATAAAAATAGATCAACTCCACGAAAAAAATGAATATAATATAAATTGTGTGTTTTAACCTACTCTACATCTTTTGTGTGGTAGAATTTTGTCCAACTCTTACAGTTTAGCAGTTATGCAAATTTCCATAAAATTCATCCAGAATAAAGTAGTCTTCAGAGGCTATTCCCAGAAAATTCAAGACATATATTTTATTTGTCAGGTAAATATCGATAATATACGATATTTTAATCAAAATCGTTACAGCAATTTTTGAGAAAATTAAAATGTTCGAAAAACGTTCCATGTAAAGGGTAGTTTGGGGTGGTGGGATTTTTCTCAAAATCTTCTTGTCGCATCCCTGGAAGATACTAAACCTAAATACTAAGTTTGGTATTTTACTGACTTTTTTGAGTTATCTTGTTCACAGACACACGGAAATGTGTGAAAGCTTGGTATCGAATTTTTGGGTGGACTGCAATATCGTCTCTATACACTATGTACATAGTACGTCTAGAGAAAGTAAAAATTACCTAAATAGGCAGGTTGATAGTCATATTTTCCTTTCTCTACATGTACTATGTACATAGTGTATAGAGATGGTATTGCATTCCATCCAAAAATTCGATACCCAGATTTCACTGGAGACAAATATTTTATGGTTCCCTTTGTCCATAATTTTTTTTAAATGTTTGTCTATGTCAGTGAGCCCGTGTGCCTGTGAGTACGATAACTCAAAAACGAATAATCGGTAAAATACCAAACTTGGTATTTAGGTTCAGTATCTTCCAGGGATGCGACGCGAAGATTTTCTAGAAAGTAATAGGACCATTTCTACTAAGTTTTACTTTCTCTAACCCCATATGTACAATATACATAGGGATAGAGGAGGTATTGTACTCTACCCAAAAATTCGATACTGAGATTTCACCGGAAATACATGTTTTGGGTCTCACTGAATCCAAAAAAAGCGTTTTTCATAAAGATCCGTGCGTGGCTTCGTGTGTCTGTGAACAGCATAGCTGAAATACGAAAGGGCAATTGAATACCAAACTTGGTATTGAAGTTTCGTATCTTCCAAGGATGCGACAAGAAGATTTTCATCAAAATCTCCCACCCCAAACCACTGTTTACATGTAACTATTTTCGAAAATTTTGATTTTCCAAAAAATTATTCTAATGATTTTGATTAAAAACTCTTATATTTAAGATATTTACGAGTAAAATAAAATGCATATCTTGAAGTTTCTGTGAATAGCCTCTAAAAATGCTTTATTCTGAATGAATGTTACAGAATTTTGCACAACTGCTAAACCGGAAGAGACAGTCAAAAACTTATCTCACAAAAATATATATTACATTAAAATACACAATTTATGTTATATAATTTTTTTCTTGGAATTGATCGTTTTTGAGATAGTCTTTGTTATTAGTTTCAGCTTTGAAAAACATAATTTTCTCATACAGGAATTTGTTAACTCCTGTCCATACAAACAAAGGAACTTCAGTCACATAGCAACCAGCTTTTGACTATCGCCTTAACCTATGGTACTCCCTTATTTCGCTTCTACTTACAAGGAAGAAAGTAATAAGACTATTTCTGCTATTTTTTACTCATTTAATATGAAGTATATAGAAGAATAAGCTTAGTAATAACAATATAGAGAAAGTCATTTAAATGGAACACATCAGATTTTTTCTTAAATATCATGAGGTAAATAAAAAAATAATATAACATTTCAGTTTTTTTCTTATATGTAAACATATTTTAAAAGCAGACTCCATTGTCAGTTTCTAAACTTTGGGGTGTTTTAAAAAGCCAGGGCTGTGACCGCAGAGGCTGTTGTCGACATATTTCCAGCAGTTTATTATAAAGGGATACTACAGAGCGAGTCTATATTCACAAATTCATAACGTCATAACTATGTTGACTCTACTGAACTTTCCGCTGTCGAACCCGCAATAAAAAGCAACGTTTCATCAAAACACAAGGCTCAGCATTTTCGTGCGCACCGCCCCCCCTCCCGCTGCCCAGGCCGCTAACTGTATGCTGGGCTATGTCCCTAGTGACATCATCAAATGAATGTTACAATTACATTGTTGGTTAGCTTCACGCAACAATGCGATGTGGTGGAGCGAAACGATGCACCCACCCTACAGCCCTAAACCGGCTCTGTGCTAAGTCTAAACACAAAGAGATCCTAGCGGTTGCGGTCTGCGATAGTCATTTGCCGGATTTGGAACACTTGCTATCGAGAGATGTCCAAAATTATATTGACTATCGATTCAGCGTAAAAGGGTCATTTCATGGTCACTTAGATTAGAAAATGGCTCACAAACTGTGACACAAAACGACAACAAACAAAGAATTGCATTAGAAACTGTTCTTTTATATTCATAATTATACGAGGGTTATCCAGAAAGTGACAGACAATTTGGAATAACTCACAGCATTATTTAAAAAGTTACAGAATCTTACTCAAGGTATTTATTGTCATGTGGTACCGGTTTTTCAATGGAGACGTTTATAGTCTTCCGCCGCTGAAGATTTGAGCCAAGATGTCACTGCCTGTTTGAAGTCTTCCTAGTTGGGAACCTTTTACCATCCAAAAAGTCATGTATGGTGTCCAAAGTGAAGCACCGGTTTTTCTTAATTCATTCATCAACTTCTCCATAACGTTTGATGAAATTCCACTCCGATCTTTATCATCGTACACACTGGTTCTTCATTGACTACTCGCATTTCCTCACTGAAGATTCCTTGATTACATTATCTCTATATGCATGCGTTGTTTGCTTATAAAATTCGATATGGCACAACTAAATAATAACGAAAGATATGAACTCCGAACTTATTTACAAAGTTTCAGTACCTTACTCTATTTTTTACCGAAATCGTCAATGCTGTCAATCAGTGTTTCAAAGCAGATGTTAAACTCTTCCACCGCAAAAAATCTGAGCCACGATGTCACTGTCACTTTGAGGTCTTCATGGCTGGCACATCGTAAATTATGTGCCATTTCCTCTATCAAGTTTCGGTCATTTCAATATCAACAAACACTTGCGTTATTATTGTCATTATTATCGTCCATATTATTTATAGTATTATTACGCACAATACACATAAACAGATTAAATTAAAACACAAAAACGTGGTATGAATAAACATGCAAATGCGAGTGCACGTAGAATTTCGCTCATTATTATTAATATTATTATTATTATTAATATTATTATTATTTTATTATTATAATTATTACTTGCTATACTCAAAAACAGATTAAAACAAAATATTAAAAGGTAGTTGAATAAAAAATTCCAAACTAATGCACGCAGAACTTTACTGTATATTATAATGATTATTATCATTATTTATGTTGCTATTATGATTGATATCATCATTATTATTAGTAGTACTACTATGCAAAATACTGATAGACACTGTAAATCAAAACATGAAGCTGTGGAAAGAATAACCAGGCAACAGCGAGTGCTCGTTATTATTACTGTTATTATTACTATTATTATTATTATTATTATTATTTCTACTATCTTCATAATCGTTATTATTATAGTCACCCCGTGGAGATCTGCAACTCATATAACGCTCGAAGTGTTGTCTACACACTCGAAATACGGCGCTGTTGAGCCAGCTGGCAGATTCATATTCAGAAGAAATTATCCAATGAACAAATGCATTATGGAAAAGAACGCCTCCAGAAGTATCATGACCTAAGAACAAATGAAGAGACGTGAGTCATCAGGATGTGTTTACTCTAAACGTTGCCTGATGAAGAAGAAGAGGCAGAAGAATATCTTAACAAGAAGTACACTCCTAACTCGCCCAGAGCAATGTCACGTTGTCTTGCATGAAAATCTTTTTTTCTAAAGAACGAAGCCTTGGCTTGTTGCACTAATGAACAGTTGCTGCCTGTAAGGCGCAACGTCACGTAAAAATAAGGGGCACTTTATTCCAAACTCGGCTTGTGTCTTTTCAGCTTTAAACTTTAACGTTTTTTGAGAGATTGAAATGGTTGAACACAGGGCAAGAGGAATATAAACTGTCCAAACCCACAGCTCTGCTCGCGTTAAGAGGAACCGGTAAGGCAAATATGAGTAAAAAATACATTTTTTGTTTTGCTTTTTGTATTTAAAAATACAAGACATTTTTCTGAGTAAAATGCTTCAATTTTTATCTTGTCATCACTATTTTAAGGATTCTTACGGAGTATTTACCAAGGGTGGTCGTGGTTGGTCAATTTGTTGAAGTTTGTTTTTGATATGTATGGAATTAGTATATTACAAGTTCCCGTTCTTACTTTCTCTACACGTACTATTTACATAGTGTATAGAGAAGGTCTTGTAATGCACGCAAAAATTCGATACCAAGATTCCACCGGAAATATATGTTTTGAGATACCCTGAATTCAAAAAAAAGCATTTTTAGAAAAATGTCCGTGTGTGTTGTCTGTCTGTATGTATATGTGTCTGTGGGCAGTACAGCTCAAAAATGAAGGTACCGTTAAATACCAAACTTGGTATTTAAGTTTGGTATCGTCCAAAGATGCGACACGAAGATTTTCAAAAAAATCACCCACACCAAACTACCATTTACATGGAAAAAATTTGCAAAATTTTGATTTTCTTAGAAATGGCTCTAACGATTTTGATTAAAACATCGTATACTAAGGATATTTACTTGACAAATAAAATGTATATCTTGATTTTTCTGAGAATGGCTTCTGAAGATTACTTTATTCTGGATGCATTTTACGGAATTTTGCATTACTGCTAAATCGTAAGAGATGGACGAAAACTTAAAACAAAAAATGTAGAGCACTTTAAATTATACATACATACATACGTACATACATACATACATACATACATACATACATACATACATACATACATACATACATACATACATACACACATACACACATACACACATACACACATACACACATACACACATACACACATACACACATACACACATACACACATACACACATACACACATACACACATACACACATACACACATACACACATACACACATACATACACACACACACACATACATACATACATACATACATACATACATACATACATACATACATACATACATACATACATACATACATACATACATACATACATACATACATACATACATACATACATACATACATACATACATACATACATACATACATACATACATACATACATACATACATACATACATACATACATTCATACATTCATACATACATACATACATACATACATACACACATACATACATACATACATACATACATACATACATACATACATACATACATACATACATACATACATACATACATACTATGTACCTGTACATACGTGCTAGAAAAAGTAAAATTTCGAAACTATAAAGGGTAGTTTTCCCATTAATGACATTTTACGCCCCACAAGTCATGACATTAACAGTTTAATATATGTTTCTCTTTAAAGAGAGTCGCTGTAAAAGAAGCGTAACATAGGAAAGCAGGACTCAAAAGATCAATATTTAAATTGGTGTTTATGGCGTGATTTTTTGTTTAAATGACGTGATTATAAAAATGGCATACACCTGGGTCGTAAACTTCTGCCATCAGTTAAATAACAATAGGTTCCAAAACGTGCAGATAGCAAACACGATGGTGCGCATGCGCGTGTCCTAAAATGTGCATGCAAATCACCGAATTGCGTGAGCTGCGACAGGTTGGATATTGCCAGTGGCATAGAAAAATGGGTTTTAAACAAAGTTTACACTTGCACTGCTTCAGGGTCACCCTTTCCAAAAACTAATTCATTAATTCTGAGACCTAGAGCGCCTTTGTATGCGTAAGAATATCGGAAAGAGAATTAATTCTTGGGAAGTCATTAAAACTGGATGGTAATTCGATTAATGTGTTCAGTACATTGGCATCTAGGTCACGTGTATGAATTATTGAACAGCTGTTAGGTATTAAGTGTCAGTAGAAATCAATTGTTACTTTCTCTACACGTATTATGTACATCGAGTATAGAGAAGGTATTGTATTGCACCCGTGTGTGTGTCTGTCTGTGTGTATGTGTTTGTGTGCATAGCTGAAAAATTAAAAGAGCTTTTAAAACCAAACTTGGCATTCAAGTTTGGTATCGTTCAAGGATGCAACACGAAGATTTCACGACAGTCCTTCCACCACAAATTACCCTTTACATGGAAAAAAATCCAAAATTTTGAATTTCTAACAAATGGCTCTAACTATTTTGATTAAAGTCTCGTATATTTCAGATATTTGCTTGACAAATAAAATGTATACCTTGAACTTTCTGGGAATAGCCTCTGAAGACCACTTTATTCTGGATGAATTTTACAGAATTTTGCACCGCAAGAAATTGACAAAAATGTACCATACAGAAAATGTAGAGCACATTAAAATTTTTCTTGGTGTTGATCGTCTTTAAGATATTCCCTTTTTTAGTTTTAGCTTTGAAAAACTGGTCAACTCCTGTCCATACAAAGGAAGTCGTCACATAGCAACCAGCTTTTAACTTTCACTTTAACCTATGGCACTCCTTTATTTCGCTTCTACTTACAAGGAAACAAGTAATAAGCCTATTTCTGCTAATGTTTTCTCAATTAGAATGAAGTAAATAGAAGCCTAAGCTTTGTAACAATAATTTGTTGCAGAGATGTAGAGAAAGTCATGTGAATGGAACACATCATATTTTTTTATTATTAGGCTCAATAGTGTCATCGTATGCATTTTATTTGTCATGTAGATATCTTAAAGTAAATATCTGTGAAATTTGATCAAAAAGTTGAAAAATATATATACCTATGTTTACCTAACTAAATAATGTAATGCTTATTACTCAATTTTGCTGTTACTTTTATTTCCATGCATTGCTTTAAACCGTGTCACGTGACGATTTAAATGGATGACTGTGGTGAACAATTGCTAAAATTCCGAAATTTGGTTTTGACAAATAATTTTTAATAAAAATAGTACAATAGAAAGTTGATTAGATGATTATTTTCCAATAATGTGCTTGTGTAATTAAATAATAAACTTCATATTTCAGTAAAACAAATAAAAAAAACCTGATGTGTTCCTTTCACATGCCTTTCTCTACCTCTCTGCAACAAATTATTGTTAAAAAGCTTATGCTTCTATTTACTTCATGCCAATCGATAAAAAAATATTACAAATAGTCTTTATACTTGCTTCCTTGTAAGCAGAAGGGAAACAAGGGAGTACTATACTCTAAACTGATACTCAAAAGTTGGTTGCTATATGTTTGTTTGTATGGATAGGAGTTGACAAATTTCTGTATGTGAAAAGTATAATATTTTTAAAGCTGAAGCCAAAACAAGGAATATCTCATAAAGGATCAACTCCGCGGAAAATATTTATATAATATTAGTTGTGTATTTTAATGTGCTCTACATTTTTTTGTTAAGTTTTTGCCCATCTCTTACGGTTTAGCAGTTATGCAAAATTCCGTGAAATTCAACCAGAATAAAGTAGTCTTCAGAGGCTATTTCCAGAAAATTGAAGATATACATTTTATTTGTCAAGTAAGTATCTTTAATATACAATATTTTAATCAAAATCGTTAGAGCCATTTTTAATAAAATCTAAATTTTCGAAAAAGTTCCATGTAAAGGGTAGTTCTTGAAAATCTTCGTGTCGCATCCTTGGTAGATACCAAACTTAAATACCAAGTTTGGTATTCAACGGTCTTTTCGTTTTTGAGCTATGCTGTCCACAGACACACAAACACACGGACCACACATCAATGCGTTTTTTGGATTCAGGGGGACCCAAAACATGTATTTCCGGTGAAATCTTGGTATCGAATTTCTGGGTGCAATTAAATAACTTTTCTATACACTATGTACACAGTACGTGTAGAGAAAGTATTTTATAAAATGACAATTAAATACTTTTTTCTCCTGAACTTAAATTGAAGAAAACTGCTACAGAGGAGAAAAGGAGGAGGCACGAGGGTCCAACTTATGCGTCTGAAGAGTTTTAGACTGTTTGAAGATATGCAACTTAGAGGGAAAATGTTTTGCACTTTAAAAGTTGATTTTTGTCATTCAAAATGTTGCATAGGATATAGGTTTTATTTAACCTCTCTTAAAGTTTTAAGATAGGTTCTAAAGAAGTAAAGAAGGGTTTCTGTGATATGATTTTATAAAAATCCTAATATTGTTGTAGATATTAATATTTAAAATCATTGTATTATAAAGTTTCCTGAATTTTTGTCTGTTTCTGCCTTTAATAGTTTTACCTCTTCAGCTAATTGTAGTATAATAAATTCATATTATAGTTCTGTTCCTGATACTTAAATCCATATTTTAAAAAATTAAAAAATTAAATTTTTCATCGTTTTCATAGTGTGGAGTGATTTGAATTTGGCGCCATATTTTTAATTTAAAAATCTGATGTGTACCATTCACATGACTTTCTCTATATTCCTGCAACAAATTATTCTTAAAAAGCTTATATTTCTATTAACTTCATGCTAATCAGTAAAACATTAGCAGAAATAGCCATATTACTTGCTTCCTTGTAAGTAGAAGTGAAATAAGGGAGTACCATAGGTTAAAGTGATGATCAAAAGCTGGTTGCTATGTCACAGAAGTTCCTTTGTTTGTACGGAAATCAGTTGACACATTCCTGTATGAGAAATGTATGTTTTTCATAGCAGAAACCAAAAATAAGGAATGTCACAAAAACGACGAACTCCACGAAAGAAATGTATATAACATAAATTGTGTGTTTTAATGTGCTCTACATTTTTTGTTTAGTAAGTATTTGTCCATCTCTTACGGTTTAGCTGTTATTCAAAATTCAGTAAATTTCATCCAGAATAAACTACTCTTCAGAGGCTATTCCCAGAAAATTCAAGATATACACTTTATTTGTCAGGTAAATATCTTTAATATTCGAAATTTTAATCAAAATCGTTAGAGCCATTTTTGAGAGAATCAAAATTTTCGAAAAAAGTTCCATGTAAAGGGTAGTTGGGGGATTTTTCTCAAAATCTTCGTGTCGCATCCCTGGAAGATAGTAAACTTAAATATCAAGTTTAGTATTTTATCTACTTTTCGTTTTTGAGTTATCGTGTTCACAGACACACGGACACACACACACACACACGCACCTCATTCCGAAAATGTTTTTTTTAGATAAAGGGGACCCTAAAACATATATTTCCGGTGAAATCTCGGTATCAAATTTTTTGGTGGAGTGCAATACATTCTCTATACACTATGTACATATTGCCTATAGAGAACGTAAAAATGAATAGCTCAAAAACTACTTATGATACATAAACCAAATTTCAAAGCGTATAATTACAGTACAACATAAATGGGTGTTCAAAATTTCAGGCTGATGAGTTGAAAACTGTTGGATTTAGGAAGTTTACAGTTGCAGTACCTTAAATATTCAGTTTGAAGTCCACCGAAATATTTAGAGGAGTGGTTGGTTCCTGATGGGAAATGGAGCACATAACACCTTGTGACCAGAAATGCACAGTCTGCACACTAGATGGACCGAAGAACGACATCAAACAAAGAGCCCTGGACACAGTGCATGGCCTGAATCGCTTCATGTCACAACAGATGTTCAATGTGGGCCCCAAGGGATGCAATGCAAAAGTTCACACGTCACATCAAGGATTACCTCACTCGTTCGAATGTTTCAGGCATTGTCACAGGCTACACGGACACGCTGCTGAAGGGTCTCAACATCAGGAACAGATTACCGTAAACAATGCTTTTCAGGTCCTCCAGCAAGTAAAAATCCATAGTGTGTAAGTCATGCAACAGTGCTTCCAACCTCCTATTCAACCTCTCGAGTTTGCTTCCCGTGACCATCCTCCCTGGGCAATGGGTCTCCACGGGTCACCGAAAAATACTGGGTACGTTTCTTTCATCCCCCAAATTTCCTGGACCTCAATGTCATGTTCATTGTTCATTCTGTCGGCGATGCACAGAGAGATGGAAACACTTGCCCTCATGGAGAACTATTACGCAGCTCTCGCCATCACAAACTTCGCTCAATGATCGCCGACGAACTGCGAACGAACAACTACAACGTCTTTGAAGAAGTCCACGAACTGGAAACTAACGGTAGCCCTAGACGACTTGGCATGATTACAATTCGAGAAGGCACAAAAATAGGATTTATCATCGACCCCACCGTTAGGTTTGAAAAGCTCAGAGGACGACCAGAGGACGTTGACAAAGAGAAAAGGAATATTTACACACCCACGATCCCATACTTCAAGACATTACGATCTGAATATTATAGAGGTCATTGGTCTGATGTTCGGAGCTCGGGGCACCATTCCTTTACATTTTTTTTTCAAAACCTTGAAGAAGTTTGAACTGAAGAAGGGAAAAATAAAAGAAATTGCCATATCATATTTATTTTCTTCGAAATCATTTTTTGTATAATAATCATTTTTAGTATTTCCACGACCTACATATCTTTGATATAAATTATTTATTGCATGTTAATTATGTATAATAATCCTTTTGCTCCGTTTAGTTTCCTTTTCCATTGCTATACAATGAAGACTGTCGATATTTCATCATCTTTATAGAAAAGTTGCAAGTGTTTTTATTGTTGTTTTCTTAGATAGTTAATTTACAATTTGTCTTCCTTACTATGCCCTTGTTGGCAGCCCATAAATATGGGGAATTGTTATTGTTTCAATAATTAAATAGATAATGTCTTTGGTTTCTTTCAGGGTTAGAAGTGTCAACAATGGTGCTAGGGCGGCGTGGTAGCGAAAAAGAATCCTCAAAGTGACTATATTCGTCCCCAGTTCTTCGGCTGGTTGCTGGGATGAGAGGCGGGGCCACATCAGGAACAGGTTCACCGTACGCAATGCATATGAGATCCCCCAGCAAGTAAAAACCCATAGAGTGTAAGTCCGGTAATTGAGTAAGCCATGCGACAGTGGCTCCAACTCTCCAATCTGTCTTGACTCGGGGCAAAATTATATTCTTAGAAGAGAAAATATAAACGTACAGTGAAAATGGGAAGGTTAGACAGACTTTTAATACGTATAAGGCATGAGCTCGGGGTACAAGATCCTGTTACTTCCGAGCATTGAACCGAGGAAACTAACGGGACACAAGACAATGATTCCCGCTGGTCAAGGGGACGCTTTTCTGAGGCACTTGGTGATGAACCTCCGCTCAACCATGATGTGAGTTTTAGAGTCCGTGGTGGAGTCGTACAGGCTACTTAGGAAAGAGGGAAATAGTTTAAATAATGACCAAAACACGTAATAAATCACGGCATCAACATTAATAAACAATAACATTCGTGTGCGGGTAAAGTGTAACGTCACAGTAAAAAAGTAAGAAGTATACGTGCGTGTTCTACGGCGGAAAAAGCCCGGACTCAGTTAATAAAGCACTTGTGTCTCACCACATCCTGAAAAAGTGTTTCCATGCTAATAAAAACCCTGAGCTAAGCCACAAACCTATACCGTTCTTATAACCATAACCTGTGCCCGGGAGACAAACCCAGTACCACCCCAAATTCAACCTCACTGAGCGTGATAGCTTAGAAGGTTTCGCCTGCGGAAGGTCGCAGGTTCGCTTCCCGTGATCGTTCTGCGTGGCTAATGGGTTTTCCTTGGGTTTCACCGGGTTGACAAGCCGGTGATACCACCCCCACCAAACCCACCCACGCCACCCACCCCACCCCCGCCAACCACACCACTCATCCCACCCACCCACGCAACACACCCCACTCACCCCTCCCCACCCACCCCACTCACCCCACGCCACCCTACCCACCCCTCACCCCAACCACCCTACCCACCCCACCCACCCCACCCACCCCACCCACCCTACCCACCCCACCAACCCCACTCCGCCCCAACAACCCCACCCCACACCACCCGCCGCACCCACCCCACACCACCCACCGCACTCACCCCAACAACCCCACGCCACCCACCGCACCCAAACCACCCCCACCCACCCGCCTATCTATCTATCTATCTATCTATCTATCTATCTATCTATCCGTCCATCCGTCCATCCGTCCATCCGTCCGTCCGTCCGTCCGTCCATCCATCCATCCATCCATCCATCCATCCATCTAATATGTCATTTCCTCCAAAGGTTTCTTCATCAGTGACCTGAAAGCTAAAATCCCATAATGTTGCTGGCCTATTGCAAAAGCAAGCGATATAATATTTTATGTGGAGCAAAATCTGCTGGTGGTACACCCTCTAGACATTGGAAGTGATAGTGATAATTGCGGTTGCCATGATTGATACAAATGACCATTCTTTGGCATATTGGCGTGGAACTCGTAGAGGGTTCTTTTCAATATCATGCACAACATCTTCCACCACATCTTTGAAGTGTCTGAACTTCAGGAACATGTTTACCATACACAATGCTCTTCAGATCACACACAAGCGAAAACTCAGCAATTTAAGTCCGGTGATCATGCAAAAGGGCTCCACATCCATCCAACTCCTGGGGTTCATGTTGAGATATCGGTGAACATTCATGCAGAAGTTGGCGCTTTAACGTGCTGCAGCCACTTTTACATTCTCCAGCAAGAGTGACAGAACGCCCAGATACGTAGAGAGGTCATAACGGCATGCTCTAGGCTAAAACGATAGGCAAATCTTTTGAAAGCTGGTCCTAGAAAAAACAATTAAGGTTCGGTTCCCTTTGCATGACCTGCAATAAAACATGAGATGAATCGAAAGTTCAAGCAGTTTAAAATTGAAACCAATAAAAAAGTGTATCTCAGAAACGGTTAACTCTACATAAAAATGTATATGACATAAATTACTTAGTTTAACGAGATCTACATTTTTGTGTAATATGTTTTATACTAAGTCTCACGGTTTAGCCGTTATGAAAAATTCTGTAAAACTCATCCAAAATAAGCAGGTCTTCAGAGACTATTCCCACAAAAGTCAAAATATGCAATTAATTTTCGACGTAAATATACGGTATTTTAATCAAAATTGTTAGATCCGTTTTTGAGAAAAATTTTTTTTTAAAAATTTGTACTATGTAAATGCTAGTTTGTGTTGGGGGATTTTCTTGAAAATATTTGTGTTGCATTTTTGGAAGATACTAAACTTAAATACTAAGCTTGGCATTTGCGATCTTTTAGTTTTTCACAAACACACATACCTTTTTCTAAAAATATTCTTTTAGGACAGGGGAAACCTCAAAACAAATTTGTTTGGAATACAATACCTTCTCTATCGACTATGTATATTGCACGTGCGGGCTAGAGAAAGTAAAAACAATCATCCAAATATCACATGAGTAGTTTTTAAATAAACGCACGTGAAGTATACATGACAGTATCTCCCATTATAATTATCTCATCAGATATTATGTGTATATTTAATTTCGCTTTGAACCCCACGTTTGACCTTCGGTATGTCAATAATTCTCATGACAATATACATTCATTAAGTATAATTAAATTACTGGGAAAATATTAAAACTTTTCTTACTCGTGCGAAAAAAAAACAGGATCCTGTTTACTCGTGTCATATTTTGTTTAATTATTTTTCCATCCAGTTGTTTAGAACTATGAAAAATCCGATACACTACATTCACATGACTTTTTCTGCCAATGCTGCAACAAATTCTTCTTTCAAAAGCTTAATCCACTTCACAGATATCAAGATAAACAGTAGCAGAAATGGTTTAGTTACGATTTTATTTCTTTGCATGAGAGGAGTAAGGTAATATGTAGAGTAGAGCCGGTAAGATAGTGTTGCCAACTCGCTGATAACGAATGTTCCTAAAGGCCATTTAAAAGTGCCAACTTTTAAAAAAAAATACCCTAAATTGCAAAGAATTAATCAAGTGCCACTTAACATTTATTATTATTTATTATTATTGTTATTTTTATTAATATTATTATTTTATTATTATTATTATTATTATATAAGTCAAAACGATAATGATACCACCTAAAAATAGTAGTTTTGAAACTTTAAGAATTATATTTCTATTTCTAAATCATCCTTTATCTATAGGATTAATTCTATTTTTACTCGTACTATGCACATAGTCTACCTATAGAGAAGGTACTGCATTACACCCAAAAATTCGAAACCACCAATTCACCAGAAATACACGTTTTAGGCTCCCTTCTGTCCTAAAAAGGTATTTTTAGAAAACGGTCGGTGTGTGTTTATGAGCGTATAAGTGTGCATGTAAACACGATAACTCAAAAACGAAAAGTCGGTAAAATACCAAATTTGGTATATAAGTTTAATAATTTCCAGGGATGCGATACGAAGGTTTTGAGAAAAATCCCTTCGCCTCCAATTACCCTTTATGGACAAAATTTAGAACATTTTGTTTTTTTTTTAAACGGCTCTAACGCTTTAATTAAAATAGCGTATATTTAAGATATTTTACACGACAAATAAAATGAATGTAACAGCCCTTGAAGATCTCTTTATTCGGGATTAATATTGCCTTAAGAGTGATACAAAAACTTACTACATAAAGGGTAGATCTTGTTAAAACACACAACTTATGTCAGATAGATTTTTTTTTTTAATGAGTTGACCTTTTTTTAGGATTTCGATTTTAAAATATTTAAACCTTTTATATGCGTGAATTTTTCAACTCCTGGAACACACAATTTTTGTCATATAGATTGTTTTAAATAGATTTAATCTTTTTTTATGATTTCGATTTTGAAATAGTTGTCTTTCACATGCGTGAATTGTTCAACTCCTGGCAATGCAAAGAAATGGATATCATCCACTTGGTACCGGATTTTAAAACACGTGACTATCGTTTTAGCCTAGTGTATTCCATTATTTGCCTTCTACTTACAGGAAAGAATTTCTGCTTAGGTAGATCTCGATTAGCATAAACTAGATAGAAGAATAAGCTTTTTAAAAATAAATAGTTATAGTGATGTAGAGAAAGTCATGTGAGTGGTACAGATAAGACGTTTTAAAGCATTTACATTAAGTCCTCATTTACTTCGATATTCCTCGGGCTGTTTCATTGTCAGTAACCGACTGTCTCTTTAACTATCAACTTTCACACGGAGTCATATAGATCATATGAATTGCAAAACTTTCCTATGCGCTTTAATCCTCTTTTTACTTTCTCTACACGCACTATGTACATAGAGTATAGATAAGGTATTGTTATGCACCCAAAAATTCGGCACCGAGGTTCCATGTTTTGGGGTTCCCCGAATAAAAAAAAAGCATTTCTAGAAAATGATCCGCGAGCACGCGTGTGTGGGTATGTCTTTAGACAGCATAGCTCAAAAACGAAAAGTCTGTTAAATACCAAACTTGGTATTTAAGTTCAGTATCTTTCAAGGATGCGACACGAATATTTTTATGAAAATTACTCCACCCCCAACTACCTATTAATTGGAACCATTTTCAAAAAAGTTTATTTTCTTAGAATGGCTCCAACGATTTCTATAAACATGTCGTATATTAAAAATATTTACATGAAAAATAAAATGTATATATTGAATTTTCTGGAAACAGTCTCCGAAGACATTTTATTCTAAATAATTTTGCGGATTTTGCATAACTGGTAAACCATAGGAGTTAGACAAAACTTGTTGAACAAAAAATGTTGACCTCGTTAAAACACACAGCTTATATATACACACATTTTTTTTTCCTGGAGTTCACCGTATTTCAGATATTCAGATATTCAGATGTTCTTTATTTCAGTTCGAATTTACTTATATTTTTCTCATATGAGAACTTGTAGCTGAGGCCAACCCAAAAGAAACGGATTTCAATCTCATAGCAACCACATTTTAAAACATTTGACTGTGGGTTTAGTCTAGTGTATTCCCTCATTTCTCTTCTACTTATAAGGAACTAAGTAATAAGACCGTTTATGCTAATGTTTATCATGATTAATTGAAGTAGATATAGCAGAATAATAAACTTTTATAACAATATTTCTACCAGAATGGGTACAGAAGTCATAAGATTTTTCAGTCTATTTTATTAAAAAAGCCTGTAACAGAAATAGCTGTGAGTCAAATTTTAGGAATTGGAGGCTATATGCTGGCCTTAAAATACCATGCTCTTTCCATGACATCATGAGAAACAACTGAATATTGGCGGGACTAATGACTGAAGCTAGAAAATACATTATTTGAATAAAGTAATACGTTTTAAAAGATATGTAATTTTTGCGTAGTGCATTTTTGTCTATCGTCACAGTAACGCGAGGGGCCCTCCTAATAAAGGGTTTCTTAGCGGGCTTTATTGGGTTCGCCACGGGAATATACTTTTTTTTTTTTTTTTTTTTTTTTTTTTTTTTTTTTTTTTTTTTTTTTTATGTGGTTTACGGAGAAAAGTCAAAAGTCAAAGCTGGTCTTGAGCAGGAAGAATATTTCAAGGAGACAAAAGGAGGGGAGTTTGTGAGATGGGTTCCAGATTTGTTTACGTTAGAAGCAGAGTCGCTCGCTGGACGGCGTACCGTGAGGTTGTTTGTGTATAGCGAGCGGAACCAGTCTTCACTGCGGTGAGTTGTTTGTTTGTTGCGGCGTCTCTGCCGGTTGTGAAAGCGGGCAGGCGTTCTACTTAATTGGGCATCTTCATTCTTCTTGCGAGAAGGTGGTAAAGCATTAAAATGGCCGTGTATAAGCGGGTAAATACTATTAAAATTCAGTTTGACAACGCAGCAACTAGACCGTCTGCACTAGAAATACATCAATGGTTGGTAAATTTTCTGGCTTTAAAACCGGATCAAGTGGACACGCTTCAGCTCAATAGTCGTGAACGTGCTATTTATGTCAAGTTAGTTTCCACGTTATTATATGATAAACTTATATCACGTTACACCGAAGAACAAAACTTTACATATGAATCTGGGGAAATCTCCAAAGTGAAAATCACGCCAGGTGACCAGCAAATTGTTAATGTGAGGGTTTTCAACCTCCCACCGGAGGTGCCCAGCGCAGTTTTGTCACAAGAATTGTCTAAATACGGTAAGGTATTTGATATACGACGTGAGAAATGGCATTCTCATTATCTGCTTCCGGCTAACAATGGCGTGTGTACCGTGAAAATGGGTATTAAGTGCAATATACCGGCTACCTTGGTTATTGATACTTATGTGATATCTATTGCCTATACCGGACAGCAGCAAGCCTGTCATTTGTGCCGTGAGACGACGCATTTAAAAGCGGATTGTCCCTTTAGAGCTACTCGGTTGTCTCTGCAACCAAGAAATCGTCCGGCAACCTTCAGCGAGGCAGTGGGTGCTCCGGCTAACTTACTGGCGGATGACCAGCAGGGTGTTATGCACACGCCCGGGTCATCAATGGAGACCCAAGTGGAGGTAATGCCTGTACAACGACAGTTGGATGAGGGAGAGGAGTTACCTATAGAGGGGGACAGCATGGTGATGCCGGAGACGCCGGAGTTTGTTGATGTCCAGCATGCACAGGACACAGTACAACAGGATACTGATCGCAGGGCGAATGATAGCGACGTACCTGAAGCGTCTGAAGACGTGACCCGCAACTTGGGTGCGCCGTCCAGAGTTTCTGTATCTGCTCGCGACCCTCGCCTCCAGTTCCAACCGCTAGACCGCCGTATTGATGCCTGTTTGTTATCGTCTTCGCCAGCTGGTGGCGCGGGTGTGCAACGATTTCTTCACGATCTTCCTGACGGTCGTGTAGTCAAGGCCAGTGATTCCGGCAAGAGGCCGGCTGAAGATGCCAACGACGCCGATGAGGACCTACGGCGTTGCTACAAGCATACTAAGGACGATCCTCACGAAGGTGCGGACAATTAATGGTTGTACTCCCCGGATTGAACTGACACGTGTCCTAATTCCTGTTTGGTATCACGCCATTGGTCCTGAGATTGTAAGTACTTTTCTTTGCCCTGCATGCCAGTTGGACTTCAAATTTGGGCGTCACTTAATGTGAATGGGTTGCGTCAACCAGTTAAGCAACAGCTGCTTCGGGATTTTTTGAGTAGTAATGATGTTGATGTTTGCTTTCTTCAAGAGGTGAATGTTTATAATATGGACTTTTTATATGGATATGACTATGAGACTAATTTAGGCCCGGGTGGTACTGGGACGGCTATTGTATACCGCCAGGGATTGCCCTTACACGGCTTTGCCTATCATCCTTCAGGTAGAATCCTCTCCGCGGAGTATGATGGTGTTACCTTCGTGAATATCTATGCCCCGGCGGGAAGCAACAAGAGGAAACAACGCGAGGATTTTTTTCGCCAGGAGCTTTTAACTCATATTCCCCGGAGTTCCCCATTCTTATTGGTTGGGGATTTTAACTGTACGCTAGCAGCCAAGGACCAAAGAGGGGCCTTTAATGGTTGTATAGCATTGCAGCAGTTAGTGGACCAGTTTCAATTGGTGGATAGCTGGGAATTCAAGCATGGTAATGATGTGATGTACACCTTCGTACGGGGCCAGTCGGCCTCTCGACTGGACCGGATGTATGTTCTACCGGAGATGAAATCCCGGATACATCGCACAGAGATAGTGCCAGCACCTTTTAGTGATCACAATGCACTGCTACATGCCGTTGTAGGTCGTGCGGAGATACGTCGTAGTGGTCCAGGGTTCTGGAAGCTTAATTGCTCCTTACTTACAGATGCCGAGGTCCTGATAGAATTCCAAGAATGTTGGTCCAAATTGCAGAAGTCTTTTCAGCGCTCTCCCAATAAGGCAACATGGTGGGTCTATAAGGCGAAGCCAGCGATACGCTCCTTTTTTAAAGCCGCAGCGTGTCGTAGAGCGTTAGCTCGGAAAGAAACTTTGGATTTTTATCTTGCAGTGCTACAAGATTTACACCTGCGCCAACAACATGGAGAGGACGTACACTGTCAGCTCCGGGAAGTCAAGGCTCATATCCAGCACCGTAAAACGCAAGAGCTCCAGGGAACCTTAGCCAGAATACATACAGCAGAAATGGTTTATGGTGAAAAACTGAGTTTCTTCTTCCTGGCGAAGGAGCGTAGGCAAGGTCGCAGAGCGTTTGTTACCAAATTGATAGATGATGGTCAAGAGGTTACGACCACGACAGGGATTCTTCGTGTGTTGCATTCTTATTACACCCAGCGCTTTGCCAGGCCGGTGGATATGGTGGATTCAATCCAGTCGTATATGTCCAAATATGTGCCAGTTGTGCAGGGAGGTTTACAACGGTCGCCTACTCCCATGCTGAAGGAGACGGAGTTGCTCACTGCGATTCAGACAGCCAAACCTCATACAGCGCCCGGACCAGATGGGCTGCCGTACGAGTTCTATAAACATTGTTGGCGGTTTATTAAGAAAGAACTTCTTCTAGTGTTTCAAGAAATCTGGAGGGATGAAAACCCGCCGTCTACATTTGGAGATGGGGTGGTTCTACAACTCCCAAAGACCGCCACGCCCAGCCGGCCCGCAGATTATCGGCCCATCACCTTACTCAATTGTGACTATAAGCTGTTTGCAAAAATAATCGCCCGTAGGCTGCAAGTATGGCTAGTACCCTTGCTTAGTGAGCAGCAGGCTGTGGTGCGCGGAGGTGCGGCTATGCACCATACCGTGGCAGCTTTGCGAGACTGTATTCTTCATTGTCGCCAAGAAACCCGCTCTGCTGCGCTGGTAAACCTGGACCTTGAAAAAGCATTTGATAATGTGGTTCACGAGGGTCTTTGGGCACGTTTGGAGTCATTGCAAGTGCCGAACAAGTTGTATCACCTCCTTCGGGCACTATATGGCACTGCGTTATCAAGGATTCAATGCAATGGGTTTCTGACTGCCGCCATACCGGTCAACAGATCCGTCCGCCAAGGTTGTCCCCTATCAATGTTGTTATTTGCTGTGTACATCGATCCTTTGCTCCGACAGCTGCAATCTACGATAACGGGTCTGGAGGTCTATGGGAAGAAACTAGCCGTGAGGGCATATGCCGATGATCTTACGGTGATGGTTACCGACGAGCAGGATGTCACGTATCTACGAAGATGTTTACAGAAATACGCCCAATGTGCGGGGATGACGTTTAATTTGAGGAAATCTGAAAGTCTTCCCATTGGACCGCATCCTCCGGATACCACGGTGTTAGGAATACCCACTGTGCAACGCACAAAAATTCTTGGGATATACTTCAGTGGAGACGACGAAGACCTGCGAGACTATAATTGGACGTCATGCATTAATACTTTACGTGGTGTACTATACGGTCAAAAGTCGAGGATGCTGAACTTGATACAACGTGTGTGGTTTTGTAATGCCTTTGCGTTGAGTCGTATATGGTACTTAGCACACGTGCTGCCTCCAACAAAACGGCACAGCCAAAGAATTGAGCAAATAATAGGATACTTCATATGGACAGGAAAATTATATCGCATTTCCCGTACTCAGTTACGTCTTCCAAAAGGCCAGGGTGGCTGGGGGTTATTGGATGTGGCGATGCAATGTAAAGCACTTTCCTTAAAAATGATTCTGCAAGCACTGGATGGACAGGGTGATAGTGTAGAGGTGCTAGTACAACGGCATTATCAGTTGTTTTGGGAACGGAGAGAACTCCATAAGATTCCTAAAATGTTACGTGATCTCCTACGTGACTTGAGCACACTACCTTCAGCAGAAGTGGCTAATGGCCGTTTTCGGGCGGCTAAGGAAGTCTATACCTTTTTTCAACGGAGGGAACCTACTACTCCACATATACAAGTTAAGTATCCACAATTGCCCTGGAAGCAAATTTGGCGTGGCTTTGCTGTACCGGAAATCAACACGGAATGGGTCTCGGTGGCATATGAGATTGTCAATGAAATCCTACCAACTGCAGATAAATTACACAGACATCATCTGGCAATTCTTCCCGCTTGTCCAATGTGCCAAGCTCCGGATTCGCTCGCACATCGACTCTTGGAATGCTCAGGTAAAGGACTGATATGGACATGGCTCTTGAGCCGATGTCGGGGTTGGACTGGTGACACCTGGCAGCCTTCAGCAACGGATATTTTGCACCTGAATTTTCCCTGGACGCGTCCTGCATTGTGGAGAGCTCTTATTTGGACAGTAATGGGTACCTATGCTTGGCTTAGTACCTTGGACACGCCAGCTGACTGTGTGGTTCCAGCTTTACGAAGTTTTTTGTATGCAGAGAGGTGGCGGATGATTCGAGACAACAGAATCAACCCCTTTAAACCCTGGATATACAGGATATGAGCACCTAATTGATTCTATATCGATCCGGGATGATCTTGGATGCAATAACATGCATTATTCCTCTTTATGCTGGCCTGTTGTGATGTAGAGCTCCTGCTTCTCCTGAAATAAATAAAGTTCCTAATTCCCAAAGGGGGTACCATGCCATTACAAACTAAATAAAAAAGAATAAATAAAAAAAAAATCAGCACTCTCGCTCAAAGAGTTGCCTTTATTAGACACTAAATAAAAAAAAAAAAGTCTCGAAAAAAAAAAAAAGTCTCGGAAAAAAAAAAAAAAAAATGCTGAGCAGGTCAGAAAAAACCTGTTATATCAACTGGCTGCAGGAATGTTTTAGAGTAATGAGACTGGGATCACAAAAAAAAAAAAAAAAAGGGTGGTGAGAGATAAAAAAAAAAAAAAAAAAAAAAAAAAAAAAAAAAAAAAAGAAGCCGGGTGGGCAAGGAGTATGTTGCCAAGTCTTGCTGCCTTTTTTTTTTTTTGTTTTTTTTAAATTTACTTTCACTTGTGGAGGAGAAGAATGGGCATTTTTTTTAAAATTTCTTTTTGTATTTATTCTTTTTTATTTAGTTCGTAATGGCATGGTACCCCCCTTTGGGAATTGGGAGCTTTCTTTATTTCAGGAGAAGCTGGAGCTCTACATCACAACAGGCCAGCATAAAGAGGAATAATGCATGATATTGCATCCAAGATCATTCCGGATCTATATAGAATCAATCAGGTGCTCATATCTTGTATATTCAGGGTTTAAAGGCGTTGATTCTGTTGTCTCGAATCATCCGCCACCTCTCTGCATACAAAAAACTTCGTAAAGCTGGAACCGCACAGTCAGCTGGCGTGTCCAAGGTACTAAGCCAAGCATAGGTACCCATTACTGTCCAAATAAGAGCTCTCCACAATGCAGGACGCGTCCAGGGAAAATTCAGGTGCAAAATATCCGTTGCTGAAGGCTACCAGGTGTCACCAGTCCAACCCCGACATCGGCTCAAGAGCCATGTCCATATCAGTCCTTTACCTGAGCATTCCAAGAGTCGATGTGCGAGCGAATATAGAGCTTGGCACATTGGACAAGCGGGAAGAATTGCCAGATGATGTCTGTGTAATTTATCTACAGTTGGAAGGATTTCATTGACAATCTCATATGCCACCGAGACTCATTCCGTGTTGATTTCCGGTATAGCAAAGCCACGCCAAATTTGCCTCCAGGGCAATTGTGGATACTTAACTTGTATATGTGGAGCAGTAGATTCCCTCCGTTGAAAAAAGGTACAGACTTCCTTAGCCGCCCGAAAACGGCCATTAGCCACTTCTGCTGAAGGTAGTGTGCTCAAGTCACGTAGGAGATCACGTAACTTTTTAGGAATCTTATGGAGTTCTCTCCGCTCCCAAAACAACTGATAATGCCGTTGTACTAGCACCTCTACACTATCACCCTGTCCATCCAGTGCTTGCAGAATCATTTTTAAGGAAAGTGCTTTACATTGCATCGCCACATCCAACAGCCCCCAGCCACCCTGACCTTTTGGAAGACGTAACAGAGTACGACTCAACGCAAAGGCATTACAAAACCACACACGTTGTATCAAGTTCAGCATCCTCGACTTTTGACCGTATAGTACACCACGTAAAGTATTAATGCATGACGTGCAATTATAGTCCCGCAGGTCTTCATCGTCTCCACTGAAGTATATCCCTTGAATTTTTGTGCGTTGCACAGTGGGTATTCCTAACACCGTGGTTTCCGGAGGATGCGGCCCAACGGAAACACTTCCAGATTTCCTCAAATTAAACGTCATCCCCGCACATTGGGCGTATTTCTGTAAACAGCTTCGTAGATACGTGACATCCTGCTCGTCGGTAACCATCACCGTAAGATCATCGGAATATGTCCTAACGGCTAGTTTCTTTCCATAAACCTCCAGGCCCGTTATCGTAGATTGCAGCTGTCGGAACAAAGGATCGACGTACACAGCAAATAACAACATTGATAGGGGGCAACCTTGGCGGACGGATCTGTTGACCGGTATGGCGGCAGTCAGAAACCCATTGCATTGAATCCTTGATAACGCAGTGCCATATAGCGCCCGAAGGAGGTGATACAACTTGTTCGGCACTTGCAATGACTCCAAACGTGCCCAAAGACCCTCGTGAACCACATTATCAAATGCTTTCTCAAGGTCCAAGTTTACCAGAGCAGCAGAGCGGGTTTCTTGGCGACAATGAAGAATACAGTCTCGCAAAGCTGCCATGGTATGGTGCATAGCCGCACCTCCGCGCAACACAGCCTGCTGCTCACTAAGCAAGGGCCCTAGCCATACTTGCAGCCTAGGGCGATTATTTTTGCAAACAGCTTATAGTCACAATTGAGTAAGGTGATGGGCCGATAATCTGCGGGCCGGCTGGGCGTGGCGGTCTTTGGGAGTTGTAGAACCACCCTATCTCCAAATGTAGGCGGCGGGTTTTCATCCCTCCAGATTTCTTGAAACACTAGAAGTTTTTCTTAATACACCGCCAACTCGTACGGCAGCCCATTTGGTGCGGGCGCTGTATGAGGTTTGGCTGTCTGAATCGCAGTAGGCAACTCCGTCTCCTTTAGCATGGGAGTAGGCGACCGTTGTAAACCTCCCTGCACAACTGGCACATATTTGGACATATACGACTGGATTGAATCCACCATATCCACCGGCCTGGCAAAGCGCTGGGTGTAATAAGAATGCAACACACGAAGAATCCCTGTCGTGGTCGTAACCTCTTGACCATCATCCATCAATTCGGTAACAAACGCTCTGCGACCTTGCCTACCCTCCTTCGCCAGGAAGAAGAAACTCATTTTTTCACCATAAACCATTTCTGCTGTATGTATTATGGCTAAGGTTCCCTGGAGCTCTTGCGTTTTACGGTGCTGGATATAAGCCTTGACTTCCCGGAGCTGACAGTGTACGTCCTCCCCATGTTGTTGGCGCAGGTGTAACTCTTGTAGCACTGCAAGATAAAAATCCAAAGTTTCTCTCCGAGCTAACGCTCTACGGCACGCTGCGGCTTTAAAAAAGGAGCGTATCGCTGGCTTCGCCTTATAGACCCATCATGCTGCCTTATTGGGAGAGCGCTGAAAAGACTTCTGCAATTTGGACCAACATTCTTGGAATTCTATCAGGACCTCGGCATCTGTAAGTAAGGAGCAATTAAGCTTCCACAACCCTGGACCACTACGACGTATCTCCGCACGACCTACAGAGGCATGTAGCAGTGCATTGTGATCACTAAAAGCTGCTGGCACTATCTCTGTGCGATGTATCCGGGATTTCATCTCCGGTAGAACATACATCCGGTCCAGTCGAGAGGCCGACTGGCCCCGTACGAAGGTGTACATCATATCATTACCGTGCTTGAATTCCCAGCTATCCACCAATTGAAACTAATCCACTAACTGCTGCAATGCAATACAACCATTAAAGGGCCCTCTTTGGTCCTTGGCTGCTAGCGTACAGTTAAAATCCCCAACCGATAAGAATGGGGAACTCCGAGGAATATGAGTTAAAAGCTCCTGTGAAAAAAATCCTCTCGTTGTTTCCTCTTGTTGCTTCCCGCCGGGGCATAGAAATTCAAGAAGGTAACACCATCATACTCCGCGGAGAGGATTCTACCTGAAGGGTGGTAGACAAAAGCCGTGTAGGGGCAATCCCTGGCGGTATACAATAGCCGTCCCAGTACCACCCGGGCCTAAATTAGTCTCATAATCATATCCATATAAAAAGTCCATATTATAAACATTCACCTCTTGAAGAAAGCAAACATCAACATCATTACTACTCAAAAAATCCCAAAGCAGCTGTTGCTTAACTGGTTGACGCAACCCATTCACATTAAGTGACGCCCAAATTTGAAGTCCAATTGGCATTTAGGCAAAGAAAGGTACTCACAATCTCAGGACCAATGTCGTGATACCAAACAGGAAATAGGACACGAGTCAGTTCAATCCGGGGAGTACAACCATTAATTGTCCGCACCTTCATGAGGATCGTCCTTAGTATGCTTGTAGCAACGCCGTAGGTCCTCATCGGCGTCATTGGCATCTTCAGCCGGCCTCTTACCGGAATCACTGGCCTTCACTACGCGACCGTCAGGAAGATCGTGAAGAAATCGTTGCACACCCGTGCCACCACCTGGCGAAGACGATAACAAACAGGCATCAATATGGCGGTCTAGCGGTTGGAACTGGAGGTGAGGGTCGCGAGCTACAGAAACTCTGGACGGCGCACCCAAGTTGCGGGTCGCGTCTTCAGACGCTTCAGGTACGTCGCTATCATTCGCCCTGCGATCAGTATCCTGTTGCACGGTGTCCTGTACATGCTGGACATCATCAACAATCTCCGGCATCACCATGCTGTCCCCCTCTATAGGTAACTCCTCTTCCTCATGCAACTGTCGTTGTACAGGCATTACCTCCACTTGGGTCTCCATTGATAACCCGGGCGTGTGCATAACACCCTGCTGTTCATCCGCCAGTAAGGTAGCCGGAGCACCCACTGCCTCGCTGAAGGTTGCCGGACGATTTCTTGGTTGCAGAGACAACCGAGTAGCTCTAAAGGGACAATCCGCTTTTAAATGCGTTGTCTCACGGCACAAATGACAGGCTTGCTGCTGTCCGGTATAGGCAATAGATATCACATAAGTATCAATAACCAAGGTAGCCGGTATATTGCACTTAATCTCCATTTTCACGGTACACACGCCATTGTTAGGCGGAAGCAGATAATGAGAGTGCCATTTCTCACGTCGTATATCAAATACCTTACCGTATTTAGACAATTCTTGTGACAAAACTGCGCTGGGCACCTCCGGTGGGAGGTTAAAAACCCGCACATTAACAATTTGCTGGTCACCCGGCGTGATTTTCACTTTGGAGATTTCCCCAGGCTCATATGTAAAATGTTGTTCTTCGGTGTAACGTGATATAAGTTTATCATATAATAACGTGGAAACTAACTTGACATAAATAGCACGTTCACGACTATTGAGCTGAAGCGTGTCCACTTGATCCGGTTTTAAAGCCAGAAAATTTACCAACCATTGATGTATTTCTAGTGCAAACGGTCTAGTTGCTGCGTTGTCAAACTGAATTTTAATAGTATTTACCCGCTTATACACGGTCATTTTAATGCTTTACCACCTTCTCGCAAGAAGAATGAAGGTGCCCAATTAAGTAGAACGCCTGCCCGTTTTCATAACCGGCAGAGACGCCGCAACAACTCACCGCAGTGAAGACTGGTTCCGCTCGCTATACACAAACAACCTCACGGTACGCCGTCCAGCGAGCGACTGTGGAATATTGGTGCAGTTCGTTACATTCCCTGAATTTCCTGCCCATACTTTTCTGTACCTACCACATTGTCACGTGGTGCCTGCCACGTTTATCGTCGTGCCTTGTGTCTTTTGTTTATATATATTGAAACTGCCCGTATGTTATTGTTTACTAGTCTACGATTGATTATTGTCTGGGAAGGCACTTTCCTTATGCTAACATAGGTGTGCCACTTGAGTGAATGACAGCATATAGAACTGACATTGATTTTACCGTGTTGGACGCTAGGACATGAACGTATGACGTTACCTTTTTCTTTCTCTATACGTACTATGCGCATAATGTACAGAGAAGGTATTGCACTCCGTGTGTGTGTCCGTGTGTCTTTGAACACGATAACTCAAAAACGAAAAGTCGGTAAAATACTAAACTTGGCATTTAAGTTTAGTATCTTCCCGGGATGTGACACGAAGATTTGGAGAAAAATCCCCCCAAACCAAACTACCCTTTACATAGAAATTTTTTCGAAAATTTTGATTTTCTCAAAAATGGCTCTAACGATTTTGATTAACATTCCGTATATTAAAGATATTTACCTGACAAATAAGATGTATATTTTGAATTTTCTGGGAATAGCCTCTTAAGACTACCTTATTCTGGGTCAATTTTACGGAAATTTGCATAACTGCTAAACCGTAAGAGACGGACAAAAACTTACCACATAACATATGCGGAGCACTTTGAAACACACAATTTATGTTATATACATTTTTTTCGTGGAGCTGATTGTTTTTGAGATATACCTTATTTTTGTTTCAGATTACAAAAACATACCTTTCACATACAAGAATTTAACAATCCCTGTCCATACAGACAAAGGAACTTCAGTCACATAGCAGCCAGCTTTTGGCCATCTCTTTAACCTATGGTACTCCTTTATTTCGGTTGTACTTACAAGGAAGTAAGTAATAACACTATTTCTACTAATTGTTTGTCGATTAGCATGAAGCAAGTAGAAGCACAGGCTTTTTAAAATAATTTGTTGCAGAGATATAGAGAAAGTAATGTGAATGTAACGCATCACATTATTACTTTCTCTAACCCCGTATGTACATGTACATAGTGGATAGAGAAGGTATTGTATTCCACCCAAAATTTCTATACCGAAATTTCACCACAAATACATGTTTTAGGACCTCCTGATCCTAAAAAATCTGATGTGTTCCATTCACATGTCTTTAAAATACAAAATATACATTTTATTTGTGAGGTAAATATCTTTCATATACATATTTTAACCAAAAGTATTAGATCCAAGTTTGAGAAAATCAAAATTTTCGAAATAAGTTCCATGAAAAAAGTAGTTGGGTTGGGATGATTTCTTCAAAATTTTCGTGTCGCATCCTTGGAAGATACCAAACTTAAATACCAAAAGACACAGACAGACAGAACACACACACATACACACACATACATACACACGGATCTTTTTCTGAAAGTGATTTTATGGATTCAGGGGACCCAAAACTCCATTTCCGGTGAAATCTCGGTATCGAATTTTTGGGTACATTACAATACCTACTCTATATACTATGTACATAGTACGCATAGAGAAAGTGAAAAAACATTTTCAGAAAAAGTTTCGTGTGTGTGTGTGTGTGTGTGTGTGTCTGTCTGTCTGTGGACAGCATAGCTCAAAAACGAAATACCAAACTTTGGATTTAAGTTTCGTATCTTCCAAGAATGCGACAAGAAGTTTTTCAAGAAAATCCCCCCAACATATACTAACCTTTACATGGAAAGTTTTTCGAAAATTGTTTTTTTTTTAAAGTGGTTCTAATGATTTTGACTAAAATACCACATATAAACAAATAAAATGTATATCTTGAATTTTCTGGGAATAGCTTCTGAAGACCTGTTTATTTTGGATACATTTTTCTGAATTTTGCATAACTAGTAAACCGTAAGAGATAGACAAAAACTTACTCAGCCAAAATATAGATCTCATTAAATTACATAATTTATGTCATATACATTTTTTTTCGGGGAGTTTACCGTTTGCGAGATATTCCTTGTTATTGGTTTAAGTAGTGAAATGCTTATACTTTTGTCAGAGAGGGAGTACCCGATTTTCTTTTATTCTCTTTTTGGCCAAGCAACGAAGGGATTTGCAATGACAATCGGATAACGACAGCTTTTAAAACATTTGACTATAATTTTAGAATAGCGAATTCCTTTAGTTGCCTTCTCCTTATAAGGATCTAAGTAATAAGAACATTCTGCTAATTATCATGGTGTAGAAACAAGAATAATCTTTTGCAAGAAGTAAATATTTTGTAGAAAAACTATAGAAAGTCATGTAAGGGAGACTTTTTCTGTAGATGAAGATCCTTTCTGAGCCTTTCAGCGTCGGCAGCTTAGGTTTCAGTGTCTTAGAAGAGCACGTGAAGTTCAAGGGGTGGATACTGGAAAGATTCTATTTGGGATACTTATTTTAAAGTAAAAACTGCAGCAGGAACCTATTTCACTCAACTATTTATTTAAAAAAAACATATAACACTTTTGGTGAAATCAACTCGACTAAACTTTCCAACATTTTCATGTACGCTTTAGTAGATTTGTTACACACTTTAAATATTGCCAGTTTACACTTGAATATAAACATTAGTCTCGAGTATACTTGCGCTGATTTACTCTCGCACTTTGACCCGAAATCTTTCCGCAAAGTGTCGTGGAGTCGTCGTTCGATAAACAGGACAAACTGTGTATTTTCTAAATTTTGTTTTACTTATATAGCAAGGTGACTGCCTATAGCTTTCTGAATTTTCATTGGCGGGATTTTCCCCCCAAAACTGGCTCATGGCGTCACTATGCCGCGTGGTTTCATTATGTTCTGGTCGGGTGACCCCTGAATACAATGACAAATTCCCTGCTTACGAAATGTTAGCGACTTTTACTTGTTACTGTCACACAAGTATAACAGAAAGTCAAGACTCCTCGAGGTTTTTGAGGACAATGCAAGGCGTTTTTTGAATTACATATATAGACGTATAATTATAATAACAGTAATTGTTTATAACCCTTAAAATGAACTGATAACTATTCAGGAGCTGTGGTGAAGAGAAATACGGTCTGTTTATTATTTGTTTCACTGTTGAAGGACAGTAAAATAAGGTTTCTGGTTTTATAATTTCCTAGTACAATATATCAGAGGAATGGAGATTAACACTATCGTTTATTCTTTCTAACATTATATTTACTTTCCTTATAAAATGCCCTCTGCTGTATTTTTCATGGCGTTTTAAAGCTTCCTTTATAATCTTTCAGATGTTTCCTTTTTTTTACAGGAAAGGAAGAGGGACAGGACGAAAGCCATTGTTTCTAAAGGAAATAGTGAAAGTGCACGTCAGGCATTCCTTTGGGCTATTAGCTCGGCTTAAAGGAGTCCAGTTTTTGTGTCTATAAAGGAACAGAATATCCTCCAGAAAATGTAACTTCCCAGAATCAATCCGATTCCGCTTTCTTGTGTTTCTTAATTAATTGAATTGATGTAAAGGAATAATTATATTAATTTTATGCTTTCCAATAGACATCATGTATACATTTTATGTATCCTAGGAAACAACAAAAATTAATTTTTATTTCATCGTAAGATAAAGTAAGTATATAATTTATTGTAAATTATTTTAACTTTTCCGGCAGCTTCCTATTCTTTAAATAATGAAAATTCCTTGTCCTTTGACTTGCCGGATAACAAACTAAGTACAGCTTTTTTACCATAATCTAAATCTTCTTCGGGAATATCCATTTTCATTTATTGATTTATTTGGTGCAGTTTAAACAACCAGAATTGAAACTGTTTATTCCGGCAGAGTTACGCAGCAACGAACAAACAAAACACTACCTACGTCACGTCTAAAATTTAAACCCTCGTAATGACGACTCTAATAATATTAATATTAATAAATATAAGAATAGGATAGGATAAAACGTTGTATATTGCACGTGGCTTATTACACAATTATTTGCTCATGAGAAATTAGAAGACCCGTGTACTAAACATCCCACTCACAAATAACAGTCTGTTTAAGTCACTTATAATACAAATAAATATTATTCTTCGATATCTTGCTAACTATCTCTTTATTTTCCGTAATCATGATCTCAAAAATGTTTCAACACCTCCTTGTGAGTTTCAGCCAGATGCTCTCTCTACCCGTTCCATAAAAGAGGTAAAGAAGGTATTGTTTTCCACCCCAAAAGTCACTTTCCGCATTTCACCACAAATAAATACTTTGAGGTTCGCTGAATCACAAAAAATTACAAAAAGATTCGCGTCTGTATGTACGTGTGCGTGGACAGAATAGCTCAAAACCGAAAAGACCATTCACTGCTAAATTTGTAATTTAAGTTAAATATTTAACAAATTCTGTATGAATTTGATTAAAATACTACATATTAAATAAACATATATATGACATTTAAAATGTAAATGAAAAGCTCTTCATTCTGTTGATTATTTTATTTATTTATTTTTGTTTTTTGGTAGCTTAACGTCCTTTAACCTGGTTGGCCACATCGGACGATGAGTGAAATTGGTGAAATGATGTTCAAATGATCTTGAGATCCACGTAGCTTAAAGTTGCTCGACATTCGTCTTCTCGAGTAAGGGAAAATCCCGATAAAATCCTACCCGGGTAACTCACCCTAAGCGAGATTCGAATTCACGACCTGTTAAATATGAGGCAGACACGCTACCAGCACACTATCCAGGCGGGCTTGCTGACTGCTGTGTAACTCGTAAACCGCAGCAGACAGACTAAAACTAAGAATTAGTATACAAAAAAACTAGATCAAGCTAAAACACAGTTTATGCCATATAGGTACATATTTCTGCAGAGTAAACCGTTACCGAGGTATTCCTTGCTATTGGTTTCAACTTTTAACTATTTAAAAGTTTCCTAAACGGGATATCATCTTTCGTTTAATCTCTCTTTTGTTTTACTCCTGGCCGTGGTAAGTGAAACGAATCTCAGTTGTTTGAAATAGCGATCGGCGATTAAAAACATTTGACTAACAAGCCCAATTCTGCTAATGTTTATTGTGATTGGCAAGGCGTAATTAAAAGAGTAACGTTTCGTAAGGAAACCTTATGTGTGGAAAAGCTAGTGAAAGTCATGACATTTTTAAGTAAAGTTCTGACTGTTTGGTGAACGCAGGTCAGTACGTCCCACAAAGGCTGAAGTACAAGTATCTTGTGAGCTAGTTACTGAAGATTCTATATAAAAAAAAATTTGATATGTTCCATTCACATTTCTTTCTCTACATCTCTGCAACAAATTATTGTTAAAAAGCTCATGTTTATATTTACTTCATACAAATCAAGAAAAAATTAGCAGAAATATTTTATTACTGGCTTCCTTGTAAGTAGAAGAGGAATAAAGGAGTACCATAGGTTAAAGTGATAGTCAAAAGCTGGTGGCTATATGACTGAAGTTCCTTTGTTTGTATGGACACGAGTTAATAAATTCCTGTAAGAGAAAAGTATAAACTTTTCAAAGCTGAAAGCAAAAATAAGGGATATCTCAAAAATGATCAACTCAACGAAGAAAATGTATATAACAAAAATGCTGTGTTCTAACGTTTTCTACGTTTTCTGTGGTAAGTTTTTGTCCATCTCTTACGATTTAGCGGTTATGCAAACTTCCGTAAAATGCATCCAGAATAAAGTAGTCTTCAGAGGCTATTCCCAGGAAATTCAAGACATACATTTTATTTGTCAGGTAAATATTTTTAATATACGATATTTTAATCAAAATCGTTAGAGCCATTTCTTTAGCAAATCAAAATTTTCGAGGAAAATTCCTTGTAAAGCGTAGTTTGGGGTGGGGATATTGTTCTCAACATCTTCATGCCGCATCCGTGGGAGATACTAAACTTTAATACCAAGTTTGGTATTTTACCGACTCTATATTTTTGAGTTATCGGGTTCACAGACTCACCGACATATTTTCTGAAAATGCTCTTTTTGGACACATAGGACCCTAAAATATATACTTCCGGCGAAATCTCGGTATCGAGTTTTTTGGTTGGAGTGCAATACCTTCTCTATACACAATGTAGATAGTACGTGTAGAGAAAGTAAAAAACGTGCGTATGCCAGCATTGCTTTAGGAGGACACAGTTATGTCAGCATTTCGATATCTTGCCACAATATCGATCATTGAAATTCGATTACCTCTTAGTAAATAAAATATAATTTATTCAAAGTGGCAATATCAGATGAGCTATAATATCTTCCAAGGTATCTAAACAATGTTTATTTCATTTTGTATTCGAATTAGTGTAACAGCAATGCAATCCAACAAATGTTAAGAATAATCTATACAGACATTTGAAATTTAGCTTCAGGTATCCCTTAGCCCTTAAGTACATGATTTATTTTGGTACGTATGCTGTTCTTGCTCTAATTCGTAAACTGGTATTTATATCTCCTTCACTGGCACCACAACTTAAGCGATTTGAATAGCCGTGATCGTTAGTGCGAATCGAAATGGACTGGCCATGCATTCAAAGCCAAACGTTGCGAGTTCCACTCCTAGGACTCAGTTAAATTTGCCTGAGATGAAGGATGGGGAGGACCCATGCAAAATGAACGGTGTGATGACAAAAATATTACAAAAACATTAATACATTTACATATATAAAACAGCTATTGCAGCATCGTTTTATTTTTAAAGGTTAGTGTAATACGAAATTGGAAAAACCTGTTGTGTTACATTCACTTGACTTTCTCTACATCTCTGCAACAGACTATTGCTAAAAATCTTATGCTACTATTTAATTCATGCGAAATAATGGAGTACCATAGGTTAAAGTGATAGTCAAAAGCTGGTTGCTATGTGACTGAAGCTCTTATGTTCGTATGGACAGGAGTTGACAAATTCCTGTATGAGAAAAGTATAATTTTTTCAAAGCAGAAACCAAAAACAAGGGATACATCGAAAACAATGTATATAATAACAATTGTGTGGTTTTACGTACTCTACATTTTTTGTGTGGTAATTTTTTGTCCAGCTCTTACGGTTTAGTAGTTATGCAAAATTCCGCAAAATTCATTCAGAATACAGTAGCTTCAAAGCCAATTCCCAGAAAATTCAAGATAAATATTTTATTTGTCAAGTAAATATCTTAAATATACAAGATTTTAATGAACATCGTTAGAGCCATTTTTAAGAAAATCAAAATTTTCGAAATTTTTTCCACGTAAAGGATAGTTTGAAAATGTTCGTGTCCCATCCTTGGAAGATACCAAACTTAAATACCAAGTTTGGTTCCTAACCGTCTTTTCATTTTTGAGGTATGCTGCCCACAGACACACACACACACATATACACACAGACAGACACACACGGACATTTTTCTAAAATTTCTTTTTCTGGATTCAGGGGGTCTCAAAACATATATTTCCGGTGAAATCTTGGTATCGATAATTTGGATGCAATACAATACCTTCTCTATATACTATGTACATAGTACGTATAGAGAAAGTAAAAATATAATGTCATGGTTGCTTTATTTCTATTGGTTAAAAAGACCGCGAACTTGGCGTCTATGCGTCCCATAATGCAGTTCTTATTACACATAATACATTATAAATACCAAGTGACGGAATTTATACAATGGAGAAAATCTCATTTCTTGTACATTAGAGATTTCCACCAGTTCACTTTCATTTGTTACTCTATTGCACACACATGCGTAAAGGAGTACGAGACTTTTACCAACTTCTACCTTAACAAAGAATCTTCTCTTTACGCAGTGACCTAGTTTCGTAAACACCCTAATCTGAGCTTGCTTCAAGCTAGCTTTCTACACATATTGAGAAATATATTATTTGTACATTAAATAATAACCAATAAATAATAATAATAATGATAGTAATAATAATGACGAGATCAACCTACGATCTCATCTTGATCAATCATCTTTGATGTATACACTATCCAACTAAGTAATTCTTAGATATAAGCTTTAATTAATACACCTACTAATGCTGCAACTGAGTTGGGGTTGATAGCAGTAATACAGTGCGTTCATTTTGTTGTGGCAGAATGTAAGCCAAACCTTTGATGAACACACAGAAACACACCACGTGAGCACAGAGTATGTCAAGAGGTCAACAAGGACATAATTATCACCTCTGCAGTTGCATCAGATTAGATGCACGTGCAAAATAATTGCCGCTAATAGCATCTAATTAGATGGATTGCCAGACCGCTCTAACTCAATACATGAAAGTAGCAAGTACGGGCAAATCAAAGCCAGTGCACTTAAAGCCTCGTGGTTGTGTGTGTGTGTGTGTTTGACACTTCCTTTGAAGATCATCCTCAGTGTCTCACGTGGCTATATTATATCAGTATCAACAGCACCTGACGTGGTTTGAACTTCTGACCTTTCGCTTCTCATTTTTACTTTCTCTATATGTACTATGTACATAGTGTATAGAGAAGGTATTGCACTCCACCCAAAAATTCGATACCGAGATTCCACCGGAAATATGTCTTTTAAGATCCCCTGTATCCAAAAACAACATTTTCAGAAGTACGTTCGTGTGTCCGTGTGTCTGTGAACACGATAACTCAAAAACGAAAAGTTGGTAAAATACCAAAATTGGTATTTAAGTTAAATATCTTTCAAGGATGCGACACGAAGAATTTGAAGAAAATCCACCTACCACCAACTAACTTTTGCATGAAACGTTTTCCCTAAATTTTGATTTTCACAAACATAACCCTAACGATTTTAATTAAATATATTTACCTGAAAATAAAATGTATATCTTAAACTTCCTGGGAATAGCCTCTGAAGACTACTTTATTTGGAATGAATTTTACGGAATTTTGAATAACTGCTAAACCGTAAGAGATGAAGAAAAACTTGCCGCACCAAAAAATGTAGAGCATGTTAAAGCACACAATTAATGTTATATACATTATTTTCGTAGAGTTGATCGTTTTTTAGATATTCCTTATTTTCGGTTTCAGCTTTGAAAAACTTATACGTTTCTCACACAGGAATTTGTCAAGTCCTGTCCATACAAACAAAGAAACTCCAGTCACATAGCAACCAGCTTTTGACTATCGCTTTCACGTATGGCACCCCCTTGTTTCGCCTCCACTTACAAGGAAGCAAGCAATAAAACCATTTATGTTAATTTCTGCTCCATTAAAATGAAGTAAATAGAAGCATAAGCTTTTTAACAATAATTTGTTGTAGAGAAAGTCATGTGAATTGAACATTTCAGATTTTTCATAGAAAAATTACAAGATTTAGAAGAGGCGAAAAGTAGAGGTCGATATCGCATTGAAAGATAGGGAGAGAAATACTCAAGAGTGGATACATTTAAATGCTTAGAGAAGATACGAGAGACAGAGAGTTAGAGAAGTTGGTATTGAAAGAGAATTTTGGAATAGAATATTCAGAGACAGACAGTGAAAGAGGAACGTGAGACAGACAAAAATAGTGGGTATAGAGGGAGAAGAATATATAGTGAGAGAAAGAGCGGAGATAGAGAAAAAGAGAGTTGTTACAGAAAATGTCTGATGTTTTCCTTTCACATGAATTTCTCTACATCTCTGCAACAAATTATTGCTATAAACCTTATGCGTCTATTTGCTTCATGCTGATCGCGGAAAAATTAGCAGAAATAGTCTTTATTGTAAGTAGAATAGAAACAAGTGAGTACCATAGATTAAAGTGATAGTCAAAAGCTGGTTGCTATGTGACTGAAGTTCCTTTGTTTGTATGGACAGGAGTAAACAAGGAATATCTTAAAAATGATCAACTCCACGAGAAAAATGTATAGAACATATATTGTATGTTTTAATCTATTCTACATTTTCTATAGGTAAGTTTTTGTCCATCTCTTAGGGTTTAGCAGTTATGCAAAATTACGCAAAATCCATCCAGAATAAAGCTGTCTTCAGAGGCTATTCCCAGAAAATTCAAGCTATACATTTTATTTGTCAAGTAAATATCTTAAATACAAGAGATTTTAATCAAAATCGTTAGAGCAATTTTTAAGAACATCAATATTTTCGAATTTTTTTCCATGTAAAGTGCAGTTTGTAGTGGGCGATTTTCTTGAAGATACCAAACTTAAATACCAAGTTTGGATTTTAACGGTCTTTTCATTTTTGACCCATGATGCTCACAGACACACACAGACAGACTCAGATAGACTGACAGAAACACACATGTTTTTTTTTTTTTTTTTTTTTTTGAATCAGGGAGCCTGAAAACATATATTTCCGGTGAAATCTCTGTATCGAATTTTTGGGTGCAATACAATAGTTTCTCTATACACTATGTATTTAGTACGTATAGAGAAAGTAAAAATCTGATGAGCTCCATTCTTTTGACTTTCTCTACATCTGTTTCAAATATTATTGTTATTAAATTTATTCTTCTGATTAATGCTAAAACATAGTAGAAATTGCCTTATTACTCAGTTCCTTTATAAGTAGAAGGTGTCACAGTATCGTTTTTCAACCTTGGAGTCGGTCTGGATTAGCACCAGTGAAATACTTTATAAACGACCGTGTACATACCTCTTTGAAGTTCTATGATGCGCTGGCTATGCTCATACATGTGGAAAATAAGTTTGACTCTCCCTGAGGGGGAGAAAGAATGACTGGAGTATGTCACACTGGGTAGACTCACAAATAGAAATACCTCACTTTAGACTCCTCTGAATTAATTCTTTTATTTGTCTTTGTTACTTGTTTTGGCACTAATCCTATAGGTGACTCCTGTCATAGTAGTTTATGAAGACGTAGAAATACGAGATACGTCCAGAAAGTAAGTTCCGTTTGGTAATACAATTAAACTGTGTACAGATACAGAATAAATATTTATTGCAGAAAATTCCACAACTCTTAAACTACTTTACTACATAACTGCCGAAATTTTGCAGGCATTTGTCATAGCGTGGCACAAGTTTTTGTATACCTTTTTCATAGAAGTTTGCCACCTGTGTCTTCAAAAAGTTGGAAACATTTTCTCTCTTCGTCATTGTTGAAATGTTGACCTCCAAGGAAAGAATTGAGATGTAAGAGCAGATGAAAGTTGCAAGGAGCGAGGTCAGGGCTGTACAGTTCTTCTGTAACCAAAGATGGACGCCCACTTCGTTCTTCTTCGTGCACTTCAATACGTCCTTCATTGAACTGTCGAACCCATCTTCTCACATTGAATCACTCATCGCATTTTGTCCGTAAACTTTGCAAATTTGCCGATAAATTTAAATTGGTTTCACTTTTCCTAGCATTCAGAAAACGAATCACAGATCTGATTTCACAAGCGGCGGGATTTTCAATCAACACCGACATTGTAAACAAGCACAACAAGGCGTATGTGGCTGACAGCGATCTCAAAATGGCGCACGTTTCTTCTCCTTGATATAGAGCGTCTACCGGGCATGTGCGGAACTGCGATCGCAGCGCTACAGTGGAGATAAATTGAAACGGAGCTTACTTTCTGGACATACCTTGTATGTTAATAAGAGTGTTATTTTCTTTTGCTTACCAAGTTCTTGTTTATGGCGGTCATCAATATTTACCGCGCACTTTCCTATTACACGACAAATCAACTGGTTCGATAGCTCCAATGTTTCATGTAATAATATCACATACTAACACGTAATTACAACATGCAGCATACCACGTGCAAGCATAACAAGCCTAATTTCTTGTGAGCGCGTCGCTTATATACCTAAAATATCCAAATATCTTACCGAGTTGGACATCTAAAATCTAACAAACAATACAGAATCGTTCTGTTGATAATGTGTAACATGTTTCACTTAGTATACCACAAAAATCACTTAAATAAGTACACTTAAAATGTGTATTGAACACATTTCCCTTTCCTTGTTCTGCTGCTACTATTCGAGAAATTACAACCAAATACCACACATGTATTGACTATTATTTTGGTTTAAAACTTACATTCTAAATGTAGTCTTTAATAGAACATTTAACATCAAAAATCACTTAAAAAGAACCTTTAACTATGTATTGAAATACATTTCCTGGTTTCTGCTTCTGCTATTAGAGAAACTAGAATCAAACATTCACACGTATGGACCATTATACTGGTTTAAAACTTTCTCTAGCTGTTCCAAATTTAGTGCTTAATTGAGCGTGTAACACCACAAAATCACTTAAATAAGTAGCTTAACCTAAGTATTGAAACACATTTCCCTGTCGTTGTATTTGCTTCTGCTATTCGAGAAACTAGAATCAAACACCTCACACATATTCATCATTATACTTGTTTAAAACTTACACTGTAAATCTAATGGCTAATTGAACATTTAATACCACAAAATCTTATTTTTTTTCACATTTAACCCACAAAAGACAAATTTATCTCACATGTGTAGAATCAAAATATGGCGGATTGATAAAAACGTGCTTCACCAAGCATAAGGATAGCGCATCTCCTGTCTATTCTCTGTATATCTGTGGCGCAGACAGAGAGAGATTAAAGATAACTTCAGCAGGTTGCAAAGAGTTACCAACATAACAGAGTTCACAGAGTTACCTGTCAAACCCTTGAACAAGAATGGCTCAGAAGCCGACAGAAGTTCGCTGTATTAATATCGACAGAGTCTGAATGGTAGTGGATGATCAGCTTGTTTCAGGCTTTCAGACCCTCGACATCAAACGTTAGCCTCCCACATTCACTTGCACATACATACACATTCATGTGCGCTTAGAGCAAAACAAGTATTTCCCATTATATGTATACTTATTTATGATACAAGTGGTAAAAATGGTGTTTCATATTGTGAGCAGGAAGCTTGCACAACAAAGTTGTATACCGAGTACAGTAATCCTACCAACAATATAAACCAATTTTAACACATGTGTCATACACAATTTCTACTTTCTCTACACGTACTATGTACATAGTGTATAGAGCAGGTGTTGTTTTGCATCAAAAAATGTGATAGAGAAATTTCGAAGGAAATGCATATTTTATGTTCTCCTGAATCAAAAAAAAAAAAAAAAAAAAAAAAATTGGAAAAATTACCATGTGTGTGTGTGTGTGTGTATGGGCAGCATAGCTCAAAAGCGAAAAGTCCGCTAAATACCAAACTTGGAATTTGTGTTTGGTATGTTCTAAGGATGCGACTCAAAGATTTCCAAGGAAATCCCCCCACCCCAAACTACCCTTTACTAGGAACTTTTTTTCGAAAATTTTGATTTTATTAAAAATGGCTGTAACGATTTTGTTTAAAATGTCGTATATTAAAGACATTTACCTGGCAAATAAAATGTATATCTTGAATTTTCTGGGAATATCCTCTGAAGACTACTTTATTCTGGATGAATTTTAAGGAATTTTTTATAACTGCTAAACATAAGAGATGGACAAAAACTTACCACGCAAAAAATGTACAGCACGTTAAAACACACAATTTAAGATATATATATATTTTTTTTTTTTCGTGGAATTGATCGCTTTTTAGATGTTCCTTATTTTTGGTTTCAGCTTTGAAAGACATACGTTTCTCATACAGGAATTTGTCAACTCTTATCCATATAAACAAAGGAACTTCAGTCGCATAGCAACCAGTTTTTGACTGTCAATTTCACTTATGGTACACACTTATTTTGCTTCTACTTACAAGGAAGCAAGCAATAATACTATTTCTGCTAATTGTTCTGAATTAGCATGAAGTAGATAGAAATATAAGATTTTTAACAACAATTTGTTGCAGAGATTTAGAGAAAGTCATGTGAATGTAACGCATCAGATTTTTGGAAAAAGGACCATGTGTGTATATGCATGTGTCTGTGTACAGTATAGCCCAAAAACGAAAAGTCCGTTAAATACCAAATTTGGCATTTAAGTTTGGTATCTTCTAAGGATGCAACACGAAAATTTTCAAGGAAATCCTCCAACCCTAAATTACGCTTTACATGGAAAAATTTCGAAAATTCTGATTTTCTCAAAAATAGCTCTAACAATTTTGATTAAAATACCATATATTAAAGATATTTACATGACAAATAAAACTTATAGGTTGACTTTTCTGGGAATAGCCTCTGAAGGCTACTTTATTTTGAACGACTTTTATGGAGTTTTGTATAACTGGCGAAGCGTGAAAGACAGACACAATCTTATTTAATAGAAAATGTAGATCTCGTTAAACCACATAATTCATGCTATATACATCATTTGTTTTTTGTGTGGAGATAATCGTTTTGTTATTGGTTTCAGCTTTAAAATACTTATAATTTTCTCATACGGAAATTTGACAACTCCTGTCTATACAAACAAAGGAACTTCAGTCACATAGCTACCAGCTTTTGACTAATACTTTAGCCTATGGTACTCCCTTATTTCCTTCTATTTAATGGAAGCAAGTAATAACAGTATTTCTGATAACTTTTTCTCGATTAGTATGAAGTAAAAACAAGCATTAGCTTTTTAACAATAACTTGTTGCAGAGACGTTGAGAAAGTAAAATGAATGGGTCCATTAAAACATATTTTCCGTTAAATCTCAGTATCTAACTTTTGGTTAGAATACAATACTTCCTTTGCAATTAACGCATAGTATTGATACAGAATAAAAACGTGTTTTACTTTCTCTAGCCCCGTATGTACAATGTATGTACATAGGGATAGAGAAATATTGTATTCCATCTAAAAATTCGATGTCGAGATTTCACCGTAAATACATGTTTAGGACCCTCTGAATCCAGGAAAACATTTTCAGAAACAGGTCTGTGTGTGTATATCTGTGGACAGCATAGCCCAGAAACGAAAAGACTTGGTATTTAAGTTTGGTATCTTCCAAGCATACGACACGATGATTTTCAAGATCTGCCCTTTACATAGAAAAAATTTCGACAATTTTGTTCTTCTTAAAAATGTCTGTAACAATTTTGATTAAAATACTACATATAAAATCCATTTCTATCACAAATAAAATGTATATTTTGCATTTTTTGGGAATAGCTTCTAATGACCTGTTTATTTTGAATGAATTTTATTTAATTTGGCATAACTAGGAAACCGTAAGAGATAGTTAAAAACTTACTATACAAAAAATGTAGATCTTGTTAAAATACACAAATTATGAGGTGCATATCCTTAGCTTCAGTCTACTTATAAGGAACTTAATGATAAAATTCTGCTAATGTTTATCTCGATTAGCGTGGTGTTTAAAGAAGAATTATCTTTTGTAAGAAGTTTGTTTGTAGAATAGCTAAAGAAAGTCATGTGAGTGTAACACATCAGATTTTTTTATTAAATCAGGAGCGCTCAAAACATGTATTTCTGGTGATATTCAATAGTAAATGTTTGATGGAATATAATATCATTTCTACCTACTATGTATATTGTACATACGTGTTAGAGAAAATAGTTACATAGAAGATAAACTTTTATAAGAATAGCTTCTTGGCGCGATATAAGAATATCCGATGGGTATGAAATATGTATACGGTCCATTTGATCAAATGTTTCAAGTGAGTACCCATGATGTTAATAATTAAAACATAAACAGATGTTTGTTGACAGTTGAATGACCGAGTGTTTGGCTGGTTGCAGTGTTTACTGGCGTATCACCTGAAGTGTGTTGAACCGTCTTAGCCAATCAGTTATTGACTTAAGTGTCAATAGTGGGCGTTCATCCGCACGGAAGTGTTACAGTGTTGACATATTGCCTGGGATTACGTATTAAATCTCTGTGAAAACATTAACCCCATATTCAGTAACCACTTTCTTTCTCTACCAGTTTCTACTTTAGGTAGAGGAAGTGTTGCACAGGTTGATTGAAGCTATAATGTTGAAAAATCTTATGTGTTCCATTCACATAACTTTCTCTACATCGCTGTAACAAAGTGTTGTTAAAAACATGATGTTCTATTTACTTTATGATAATAGAAATAAACAGTAGCATAAATTGTCTTAATTCCTTGTACCTGAAACGGAAATAAGGGAATACGCTAGGCTAAAGCGATAGTCTAATATTTCAAAAGCTGGCTGCCAAGTGGATGAAATCCCTTTCTATGCAGGATCAGAAATTTGAAACCAAAAACGAGGAATGCCTCAGAAATGGTAATTTCAACGAAATAACGTATATGACATAAACTGTGTGTTTTAACGTGATGTACATTTTTTGCGCAGTAAGTTTTTGTTTTTAATTCATTTGCACAAAGAGGTCTTTAGAGGCTATTCCCCGAAAACACAAGATAACATTTTTATTTGAAATATGAATATATATAATATACGGTATTTTAATCAAAATCTTTAGAGCCGTTTTTGAGAATATAATAAGTTTCGAAATTTTTCCCATGTAAAGTGTACTTTGGAGGGACGATTTTTCTCAAAATCTTCCAGTCGCACACTTGAAAGATACTAAACTTAAATACCAAGTTTGATATTTTACCAACTTTGCGGATACACGGACCTTTTTCTAAAAATTTTATTTTTGGATACGAGGACCTTAAAAGTTGTTTATCTGGTGAAATCTCAGTATACATGCCAGAAAATCGAGTGTGCTCTTCAGTCCTGAAATGTATTATTATTATTATTATTATTATTATTATTATTATTATTATTATTTTGTTAATAAAACGTCCTTTGACCTGGTTGGTAATATAAGACGATGAATGAAATTGGTGAAATGATACTCAAATGAAATGAATGGAACTTAAAATTAATCGACATTCGTCTTCTCAGAATAGGGGAAAACTGCGTAAAAAAAGCTACCCAGGTTACTCACCCTAAGGGAGATTTGAACTCACAATCTGTTGAATGCAGGCAGAAACGCTACCATCACACTAACGAGGCGGGCAATTTCTTGCAGATGTCCCTGAAGATACGTATTTACTTCAGAGTGTCGATTTTAAGTTTTCTTACAAGCTCATTGGGAAAAAAATAGCAGAAATGCTCTTATTACTTGCTTCCTTGTGAGCAGAAGCGAAATAAGGAAGTACCACAGGTTAAAATGACAGTTGAAATCGTTAGTCGACCTCGCATCTATGATTATTGTTATTTCCATCAATTAGTTAATTAGTTAATGTATGTAAGAGTGTTAGTAATCAATTATTTCGTATATTTAAGAGTGTAGAGCAAGCTTCTAGTAAGCACAGTTCAGAGTTGTTTACCCAAACTTGGATGTTGGAAAGGGGAACTCTTTTTGTGATGGTGAAGACGCAACTTGTAATGAAATGAGTACTTTTCCATTGTGTGAGTTAGTCACGCGGGTGTTATGATCAATTCTGGGTAGAAAATTATGCATTATGGGCTGCATCAACGCAAAGTTCGCGGTCTTTCTGACCAATTAGAAAGAAACCGCTATGACAGTAAATCTACTATATAAGTAGGAGATTGTAGGAGTTCAGGCCAGTTTCACGTACTCAGTGATGGATATTTAGGCACTCTATCACGTACATCAGGGCAGTCTGACGCAGTCAGTAACGTACGTCAAGGCATTCAAATACCCTAAGTCGCTATGTACGCGTAACCGTTAAGTTCAATGCGTTTACTCGTTAGAAGATTATAGTACGTTTTGAGATTAATAAGTGAAAGTAATATGTTTATTGAGTGAAATTAATGTACGACATCAAGGAAGGAAAGACCCTAGAAGTAATTATAACCAGTTAGATTGTAAAACAAACTGCTTCTAGTCAGGAATAAATCGAATTTAGAAAATAAAAGTGTGTGTTAGATATTTCGTAAGATTACTCCTAAGCTACCCTCATTGCTACCACCCGAGTGAGTCAAATCTACATACAGACTGAGCTGGGCCGAGGCAAATCACCGGTAGTGGATCTTCTCAGCAAGGTACGTGGCGATCTACTCTTTCGGTAGTGGAGTGAATCCGGAGGCACCCGAAAACATAAGAGCATCATCTTAATACTTGGCTGCCATCACGTGGGGTCAATAAACTAACCTGTTACTAAGCTCTTCAACATGCTGTTAAATAACGCTGCATGCTTGTCCCCTATAACGAGGGACAATAATAGACCCACCTCATACTCAAAAGCTGGAGTCCACAAATTCCTGTATGAGAAAAGTATAAGTTTTTCAAAGCTGAAACCAAAAATAAGGAATATCTCAAAAACGATCAACTGCACGAAAAAAAGTATATGACACAAATTGTGTGTTTTAACGTGCTGTACAATTTTTGTGTGGTAAACCTTTGTCTATCTCTTACGGTTTAGCAGTTATGAAAAATTATGTAAAATTCCTCCAGAACAAAGTAGGATTCAGAGGCTATTCCCAGAAAATTCAAGATATACAATTTATTTGGAATATAAATATCTTAAATATAAGAGATTTTAATCAAAATCGTTAGAGCCATTTTTTGTTAAAATCAAAATTTTCGAAAAAAGTTTCATGTAAATGGTAGTTGCGGGTGGGGGCATTTTCTTAAAACTCTTCGTGTCGTATCCTTGGAAGATACCAAACATAAATTCCAAGTCTGGTATTTAACAGTCTTTTCGTTTTTGAGCTATGCTGTATAAAGGTACACAGACACAGACGTACACACATTCGGACCGTTTCCAAAAATGCTACAGAAAGTAACCAGAAAGTAGGTATGACAAATTGTATGTTTTAGCGAGATCTTTATGTTTTGTGTAGTAAGGTTTTGTAACCTTAATAAATAACCAGTTATGCAAAAGTCATCCAAAAGGAAGAGTACTTCGAAATATACATTTTATGTCTTATATTACTATATTTAATATTCCTTACTTAGATTAAATTCGTTAGGGTGAAATGTATACTGAAATTGAAAGAAAATATGTCCATTTCATCTTTTGGTACGGTTTTTAATTTCTTGAAAAAATTCTAAGCCCAATATAGTCATAATTACTCTCCAGATTTGGAATTTACTTTTTTTAATTTAACGACTTTGACCTGTTCGGTCATTTAGAGCACATTAAAATACGGAATTTATGTTATATAACTTTTTGATCATTTTTTGAGATTGTTTTTGGTTTCAGCTTTGAAAAACGTTTACTTTTCTCATACAGGAATTTGTCAACTCGTGTCCATACAAAGGAACTTCAGTCACATAGTAACAAGCTTTTGACTATCACTTTAACCTATAGTACTCCCTTATTTCGCTCCTACTTACAAGGAAGTAAGTAATAAGACTATTTCTGCTACTTTTCTCGATTAGCATGAAGTAAATAGAAGAATAAGCTTATTAACAATAGTTTGTTACACAGAAGTAGAGAAAGTCATGTGAATGGAACACATCAGACTCTTTTAGATCCAGGGGGACCCAAAATATGTATTTCCGGTGAAATCTCGGAGTCCAATTTTTGGGTGGAATATGTACATAAGTATAGAGAAAGTAATAATGCGGTGATGACGTTATTGCTGTCTTGTTGCCATGGTAACAAGCCCTTCATTTTATTGCACCAGTGCCAGAAATTGGGTAATTACACACGATTTATGCCAGGATTGCATAAAAATACATAAGTGTAATGTTAAAGAGGTTCTTATTATGACAAATGAAAGCCGTAATTACTTAACAAACATTTCTGGAGGGAAAAAGCTGAAAAAGTGGCTGGTATTTGCTCGCTTGTTAACATTAACAAACATTTTAATTTGCAAAAGCTGTAAGCCCCAGATTAATGAAGAAGTTGTCTACCTGCCGAGCTAAGCCCATTATTACGTGCAGATTATCCGCTCCGTGTCCATACTCGGGTCGTTAGTGCCGCACTACATCTAGTGCAAACGCCACACAAGTACTTAAGAAAATTAATAGGCTCTACAATTTGGCTGCACTGATTCAGGCAATTACCTTCATCTCTCTTGTAATATACAGCCGTTGGTACCTCCTGGTTGTCAGAAAATGAATAGTTGAACCTCGCTGTTATATTTATCTCAAATATATGTAACATATATGTTTTTTTAACGCCGTCATTTTTTCATTCATATTTAACTCAATTATAAGTGTATCACTTAAGGTGTTGCTGTGAAATGTGACAGAAAATTCTAAAAAAATCTGATGTGTTCCATTCACATGACTTTCTCTACATCTCTGCAACAAATTTTAGTTAAAATGCTTATGCTTCTATTTACTGCATGCTAATCGAGAAATATTAGCAGAAAGAGTCTTATTGTTTGCCTCCTTGTAAGTAGAAGTGAAATAAGAGAGTACCATAAGTTAAAATTACAGCCAAAAGCTAGTTACTAAGCAACTGAAGTTCCTTTGTTTGTATGCACAAAAGTTAAAAAAATTCCTGTATGGGAAAAGTATGTTATTCAAAGCAGAAACAAAAAACCAGGAATATCTGAAAAATGATAAATTCCACAAAAAAATCTATATGTAATAAATTGTGTGTTTTCTTGCGAGCTACATTTTCTGTGGATTAAGTTTTTATTTCTCTCTTCCAGTTTAGCAGTATATGCACAATTCCGTAAAATTCATCCAGAATAAAGTAGTTTTCAGAGACTATTCCCAGAAAATTCAAAATATACGTTTTATTTGTCAGGTAAATATCTTTAATATATGATATTTTAATCAAAATCGCTAGAGCTATTTTTAGGAAAATCAAAATTTTCAAAATTGTTTCCATGTAAAGGTTAGCTTGTGGTGGGGGCATTTTCTTTAAAATCTTCGTGTCGCATCCTTGAAAGGTACTAAACTTAAATACCAAGTTTGGACTTTAAGGTCCTTTCGTTTTTGTGCTATGCTGCCCACAGACAGACACACACACACATATACACAGACAGACAGATAGACAGACGCACATGGACATTTTTCTAAAAATGTTTTTTTTTTTTGGATTCAGAGAGTCAGAAAACATGTATTTCTGGTGAAATCTCGGTATCGAATTTTTGGGTGCAATACAATACCTTCTCTATACACTATGTACATGGTTCATATAGAGAAAGTAAAAATATTAAAATTTTATTTTTTTCAAAAACATATTATAAGAATTCTAAACTTTAAGAAAATATATTGCTTTTACTACTTGGTGCACTTAAATTATCAATTAACTAACACTTAGTTTTTCATTCTCTTCTTTCCTATTAAAGATATTGGAAGAGACTCAAAAGATAAGGAAAAATTGGCATCCGCTACTTAAGAACACCAAAACAGACACAGATCCAACGAGATCATCCGGACCAATCAGGACCAGACCAGACCAGAGCAGTTGGCAGCCCGAGGTGTGTTAGACGTGTCCCTGTTCTCGGAGAGAACTTAACCACGTTCTGACGGGATTGTGGGGTTTGCAGGATGGCGGGTGAGAGTTGGGGTTGTGGAGTGACACAAGGAGGCAAGTATTGCTCCTCGACGATTGCCTATCATGGTGCAACGGCCCATGTGCACCGCTGGTGTGAGTGTATTCAAAAATGTTTATTTTGAGTTTTTAATTTTGATATCCAAGCAACTCTTGAAGGATTGTGAGGAGCTTAGCCGTAGCAGCTGTTGGAGGTGCTCCTTCGTTACCAGGGATGCCCGTAAGCCATGCGGGGAAGCCGGTATCGCCTGAAGCGGCGGTTTGTGGGATTGTAATCTCCAAGAGACCTAACGAGGGCGCTGCGATGGAATGGTAACCCTTCGTTGAATTTTGTTGCCCGACGCCTAATCTCGTCCTCCAGGTATGGTAGACCAGAGGCTTCGTGCAGGAGTCTCGTAGGAAAGCCACGAGGCACAGAATAGATAGCCCGGAGACATCTATTCTGTACCCGCTGAAGCAACAGCAGACTGGAGTCCACTCCAGTTCCCTGATGTGCTCCCCAAAAGTTACGCTTCTGTCAAGCTTTACCCCCAAGTAGGTAATGGTGTTCGTCCATTGTATCCTTCGGTTGAGGTACGTGAATGTAGGGAAGTTTACGGGAAAGCGGCGCTTGGTGAAGAGAATAGCGTGGCTTTTCTCCGGATTGGTGGACAACCGCCAACGCTCGCACCACTCAGGCCAATCAGGAATCAAACACACCGGAGTGGCTATCCCCCTCCCTCCTCCACATGCTGCTCCAGCCGGACCAATCCCGTGAGAGCAGCCTCAGTATAAATACTGCCGCTATTTCAGCCAACGACTCAGTTGCGACCAAACCTTCACCGAGAACACTTAGACCACGCCACTGAAGATGTTCACCGCAGTCGTGAACGAAACGTCTAGACCTGAAACTCCAGCAGACTACGACTTCTCAGCCCCGACAATTCTTCAGTTATAACTTGGACTCCGGCCGTGAAAGCTTACGAATACTAATAGTATCAATGTTTTTTTTTTTTTTTTTTTTTTTTGTTGATAGTATCTAACACCCGATTTATCTGCTTGTGGCACCGCAGGCGATGACACTGATGCTATATGAATGATTAAGGAGCATCGGTGAAATCGATGCTAGGGGGAACCGGGAAAAAACCCGCACAGTGCGGTCGCTTGGGATTGAACCCGGGCCATCTAGCTGCAGTATCAGTGTACAGTGATGTTCCCGTACATAATGGCGGAAGTTGCAAAACTTGTTAAATAATGGAATGTAGCAACACAAAGACATCTGAAATTTATATGGACATCTAGTTGCAGTGATTTCGGTGCAAATATACGTCAAGACAAATGGGAATTTAATAATCTATTCCTCGTGTTTATACACAAAATAGTGTTATTAAATACAGCTTGAGCTACAACTTTTCGTTATATCAGTTTTGATAAATGAAATGACTGGGTAACCTTTTCTGCAGTGAGAAAATAGTCGCTTGGAAACAATAAAAGCCTCCCGTGTGAATTTATGAAACCCTCTTGTTAAGAAAAGCCGCTAAGAGTTTGAAATTGAGCTACTAGGTCTTGTTTACAGTACAAACATCTCGAGAGATGAGTTAATTTATCGTTACTCAAGGCTTATATCTAATCCCTTGGTAAACACGCGCCAGACAATTAACAAACTCCGATCTTGTTGATTTATTTTCCTACGAAAGCTCTGCAACAACAACAACAGTCCACTACAAGTGTTAACAGACACGCTGCTACGAATTATGGGATTCGTTTGGAACAGATAAAACATACACTTCTCAGCAAGTTTTACTTTTTCTACACGTACTATGTACATACCGAGATCTCACCGGAAATACATGTTTTGGGTCTCCCTGAATGCAAAAAAAAAAAAAAAAAAAAAAATGTTTGGAAAAAGGTCTGTATGTGTTCGTGGGCGTGTGTGTGTCTGTTACCTGTGGCTAGCATAGCTCAAAAACAAAAATATCATTAAGTACCAAACTTGGTATTTAAGTTTAGTATCTTCCAGAGATGCGACACAAAATTTTTTAAAAAAATTCCCCCATCCCAAACTACTCTTTATATGGAACTTTTTTCGTTTTTTTTTTCTTCTCAAAAACGACTCTAACGCTTTTGATATTTACCCTACAAATAAAATGTATTACTTGAATTTTCTGGGAATAGCCTCTAAAGACTACTTTATTCTGGACGAATTTTACGGAAATTGGCGACCTTTAGACCTACTGCTCCATACCTCGACATACAAAAACACATCTTTCGGCTCGGTTTGCGACTTAGGACCCTACATTTAAATAACAGTTTTTTTGGCCAGTTAACGAAGCTCTCAAATCTGGATCTACATAATGTTTTCTTTTGTAGTGCTTTACGCCCGCTTTACCTACTTATGGCACCGCAGGCGGTGACACGGGTGATACATGAATGATGATGGAGCACCGGTGGAATGCGATGGCGAAGGAAACTGGAATACCCGGAGAAAACCCGCCCCAGCACCGCTTTGTACACCACAAATCTCACATGCGGTCGCTTGGGATTGAACCCCGGTCGTCTAGGTAAGAGGCAAGTGGTCTAACCACTCGGCCACGGCGCGGCCCCTACATAATGTGACAATCCCATTCAGGCGTACAACTTTTTTCACTTTTGTTGAGGCACGCGGCAGCGAGAGCTGGAATGATAGACATTGCAGTTGGAGAGCTTTCGTAAATAAAATCAGGAATTGCGCCGCGGATGTAACCAGAATCTTCTGGAACGTGATTTTATATGCTTCTTGAATGGTCTGCTTCTGGAAACTTCCAGGGAATTCTGTGACGTCATTTCCCTTTATGAAAAGGAGAAAGAAATGCATTGCGGTGTGTTGTGGTTTGAACTGAGTCATGATTTTAGTGTGTCACGCAGTGGGTCGCGAGCCATGGATGGTGTGCTGCCATACTTTGAGTGGATTGTTTGGGGCAGGGAATTTTAAGCTTTATTTGTAAATAACTGTTGAGTATATAAGACATTTGTTACAATAATAAGAAAGTTGATGTAATTTGTTCGAATTTAACACTACTACTGCCATTAAATGATATGAAAAGTAAAAATTAAGAGAAGAATATTATCAATTTTATAATGTGTACTGATGAATTTTAGATATAAATTAAACATAGTATAAAACTTAATGACAATTATGAGAAAATCAAAATCAGAATAAGAGTGGGGGTACTTTACCCATATACACGCAATCTTCCAAAGAACTCGTAAAACACCTTACCTGGAAAAAAGAAAGTAACATACATTTATAGTGACATATAACATCTTATTTATTTATTTTTGTGGTAGTTTAAAGTCCTTTAACTTCATTGGCAATATCGGACAATAAATCAAATTGCTGAAATGAATTGGGGTTCCATGGACCTTATAGTTTCTTGACATTCAGCTTTTTAGGATAAAGTGAAAACCCCCCAAAAATCTGATGTGTATTCACATGACATTCTCTACATCTCTGCAACACATTATTGTTAGGATGCTTAAAGTCTATTTACTTCATGCTAATCGGGGAAAAATTAGCAGAACTAGCCTTATTGGAAAGGAAGTAATAGTCAAAAGGTGGTTGCTATGTTACTGAAATTCCCTACTTTGTATGAACAGAAGTAATTCCTGAATGACAAAATAATTACAAAGCTGAAACCAAAAACAAAGAATATCTAAAAAACGATCAACTCCAATAAAAAAAAATACATAGAACATAAATTATGTGTTTTAACGTTCTCTACATTTTTGTGTGGTAAGCTTTTGTCCGTCTCTTACGGTTTAGCAGTTATGTGAAATTCCATAAAATTCATCCAGAATAAAGTAGTCTTCAGAGGATATACCCAGAAAATTCAAGATGTACATATTATTTGTCAGAAATAACTTTAACATGCAATATATTAATCAAAATCGATAGAGCCATTTATGAGAAAATCAAAATTTTCGAATAAAGTTCCATGTAAAGGGTAGCTGCGGGTGGGGGATTTTCTTGAAAATCTTCCTGTCGCATCCTTGGAATATAACATACTTAAATACCAAGTTTGGTATTCAACAGTCTTTTCGTTTTTGAGCTATGCTGTCTACAGACACACAGACCTTTTTCCAGAAATGCATTACTGAATTCAGGGGGACCTAAAACATGTATTTCCAATGAAATTTCGGTATCGAATTTTTGGGTGCAATACAATACCTTCTCTATACACTATGCACATAGTACATGTAGAGAAAGTAAAAAACTAATCTAGGTAACTTACTCTAACCGGGATTCGAACTACTTATCTATTGTATGTGACGCTCTATACCTACACTACCGAAACGGCCCAATGTACACATTAAGTTGTAAGTGGAGAAGATATTGTACTGAGCCTAAAAAATTGATACCCTAATTTACCAGAAATACAGGAATGAAGCCTTTAAATACAAAAGAAAATCTATGTGTTCCAATCACATGCCTTTCTCTAAATCTCGGTTACAAACTATTGTTTAAAAGCTTATTCTTCTACTTCGTACAAATTTAAATAAACATTGCAGAAAGACCTTATTACTTACTTCCTTATAAGCAGATAGGAAACAAAAGAATATACTAGACTAAAACAACAAACAAATCTTTTAAAATATGGTTGCCATGAGGATGAAATCCGAGGACAAATTCCCGTATTGGAACAGTTTAAGTACCTATTTTAAAAATGAAACCAGTCACAAAGAATATCTCGTTAACGGTCAACTCCACAACAAAAAATCTGATGTGTTCCATTCACATGACTTTCTCTACTTCAATGCAACAAATTATTGTTAATAAGCTTATTCTTCTGTTGACTTCATGCTAATCGAGAAAAAATTAGCAGAAACAGTCTTATTACTTGCTTCCTTGTAAGTAGAAGCGAAATAAGGGAGTACCATAGGTTAAAGTGAAGCCAAAAGCTGGTTACTAGGTGACTGATGTTCCTTTGTATGGACACGAGTTGACAAATAAGAAAAGTACAAGTTTTTCAAAGCTGAAACCAAAAACAATGAATATCTCAAAAACGATCAACTCCTCGAAAAAAAATTATATAACATAAATTGTGTGTTTTAATGTGCTCTTCAGTTTTTGTGTGGTAAGTTTTTGTCCATTTCTTACGGTTTAGCAGTTATGTAAAATTCATCCAGAATAAAGTAGTCTTCAGAGGCTATTCTCAGAAAATTCAAAATATACATATTGTTTGTCAGGTAAATGTCTTTAATATACGATATTCTAATCAAAATCGTTAGGGCCATTTTGAGAAAATCAAAATTTTCGAAAAAATTCCATGTAAAGGGTAGCTGGGATGGGTGATGTTCTTGAAAATCTTCGTGTCGCATCCTTGGAAGATAACAAACTTAATTACCAAGTTTGGTATTTAACGGTCTTTTCGTTTCTGAGCTATGCTGTCCACAGACACACAAACACAAACGCATACACACGGACCTTTTTCCAAAAATGCTTTTTTTTTTGGATTCAGGGGGACCCAAAACATGTATTTCCGGTGAAATCTCGATATCGAACTTTAAGGTGCATTATAATACCTTCTCTATACACTATGTACATAGTACGTGTAGAGAAAGTAAAAAGGATGTATATGACACAAATTGTGTATTATAAGAAAATCTACTTTTTTTTTGTGTAGAAGTCTTATTTTTTTTTTGTAGTGTTTAACGCCCGCTTTAATTACTTATAGCACCGCAGGCGGTAACATTGATGATACGTGAATGTAGATGGAGCACGCTGGAATGCATTGGCGGGGGAAACCGGAGAAATCTGACCCAGGGTCGCTTTGTCCACCAAATGCGGTCACTTGGGATCGAACCTGGGCCGTCTAGGTAGAAGTCTAACTCTAACGGCGTTTGTAACATTTACAAAAATTCATCCAGAATAAAGAGGTCTTCAGAGGCTATTCCCATAACATTTAAGACATACATTTTATTTATTATGTAAATATTTTAATACATGGTCTTTTAATCAAAATCGTTAGAGAAAATCAACATTTTCAAAACTTTTTCCCGTGTAAAGGGTAGTCTGAAGTAGAGGGACTTTCTCAAAATCCTCGTGGCGCATCCTTGGAAGATACCGACGTCTCACCACAAATACATGTTTTGGAACCCCCTGAATTCAAAGAAAAGAGACATTTCTAGAAAAATGTCCGTTTGTGTGCATGTGTGTGTGTGGACAGCATAGCTCAAAGAGAAAAGTTCGTTAAACTGCAAACTTGATATTTAAGCCCAGTATCTTCCAAGGATGCGATAGAAGGATTTAAAGAAAATCTTCATACCCCCAACTGCCCTTTAATTGAAAAAATTGGTAACTTTTTATTTTCTTCAAAACGGCTCTAACAATTTTGATTAAAATACGATATATTTAAGACGTTTTTATGACAAATAAAACATATATATGGAATTTTATGGGAACATCCTTTGAAGACCTCTTTATTCGTAATGATTTGTTTGAATGTTGCATAGCTAGTAAACTGTAAGAGATAGACTTACGACACAAAAAATGTGGATGTCCTTAAAACTCACCATTTATGTCACATGCCTTTTTCTCGTGGAATTCACAGTTTTCGAGATATTATTTGTTATTAACTTCAGTTTTAAAATACTTAAACTTTTCTCATACAGGAACTTATCATCCCCTGGTCATGCAAAGAAACATATTTCAATCCCATAGCAACCACATTTTAAAACATTTGACTGTCGTTTTAGCCTACTGTATTCTCTTGTTTCTCTTCTACTTACAAGAATTTGTGCTAATGTTTATCTTGATTAGCATGAAGTAGATAAAGGAATAAGTTTTTTAACAATAATTTGTTGCAGAAATGTAGAGAAATCATGTGGAAGGAACATATCAGATATTTTTCATACAAGCTGTATACAGGACAGGAGTTGAATAGATAGAGGCAGACTGAAAAATTCCAAGCCATATCCAGGATTTTAACCACGAGACATCTCTCGGTCTCTAGCCGACTGTTTTAACCACTGAGCTACCAGTGAAGCATGCCTTCCGGAATAAAATTGCTCAACTGACTCGTATGTTTCCCAGTAAACCACATGGTGATCTCAAATTACTTTGAGATGACAACTCCAATGGCGACTTACAATGTTGTAAGTATTTTAAGTCCCATGTTACATAGTATAGCCAACTATTATGGCCAATTAGTGTTCATTAACTCATTTTTTTAAATACTTGATATGCAAATTAATTATTCTGAACACATATTTGGTAATGTGAGCTAAATTTACAATTCATTTATTAATTGTCATACCAAAAACACTGTAAGTACTTACAGTAAGAGTTTGAGAGGTCATTAATACTTACAGTACAATCAGGAAATGACGTAACACTCAAGACGTGTGCTACTTCAAGTAAAGAATCTACTGCAAAATTCATTAACAAAAGACTGTATAAGAAGGCTTTGTCCATATAATTTAGATATAGCCTTTCATTTGTTCACATCGAGAATTCATTTTTACTTTCTCTACATGTACTCAGGTACATAGTACTCCACCCAAAAATTCGATACCAAGATTTTACCGGAAATATATGTTTCAGGTTCACCTGTACCCAAAAAAAAAAAAAAAAAAAAGCATTTTCAGAAAAATGTTCCTATGTGTTTATGTATGTGTGTCCCTGTGTCTGCGAACACGATAACTCAAAAACGAAAACTCGGTAAAATACCAAGCTTGATATTTAACTTTAGTATCTTCCAGAGATGCGACATGACGATTTTGAGAAGAATACACCCACCCTTTACTTGTATTTGTTTTCGAAAATGTTTATTTTCTCAAAAATGGCTGTAACGATTTTGATTAAAATACCACATACTAATGCCAATTCTATCACAAATAAGATGTATATCTTGAATTTTCTGGAAATAGCTTCTAAAGACCTGTTGATTCTGGATGAATTTTATGAACTTTTGCATAAATGCTAAGCTGTAAGAGATGGACAAAAACTTACCACACAAAAAATGCTGAGCACATTAAAACACACAATTTATGTTATATATATATTTTTTTTTTTCGTGGAGATTTTTTAGATATTCCTTTTTTTTTGTGTTTTCAGCTTTGAAAAACTTATACTTTCAAATACAGGAATTTGTCAACTCATGGCCATACAAACAAAGGAACTTCAGTCACATAGCAACCAGCTTTTGACTGCTTACAAGGAAGCATGTAATAAGACTATTTCTGCTAATTTTTTTCGCTTAGCTTAAAATGTATGAGCATAAGCTTAATGTGAAATAAAATATTGAAAAGCAATTTTTTATTTATCATTATTTTTTTACATTTTTTTCAAGTGCTTCAAAAGGTAATTGACTAACCACGAACCGTAAGTTACTTATCAGATCTCGGTCCTGCGGACCTCGTATTCCCAATATACATTCTCGACCTGATAAGTATAACTTACAGTTCTTAAGTATGCAATTTAATATTGACTATCAGTTTAGTCTAGTGTATTCTATTTTCCTTCTACTTACAAGAAACTAAGTGATAAGACCGTTTCTGCTGATGTTTATCTCGATTAGCATGAAATAGATAAAAGAATAAGCTTATTAATTATACTTTGTTACAGAGATATAGAGAAAGCCATGTGAACAGTGGGGCAGTTTCTGCTCTGTGAAGAGGTTCTCAGGGCTGCTGTACGGCTCTGCGTGGTATTTTGCTTAATCTTGTTTAAGATTTAAATTTGCCGCTGTAGATGATGTTGGCGAGACTGGAATTAACTATTTGCGCCAGACTTGATTGTTGGGCAGTTGCAAGCTTATTATCGGCAGCGAATTGACTTATTTATTTACAGCTTGATCAAGATTTCCATTATATGTTTGCTAGCTTCAGTCGGTGAGTAAAAGAATCTTAATCCCCCTTATTGGATGGTAGGATTTAATACAGTAGAGAATTAACTTAAAAAAATTCCTGTTAATTATAAAATTTTATTTCGTAAATTGTTGAAACAATGTAGTGAATTAAAACACGCTACTTAAACTGATCTCTTTTAGAGAAAATGTGCCATATATTTACTGTGTAATATGTACTTACAATAAATCTCTTGCTGATAATCAGTTAAATAGAATATTTCACACTAAATTGCTGTATTAGAGCTCTCATTTGCAAGATTAATTCTTAACGTCTGTATCCGGAACCTTTAAATGTTCACATTTATAGAAAAGTTGAAGATCGTTGTTTTCTAACATTGTAATCTGTCCGTCACCATGGAGACGACACATTTCCTTGTCCCTTCGTGAAATACGTACACAATACATTTTTATACACTCATAATAATATAAATCAATACATTTACATTATTTGTATGAAAATGTTCTTATAAATAGCTGACATTTCTAAATCAATTGTTTGTTTAACTCTGTTCCTATGCTTTGTTACCGCTATAAACAATTTACAGCATCCGGTATCTCGTTTGCCTTTATTATTATTATTATTATTATTATTATTATTATTATTATTATTCTTTTCTCATAATATTACTTTGATTATGTTTTACTATTACTATGCTTTTCTGAACATCAATTATAGTGTGTTGTATTCGTTACATAACCTTGGCTGTGTTATTTTTGTAAAAACACGCCATTTTAGGCTGTTTTCGTGCATATCGTGAGGCGATGACGTCACGCTGCCATTTCTACACCTACAATTCTTTGGCTTACATTGCAAAACAATATGTTTTATTATTTTATAACATTATTTTAGGGCAGTATTGTTTCATTTTCTCTTGACTTGTTTTATTTAACATTAAATCCTGCGTCAACAGAACACATCAGATTCCTTCTACAGAAGCCGTGTGTAGGACAGGAGTTGGACAGGTATAAAATTACAGTATAGAATATTTTTGATGTTCCTATAATAGGCTGAGGAAAGTAAAAACGTGCTCTCTTCAGTATAAGCTTTTTGGTTTATATAATAAACGAGAGAGAAGCTGTGCACTGTAAAATCCTGCAGATTAACTAAATTGCAGACCTTTTAGCGTTACCTGCAGAAGGTAAATCACTTACTGAACAAATTTAGGCCAATTCCGCCCGGGACGTAGCGCTCTATCAAAGACTGAAATAACAAAAGCCGAGCGAGCTACTTTTCCAAACACTGTACGTATGTGTCTAGGTGGTCCAAAAGGGTAATCAAATAGCACGAGTTCTCTCTTACCGCTGCACGAAATAATGGAATACCAAATAAGTTCACACTACAGCCCAGCGGCCGTTATAACAAGAGAGAGAGAGACCAGCACTTTTGTTCTTTTACAACGGGAATATAGTTACCTCCCTTGCCATTAGTGCTGTTTCTGAACGTTACATGTCAGTAAAAGGCCTTCCTTTAGCGTTTTGGAATCATACTCTAGCGTTCTTTATTCATCGGTCAATATTTCAGCAAAAGCTAAAACAAAGGAATATCAAAGCTCGTCACAAGAATATAGTGTGACAGCAATGTTACCGGGTTCAAATCCCATTTACTCTTTTGTCTGCTTGTTACTGGGATTCGGGACGCCCGGGTTCGAACCCCGTTGACCGCGCACTCTGGCCCTGGGTTTTTCCGTGTTTTCCCTGAGGCCGTTTAGGCGAATGCTAGGGTACTGAATATCTATCACGTTTCGTTCCCTCATTTCAGTTCCCTTCTTCATCTTTCAGGTCGGCGGCAGTTGTGGTTTGAGGCTTTACAGGCAGATGGCGCGGTTGTTTGCTCCGAGTGAAGCTCTCTTCCTCTTGGTTGCGCTGGTTGAGGCTAGGTAGAGGCCTCTTTCCTGCCTTCCGGTGTCTGTACAGCGTGCGAAATTGCTGATTCTAGTTCAGTTTTGGATTTGACGCTGCCATTGGTAGATTGACCAACATGGCTGCCCATGCACAAGTAGACAGAGCGAACTGTGCATTTCCCATTAGAAAGAAGAACAGAACAGTCCATTTTTACTTTCTCTATACGCACTATGTACATAGGGTATAGAGAAGGTATTGCACACCAAAAAATTCGATATCGAGATTTCACTGGAAATATATGTTTTAGGGTCCCCTGTATCCAAAAAAAGTATTTTCAGAAAAAGGTCTGTGTGTGTCCGTGTGTCCTTGTTTCCGTGTGTCTGTGAACACGATAACTCAAAAACGAAAAGCCGGTAAAATACCAAACTTGGTATTTAAATTTAGTATCTTCCAGGGTTGCGAAACGAAGATTTTTGAGAAAAATCCTCCACGCCAAACTACCCTTTACATGGAACTTTTTTCGAAAAGTTTTATTTTTTAAAAAATGTCTAACGATTTTGATTAAAATATCGTATATTAAATATATTTACCTGACAAATAAAATGTATATTTTGAATTTTCTGGGAATAGCCTCTGAAGACTTCTTTATTCTGGGTCAATTTTACGGAATTTTGCATAACTGCTAAACCGTAAGAGATGGACAAAAACTTACCATACAACAAATGTAGAGTACTTTAAAACACACAAGTTATGTTATATATATTTCGTGGATTTAATTGTTTTCGAGATATTCCTTGTTTTTGGTTTCAGCTATAAAAAACATAGTTTTCTCATGCAGGACTTTGTGAACTCGTGTCCATACAAACAAAGGAACTTCAGTTACATAGCAAACAGCTTATGAGCATCACTTTAACCTATGTTACTCCCTTATTTCGCTTCTACTTACAAGGAAGCAAGTAATGATACTATTTCTGCTAATTTTTTCTCGATTAGCAGGAGGTAAATAGAAGCATAAGCTTTTTAACAATAATTTATTGCATGGTTGTAGAGAAAGTCATGTGAATGGAACACATCAGATTTTTACTCCTTATTTCAATCCAATTCATTTACATACACATAACCTAACGTAGCCTAATCTCAACGAAACATCGTTTTCTTTCCTTTTTTTCGTAGTATATAAGCATATGTATACATGCATATCCCTAGAAAAGTTCTACGTTCAGTGGCTTCTTGGCCTAAACGAACGTACAGAATGCTTTCTAATCTAATCTAATGTAATCTAATCTTGATACCTGTCGTTCACCTGTCACGTAGCCATATTGTCTCCGCAACCAATAGGAAAGCTCAAGAAAGAGCGTTAGTATAAAACTGAGCAAGCATTTTCAATCTCGCGCTCAGCGTCCGTGGCGTGCCAGGGCTGCCATCTTGTGAACATTTCGCGACTTCCGTGCGTCTTTGCGCTTAACACCATAGTTTCCTGTGTACTGTGGCCTGTGGTTTCCCCTCTTCCAATCCCTTCCCCCGGGAAGATGGTATGCCGCAATAAGTCAGCACTTCATCTTTTCGGACCTGCCATCCTACTTTTGTAGGACTCGTTGGCGCTAAAGTCGGGGGGATACATAGTGACTTCCAACGCAATGTCTCAGCTGATAAAGAGTGTGTCTGCCAATAGACTCATGCTACGTAAATAATGATGTCATCCTTTTTGCAAGATATAACAAACATTTTTCAATGAAGTTTCAGTTGGACCCGTGTATTCGCTTCTAGTGCGCTATTTATCTTAGCTACAGATTTTTACTTTCTCTAGCCCCGTATTTACAATGTACAAAGGGATAGAGAAGTATTGTGTTCCACCCAAAAATTCGAAGTCGAGATTTCACCGGAAATACATGTTTTAGTGCCCCCTGAGTCCAAAAAATGCATTTTCAGAAACAGATCCGTGTGTGTGTGTGTGTGTGTGTGTGTGTGTGTGTGTGTGCGTGTGTGTGTGTCTGTGGAAATGTATATCTTGAATTTTCTGGGAATAGCATCTAAACACCTGTGTATTGTGGATGAATTTTGCTTAATTTAGAATAACTAGTAAACCGTAAGAGATAGAAAAAAACTTACTTCACAAAAAATGCAGATTTCGTTAAAATACACAAGTTATGTAATAGCAATTATTTTCATGGAACTAGCCGTTTCAGAGGCATTCCTTGTTATTGGTCTTAGTTGTGAAGTACTTATATTTTTCCCAGACGGGAGTGTTCGTTTTTCTTTTGTTCTACACCTAGCCAAGCAAAGATGCTATATGCAGTCTACTTATAAGGAACTAAGTTACAAAATTCTGCTAATGTTTATCTCGATTAGCGTGGTGTGGAAGAAAGAATTATCTTTTGTAGGACGTTAGTTTGTAGAGTAGCTAGAGATTGTTATGTGATTATAACACATAAGACCTTTTTACTGTGTGCTAGTGTTTTAGTTTGTTTCCAAATGGTTTGTTGTCCTGCTGCAGCCGTGGACGGGACGAAGTGGCAACAGTGTGATGGAGCGGCCACAATGTAAGGCCATCTGTCTCCGACGTTAGGTGTTATGGCAAATACCTCTTTCCGTTCTCCCTGCGCCTGTATATCCTCTATGACGCGCCAGGGCTGCCATCTTGTGAACTGGTAGGAACCTCCGTGCGTCTCTGTGATTAGCTCTGTTGTTTCCTGTGTGCTGACCTGTGTTTCCCCTCCCCACAGCCCTTCTACCGGGGGGTGGTTTGGTCGCAATAGATCCGTGCCTCGTCGCACTGTCCAGATGTCCCGCGCTGTTAAAATGCTCCTTTTATCCTATCTGATTATTTTACTTACTATAGCACAGCCATATTGTAGGTGATTCCCAAGAACTAACCTGCTTTTGAAGTTTGCAGCTAAACATTCGTTCGGAGAAAACTTGAAATCTAGTAGACTTTTAGAAAATAATAATTATACTTCCATTACAAATCTTAAGTGCTCCATTGATATGAATCTCTTCACATCTCTGTAACAAAATATTACTAAAAAACATATTCTTCTATTTACTTCATGCTAAACCAGCAAAACTTAGCAGAAATAAATAGTCTTTTAACTTTCTTCCTTGTAAGTAGAAGCAAAATAAAGGAGTTGCATAGGCTAAAGTGATAGATGGTTGCTATGTGACTGAATTTCCTTTGTTTGTATGGACAGGAGTTGACAAATTACTGTATGAGTTAAGTATAAGTTTCTAAAGCTGAAACCCAAAACCAGGAATCTCAAAATCCATCAACTCCACGAAAAAAATGCATATAGCATAAATAGTGTGTTTTAAAGTGCTCTACATATTGTGTGAGGTAAGTTTTCTCTATCTCTTATGGTTTAGCAGTTATGTAAAATTCCGTAAAACTCATCCAGAAAATAGTAGTCTTCAGAGGCTATTTCCAGAAAATTCAAGATATATTTATATGTCAGGTAAATACCTTTAATATACTATATTTTAATCAAAATGGTTAGAGCCATTTTGGAGAAAATCAACATTTTCGAAAAACATGCCATGTAAAGTGTAGTTTGGGGTGGGGAGATTTTTCTCAAAACCTTCGTGTCGCATCCCGGGAAGAAACTAACCTTAAATACCAAGTTTGGTATAATACCGACTTTTAGTTTTTGATTTATCGTGTTCACAGACACACTGACACACGGACGCACACGGACCTTTTTCCAAAAGTGTTTATTTTGGATTCAGGGAGGCCCAAAACATGTATTACTGTGGAAATTTCGGTATGGAATATTTGGATGCAATAAAACACCTTCTCTATATACTTGTACATAGTACGTACAGAGAAAGTACAAATGTAACTCTGAAAGTTGGAAAGTAGGCAAATGGTTAAAATTTTGGAAAAGACTTTTACAAATTTGTGAATGCTATTAACTTTGAAGTACTGTAAAACATATGTGTATAAATTGTAAACGTCTCTTAGTTAAAAAAAAACATTAATACTACCTTATTAGAATATTGTCAATTAAATATTGCATCCAATCAAACATGTATTACTATATCTGTAATGGGACATGGCCAATAAAGAATTATAAATAAAAAAAAAATCTGATGTGTCCCATTTACATGAATTTCTCTACATCTCTGCAGTAAATTATTGTTTAAAAATTTATGCTTCTATTTACTTAATGCTAATCTAGAAAAAAAAAAAAAAAACTAGCAGAAATGGTCTTATTACTTGCTTCCTTGTACGTAGAAGCGAAATAAGTTAAAAGCTGGTTGCTATGTGACTGAAGTTCCTTTGTTTGTCTGGACAGGACTTGACACATTCCTGCATGAAAGTTTTTCAAAGCTGTAACCAAAAAACAAGAAATATCTAAAAAACTATCAACTCCACGAAAAAACATATATGACATAAACTGTGTGTTTTAACGTGCTCTACATTTCTGTGTGGTACTTTTTGTCCATGTCTTCCGGTTTAGCAGTTGTGCAAACTTCTGTAAAATTCATCCAGAATAAAGTACTCTTAAGAGGCTATTCCCAGAAAATTCAAGATATACATTTTATTTGTCACGTAAATATCTTTAATATACGGTATTTTAATCCAAATCGTTAGCCATTTTTAGGAAAATCAAAAAGTTCTATGTAAATGTAGTTGCAGGTTGGGGGATTTTCCTGAAATTCTTCGTGTCGCGTTCTTGGAAGATAACAAACTGAAATATCAAGTTTGGTATTTAACGGTCTTTTCGTTTTTTAGCTATGATGTCCACAGACACACACACGGAACCTTTTTCTAAAAAATTGTTTTTTTTTAATTCAGGGGGACCCAAAACATGTATTTCCGGTGAAATATCGGTATCGAATTTTTGGTTGCAATACAATGCCCTTTCTATGCACTATGTAGGTACATAGTATGTGTACCTAGAGAAAGTAAAAACTGGTTTTCAATGCAGGCTTTGTAGAATTAGGGATACAACCAATGCAACAATCAGAAGTTTCATTGTCGCCATTGATGGTGAGAAGGGCGCGGGACAACATGGATAACATTATTGCTCCACGTTAATCATTTTAACGTGATCCAAAGCCTGCTGAAACACCCAGAGCGCCATTTCAGTCCTAAGTTCATTATAGAATGAAACTGGCCACGCACAGAATAATAAATCTCAAGGAAAAAGGACGAAGCTTCAACAGATGTGTTATTTTCATAACAAATGTCCAACACTCGGTAATGTGATGATGTGCAGAGAAACTGCGGATAATAAAACGACCGGAATATAAAGATGTAGCAATTTACATGCGCGTAAAAACACCAGAGTCTGTCACGTTTATTTCTAAATATACCCGCAGCAAAACGCTACAGGGCATAAAAACAGCAGCAAATAACACACGAGTTCAAGTAAAATATACCAGCTGTTTTAATTATTACGTCATATACAGCAGTAATGCAAACTTGTGAAAGATGTTCTGAATTTTGTTTAAACGGCTACGATTGCTTTAATTACTTACGAGCATTGTAAATAAGCGCTTTTATTTATTTATTCAACAAGCTTACCATGTAAATCACTTGTGCCTGCATCAAAAATATGTATACTGTTAGTACTTCCTTTACACGTGCTATGTACATAGTGTATAGTGAAGGTATTGTATTGCACCCAAAAATTGGTTACCGAGATTTCACCGGAAATACATGTTTTGAGTCCTTAATAAAAAAGTGTTCCATTCACATGACTTTTTCCACAACTCCGTAAAAAATATTATTAAAAAGTTATTCTTCTATTTACTTCATGCTAATTGAAAAGAAAATAGCAAAAATAAAGCTATTACTTGCTTGTTTGTAAGTAGAAGCGAAATAAGAGAGTAGCATAAGTTAAAGTGATTGTCAAAAGCTGGTTGCTATGTACTCGTAACTGAAGTTCCTTTGTTTGTATGGGCAAATCCTGTATGAGAAAAGTAAAAGTTTTTCAAAGTTGAAACCAACACAAGGAATAACACAAAAAGGATCAACCCCACGAAAAAAACATTTATATAACATAAATTGTGTGTTTTTGTGTGGTTTTTTCTAACGGTTTATCAGTTATGCAAAATTCAGGAAAATTCATCCAGAATAAAGTAGTCTTCAGAGGTTATTCCCAGAAAGTATAAGATATACATTTCATTTGTCAGCTAAATATTTTTAATACGTTTTTAATCAAAATTGTTAGAGCCATTTTTGAGAACATTTAAATTTTCGGGAAAAATTCCATGTAAAGGGTAGTTGCCGGTGGGGGATTTTCCTGAAAATTTTCGTGTCGTATCCTTGGAAGTCAGACTGACAGTCCAACGGACAGACGCACACACACACACACACCTTTTTCCAAAAATGTTTTTTTTTGATTCAGGGGACTCTGCTATTGCTTATTTCGATTGGCATGAAATGACTAAAGAATAGTACACCTAGTTAGTTTGCAGTACATTTGAGTGGAACACATTCAGATTTGTTTAATAATTGCACAATATTTAGAGAGGGAAATATGATGTATCGCGTCAGATTTTTCGGTATACATTTTATGCATCCTTATAAAATGGCAAAGGGTATAGAAAGCTTTTGGCCCTTAGGTATACATAAAGTATCAACTAGCAGAGAGCGGTCGGTGTATCTCGTTTAGTCCATTTCAGTTTGAGAGGTTATAAACCCCCCTCAACCCTCACTTTACTTAAAGCGAAGTAATTAAATTCCCTAGTGCAGTATGGTTGCTTTACCGTTGAAACTTTTTACAAGAGAAATACAAAATCCGATTTAAAGATCAACTGCCAAGATTAATGGCTGCGCAGCGAGCCTAGGAAAGTCGACTCTCCTAAAATAGGAACTTTGTTTTTAATTAGACATTAATTATTTCATGGTCGAGGAGCGAGGGTGCAATTAAAAATACACAAGCAATTTAATAGCAGGCAATTGGAAACGTGCAAGGGCGAAGAAGAAGAAGAAGAAGAAGGAGCAAAAAAATTACATATAGTGACGATGATTTAAACAGGTTGCGTTAATTTAAAGTTCGCCAGGCACAAGAATGCTTTGAAACAGAAAACCTGGTGAATAACAAGACATGCGCTTGTTTCAAGACTTTTTGGGGCTCAAACTTTTTTTTCCCCTCTCCCTTTCCAAAGTGTTTACTTAGTTGGCTGCGATTACTTGGCTGCAGGGAAAGAAGCGGTTTCGAAAAACGAGCAAGCAAGTAAATATTAACTTCATCCACTTAGAAAGACGTTTAGTTGCATCAAGTTTGCCAGCCTGTGGCCAAAAAAAATTACCTTATTTTTCAGAGCTTTTTGTGTTGCTCAAAGCTCCTTTGTATTCCATCTTCATCATGGTAAATATCAGTTTACAATTTTGTAGCAGAAAACTTATTCATAAAATGAGCAGTAAAAATCTGTTGGAAATACTGGGAGATCAACGTAGAATAGTTCGCTTTGGCTTTCGCAGTAAGTATATTAGAATTGGGATTAATTCATGATAATCGAGATAAACATAAGCAAAATTAGTTTTATTACTAGCTTCTTTGAAAGAAGAAGGAAAATAAGAAAATACACAGGCTAAGGAGATAGTCTAGTCCTTTAAAAGCTAGTCGGTATGTGAAACAATAGAAATTCCAATATCTTTGCTAGCCAGGAGTAAAGAAAATGAGAAACAAGAAAAAAAAATCTTCCCATATCAGATAAGTTTTAGTAGCTTAAAATTGAAACGAACAATCCGGAAAATAGTTAACTCTTATAGTTACAAATAAAACAAAACAAAACTGTATATGGCAATAATTGTTTTTATAAGTTCTACATTTTTTGTGTAGTAAGTTTTTGTACATCTATAACAGTTTTCCAGTTATATAAAAGTCATCCAGAATGAAGAGGTCCCTAGAGATTATTCCCTGAAAATTTAAGATATGTATTTCATTTTTCATAAAAATAGCTAAACCATAAGGTATTTTAATCAAAATCGCTACATCCATTTTTGAGAAAATCAAAATATTGCATGTAAGGAATAGGTTGGGGTGGGAGAATTTTCTTGAAAATCTTCGTGTCGCATCCTTGGAAGATACCAAACTTAAATACTTAAAGCTTTTCGTTTCATGAGCTATGCTGTCAACAGACACACATACACACACACACACACACACACACACACACATACATCCTCTTAGAAATACCTTTAGTTGCATCAAGTTTGCCAGCCTGTGGCCAAAAAGTTACCTTATTTTTCAGAGCTTTTTGTGTTGCTCAAAGCTCCTTTGTATTCCATCTTCATCATGGTAAATATCAGTTTACAATTTTCTAGCAAAAAACTTATTTATAAAATGAGGAGTAAAAGTCTGTTGGAAAAACTGAGTGATCAACGTAGAATAATCCGCTTTCACGGCTGACAGCATGTCCGCAGTAAGTACATTAGAATTGGGAATAATTCATGATAATCGAGATAAACTTGAGCAAAATTAGTCATATTACTAGCTTAGTTGTGAGTAGAAGAACAAAAATCTAATGTGTTCCATTCACATGATGTTCGGTAACCAAACCGATTATTCAAAACATTAATCTGTTCCCTACATCATTCTAATCAAGACAAACATAAGCAGTAAAGCCAAGCGCTAAGAAGTGTAATTCCAAAAAACATGAAAATGTAAGAGTCGTGCAAAGCTAAAGACAAAGGGAATAGAGTTTATATTAATCATCGCTTCGAAACAGTCAATCTTTGTATTATCTAATTTTACACTTGTCGACATCCAGAAGTTCCCATACATATATAGCTGCCGGAAGGCGAAGAGAGAACGCCTAGACCCAGAATCTCCGAAACTTCAACTCAACAAAGTGTCGAGATATAAAAAGGAGTGTTCCAATCATTGACCGTCCACCAGATTTGAAAGAACACCTCATACGTGTCACCTCAAGTTTCGCGGCTTCTAACTGGTCGGCGGAGCAGTTCATAGTACATCCACACTAAATATATCAGAACTTTTTACTTTCTCTACACGTACCATGTACATAGTGTGTAGAGAAAATATTGTATTGCACTCAAACATTCGATACCAAGATTTCACTGGAAATATATGTTTTGAGATCTCTTGAATCCAAAGAAGCATTTTCAGAAAAAGGTCCGTGTGTGTGTGTGTGTCACTGTGTCCAAGTGTCCGTGTGTCCGTGTGTCTATGAACACGATAGCTCAAAAACGAAAAGTCGGTAAAACACCAAAGTTGGTATTTAAGTTTAGTATCTTCCAGGGATGCCACACGAAGATTTTGTGAAAAATCCCTCTAGCCCAAACTACCCTTTACATGGAACTTTTTTCGAAAATTTTTATTTTCTCAAAAATGGTTCTAAGGATTGTGATTAAAATTTCGTATATAAAAGATATTTACCTGACAAATAAAATGTATATCTTGAATTTTCTGGGAATAGCCTCTGAAGATGAATTCTAGATGAATTTTATGGAATGTTGCATAACTGCTAAACCGTAAGAGATCGACAAATATTTCCAACACAAAAAATGTAGAGCACCTTAAAACACACAATTTATCTTATATTCATTTTATTCGTGGAGTTGATCGTTTTTGAGATACTCCTTGTTTTTGGTTTCAGCTTTAAAAAGCATTCTGTTCTCAATTCCTGCCCATACAAACAAAGGAGCTTCAGTCACATAGCAACCAGCTTTTTACTATCACTTTAACCTAGGGCTATTTCTGCTGATTTTTTCTCTATTAGTATGAAATAAATGCAAGCATAAGTTTTTTAACAATAATTTGTTGCAGCGATATAGAGAAAGTCATATGAATGGAACACTTCAGATTTTTAAGTGTGTGTTTAGGGTATAAGCCATGTCTCCAAAAGAGGGCGTTTTATCGGTAATAGCACGACCATTCACGACCGGAGCGAAGCGACGTTCTAAGAGATGAAAACACGAGTTGTATTTGATGAGACAATTCAGCGAAATAGACTGTTAATACTTTATAATATATAGGAAGGGAGATTTTATCAGGTTATCATTGTAATACTTACATTAGTTCTCAAATGGTAGATGACGCATTCGACCATGTTTATTTACCGAATGTTTTTTGTTATGGCCGACCGTGCCTACACCCAGTGTACGAATATCGATAACAACAATAGAAATATGGAAAAATTATTTTATTTCAGCTTTTAATAACATATACCTACATAAAATAGAAACAAGCGTTATTTTATTTGAGGTCATTGCACTCATCTCATGTGTGAGAAATACATATGATTATTTTCACTCCTGTTTTGAACTAAGCACATTATGAACTGGATAAAACTTTAAGAAAACATTGTAACTGAATTAGTTAAAAGCACAATTACGGAACTGGCAGTTGTTAAAAGTGAAGTTTGGCTGACTGGATTGTCACGTTGTTACCAATAACCAAGACAGAGCTTAAACATATCAAAGAAATAAACATCAGCTGCGATAAGATGTTTCGACAATATTGCTCCAGTCAGATGTCCGCGATTGCTTAAACTCGGCCATTCCATTTGTACTTTAATAGTTGAGCTGAATTGTCTGCTCAAAAAAACCTGGCAACACTGCTTGTGTCATGCTACTCCCATCTGAGAAGACAGAGCTATAGTACATTGCAAATAGAACAGCGTTTTATCGCAAGAGGTACAAGTAACAATAGACTAGACTAAAAACAGCCAACAGATTAGAAATACATTCTTTGTAAATTATAAATGAAGTAGAGTTCAGCCCGCCTGGGTAGTGTGGTGGTAGCGTGTCTGCTTCACATTCAAAATGTCGTGAGTTCAAATCTCGCTTAGGGTTTAGCTGACAGTATAAGTTTCCCCCCCCCCCCCAGGTTTTCCCTTATCCTGAGAAGACGAATGTCGAGTAATAACCTTAATTATATTTCTGATTTTTCTATGATGTACTTAATAGGTACAGAGTCGCCCTCCGTGGTGTAGTGGTTACCATGCTGACTTCATATACCCAAGGTCGCAGGCTCAAACCCAGCGGAGGACGATGGATTTTTTCGGGTGTAAACATCCTTAGCATGGCTTCCTTCGGAGGGGAAGTAAAACCGTTGGTCCCGTGTCGTAGATTTACGGCACGTAAAAGGATCTCAAATCTGACAGAGAGGCCTCTGAGCAAAATTAAGCGGTCTTTCACGCCCAAATTTGAATGGGAAGCAGATAACCACAGTAGTTAAAGAGTGTCCATGAATAACACACCATTTCATAGGTACAGAAAGTTAATATTGTAAAATATAAAAGCTGATATCTGAATTTCACTGTAAATACATCTTTTGATGTCACTCCAGCCCATCAAAGAATTTTTTCTTCTCTTATTAGAACATAAGTTAAGAATTTATTGTAAGCCCGCCTGGGTATGTGGTGATAGCCTGTCTGTCTCATATTCAACAGGTTGTGAGTTCGAATCTCACTTAGGGTGAGTTACACGGATAAGTTTTTTTTTTGGGGGGGGGGTTTACCTCATCCTGAGAAGAGGAATGTCGAGTAACTTTGAGCTCCATGGGCCCCGAGACCATTTGTGCATCATTTGACCAATTTCATTCATCGTCCGATATAACCAACCAGGTTAAAGGACGTAAAATTAAAAAAAAAAAAAAATCTGATGTGTTACTCTCAAATGACTTTCTCTAGCTGCTTTACAAATCTCCTACAAAAAAGTATTCTTCTTTGTAGACAATGCTAATCGAGATAATATTAGCAGAATATTCTTATTACTTAGTTCCTTATAAGTAGTAGGGAATAAGGTAATGCGCTATGCTAAAGTGATTGCCAACTGTTTTAAAAGCTAACGTTATGCGATTTTCATTGCAAATCACTTCTTTGCTTGGCCAGGAGTAGAACAAAAGAAAAACAGACCCACCCGTCTGAGAAAAGTTTAAGTACTTCACAATTGAAACCAATAACAAGGAATATCTCTGAAACGGTTACCTCCACAACAAAAACGTAAATGACATAAATTGTGTGTTTTGTTGTGATGTACATTTTTTGTGCAGTGAGTTTTTTTCTATCCCTTACGGTTTAGCAGTTAAGAAAAATTCGGCAAAATTCATCTTCAGAGGCTATTCACAAAACATTCGAGATATAAATTTTATTTCGGACATAAATAGTTTTATTATACGGGATTTTAATCAAAATCTTTAGAGCCATTTTTAAGAAAATCAAAATTTTCGAAATTTTTTCCACGTAAAGGTTAGTTTGTGGTGGGGGGATTTTTTTTTTAAATCTTCCTTTCGCATCTTTGTAAGATACTTAACCGAAATACAAAGTTTGGTATGTAACGGTCTTTTCGTTTTGGGGCTATGCTGTCCTCATACACACACAAATAGACACACACACACACAAACACACACACACACACACACATTCCTGGTGAAATATCCGTATCTAATTCTTTGGTGCACTACAACACCTTCTCTATCCTTACGTAGATTGTACATATGGGACTAGAGAAAGTAAAAGTATGTAGTAGAAATTCTTTTGTTCACAAATTTACCAAGGCTTCGGAGCTAGCCCACAGAATTGAGCAAGTTCTAATAGCGTTGCTAAGGGTTTGAGAGAAAACAAAAAGCGTCACTTCATGTAAGAGGTTTTGTATGCTGGGACACTATCATTTGTCTCATTTATTAACAAGCGAGCGCTGCAGTGGGAAGATGTGTGCAACGGGAAACATTTGCGGGTTACTCAACAATGTAATAACGACAATTAAAGGCACTGGAGCGCGCTCACTTGCAGACCATACCTAATTAAAAGTTATCTAATTTATAATGGTGAGGAACTGTAGAGCATGGAGCCATTAATAGTGTGGTGTTCTCTCTCTCTGGTACGCATGTTTCTCGAGTGTACTGAAATCGATGCTTTAAAGCTGAAATACCGTATTTATCCGAATACAAGACCATGTTTTCTTCTAAAATATTAATTTCCAAAAATGCAGGGTCGTCTTGCATTCGCGATATATATTTCCATACGAGGAAAAAAAGGTTTCAAACATCGGGGTTTGCTACAATGGCGATGCCTGGAGAAATGGTATAGATTACCGCCAAGGTCGCGAGTATGCGGCAGATTTTGTGCGTTCCTTTTCGCGCCAAAAATCAGCTGTTAACAGGCCTATGAGTATTCTCATTGGACAAAAAGTTAATGTTGTCTTAGTAGAAAAAAGCATCCATAATCGTCGTCACAGCTCTGCTCCCACCACCGCCGCCGACGTCACATTGTACCATCACCACATCCGTACATTTCGTACTCCATTCTCCGTCTCTCCTGTCCAAAAATATTCCGTATAACAGGTATTTTAGGGTGGGGGAATTTTTTTGAAAATCTTCGTATCATATCCTTGGAAGATACCAAACTCAAATACCAAGTATAGTATTTAACGGTATTTATTTTTTGAGCTATGCTGACCACACACACACACACACTCACAAACACACATACACAGAGAATACACACGGGACATTTTTCTAAAAAATGCTATTTTTACTTTCTCTATACGCAATATGTACATAGTTTATAGAGAATGTATTGCACTCCACCAAAAAATTCGATACCGAGATTTCACGGGAAATATATGTTTTAGGGTCCCCTGTATCCAAAAAAAGTATTTTCAGAAAAAGGTCCGTGTGTCCTTGTGTCTGTGAACACGATAACTCGAAAACGAAAAGTCGGTAAAATACCAAACTTGGTATTTAGGTTTAGTAATCTACTAGGGATGCGACACGAAGATTTTGAGAAAAATCCCCCCACCCCAAACTACCCTTTATATTAATCTTTTTTCGAAAATTTTGATTTTCCAAAAAACGGCTCTAAAGATTTTGATTAAAATATCGTATATTTAAGATATTTACCTGACAATTAAATGTATATTTTGAATTTTCTAGGTATAGCCTCTGAGGACCACTTTATTCTGAGTGAATTTTACGGAATTTTGGATAAGTGCACACAAAAAATGTAAAGCACACTAAAACACACAATTTATGTTGTATACATTTTTTTCGTGGAGTTGATCGTTTTTTTTTTAGATATGCCTTGTTTTTCGTTTCAGCTTTAAAAAACATACTTTTCTCATGCATGAATTTGTGAACTTCAATCCATACAAACAAAGGAACTTCAGTCACTTTAGCCTATGGTACTCCCTTATTTCACTTTTACTTACAAGGAAGCAAGTAATAAGACTATTTCTGATCATTTTTTCTCGATTTATTATTAAGTAAGTAGAAGAATACGCTCTTTATCTGTAATTTGTTGCAGAGAAGTAGAGAAAGTCATGTGAATGAAATTTGTTTGTGTATTCCGTAATATTTAGATATTACATTTATAACAAAGTTATTCTTTGGCTTATTTTCTTGTTCTGGACGCCTATAGATGCAGATTTATGTGAAGTAAATAGAGAACAGGTCGTTTACAAGACTGGAGATGAATCGATAACCAGTAAACAAACAGATCGATAGCTTGCATGAGAAGATAAACTGGGCGATTAGCGCTTTTAAACCTGAAAGATTTATAAGCAACTCTTATTGTTTACGTGCGTTCCTTTTCGAGTGTATTCAGTATTTGCTTTTCTCTCTGCAAACAGCTGAGAGTTCATCACGCCAGATCTTCCTTCACCTAATGGAGTATTCACTATGTAAATAACGTTATATTTGTGGAATTGATTTTAAATCTCTCTGTTTGCGTCCGTCTGATTCCATTAGGGCTACGAAATCATCAGAAAAGAGCATGGGTGGAATTTGCACGAACTCAGGTTAAAACATTTAATGCGATACATTCACGTAACTTTCTCTACTATATAATTCTAAATTTTGGCATGTGTTGGTGTAGTGGTTGTCGTGCTAACTTCATATACCCAAGGTCACGGGTTCAAACCCGGCGGAGGACGATGGATTTTTTCGGGTGTAAAGCCGTAGAAGTAAGAAGGGAAGTAAGTCGTAGGTTTACGGCACGTAAAAGAACCTCAAACCTTATATTAAGCGATATTTCACGTCCAATTTAGAATGGGACACTGAGAACCACAGTAGTTAAAGAGTGTCCATAAATAGCATCCTGCAAGGCCCACTACCTCAGGCGGGAAGTGTGTCCCTACAGAGAAAGACCTCACCCTAGCGGCGAAATGCACGAGACTTCGACAGGACGTGGAAAGACCGAGTCAGAAGTAAGCTTCCACGATTATTCCAACATCCCTACGTACAATTTCACCTTCATTTCCCTAGATTGCAGTCAGGTTCCATGGCTGTAGCCTAGCAAGCAACCTTTACTCTGTGCGGCAGCATCCTATCTTTCGTTTACTAACGCGGGTGCACATGCGGTACCGCGCCAAGCTTTAACGCACGGATATCTCAGTAAACTACATGTTATAACGTGGAGTTTTTTTGTTTTATATAGTGGGTATGCCGCACGAGGAAGCGGAGAGTCCCACATATCCTCCCAGCCATTGCACTTCGGCTGGGGGTTGAATGTGTGACGCATTTTTCCCCTTCACGGTAAAAAAAATAACACGGCATTTCCATTTTTACTTTCACGTAATTTTCTCTAGTACATAAGTTTAAATGTTTGCAATGTAAATTTTATAATATATTTGTAAATATATATTGTAATGGGTTGATATTTATGAAGAGCACATAATACAATAATCATATTTTAGTTTTATATAATTACTAGTAGTAACTATTATGTTGATAATAGTCTCACATTACTTCAGCGTTATATATAATGAAATTATATTTATTTATACATTTTAATACCAATTTTTAGCCCCTTTTATGTGCACGCAAAAAAAAAAAAAAAGGAGTACATATGCTTCATAGAGCACACTAAATATAGCGCAGTGGCGTACAGACCTCAAAAAACAAATGATGTGATTATATGTCTATTCTGCTGTTTTTGTAACCCATGCTTTTAGCACTAGAGCTTTACATACTGGTTTTTTTCCCATAGTATATAAACATATGTACACATGTATATGCCTTGACAAGTTCTATGTTCAGTGGCTTCCTGACCTAAACGAGCCTGCAGAATGTTTTCTTATCTAATCTAATCGAAACAAACTATTCTGACAGAAACTTCTCAATCCTCCTCATACAAATGATTATGTGTAAGCATTTGTTCTTTGCAATTGGGTACTGCTCGCGGCACAGTTAAATGTACAAATTCACTTACCTTAATAACCTTAAGTTACATTCAGAATAGTTATACAATAACATATTACATATACATGTTTTTAAATGCCTAATTACTTATTATTTAGTAGAGCAATACTTTTTTCAATTTACGAGCATTTTTATAAGCAGTTATTATGAAGCCTCACAATTAATGCTATAATACTATACACTAATACAGTTTTTGAAATCCTTAATTACTTCACAATGTTTACTCCACTTAACTAGCATTTATTCTCTTTAAATTAACCCTCAACTTCTTTAAGTTCAGAGGGCAGCCCTGAAAGGCAGCTACTTTCCATTCTTCAATGGTCCTTTAACAAAAGGAAATATTCCTAGGTCGCTTCTGTACCTTCTACCCTTAATTTTATACAAATGATCGTTTTGTCCGTAGTACGCCGGGTTTTCTAAACTCTCTCTAACGTCCACCCTTGCATTTAAACCTGTATAAGCTTTAAATAGTGCGACTAACCTATGTGTTTTAGGCCTAACTTTCAGCGGCTCCATTTATTGTCTTCACCTTCGAAAGTCCAAAATATGTACCTCTCTTTTTGAATTTAATCGCCCATCTCTAATCGAGATAAACATTAGCAGAGATGGTTCTATTACATCAGCATCTGTAGGTTTTTAATGAATTAATACATTGCTTTATTATTTTTTAAGATCAAAATATAAAATGTGTTCCATTCACATGAGTTTCACTACTTATTCTGCAAAAAAATCGAGATAAAAAAAAGCAGAAACTAGCTTATTCTTTGCTTAGTGAAATCGTTAAAAGCTGGTTATTATGTGATTGAAATTTAGTTCTGGTTGGTTCATCACGAATACACCAAACAAACAGAATAGTATTTTAAATTTCAAATCAATAACAAGGATCTTCTTATAAATGCTTAACTCCACAAAAAGGCATACTAATAAACTCTGTGTTTTACCACAACCAGCATTTTTATTTTCTCTAGTAGTGGTATTTTATTAAGTTTACTCAGAGTCGCATGGGTCGGGTGACCATTCATGCTGTCTAAAAATACTTTAATTTAAAATATTATCTATATATATTTTATATAGCTTAACAACATTGGAAATACACACATAGACACATACTCACACAGACATACGTTCTTTACATGCACTGTCGACATAGTGTATAGAGAAAGTACCTATTATACTGCACCCAATAATTCAATACCGAGATTTCACCGGAAATATATGTTTGGAGACACCCTGAATCAAATAAAAAAAAAAAAAACATTTTTAGAAACATATCCTGTGTGTGTGTGTGTGTGTGTGTGTGTGTGTGTGTGTGTGTGTGTGTCTGTCTGTCTGTGGGCAGCATAGCTCAAAAATGAAAAGACCGTTAAAAACCAAACTTGGTATTTAAGGTTGTTATCTTCCAAGCATGCAACACGAACATTTTGAGAAAAATCCCCCCACCCCAAACAACCGTTTACATGGAACATTTTTCGAAAATTTTTATTTTTTTTAAAAATGGCTCTAAAAATTTTCATTAAAATCTCGTATACTTTAGATATTTACCTGACAAATAAAATGTATTTCTTGAATTTTCTGGGAATAGCCTCTGAAGAGTACTTTATTCTAGATGAATTTTACGGAATTTTGCATAACTGCTAAACCGTAAGAGATGGACAAAAACTTAACACATAGAAAATGTAGAGGACATTAAATCACACAATTTATTTTTATATACATTTTATTCATGAAGTTGATCGTTTTTAAGATATTCCTTGTTTTAGTTTCAGCATTGAAAAAATTATACTTTCCTCATACAGGGATTTGTCAACTCCTGTCCATACAAACAAAGGAACTACACTCACATAGCAACCAGCTTTTGACTATCATTTTACTCTATGGTACTCCCTTATTTCGCTTCTACTTACAAAGAAGCAAGTAATAAACTATTTCTGCTAATGTTTTCTTAATTAGTATCAAGTAAATAGAAGCCTAAGCTTTTTAACAATAATTTGTTGATGTAGAGAAAGTCATGTGAATGGAGCACATCTGATTTTTTCTGTCGGTTTAGTCTAGTGCACTCCCTTATTTCCCTTATACTTACAAGGAAGCAAGTTATATGACAATTTATATTGTTTGTCTCGATTAGTATGAAGTAGATTTAAGAATAAGTTTTTCAATAATAATTTATTACAGATATGTAGAGAAAGTCATGTTAAAGTTTGAATCGTTAAAAAACTGAACTTGTTTTTATATAACTATGTAACTCGTGTTACTGTTGAAACTTTAAAGAAATGTTAGGAAGTGTCGTGAAGTTTTATTGTCTGTCACAACGGCCCTATGAAGGGAGAAGCACCGATTCAGTGGACCATCCACCGTACGACCCGGACATGGCGCCGAGCGATGTTTATCTCCTTCATCACTCGAAGCGTTTCATGACTGGGCATCACTTCGCCGATAACAGTGATCTGAAAGGGAAGTTCGCAGATGGCCGCGTTCCCAGGCCCCAAAGTCCTTCTAAAGGGTGTACACAAACGTTCCATCTTCTCGGAAAATTCTACCACTTTAGGAAATGGTTTGGTCTCTAAAATTGGGAACGTGCGAGCTTCCTCTGCAAACAAACTGTTCTTAGCAAATATGTTATCATGTTAATGCAGATACGTTAGATTGCTTGCTTCCTTGTAAGCAGAAGGATGATATTGGGATACGCTAGACTAAATCGTTTACCACATATTTCATAAACAAATGAAATTCGACTCGTTTATCACGACCAGTAGTAAAGCAGTGAGATGAAATGAAGGGTGACTTCCCGTTGGAGAATATTTACGTAGTTTAAAATGGAAACCAATAACAAAAGCTATCTCTGCAAAATATAAAGAAAAAAATGTTATGACAGAAATTGCGTGTTTTAACGAGATCCATGTTTTTACTTTGTCTTCACATACAATGTACATAGTGTATAGAGAAGGTATTGTATTGCACCCAAACATTTGATACAGAGATTTTACAGGAAATGCATGTTTTGAGTCACCTTGAATCCAAAAAATGCATTTTTAGAAAAATGTCCGTGTGTGTGTGGGTAGCATAACTCAAAAACGAAAGGATCATTAAATACCAAACTTGGCATTTAAGTTTGGTAGCTTCTAAGAATGCGACGCGAAGACTTTCAAAAAAAATTCCCCATCCCAAATTACCTTTACATGGAAAAAATATCCAAAATTTTGATTTTCTCAAAAATGTCCCTAACGATTTCTTTAAAATCTGTTATATTCAACATATTTACAAGACAAATAAACTGCATATCTTCAATCTTCCTGGATTAGTCTCTGAAGACATGTTTATTCTTGATAACTTTTGCGGAATTTTGGATAACTGGTAAACCGTAAGAGATAAACAAAAACTTACGAAACATAAAATGTTAAAATAATTTTTTCGTGAGTTTGACCGTGTTTTTAGGTATCCTTTGTTATTGGCTTCAGCTTTAAACTACTTATACTTTCTCATACGGGAATTCGTCAACTCCTGTCCAAGCAAACAAGGGTACTTCTATCAAAAATAAACCAAAGATTTAACTATCGATTTAGACTATAGTACTCCCTTATTTCCCCTCTACTTATAGAAGAAAAAGCTCTTAAACAATAATTTAGTATAGAGATGTAGAGAAAGACATGTGAATGGAACACATACGATTTTTTGTGTAGCACCACTTTGTCTATCTCTTACAGTTTACTAGATATGAAAAATTCTTCTATAATGAGGAGGTCTTCAGAATCTATTCCCAGAGAATTCAAGATATGGGCTTCGTTGGTCATAGAAATATCTTAAACATAAGGTATTTTAATCAAAATCGTTAGAGCCATTTTTGAGAAAATCAACATTTTCTAAACATTATGTATGTAAAAGGTATTTGGGGGTGGGAGAATTTTTCTTGAAAATCTTCGAGTTGTATCTATTTGAATGTAGATATGAAGTTTTGTGTTCAACGACTTTTAGGTTTTCAACTATCCTGCCCACAAACATACAAACATTTTTCTAAAAACTTTATGTTCCATTCACATGACTTTCTCTACATTACTGTAACAAATTATTGTTAAAAAGCATTTTTTTATTTATCTTATTATAAACAAGATAAATATTATTAGAAATTTTCTTTAATTACTTGCTTCCTGTAAGTAGGACAATAAAAGAATACACCAGGCTAAAACGATAATCAAGTGTTTTAAAAGCTGCTTGCCATTTAGTTGAAATCCGTTTCTATGCTGGGCCAGGAGTTTACAACTTTCCTTGTGAGAAAAGTTTAAGTATTTTAAATTTGAAGCAAATAAAGAAACACATCTCAGAAATGATCAATTCCACAAAAAAAGCATATATAGTGTAAAGGTTGTGTTTAAACGTGATCTACATTTGGTGTAGTACATTTTTGTCTATCTCTTACGATTTACATATTATGGAAATTTTAGAAAAATTCATTCAGAGTAAAGAGGTATTTAGAGGCTATTTCCAGAAAATTGAAAATATAATTTTTATTTGCTACATAAATGTCTCTAATATACGGTATTTTAAACAAATCATTGCAGCCATTTTTGAGAGAATAAAAAATGTCAAAATATTTTGCATGTAAAGTGTATTTTGGGGTGGAAGATACTAAATTTAAATTTAAATACCAAGTTTGGCACTTTACCGACTTTTCGTTTTTGAGTTATTGTGTTCACAGACACACGAACACACACACACACACTCACGGACCTTTTTCTGAACGTACTTATTTTGGATACAGGAGACACAAAAATGTCTATTTCCGGTAAAATCTCGGTATCGAATTTTAGGTGCAATACAATATTTTCTCTTTGCACTATATATATATATATATATAGTAGATACGTGTAGATCAAGTGAAATTCATTTTTTGGATTCATGAAACCTCATAATGAATATTTCCGGTGAAATTTCGATTTCGAATTTTTTGGGGAATGCAATATCTTTTCTACCAGTTATGTACATAGAGAATATATTGTACATAGTACATGTACATAGCGGGTATAGAGACATTAAAAAAAAATGTTCTAGAATAATATATAATCAGTACTCCTGTGTGTAAAAGTTATTGTGGAAGCAGAGTTTTTTTATTGACGTAGAGGAAATTTCCATTTATATATGCTTTCAGGTCATTAAAATTTAAATGCAAGTTGCAACATCTTAAAATGTTTAAATATGAAGAAGAACTTTAACATTGTTAATTTCGGATACTTGTCAAAGAGAAAGCTTTGCTATTAAGTTATCATAAACGTATTTAACGGCCTTCTTTGGCCTTCTATATTCTCCATTCTCCCTGCATGCTTATAAATATAAGACTTAAGAAATTATGAGAGATAATAAAGAACAATAGCGAGACATTTTACATAGGTCTTATGTAGAGAAAGTAATGCATTCCACCCAAAAATTCGATACCGAAATTTCACTACAAATACATATTTTATGGTTCACTTAATCTGAGTTAAATACAAAACCTGTTATTTAAGTTTAGTATCTTCTGATGCGTCATGAAGATTTTGAAGAAAATATCTCCACCCGAACTAGCATTAACATGGATTTTTTAATGTTTATTTCTCAAAAATAGCTCTAAAAATTTTGATTAAAATAAAGATAAATATATTATAAATAAAATAATATTACATAATAAAATGTATATAGATGTTCAGGGTCGTGAAACGACGAAAGAAACTGTCGACTGAATTGTTACGAAAGCATTAAAGAACGTTAGTTATTTGTTGTAATGCGTTTAGTTAAAGAAATAAAACATCTGATATGTTCCATTCACATGTCTTTCTCTATATCTCTGCGAGAAATTTTTGTTAAAAGGCTTATCGAATTTTTGGGTGGAGAGCAATACCTTCTCTATACACTATGTGCATAGTACGTATAGAGAAAGTAAAAATTGATTGCTGAACTAAAAGCAGAGTTTTTGCTGCACATTGTTTGCTTCTACGGCTTCAGTAATTTCATCACGATCTAAAAAGCACTTACTGCTAAGCTTTTCCATATATTTATATCTGTATACAAATACCTCGTTTTTAAAACAGTTTGAATTATAAAGGGAATGACCATTTGGCGTAACTAAATAATAACTAAACTTATCTACATAAAACATTATTTACAAAGTTACAGTACCTTATTCTATTTTTCTCCTCTAGTTTTTTCCTGTTTTTATCTCCCGATCGCGCCGTGGCCGAGTGGTTAGACCACTCGCCTCCCGCCTAGGCGGCCCAGTTTCGATTCCAAAGCGACTACATGTAGGATTTGTGGTGCATTATGGCACAAGTGCGGGTTTTCTCCGGGTTCTTCGGTTTCCCCCGCCATCGCATTCACCGGTGCTCTATCTTCGGTTCATGTATCATCAATATCCTCGCTTGTGGTACTTTTGCAGTAAAAGCGGGCGTTAACCACCATAAAAAAAAAAAACAAAAAAGAATTGTCCTGCAATCTCTGTAGACATATATTGTCACGCAGTACTGGTTTTTCAATACCGACTTCTTATACTCTTCCACAGTTAAAATTATGACCCAAAATGGGACTGCCACTTTGTCTTTATCGGATCAGAAACATTTTCCCCAAAAGTCATATACGGTGTCCAAAGTGATCCATCGGTTTTTCTGAATTCTTTTATCAATATTTGCCTTCTGCCCTTCCATAACGATTGATGAACTTCCACTCTGGTATTTATCGTACACACTGGTTCATCCTTGATTACTCGTAAATTAGGCGCCATTTACTCACTGAAGATTCCTTCATTGCATTACCATACACTTGCGTTATTTGCCCATAACATCGATTGGCCGAACATTTTGTTCCCTCAAAAAAAAAAATTATGATGTGTCCCATTCACATGACTTTCTCTACATCTCTGTAACAAATTATTGTTATAAAGCTTATGCTAATTGAGAAATAATCTTACTACTTTATTTCTATGAACAGGAGTTGACAAATTCCTGTATGAGAAAAGATTGTTTTTCATAGCTGAAACCGAAAACAAGGAATATCTCAAAAACGATCCAATCGACGAAATTGTGTGTTTTAACGTGCTCTGCAATTTTTGTGTGGTAAGTTTTTGTTTAGCTCTTACGGTTTAGTAGTTAGGTAAAATTCCGTAAAATTCATTCAGAAAGAAATAGACTTCAGAGGCTATTCCCAGAAAATTCAAGATATAAATTTAATTTTTCAGGTAAATATCATTAATATATATTATTTTAATCAAAATCATTACAGTCCTTTTTAAGAAAATCAAAATGTTCGCAAAAAGTTCCTTGTAAATGGTAGCTTGGAGTGGGGGGATTTTTCTCAAAATCTTCGTGTCGCAACCCTGGAAGATACTAAACTTAAATGCCAAGTTTGGTATTTTACCCACTTTTCGTTTTTGAGTTATTGTGTTCACAGACACACACACACATACTCACGGATGTTTTTTTGAAAATGCTTTTTTGTATACAGGGGGCCCTAAAACGTATATTTCTGGTGAAATCTCGGTATTGAATTTTTGGGTGGAGTGCATTATATACATTATATACATAGTACGTGTAGAGAAAGCAGAAAACGAATAAGTTCTTTGGTGGCAGAAGAGTATAACGACACTGGTACCACGTGACAATAAGTGCCTTGATAGCAATGACGATTACGTTGAGAAATAGAATAAGGTAATGTAACTTTATAAATAAAGTTTTGTGTTGATAACTTTCGTTATTATTTAGTGATGGAAAACCGTCGGTCACTTTCTGGATGGCTCTGGTATTAACAAATTTAATTGTCTAGAACGCCAGTCAAGTTGGAGAGTAACTTGAGGGAGTCATAATAAACTTAAGGTGAAGTCAGCTGGCCCTAATTGCGGTCACTCGGTTCAGAACTTTGGCTCTGAGTCAAGCAACTGTCCGCAGTAATTACTGCTTTAATACTCACTGGGTCAAACTTGTCCAGCAGTTGGTACTACTCATTATAGATTCAGGTGGTATTACTCCTCCAGCGACAATACACCCCTTCACATGTTTCATTTTTGGCTGTGAAGAAGTTAGCTTAGAATGTACACTGCTTCTTCCGATGAACAATTTGGCAAAATGAAGTAATTAAATAATTTGGAACCGAAGAAAATGTTGAAATTAATGTATATAATATAAATCCTATGTTTAAACATTATCTACATTTTCTGTTAAGTAACTTTTGGTATGTTTCTTACGGTTTACAAGTTATGCAAAATTTCGCAAAATGTATTTAGGATAAAGATGTTTTCAAAGGCTATTCCGATAAAGTTCAAAGTATACATTTTGTCATATAAATATCTTTAATACACTAAATATTTTAATAATAATCGTTACATCTATTTTTGAGAAAACCAAAATTTTTGAATATTTTTACATATAAAGGGTATTTCGTGTTGCATCCCTTAAAGATAGTACTAAAACTTATATAACAAGTTTGGTATTTCGGAATTTTCGTTTTTAAGTTATCGTGTTCACAGTCACACGGACACACTGACACGCGGGCAAACACACAGACCTTTGTCTAAAAATATATTTTTACTTTCTCCATACGCACTATGTACATAGTGTATAGAGAAAGTATTGCTCTCCACCAAAAATTCGATACCGAGATTTCACCGGAAATATATGTTTTAGGGTCCCCAATATCCAAAAAAAGCATTTTCACAAAAAGGTCTGTGTGTGTGTGTGTGTGTGTGTGTGTGTGTGTGTGTGTGTCCGTGTGTCTGTAAACACGATAACTCAAAAACGAAAAGTCGGTAAAATACCAAACTTGGTATTTAAGTTTAGTATCTTCCAGGGATGCGACACGAAGATTTTGAGAAAAATCCCCCTCCCCAACTACCCTCTACATGGAACTTTTTTCGAAAATTTTGATTTTCTCAAAAATGGCTCTAACGATTTTGATTAAAATTTCGTATATTAAAGATATTTACCTGAAAAATGAAATGTATATCTTGAATTTTCTGGGAATAGCCTCTGAAGAGTAGTTTATTCTGGATGAATTTTACTAAATTTTGAATAACTGCTAAACCGTAAGAGATGGACAAAAACTTACCACACAAAAAATGTAGAGCACGTTAAAACACACAATTTATGTTATATACATTTTTTTCGTGGAGTTCGTCGTTTTTGTGACATTCCTTATTTTTGGTTTCTGCTATGAAAAAGGTATACATTTCTCATACCGGAACTTGTCAACTCCTATCCATATAAACAAAGGAACTTCATTGACATAGCAACCAGCTTTTTACTATCACTTTAACCTACGGTTGTCCCTTATTTCGCTTCTACTTACAAGGAAGCGAGTAATATGACTATTTCTGCTAATTTTTTCTGATTAGTATAACGTAAATTGAAGTTTAAGCTTTTTAAGAATTATTTGTTACAGGGATATGGAGAAAGTCATGTGAATGGTACACATCAGATTTTTTTATACAGGGGACCCTAAAACTTCTATTTCTGGTGAAATCTCGGTTTCGAATTCTTGGAATTGTTTTTCAAAGTGATGCGAGAAATTCAACTTTCCGGGACACTATAATTATGAACTTGGAATTTATTGTTCAGTTAATTAAAATGATAATTTAACTTGACTATTAAACTGCCAATGGAATGGCAGAAATTAGGCAATTTCAACCAATCGTGGTCATTTGCCTCGAGCGATATTTTCGAAAGATTTTATCGCAGCAGATGTTTATTTCTTTGAATGTTCTTTGTTCAATCTCCTGTCTTGGTTATTGGTAACAAGGTGACAACCAACCTTCATTTTTAATAACTGTTAGTTCCACAATTGTACTTTCAATTAATTCAGTTACAATGTTTATTTAAAGTTTTATCCAGTTCATAATGCGTAGTTCAAGAAAGGAGTGAAAATAATCATTATTTGTATTTGTAATAAATGAGATGAGTGCAATAACCTCAAATAAAATAACGTTGTTTTCCATTTCATGTATTGGTTATTAAAAGTTTCAATAAAATAATTGTTCCCTATTTATATTGTTGCTATTTGTTATTAGTACATTGGGTGTAGGCACGGTCGGGCTTATCATTCACATGACTTTCTCTACATCTCTGCAATAAATAATTCATAAAGTGCTAATGCTTTTATTTACTTAAGGCTAATCGAGAAAATATCATTAGTAGAAATAGTCTTATTACTTGCTTCCTTGTAAGTAGGAGGGAAATAAAGGAGTACCATAAGTTAAAAGCTGGTTGCTATGTGATTGAAATTCCTTTGTTAGTACGGATGTTGACAAATTCCTTTATGAGAAACATTTTTTAAAGCAGAAACTTAAAACAAAGAATATCTTAAAAACGATCAACTCCAAGAAAAAAATGTATATAACATAAATTGTGTGTTTTAATGTGCTCTACATTTTCCGTGTCCATTTTTGTCCATCTCTTACGGTTTAGCAGTTATGCAAAAATCCGTAAAATGTATCCGGAATAAAGTAGTCTTCAGAGGCTATTCCCAGAAAATGTTAGATATACATTATATTTGTCAAGTAAATATCTTACATATACGATATTGTAATCAAAGTCGTTAGAGCCATTTTTAAGGAACTCAAAATATTCAAGAAAATGTCTATGTAAAGGGTAGTTTGGGGTGGGGGATATTTGAATTCTTCGTGTTGCATTCTTGGAAGATAAGAAACTTAAATACCAAGTTTGATTTTTAACGGTCTTTTCGTTTTTGAGCTATGCTGTCCAAAGGCACACACAAACACGCACACACGCATACACACACGTACTCACGGAGTTTTTTCCATAAATGTTTTTTTTTTTTTGGATTCAGGGGGACTCAAAATTTTTGGATGCATTACAATACCTTCTATACACACTATGTACGTGTAGAGAAAGTAAATATTTGGCAAATAAACATGGTCGAATGCGTCATCTACCATTTGAAATATGATGTATTAGAAGCATATCCTGATAAAAGCGCTCTTCCTATATATTATAAATTATTAATAGTCTCTCTCGCTGAATTGTCTTATCAAATACAGCTCGTTTTTCATTTCTTAGGATGTCGCTTCGCTCTGAATTATGGACAAGATGAAAATACTCATGATGGTATTACTTATATAAAACTATAAAATTCTAAAAGAGCTTATTATAAACAATTTACACCGCGGCGAAAGCAATGTACACATATTATTTTCTCTGTAAACAAAACAAAAGCATATCTGTGAATGAGCAGAACGCCGGAGTGTTTCTAATTGGGCCGACGTTTTGGCGGTCAATAAAACACGTGTTTGTGTTAGAGGCGAACCAAACACAGCTTTGTTTTAATACAAGTAGGAAAATTACTCATAATGTATAAACTTTGTGGTGATGATCGCTAGGAGAATGATACTGTTTGTGTATCCATAACCAAATTAAATATTGGAGCGCTCTGTGTACGCAGTTTCAATTAGCTGCCTTTTATGAGGGCACCAAGAACTGAAAGCATCCTCCTCTATTGTTTGCTTGGAAACAAGCGAGCTCTGTTTGTGATCTATTTGAGCTTAGAGGAAGGAAGCGAGGCGTGAATGATAGGCTAACAGATTTGTTGGACTGGTGTTGAGGATGACACCAGAAATAGCTCCATTACCCTCTCAGATTATACAAATATAAACTCTCTCACTCTCTCTTTGTAATACTGGGTTTATTATATATCACGCAACCCAATGCGACGCTCTTAGTGTGACTACGTGCCCAGATATATTAGCTTATACCCAGGGTTGGTAGCCTTGCTGCTTGCCAAGCGGCAGACCTGGATTCGATTCCCAGTATCGAAGTGGGGATTTTTCCCCCCCCGGGGAGACCTGGACCGGGGTGCACTCAGCCTCGTGAGGTCTCTGGGGGACCAATTGAAGAGCTACTTGATTGAGAAGTAGCGGCTCCAGGTCGTGAAGACCGCATTAACCGATCGGGAGGATCGAAGTGCTGACCACGTCTCACTCACCAATACTGCATGCTGTCTGTAATGGACCGAGATGGGGACGCAGCGACCGGGCGGTAGGCCAAGGCTCGTAGTGTGCTGTGCCACGGAGTTGCAAAGTACCATCAGTGAAATATCCCTTTGACATTCTTTGAATATCTCTCTACTTTTAATTGTTTACTGATAGAAACCGTGTGTAGGACAGGAGTTGGATAGGTAGGCTCAGACTGAAAAATTCAATGTCATAGCCAGGATTTGAACCACGGATCTCCCGGGCTCTAGTAGGTTACTCTAGGCACAGATCTACCATGGTAACATGCCGACATAGCATTGAATTTCTCAACTGACTCGCATGTTTCCCGGTAAACCACAAGGTGACCTTGAGATTACAACCCCAATGGCGACTTACAATGTTGTAAGTACTTTAAGTTTCACGATTCAACTATTTTGGACAAGTGTGACAATTTTAGTTGTTTTCTCACAGAAACCGTGAGTAGAACAGGAGTTGGATAAGTCGCTATTGGAGTTGTCATCTCAAAATAATTGAGATCACTTTTTACTGTCTCTAGCTCCGTATGTATAATGTACGTAGGGATAGAGAGGTATTGTATTCTACCCAAAAATTCCATGTCAAGATTTCACCGGAAATACATGTTTTAGGACCCCCTGAATCCAAAAAAAGCATTTCCAGAAAAAGGTCCGTGTATGTGTGTGTGTCCGTGTGTCTGTGAACACGATAACTCAAAAACGAAAAGTAGCTAAAATACCAAATTTGGTATTTAAGTTCAGAATCTTCCAGGGATGTGACACGAAGATTTTGAGAAAAATACCCTCACCCCAAACTACCATTTACATGGAACTTTTTTCGAAAATTTTGATTTTATTAAAAATGGCTATAACGATTTTGATTAAAATATCGTATATTAATGGTATTTACGTTACAAATATAATTTATATCTTCAATTTTCTGGGAAAAGCTTCTAAAGACCTGTTTATTTTGGATGAATCTTGCTTAATTTGGCATAACTAGTAAATCATAAGAGATGGACAAAAACTTGTTGTACAAAAAATGTAGGCCTTGTTAAAATACACAATTTACGTCATATACATTTTTTTCGTGGAGCTTACCGTTTTCGAGGTATTCATTGTTATTTGTTTCAGTTGTGAAGTACTTCTACTTTTCTCAGACGGGCGAGTCCGTTTTTCTTTTGTTCTACTCCTGGCCAAGAAAAGAAGCGATTTGTGATGACAATCGCATAACGACAGCTTTTAAAACATTTGACTATCGTTTTAGCCTAGTGTATTCCCTTATTTTCTTCCTACGTTATAAGGAACTAAGTAATAAGAACATTGTGCTAATGAGTACCTCGATTAGCAAGGTGCAGAAAGAAGAAGAATCTTATGTAAGACGTTTGTAGAACGGCTAGAGAAAGTCATGCGAGAGTAACACAGCAGATTTTGATCCATTAAATGCTCGTCGCTTTGTGAAACAACTCAGCTTCGATTCGCTTTCTATGGTCCAGTTTGAGAAAAGTATATTTTAAAGCTTAAACCACTAACTAGTAATATCTCAGAAACGATCAGTTCCACAAAAAGTCATGATATGTTCCATTCACATGAGTTTTTCAACATCTCTGCAACAAATTATTGTTAGAACGCTTATGCTTCTATTTACTTAATGCTAATCGAAGAAAAAATAAGTAGAACTCTTATTACTTGCTTCCTTGTAAGTAGAAGCGAAATAAGGGCGTACCATAGGTTAAAGTGACAGTCAAAAGCTGGTTGCTATGTGACTGACGTTCCTTTGTTTGTATGGACAGGAGTTGACAACTTTCTGTATGAGAAAGTTTTTTAAAGCTGAAAACAATAACAAGGAATATCTCAAAAACGATCAGCTCCATGATAACAATGTAATGGGTATAAATTGTGTTTTATTGTGATCTACATTTATTGTTTAGTAAGTTTTTGTCTATCTTTTACGGTTTACCAGTTATGCAAACTTCAGTAAAAATCATCCAGAAGCTATTCGCAGAAAATTTGAGATACACGTTTTATTTTGCAAGTAAATATCCTAAATATAAGGGATTTTAATCAAAATAGTTAGAGCCATTTTTAAGAAAATCAAAATTTTCGAAAATGTTTCCATGTAAAGTGTAGTTGGGGGTGCGGGAATTTTCTTGAAAATCTTTGTATCGCATCCTTGGAAGATAAGTTTTTAACGGTCATTTTGTTTTTAGCTATGCTGTCCACAGACACACAGACAGACACACACACGGATATTTTTCTAAAAATAGTTTGTTTTTTTTTTATTCAGGAGGTATCAAAACGTATATTTTCAGTGAAATCTGGGTATCGAATTTTTGGGTGCAATACATAACCTTCTCTATACACTATGTACATATTACGTGTAGAGAAAGTAAAAATGCTGAAAGAAGATTACCTATACAATGTCACAATGCACTATCTATATTTACCTCTGGGATAATGCAGTGTTTGATAGGACGAGTGCCTGCTAAGCGGATTTCAGCCGAGAGATTGCACATGCAGTGGTCGTATTTCCGGATGCAGAACATGGACAAAGTTTCAGGAACAATACGACCTGGGCATCTGTGTTCACTTCTCAGAGTTTCTGTTTACCATCATCGCCAGAATAAATACCTTACGTCATTTGTATGCATCAAATTAACCCATTTTAGTACTTTGGTACAATACTCAAAGTTGCTATTAAAACGCAGTTTTGTCTGTCTCTGTTGTGTGGCGGTAGTGTCTCCGTCACGATCAAAAGGTACCGAGTTCGAATCTCAGTTAAAGTGACTTACCTGGATAATCTTTTTTTCGGGATTTTCTTTATCCTGCGAAGAATAATGTCGAATAACTTTAACCTCCATGGCTCCCATAATCAAAATAAAGCTTTATTAGCAGAAATAGACTCATTACTTGCTTCCTTGTAAGTAGAAGCGAAATAAAGGAGTGCCACAGTTCAAAAGCTGGTTAGTAGGTGACTGAAGTTCCTTTGTTTGTATGGACACGAGTTGACAAATTCCTGTACAAGAAAAGTATAAGATTTTAAAGGTGACAAAAAATGAAGGAATATCGCAAAAACTATAAACTCTAGGAAGAAAATGTTAATAGCATTAATTGTGTGTTTTAGCGTGTTCTACAGTTTCTGTGTCGTAATTTTTTTGTCTATTTATTAGGGTTATGCAAATATCTGTAAAATTCATCCAGAATAAAGCAGTCTCCAGAAAATTAAAAATATACATTTTATTTAACGTAACTCCATGGCACGACAGCTCACGGGGAACCTTGGCCTACCGCCCGGCCGCTGCGTCCCCCATCGCGGTCCACTACAGACGTCATGGATGGGGTGCAGTATTGGAGGGTGAGACGTGGTCAGCACCTCGAGCCCCCCCGGCCGGTTAATGCGGTTCTCATGACCTAGAGCCGCTACTTCTCCACCAAGTAGCTCCTCAAGTGGCCCACCAGGGACCTTACGAGGGTGAGTACGCCCCGGGCCAGGTCTCCCAGCGGGGAAAAATCCCCGCGCCGGTACTGGGGATCGAACCCAGGTCTCCAGCTTGGTAAGCAGCTGCGCTACCACCGCGCTAAGGAGACGACCAGACATTTTATTTGTCAGGTAAATATATTTAATGTATTTTATTGCAATCAAGATCGTTAGAGTTATGTTTAAGAAAATCAAAATATTCGTAAATTTTTTCCATGTAAAATGTATTTTCCGGTGGGAGGATTTTTCTCAAAATCTTCATGTTGTATCCCTGTAAGATAGTTAACTTAAATACCAAGTTTGGTATTTTACCGAGTTTTAGTTTTTGAGTTATTGTGTTCTCAGTCACACGGACACACATGAACCTTTTTGGGATACTGGGGACCCTGAAACGACTTTTTCCGGTGAAATCTCGGTATCGAATTTTTGAGTACAATAGAATACCTTCTGTATACACTGTGTACATAGTACGTGTAGAGAAAGTAAACAATTAGTTGTAGTAACAGCATACATGGCCTAAACACAAATTTCCCTCTTCTATCTCCGGCTAGCGATATCAAATGCTGACAGCGAGAGAATTTTCTGTGTGTATAACGTAGTTTCAACAAGCAGGCCAGTGTCACAGCATGTTACGTGTTCCATGTCGCGTGTATATCTGATTTTTGACACTTGATTCTATTCATTACACTGATTTGAAATAAAAGGTTTAGAAATTTTAAATAGAAAGTTTTCAAATTAATGTCACTTTGCCTACCAGTCAATTTTTATTTCAGTTTTGTTTTAACTAATTAATTTATCAAATACTATTAAAGTGATTTTCACTTCCTCTAGCAAGCATGTACAATTTACGAAGTATAAAGAAAAGGTTTGTATTCCACCCAAAAATCGGTGCCAATATGTAAGTAGAAATACATTTTTGAAAACCCTTATTCCGAAAAATGCTTTTTAGAAGAATATTCGTGTGCAGCATAGATAAAAAATCAGACGTGTTCCATTCATATGACTTTCTCTATATCTCTGCAACAAATTATTGTTAAAAAGTTTATGATTGTATTTACTTCTTACTAACCGAGAAAAAATCAGCAAAAATAGTCCTATAACTTGCTTCCTTGTAAGTAGAGGCGAAATAAGGGAGTATTATTGGCTAAAGTGATAGTCAAAAGTTGGTTGCTATGTGACTGAACTTCCTTTGTTTGTATGGACTGGAATTGCTAAATTCCTCTATGAGAAAAGTATGTTTTTAAAGCTGAAATAAAAAAATAAACAAAGAGTATCTCAAAAATGATCAACTCCACGCAAAAATATACACAAAATAAATTGTGCGTTTTAAGGTGCCCTACATTTTTTGTGTTACAAGTTTTTCTCCACATCTTACGGTGTAGCAGTTATGCACACATGCATAAAATTCATCCAGAATGAAGTATCCTTCAGAGACTATTCCCAGAAAATTCAAGATATACATTTTATTTGTCGTGTAAATACCTTTAATACGCAAAACTGTAATCAAAATCGTTAGAGCCATTTTTGAAAAAAATCAAAGTTTTCGAAAAAAGTTCCATGTAAAGGGCAGTTGGGGTGGGGGATTTTTCACAAAATCTTCGTGTCGCATCCCTGGAAGATACTAAACTTAAATACTAAGTTTGGTATTTTACCGACTTTTCGTTTTTGAGTTATTGTTTTCATGGCCACACAGACACAACCACATACGGACCTGTTTCCGAAAATGCTTTTTTTAGACAAGGGGGACCGTAAAACATATATTTCCGGTGAATTCTCGGTATCGAATTTTTGGGTGGAGTGCAATACCTTCTCTATACACTATGTACATAATGCGCGAAGGGAGTATAAACAGCTCTTACGGGAAAAGAGACCTATGTGGCAAGACAAAATTACTCAGAAAATTAGTAATATGTTAACACGGGGGGATAACGCTGAGATGTGGCAAGTGGTAAAACATTTAAGAGGCAACCGTCAGGCACCCAACGAAATTTCTCCCAGAAAATGGACAATGCATTTTATGGGAATATTCGGGAAAGGTGAAAGGGAAGGAATTTTTATAAAGGAAGTGCAAATTTTGGGAAATCTTGAGATCCCAATACTGGACGAACAAATATCAGCACGAGAAATAGCACAGACGCTGAAGAGTCTGAAGGAAGGCAAAGCTCCAGGGTTGGATGGGCTGCCCCCGGAAGTTTTTAAAGCCGCAGCCAATGTTAATGAGTTTGGTAGGAGTATGCTCCAGATATGTAACAGATTGTTTATTGATGGGAATTACCTTACCTGTTGGGGAAAGGACATTATTCATCCCGTTTATAAAGGGAAGGGAACTATTGGAAATCCGGATAACTATAGGGGGGCTACTCTTTTGCCTATTATGGAGAAAATTTATTGTAGAGTGTTATATAACCGAATAAAGGACTGGGAATCTAAATTTGGCAAACTTTCAAAATTTCAAATGGGTTTCAGAGAAGGACAAAGTACCATAGATGCCGCTTTTATATTAGACACTTTAAGGACGAAGCAACTGTTAGTTAAGCGGGGAAAGCTTCATTGTGCTTTTGTGGACTTTAAGAAGGCATTTGACTCCATCATTCGAAATGCATTATGGTACAAACTAGGCAGAAAGGGGTTATCAAGTAAAATGGTTAGAGCATTGCAGGCAATGTATCAAAATGTCGAATTCTGTGTGAAGTACGACAGAAACAGAGTGTCCGAGAGCTGCCGAAGCTATAGGGGAGTGAGGCAGGGTTGTACTTTATCTCCCTTGCTATTTAATCTCTTTGTGGATGATTTTACTGATACAATGATAGCAGAGAATATTCAAGCGCCAGTAGTAGCGGATTTGCAGATCCCAACACTTTTATACGCAGACGATTTAGTATTGTGCTCTACGACAGTAAACGGATTGCAACGAGGACTGGACAAACTTAAGAATTATTGCGATGAATGGCTACTTACAGTTAATGTGAATAAGACTAAGGCAATGAATTTCAAAAAGGGTCGTGTTTATAGCAGGGAGGAGACTTGGACATATGCAGGACAGATACTGGACAATGTTAAATCTTTGATGTACTTAGGACTCACACTTACAATGAACGGAAAATGGACAAATCACATTGACATTGCGAAACACAAGGCAAGGGTGAAAGCGGCGGAAGCTCTCCGGATACGCTACAGAATACCGAATATATACATAACCTTAATGGAAACTGTATACGGAGCGACAGTTAGATCCACGATGACATACGGAGGAGAAATATGGGAGTGGGAACAAACAGGAAATCTGGATCAAGTGAGAACCCAATTTTTGAAAGGAATTCTGGGTGTAGGGAGGGGTACGGCAAACTGCGGAATAATGAGGGAATTCGGGGCACATAGTGAAACGATAGAGTGCAAAATCAGAGCAGTTAAATATTGGATGAGAATCGTTCACGGAAACCAATCTCTAATTAGGGCAGTCTGCTACCGTGAACAGTTGCCAATGGAAGGTAATTTGACGTGGACATCAAAACTAAAGAAAGGGTTGGAAACCATTGGGATGGGAGACATTTGGATGGCGGGGCAGGAAAACAGGCGAAGTATTTGGAGAAAAATTAAGAAACGTCTCTGTGATATTGACAGCCAGCAAATGATTGCGCTATGCACAGAGAAGGTGTCAGTAGAAGTACAGTCTGGGCTGAAATCGGAGTGGGGTATGGAGCAATACATCAAAACAGGTACCAAACTCATTAGAGAGGGGCTCGCGTGGATTAGACTAAGAGCATGGAGGAGCACGAAAATTTCTGACGAGAATGGTACGAGAATCTGTCCCATTTGCGAGGAGGAAGAGTCGTGGACTCACATCTTGGCAAGATGTAGGGGTACGTAGGAATGACGGGAAAAATATTTGCCGCGATTTTTTACCACTGCGAATGTAGGGCTAGAAGCATGTTGGACGCTACTGGCAGGCACGGAAAACATAGACGGGCTAGGTAAATTTATAGTTAAGGCAAGACATCTGAGATCTGAGGAGGCTGCCAATAGAGAAGGGGGGGGGGGATAAGATCAACTAAACAAAAGTGACTACAATGTTCTACACACATATATATTATGTCATACTTAGGTCACTGTTGTGCTAGGGTTGTATATATTATGTGTATATATGTCTTTTAAGTGTAATTATCTATTATAAGAGAGTGCATTTATGAAGGTGTACTCTGTGCTGTAAATTTAATTTGCTATACTTTAATATCTCTGTATCTTTATTTTCGGATTCACTCTTAATTTTATTGTTGTTTAAGATTGCTTTTGACTGTGTATTTCTTTTGTCTTTTTATTTTCGTGTTTACTGTTCTAATTCTTTGTTGTGGTTGTTGTTTTAATATTGCTTGTAATGTGTATTGCAAAAGCACGTACGGTCTGTGGACCCGTGCGACTGTTTAAATTCTATGTATGATATTACTATGTTAATAAATACACTTATTCATTCATTCATTCATTCATTCATGTACATAATGCGTATAGAAAAAGTAAAAATCAGACGTGTTCCATTCACACGACTTTCTCTACATCGCTGTAACAAAGTATTGTTAAGAAGTATATTCTTCTACCTATTATGATAATCAGGATAAACATTATCACGAAGATTTTCAGAAAAATGTGCCCCCTCAAACTACCCTTGACATGGAGAAATTTTCGAAAATTTTGATTTTCTCAAAACTGGCTCTTAAACGGTTTCGATTAAAATACCGTATATTAAATATATTTATATGGTAAATAAAATATATATCTTTAATTTTCTGGAAATGTCCTCTAAATACCTCTTTAATCTGGATGAATTTTGTTGAGTTTTGGGTAACTGGTAAACCGTAAGAGTTAGATAGCTGCACAACAAATTTTAGTCTCGTTAAAACACACATTTAATGCCACATCTATAGGTTTTTCATGGATTTGACCATTTCCGAAATATTCCTTGTTATTTGTTGTAGATTTACACCAGTATATTAGCACGCTTTATATTTTATTAGTTTGATTATTATTTTTTGCATAGGTTTAACATAGGAAAGATATCTGCTTCAGTAACCAAGACTGGGCAGATTGCAGAATACAAAAAATTAGGGTGAGAAGTTGCTATTGTATATGCCAAGGCTACTTCTTTTGTCAATCCTGAAACACAAATGCTTTTGTAAGAGCAAGGTTTTAGCGCATAATAGGAATAAGTAACAGGGAGTTTTATAGACAGGTGTTTTTCCCTAAAAGTTAGCAGCTCGGGACTTTTCCAATATAAAGAGCGGTCACGTGAGTACAAGATAAGTAACTTCCGAAATGAACCATGTGACAGCTTTATTTTCGTGCTTCTTTGTACCCAATCAGGAATGAGCCCTAAGATTGGGGCGCACACAAGGAAATAGGCTTTTTATGCTATACGCTGTAGGCTGTATGTTGTCCACAAGTGGATGCGGCAGTGTTGGTGGTCGAGTAAGTGATATTCTTACGCGAAACATTGTAGTTATCTCATGAGCTGATATGTCACGTAATTGGGAAGCACGCGGTAATTATCGATAACCGTAGAAAACGAGAACTTAGTAAGCAGAAGAAAATAGCACTAGTTATCAGCATTTATTTCAGGTTTTCACTAACTATGTCGGGAGTCGCTCGTAGGATTGGTGCCTCAATAAGTAACAAAGGTATTGAGTATTAATACTGAAGAATCCTAAGTGAAGTACTTCTGTTTGTGGGTCTACCCAGTGTGACATACCCCAGTCATTCTTTCTCCCCTCAGTGAGAGTCAAATTTGAGTGTTCTATTTGGATGAGCATAGCCAGCGCATCAAAGAACTTCAAAGAGGTATGTACACGCTCGTTTATAAAGTATTTCACTGCCACTAATTCAGACTGACTCCAAGGTAGACGAAATTTACTGCAACAGATCTAAAATGCTTAAGCTCTTCACACATGGAAGGTGCGAACTCCTGGCCTTGCATAAAAACGGAATTTCAACCATATGGCAACCAATTTTTAAAATATTTGTCCATCGTTTTAGCCTAGTGTACTACCTTATTACCCTTCTACTTTCAAGAAAGCAAGTAATTACGAAACTTTCTGCTAATGTTTATCTCGATTATATAAAGTAGATAGATGAATAGATTTTAAAAATAATTTGTTTCAATGTAGAGAAAGTCAAGTGATTAGAACATAATTATCAGATGTTTTTAAAAATTAGCTCTTACGATTCTGTTTAAATAAAAATTTACCCTCTTCATTATGGTGACATTTGTAAAACTCGTAAGCCGTAACAGATAGACAAAAACTTACTGCAAACTTATAGATCTCACTAAAACACGCAATTTATGTATTATACATTTTTTGTATATATAACCGTTTCCGAAAAAAAAAAATGCTTGTTATTTGTTTCAATTTTAAGCTACTTAAATTTGTATCAAGCGGGGAATCAACTTTCATTTATTCTCTTTTGTTTTATTACAAAAGTGAACAGAAGCTCAATTGTTTCAGATATTGATCACCATTTAAGGAGACAAGGTAGTCTGAACAACGGAAATTAAGCTTAAGTGAGTTGAATTACCACTGCTCTTATAGAGTTCATTTTTTCCCCCAGAAATTTGTATAAATTATTCTATAAATCATTAAACTTATTTCAAGCGGTTTTTTGCATTAATAGCTGATGCGTTTGAGTCTATAAAAGTATTTCATTCAGCAGAAAAGTAATAAAACGTGTGAATTCATGTCCCTTTCTCTCAGATACTACTTGTAATACATAATCACACTTTTGCATGCCTTTTCTTAGTATAATCATCTATCTTATGACCCTAATTATTTAGCAATGATACAATTTCAGTATAAATAAGAAAGAATGTTTGCAAATTCAAAAAAGGAAAAATGTGGAACATTTGCAATGTTGTTGCTTTTTTAATATAATCAATATATACTATAACATCACGATGTGTTTCAGAAAATTCAGCCATGTGTTGTGCATATGTGCTGAAAAGTCCTGTTTTCCAGCTCTCATGGTTTCTGAGAAAAAAGTACATAAGAATCCAAACATGCTGTTTTGAGAAAACTGAATTTAAAGATACAAATTTTCTAAAAAGGAGCATTGCATAGCAGCTTTAAAGAAATGCAGACTGGCATTTAAATTATATTTAAATTGATTAAAATCCTCTTAACCACCCAAAAGTGTACATTTTCTGAAGATAGAGATTTGATTAGAGCCAAAAATAAAAAATCTGATGTGTTCCATTCACACGACTTTCTTTACATCTCTGCAGAAAGTTATTTTTAAAAAGCTAATGATTTTAATTTACTTCATGCTAATCGAGAATAGATTAGCAGAAACACTCTTATTACTTGCTTCCTTGTAAGTAGAAGTGAGCTAATGTTAAAGTGATAGTCAAAAGTTGGTTGCTATGTGGCTGAAGTTCCTTTATTTGTACGTACAGGAGTTGACAAATTCCTGTATGAGAAAAGTATAAGTATTTCATAGCTGAAATCAAAAACAAGGAATATCTCAAACACGATCAACTCCAGGAAAAAAATGAATGGAGCATCAATTGTGTGTTTTAATTTTTTCTACATTTTTCAGTGGTAAGTTTTTGTCCATCTCTTACAGTTTAGTAGTTATATAAAATTCCGTAAAGATTCCTTCAGAATAAAGTAGTATTCAGAGGCTATTCCCAAAAAATTCAAGATATACATTTTAATTGTCTGGTAAATATCTTTAATATACGATATGTTAATCAAAATTGTTAGAGTCATTTTTGAGAAAATCAAAATTTTCGAAAAATTATCCATGTAAAGGGTACTTGGGGTGGGGGAGATTATCTTTAAAATCCTGGAGTCGCATCCTTGGATGATACCAAATCTAAATACCAAGTTTGGTCTTTAACGAACTTTTTTGGATTCAGCGCGACTCAAAATACTACATACTCTATACACCATATGCATAGTACGTGTAGAGATGGTAAAAATGTTATTTTTTGCCATTTCAGATTAGGTATTTTATCCTCTTAAAAGATTTGGCTATCGCTTTAGACTATGTATTCGCTAACTTCCCTTCTACTCACAAGGAAGCAAGTAATAAGTCCAATTATGCTAATTTTTACTTTCTCAATACGTACTATGTACATTGTGCATAGAGAAGGTATTGCTCTCCACACAAAAATTCGATACCGATATTTCACCGGAAATATATGTTTTAGGGTCACCAATATCCAAAAAAAGCATTTTCACAAAAAGGTCCGTTTGTGTGTGTGTGTGTGAGTGTGTGTGTGTGTCCGTGTGTCTGTGTGTCTGTGAACATGATAACTCAATAACAAAAAGTCGGTAAAATACCAAACTTGGTACTGAAGTTTAGTATCTTGCAGGGATGCGACAACGAACATTTTTAGAAAAATTTCCCCTACCCCAACTACCGTTTACATGGAACTTGTTTCGAAAATTTTGATTTTCTCAAAAATGGCTCTAACGGTTTTGATTAAAATTTCGTATATTAAAGATATTTACCTGACAAATAAAATGTATATCTTGAATTTTCTGAGAATAGCCTCTGAAGAGCAGTTTATTCTGGATGAATTTTACTCAATTTTGAATAACTGCTAAACCATAAGAGATGGACAAAACTTATCTACAAAAAATGTAGAGCATATTAGAACGCACAATTTATGTTTTATACATTTTTTTAGCGGAGTTCGTCGTTTTTCATCCTTAATTTCGGCTTCTGCTATGAAAAACGTATACTCTTCTCATACAGGAACTTGTCAACTCCTATCCATATAAAGAAAGGAACTTCTTTGACATAGCAACCAGCTTTTGACTATCACTTTAGCCTATGGTAGTTCCTTATTTCACTTCTACTTGCAAGGAAGCAAGCAATAAAACTATTTCTGCTATTTTTTTTTTTTTTTGATTAGCATAAAGTAAATAGAAGTATAAGCTTTTTAAGAATAATTTGTTGCAGGGATATAGAGAAAGTCATGTGAATGTTAAACATCAGATTTTAATCTAGTTTAGAGTGATGTATATAAAATAATAATATTTTGTAAGAACAGTTTGTATATGGAATAGCTAGATAAAGTTTTGTGAGTGCAAACCCTTTTAAACTAATTTTAAACGCAAATCTTGGTTGTGGTATTCTGTGAGGAATGGTCTATTACAGTTCCATCATCGCGTCTCTAGGAGTGGAGTGTTCTATTTGTACCTCTGCTAGGTAATGGATGCTACAGGGAATTGAGGTAGACAACGACAAGATGAGAAACTGGGACAACTGGAAATTAACTAATGGAACCAGATGTTCAACTACTGCTCAAAACTTCCTGTAACAGTGGCATTAGTTCAGCCCCTAACTCCACTATTATCATACGATATCTATAACGAACAATCTGTGTAAATTCAGACACAGTACATCGTTTATATACACATCGGTTTACAAGTTTACTTTCTCTACACGTACTATGTACCCAAAAATTACATACATGTTTTGGGTCCCCCTTAATCCAAAAAAAAGTATTTTTAGAAAAATGTTCGTGCGTTTGTGTATCTGTTGGACTTAGTATTTAAGTTTTGTATCTTCAAGGATGCGTCACAAAGATTTTCAAGAAGACATTTTTTTCGAAAATTTTGATTTTCTCAAAAATGGCTGTAATTATTTTAATTAAAATACCGTATATTAAAGATATTTACCTCACAAATAAAATGTATATCTTGAATTTTCTAGGAATAGCCTCAGAAGCCTACTTTATTCTGGATGTAGAGCACGTTAAAACACACAATTTATGTTATATAATTTTTTTCGTGGAGTTGAACCGTTTTTGAGGTGTTCCTTGTTCTTGGTTCCAGATTTGAAAAAGTCTTATTTTTCTAATACAGGAATTTCTGTCTACTCCTTTCCATACAAACAAAGAAACTTCAGTCACATAGCAACCAGCTTTTGGCTATCACTTTAACCCATGATACTGCCTCATTTCACTTCTACTTACAAGGAAGCAAGAAATAAAATTATTTCTGCTAATTTTTTCTCGATTAGCATGACGTAGATAGAAGTATAAGCTTTTTAACAATAATGTGTTGCAGAGATGGAGGGAAAGTCACGTGAATGAAAACATGAGATTTTCGTACCGTTTTCTTATAGTGAACATTTTTAAATTACTGGGTATATATAGAAATCTCATATGTTCCATTCATATACCTTTCTCTACATCACTGTAAAAAAGTATATCTTCTGTCTAGTTTATGTAACCGAGATAAGCATTATCAGAAATTGGATAGGTAGAGTCTGAATGAAAAATGCAATGCCATAGCCGGGATTTGAACCACTGAGCTACCAGATGGAGACCAGGAGATCCCTGATTCAAACCCCGGCTATGACATTGAATTTTTCATTCTGACTGCACCTATCCAACTCCTGTCCTACACACACGGCTTGTGTGAAAAAACAATGCATCCAATACCAATTGACCATTAATAGTTGGCTATGCAATGAATCCTGGGACTTAAGTTACTTACAACATTGTAGGTCACCGACGCAGCGGCCGGGCGGTAGGCCAAGGTTCCCCGTGAGCTGTCGTGCCATGGAGTTATGTTATTGTAGGTCACCATTGAGGTTGTCATCTCAAAATAATTTGAGATCACCTTGTGCTTTTCCGGGAAACATGCGAGTCAGTTGAGAAGTTGAATGCTATGCCGGCATGTTGCTATGGTAGCTCAGTAGCAGAGAAACCTCCTAGAGATCGGGAGACCCGTGGTTCAAACCCCGGCTATGACATTGAATTTTTCAGCCTCACTCGTATGTTTCCCGGTTATCCACAAGGTGATCTCAAATTATCCAACTCCTGTCCTACACACTGCTTGTATGAAAAAACAATTAAACCATTATCAGAAATGTTCTTAATTACTTAGTTCTTTGTAAGTAGAAGGAAAATACGGGAATACATTAGGCTAAAGCGATAGTCAAATACCTTAATAGCTGGTGTCTATGTAGTCGAAATCCATTTCTATGTAGGGCTAGAAGTTGACAGGTTTTCGTGGGAAACAAAGTTTAAGTATTTTAAATCGATATAATTAATTTTATTTTTAACAATAATGTGTTGCAGAGAAAAAACAAATTTATGTGAATGAAACACATCAGATCATTTCTTCTTCTTCTTAGTGCGATAAAGACGTTACTTAAGTTTAATATCTTTCAAGGATATGACACAAAGATTTTTATAAAAAATCTCTCAAACCCAAATTACCCGTTTCATGGAAAAAGTTTTGAAACTTTTGTTTTTCTCAAATATGGTTCTAACTATTCTCATTAAATTCCTTATGTTTAAGATATTTTTATAATAAACGAAAGTTATATCTTGAATTTTCTCAAAATAGATATGAAAAGTTTATTTGTAGTGAAATCTCTGTATTGTATTTTTGGTTAGAGTTTAATATCTTCTCTATCTGTGTAATGTATTTCCCTAAAAAGTAGAGAAAGTAAAATAATAATTAGTGCTATTCTGTAATATGAAAAAACAAAGTATTATGGAGTTTATGAAAAAAATTGACAACCAATTTAATTCCTAGGTGTTTTTGCATTTACGTAGACTTCTAACAAATGAAAACAATCGACAAAACTTGTTTTCATTTGTTAATGCGAGGTGTAAACTGTTACTGCAAAACAAACGGGATTTCTTCCTCTTTTTAATGCGGTAAAGAAGGTAGTTAACGCCATCTCTACGTGAATCACAGACACTAACGAGAGAGGAGGAATTATTTTAAGCATGACAGTGCAACACCTGTAATGCACATTTTATCCGCTTCCTGTTAAATTCTCGGTGTTTTAATGGATATTTATTTGCCAGCTGTTATCATAAATCGCAGATTCAACTCTGTTATGAGTGTATTTCGCATAAACCGCGCCATAATATCGCATATATGCGAGAGCTGGGGAAAAAGAAACGAATAAAGTTGACAATAAAACCGTGTTCAGCGGTTTGGGTTGGAATTACGTCATTCAGTGACGCAATGCTGAACCTTCAATTACATTTCAGCATGCCTTATTTTGTCGCAGCTTCTGCTATACTGTCAACTGCCATAAGGTATACCAATTTTTATGTTCTCTTCATCCATTATAAACATAGTATATAGATAAGTTTTCTTCAATTACTGTTATATTTATAATTATTGTTATTACTTTCTGTACACGTACATAATGTATAGAGAAAGTATTGCACTCCAATAAAAAATTCGATACAGAGATTTCACCGGAAATATATGTTTTAAGATCCCCTATATCCAAAAAAAAAACAAGTTCACAAAAATGTCCGTGTGTGTGTCCGTGTATCCGTGCGTCTGTGAACACGATAACTCAAAAACGAAATGTCGGTAAAATACCAAACGTTTAAGTTTAGTATCTTCCAGGGATGCAACACGAAGATTTTGAGAAAAATCCCCCCACCCCAAACTACCCTTTACTTTGAACATTTTAATTTTTTTCTAACAATTTTGATTACAATATAAAAGATATTTACCCGCCAAATAAAATGTATTTCTTAAATTTTCTAGGAATAGCCTCTGAAGACTACCTTATTCTGGATGAATGTTACGGAATTTTGCATAACTGCTAAACCGTAAGAGATGGAAAAAAGATTACCACAAAAGAAATGTAGAGCACTTTAAAACATGCAATATATATTATGTGCATTTTTTCATGGAGTTGATCTTTTTTGAGATATTCCTTGCTTTTTGCTTCAGCTTTAAAACACTTATACTTTTCTCACACAGGACTTTGTCAGCTCCTGTCCAATTAAACAAAGAAATTTCAGTGACATAGCAACCAGCTTTTGACTATCACTTTAACCTATAGTACTCCCTTATTTCGCTTCTACTTACACGGAAGCAAGTAATAAGGATATTTCTGATATTTTTTTTTTTTTCGAATAGCATGAAGTAAATAGAAGCACAGGCTTTTTACAATAATTTGTTGTACTGATGTAGAGAAAGTCGTGTGAATGGAACAGATCAGATTTTTTTTTTTTTTTTTTTTTAGCTTAACGTCGTTTAACGACGATGAATGCAATTAGTGAAATGCTGCACAAATGATCGTCGGGATAATGGAGTTTAAAGTTACTCGACATTGTCTTCTCCGGTTAAGGGAAAACTCAAAAAAAAAAAAAAAACTTTATCTATGTTACTCACCCTAAGCGAGATTCAAACTGGTGACCTGTTGAATGTGAGGCAGACACGCTACCACCCAGGGGGCATAAAATCTGTTATATTTAAGATATATACATGCCAAATTTAATTTTCTGGGAACAGCTTCTCAAAACCTCTTTATTCTGGATTACTTTTTAATTTCTCTACTTGTACTATACATAGTGTATAGAGAAGGTATTGTATTGCACCCAAAATTCAATACCGAGATTCCACCAAAGATCCCCTGAATCAAAATAAATAAATAAATAAAATGAAGCATTTATGGAAAAATGTCTGTGTGTTTGTGTCTATCTGTGAGTGAGTGAGTGAGCGTTGAGTGAGTGTGTGTGTGTTTGGTAGCGTTTAACGCCTCTTTTACTACTTATGTCACCACAAGCGATGACACTGATGATACATGAAATAAGATGGAGTGCGATGGCGGGGGAAACTGGAGAACCCGGAGAAAACTCGCCTCAGCGCCGCTTTGTCCACCACAAATCTGACATGCGGTCGCTTGGGATCGAAAGTCTAGGTGAGAGGCGAGCGGTGTAACCAATTGGCCACGGCGTGGCCACGGCGTGGCCTGTGTGTGTGCTTAGCGCAAATACGAAAACTCTTCGAGTCCCGCCTTGGGCATGGGTGTTTCTGTATTTGTAAATGTGTCTATGTTTGTGTATGTATATGTAAAATGAAAACGTTAAGAACAATAAGGTCTAAAACAAAAACTCCGTTAAATACCAAACTTGGTATTTAGGTTCAATATCTTCCAAGCATGCGACACGAACATTTTCAAGAAAATCCTCCCACGCCCAACTACCCTTTAAATGGGAAAAAAAATCTGAAATGTCGATGTTCTCAAAAAAGTCCCTAATAATTTTGATTAAAATATCTTATATTGATGATATTTACACGAAATATTAAATGTTTATCATGAATTATCAGGGGGTAGACTCTGAAAATCTCTTTAATCCTGGATGAATAATTTTTCAGAATTTTGCATAACTAGTAATCGTAACAGATAAACAAAAATTTACTGCCGTATAATGTAGCCCTTGTTAAAACAAATAATTCATGTCATATATATTTTTTTCTGGGTTCACCGTTTGTTATTAATTTCACATTTGAAATATTTAAACTTTTCTCGCCTAGGAACTTGCCAACTTCTGTTCATGTAAAGAAATGGATTTTAATCACATAACAACCACATATTAAAACATTTGACTATCACTTTAGCCTAGTGTCCTCCCTTACACAAACTGTTGGACAACAAGCTTTCCTGGAAATTCCACATAATGGAAAAAGTTATGAAATGTTTTATCTTAAGAGGACTTAGGATGGGTGTTTCAATTAGCACTTTATTGAATATTTATTATAGTTTATTTCATTGCCATTTAAGCTATGGTATTTTGCTCTGGGATAGCAGTGGGGAAGCCAATCAAGTATTATTGCTCCAGACAAAGGCTTTGAGAATAATAAAACTTTGAAGTTTTCGCCAAAATTGTGCACCTATTTTTAAATCATTTGGAATTTTAGCAGTGGCATCTTTGTGTGTCTTTGCATGCTTGAATTTTATTCATCTCCAAAAGACAGATGAGTTACTTTTTTCTGATACACATAACCACTATACAAGGAGTAGAAATAATATGATACCTCGTAAATTTTCGTTACAGAAATCTGTAAACTCTCATCTCTATCTTGGAGTGAAATTGTAAAATAAACTACCCTTAAATATAAGAGAAATTGTAAATAAAGACTCTTTTAAAATTAATGTTAAAAAACAGAATAAAGGAACTTAATTTTTACAACGTATAAAAATGTTTAAATATAGATGCATTTTAATGACTTGCTGATGAAACCTATTGCATTGTACGAATGCCAAATGGTGAAATAAGTTATCCATATTATTATTTCTCTTCTGCTTATAAGGAAGCAAGTAATAAGAACGTTTTTGATAATGTTTATCTCGATGAGCAAGAAGTAAACAGAAGTACGCATATGTGTGGGAGCTGGGGGAAAACCCGTGCTCAGCGGTTTGGGTTGGAATTACGTCATTCCATGACGCAACGCTGAACCTTCAATTACATTTCTGCAGCATCTGCTGTATTGTCAACTACCCTAATTTATTTACGTCTAAAGGCAAGCTTCGGCTTAGAAAGCAATTCAGTGAAGACTTCTCAAGTCGAGGGAATGTATCAAATTAAATTTTCATAACCGAAGGCTGCCAATTGAAAGCTGTAGAGTTAAAATCATGTTTGGCGGCTAGTCTTTATCGAGCTATATCAACTACATTCAGCAAAGTTCCGCTATGAGGTAATAAAAGTTTGGTGTTCCCTTTACATGACTTTCTCTAGATGTTACACAAACAACTACAAAATATAATTCTTTTATCTACTACGTGCTAATCAACATAAAGATTAGCAGGAATTGTCTTATTGCTTGCTTACTTGTAAGTATTCTCCAGTTTTATTTATGGACGCTCTTTAACTGCTATGGTTCTCGGCGTGAAAGACGGCTTAGTTTTGCTCAGAGGCCTCTTTATCAGACTTGAGGAGCTTTTACGTACCACAAATCTATATCTACGGCTTTACTTCCCTTACAAAGAAGGCCATGCTAAGGATTTTTACGTCCGAAACAAGCCATCGTCCTCCACCGGGTTTGAACCCACGACGTTGGGTATATGAAGTCAGCATAGTAACCATTACACCACGGAGGGCGAGGTTGAATCAAATATAAACCGGAATTTTAAATTAGCGCTTCTTGTAGTGAACGGAATTAAGTGGGCTTTGAGAGGATGTTGGTGAGAATGTCTGGAATTGTGGCATTGTTGCGTCACACACTGCAGAGCGAGCAAGAGGTACATGTGACTGTTGCGCAATGCCTCATTATCAAGTTTTTGGCAAAAGAAGATACGAAAGCTTCGGAAATCTTGAGAAGACATCATGTACTGTTTGGGGAAGAAATGTTTTCAAAGACCCATGTGTGTGAGAGGCACAAACAATTTTTGGCAGGACGGGAAGCAGTGGAAAATGAGTCGCACCGAAGTAATCAAGTTTGGTATTTAACAGTCTTTCGTTTTTGAGCTATGCTGTCCACAGACACACACACTCATGGATCTTTTTTCAAAGAATATTTCCAGAACATGTATTGCCGGTGAAATCTCGGTATCGAATTTTTGGGTGCATCACAATACCATCTCTCTCTACACGTACTATATACATAGCGTATAGAGGAGGCATTTCTACGGTTCTATAACCAGCATTCAATAAACTATACTTAAAATTCTGATGGGTTTCATTCATATGACTTTCTCTAGCTAGTCTGCAACTGAAACTTATTATTCTCTACTTCTCAAAGTATAACCTAATTCCTTGTAAGTAGCAGTTAAATAAGTGAATACACTATGCTGGAATGATAGTCAAATCTTTTAAAAGCTGTCGTTATGCGATTGTCATTGATATTCGGTTTCTATCATGGCCAGGAGTAAAATAAAAGAGATATGACATGAATGAGTAGTTCACGTTTTAGAAAAGTATAAGTAATTTTACAATTTCCCTCTATACCCACGCGGAGTTTGATCGTCATCTGTCATCTAGTTTGTTTACAGTACGCCATTTTGTTAGTTCATCTCAAAGGTGATTTGCGATTTTACGATGGATGCAAATATTGAACAAAGAATCTGACTCAAATTGTGCATTGCAAATGGTATTTCGTGTGCCGAATCGCTGAAAATGTTACAGAGGGCTTACGGCGAATCGACTTTATCAAAAACACGTGCATATGAGTGGTACAGTGCATTCAAAAGTGGTCGAGATGTGGTGGAAGATTTGCCTCGCTCTGGTCGGCCATCAACGGTTTCAACTGAAGTGAACATCGCTAATCTAAAGAAAATTGTGTCTGAAAAGCGTCATTTAGGTCTGGGAGAGGTTGCCACTGAACTTTCTGTGTCTCACGAATCGATTCGTACCATTTTAAACGATTGTTTGGGCATGACACGCGTTGCAGCTCGGTTAGTTCCGAAAGACTTGAATTTTCTACAAAAACTCAATCGCGTAAAGATTGCTGAAGACATGCTAGAACGAACCAGTTCCGACACCACATTCATGAAACGCATTGTAACTGGTGATGAGACGTGGGTTTACGAGTTTGACACTCAAACCAGTCAAAAAGCTTCCGAATGGCACCTTCCAACTGAAACCTAAAGGGGGACGTCAAACTCGATCAAAATTGAAGGTCATGTTGAGAGCTTTTTTCGATTATCGCGGTGTCGTGCACTCAGAGTTCTTGCCAGAAGGACAGATGGTAAATAAAGACTATTATCTGAGCGTTATGCGGCGTTTGAGAGAACAAATACGGCGAAAAACGCCAGATTTGTGGAACGACAACTCATGGATTCTGCACCACGAAACGCACCAGCTCACAAGGCTATTACTGTGAACAAATTTCTGGCCAAAAACTCAACAAATTTCATCGAACAACCACCAAATTCACCATATCTTTCTAAAACTCAGGTTACCACTTCGAGGAACCCGTTTTCATTCGATAGAAGACATAACGGAAAATTCGCGGCGACAATTGACATCGTTTCCAAAAAATGCCTACAAAATGATGATTGGATTATTCGTTGGCATAAATTATAATTTCAGAAGGGGCCTACTTTGAAGGCGATAAAATAAAATTGGATGAATAATTCATTTTTTATGTTTTATGGGCAAATTCCCGAAACTTTCTTGACACAATAGTAATTCGTGTATCTGAACCAGAAATACATTTTTTAAGTAATATTTAGTCGCTTATGGTTTATTACTAGAAAATAGTAGCATATATTTCATTGGTCATCTAAATATCTTTAATACAGACATTTTAATCAATATCTCTTTGGGATGGGAATTTTTTACCTACTTTTCGTTTTTGAGTTATCATGTTCACAGTGACACACACACTCACACACTCACACACACTCACACACTCACACACACACACTCACACAACACTCACACACTCACACACTCACACACTCACACAACACTCACACACTCACACACTCACACACTCACACACACTCACACACCACTCACACACTCATACACTCACAAACTCACAAACTCACACACTCACACACTCACACACACTCACACAACACTCACACACTCACACACTCACAAACACTCATACACACTCACACACACTCACACACTCACACACACTCACACACTCACACACTCACACACACTCACACTCTCACACACTTACACACACACACTCACACACACACACTCACACACTCACACACTCACACACACTCACACACCACTCACACACTCACACACTCACAAACTCACACACTCACACACTCACACACTCACACACACTCACACACTCACACACACTCACACACTCACACAACACTCACACACTCACACACTCACACACACTCATACACACTCACACACACTCACACACTCACACACACTCACACACTCACACACTCACACACACTCACACACTCACACTCTCACACACTTACACACTCACACACTCACACACTTACACACACACACACTCACATACTCACACTCACACACATACACCCTTTTACTAATTTTTTTTAACCTAAAATGCGTATTTCCTGTGACATATCTCTATATAATTTTTGGACCAAGTACAATACCTTGTCAATATATGTACTATGCACTAAGTAGAGAAAGTAAAACAAATTCTTCTTCAGGTTAATCGAGATAACCATTTCCAGCATGACTTTTACTTCAAAACTTATTAACAATTTATTTACATTTACTTTAATTAAAAAAAACATATTACTTGTCTACCTCACATTCAAAAGGCCGCGAGTTCGAATCTCGTTTAGGGAGATTTATTCGGATAAGTTTTTTCGGGGTTTTACCTTATTCTGAGAAGACTAATTTCGAATAACCTTAAGCTCCATGGACTACGAGATTATTTCCATAATCTCATTCATCATCCGATTTGATCAATCAGGTTATATGACGTTGAAAAAAAAATCTGATGTGTTCCATTCACATGATTTTCTCTAAATCTCTGCAAAAAAAATATTATTAAAAACTTAGGCTTGTATTTAGTTCATAGTCTTATTACTTGCTTTCTTGTAAGTAGAGGCGAAATACAGTGATAGTCAATGTACATAGGTTACAGTGATAGTCAAAAACTGGTTACTGTGTGACTGAAGTTCCATTGTTAGTATGAACACGAGTTGACACATACCTGTATGAGAAAGGTATAAGTTTTTCAAAGCTGAAACCAAAAACAAGGGATATCTTAAAAACGACTAACTCTACGAAAAAAATGTATGATATAATTGTGTGTTTTATCGTGATCTACATTTTTTGTGAGGTAAGTTTTTGTGTATCTCTTACGGTTTACCAGTTATGCAAAATTCCATAAAAGTCATCCAGAATAAAGTAGTCTTCCGAGGTACTTCCAGAAAATTCAAGACATACATTTTATTTTTCAGGTAAATGTCTTTAATATACCATATTTTAATCAAAATCTTTAGAGCCGTTTTTGAGAAAATCAAAATGTTCGAAAAAAGTTCCATTAACAGGGTAGTTGGTGGTGGGGGGATTCTCTTGAAAACCTTTGTGTCGCATCCTTGGAAGATACCAAACCTAAATACCAAGTTAGGTTTTTAACGGATTGTTATTTTTTACTATCTCTATAGACACTATGTTTTAGGACCCCCTGTATCCATAAAAAGCGTTTTCAGAAAAAGATCCGTGTGTATGTGTCCGTGTGTCCGTGTGTCTGTGAACACGATAACTCAAAAACGAAAAGTCGGTAAAATACTAAACTTGGTATTTAAGTTTAGTATCTTCCAGGGATGCGACACGAAGATTTTGAGAAAAATCGCCCCACCCCCAACTACCCTTTACATGGAGCTTTTTTCGAAATTTTTGATTTTCTCAAAAATGGCTCTAACGATTTTGATTAAAAGTTCGTATATTAAACATATTTACCTGACAAATAAAATGTATATCTTGAATTTTCTGGGAATAGCCTCTGAAGAGTAGTTTATTCTGGATGAATTTTACTAAATTTTGAATGACTGCTAAACCGTAAGAGATGGACAAAACTTACTCCACAAAAAATGTAGAACACATTAAAACACACAATTTATGTTATATACATTTTTTTCGTGGAGTTCGACGTTTTTGTGACATTCCTTATTTTTGGTTTCTGCTATGAAAAACGTATACTTTTCTCATACAGGAACTTGTCAACTCCTATCCATATAAACAAAGGAACTTCATTGACATAGCAACCAGCTTTTGACTATCACTTTAACCTATGGTTGTAATAAGACTATTTCTGCTCATTTTTTCTGATTAGCATAAAGTAAATAGAAGTATAAGCTTTTTAAGAATAATTTGTTGCAGGTATATAGAGAAAGTCATGTGAATGGTACATATAAGTTTTTTGAGATATGTTGCCCACCGATACACACATGCACAAACAGACACACACGGACATTTTTCTAAAAGTGCTTTTTTTTTTTGATTTGGGAGGTCTCAAAATATGTATTTCAGGTGAAATCTCGGTATCTAATTACAATACCTATGTACATAGTACGTGTGGAGAAAGTAAAAATGGAAAAGCAATTAATTACATAGATGTTGCGTATGGTAGTGGTTATTGTCACAAGATGGCGGAACTTGCTTCAGGATCCTACCCTGAGTATTCACGTCCGTTAGAATGGCCGGCCGACCTTTACTTCCGTACATAAGCAATTAATTACATAGATGTTGCGTATGGTAGTGGTTAGTGTCACAAGATGGCGGCACTTGCTTCAGGATGCTACCCAGAGTATTCACGTCCGTCAGAATGGCCGGCCGACCTTTACTTCCGTACATAGATGTTGCGTACGGTGTATATGGTAGTGGTTAGTGTCACAAGATGGCGGCACTTGCTTCAGGATCCTACCCTAAGTATTCACGTCCGTTAGAATGGCCGGCCGACCTTTACTTCCGTACATAAGCAATTAATTACATAGATGTTGCGTATGGTAGTGGTTAGTGTCACAAGATGGCGGCACTTGCTTCAGGATCCTACCCTGAGTATTCACGTCCGTTAGATGGCCGACCTTTACTTCCGTACATAAGCACCTGCAGGAGTTTACTTATTCAAACTGTTTACAGTCGCTCCGTTTATTTCTCTTGTTTTATATTTCATGATGCGGGTTTATGAAGTACTCAGCTTTATAGCTCTGTATAACAAATGAGTGTGGCCCCGCAGAGTTTTAATGGTTAGCTGAAATAGCATACCGCTTGTAAACTTTTCTTTGGTAACAAAACTGCAGCACATCAACTGCTTTTCAAAATATAGTGTCTTTCAAAAGCCTCTTTAAACCTAAAAACATAGATACTGAATATTTGAGTTCGGAAAATAAAATTGATATATTACCAGGGTCAGTCAATAAAAAATACTATTTTTACTTTCTCTAGCCTCGTATGTACAATGTACATAGGGTTAGATAAGTATTGTATTCCACCCAAAAAGTCGATGCCGAGATTTCACTGGAAATACGTGTTTTTGGTCCCGCTGAATCCAAAAAAAAAAGCATTTTCAGAAACAGGTCCGTGAGTGTGTCGATATGTGCTTGTGTGTGTGTGTGTGTGTGTGTCTGTGTGTGTGTGACACGAACATTTTTAAGAAAATCCCCCCACCCTTTACATGGAAATTTGTTTTTCTTAAAAATGGGTTTATCGATTTTGATTAAAATACCACATATTAAAGCCATTTCTATCACAAATAAAATGCATATCTTGAATTTTCTGGGAATATCTTCTGAGGACCTATTTATTCGGGATGAATTTTGCTTAATTTGGCATAACTAGTAAACCGTAAGAGATAGACAAAAACCTGCTATACAAAAAATGTAGATCTTGTTAAAATACACAACTTTTGTAATTACTTTTTTTTTTCGTGGAGCTTACCGATTTTGAGGTATTCCTTGTTTTTAGTTTTAATTGTGAAGTAGTTATACTTTTCTCAGACGAAGTGTCCGTGTTTCTTTTATTCTACTCCTGGCCAAGCAAAGAAGCGATTTTTAATGATAATCGCATAACAACAGCTGTTAAAATATTTAACTATCACTTTAGCCTAGTGCATTCCCTTATTTCTATTCTACTTATAAGGAACCAAGTAATAGAAGCATATGTTAATGTTTATCTCGATTAGCATTGTGTAGAAAGAAGAGTAATCTTTTGTAAGAAGGTTGTTTGTAGAGTAGCTAGAGAAAGTCATGTGAGTGTAATATATAATAGTTTTTACTTTTTTAATTTGCAATAAAATTAAACATTGATTATATAGCATGAGAGCCACAGCATTGAGGATTAAATTGTCACTTTTCAATGTAATCTTCAACCTTTTCCACCGTTTAAGTGCACCTTTTAACAAGGGCATGCATTCCTGTGTTGTAAAATGCACAGTCTTACTTCCGAATTCATTGACGAAAAGATTTTTTCATGGTCTCTGCATCAGGAAAGTGAACCCTGCAATGAGCTTCCTTACCCTCCAAATTGAAGCACTGCAAATGTTTTTCGTGTCTTCTTATTCTGCTCGGTTAATATTCGGGGTGACCACTGCGAACACACTTTTGAGTACCCCAGTTCTTGAATAATTGTCAATTGCCTTTACTGAGATACAACAAAATTCATCCGTTGGTCAGCTTGAATGATCTCATCCACTCGCTCAATGTTGCGGAGAGTCACTGCAGTCACCGGTCTACATCTCAGCCAACATGTTGGCCCTTCAATTTCATTACACTGACGAACCCCTCTTCTAACCGTGCTGGCATCCATGTTGTATCACCTTTAATGAATGCGAATGGGCGTTTCACCTTCCACATTCAAGAATACAATGACAGAATGCTGTCTAATACGAACATCAATGTCAGCCTTTTTGCAACAGGAAGCAGTGCTGCCACTGGTAGACGCATGAAGTTGCTATTGCAAAACTTAAATTGGTCACATAACTTACTTAGTTTTGGTGAAAAACAAATAGGAGGCATTACTTATTGACTGACCCTCGAACATTCGCATCCCTTCCACATGTACTTGGAAACTGTCCTCATAGAGAACTACAGTCGCCCTCCCTGGTGTAATGGTTACCATGGTAACTTCATATACTCAAATTCGCGGGTTCGAACTCGGCGGAGGACAATGCACTTTTACGGGTTTGAAAATTCTTAGCATGGCTTATTTCGGAAGGAAAGTAAAGCCGTTGATCCCGTGCCGTAGATTTATGGCACATAAAAGAACCTCAAGCCTGATAGAGAGACCTCTGAGCAAAATTAAGCTGTCTTTCATCCCCAATTTATAACGGAACGCTGAAAACCAGAGTAGTTAAACAGCGCCCATAAATAACACGCCATTTCCACTTTTTTATGGAGAACTACAGGGTGGACGAAAAGTCCCTACCCACTGGGGTAAATAATAAATCAACTGGTAAGTATTAATATAATATTATTATTTTCCACTTTTTACTTTCCCTACACGAACTATGTACATAGTGTACAGAGAAGGTATTGCACTCCAACCAAAAATTCGAAACCGAGATTTCACCGGAAATATATGTTTTAGGGTCCCCTGTATCCAAAAAAAGTATTTTCACAAAAAGGTCCGTGTGTGAGTGTGTGTGTGTCCGTGTGTATGTGAACACGGTAACTCAAAAACGAAAAGTCGGTAAAATACCAAACTTGGTATTCAAGTTTAGTATCTTCCAGGGATGCGATGCGAAGATTTTGAGAAAGATCCCCCCACCCCAAACTACCCTTTACTTGGAACTTTTTTCGAAAAATTGTATTTTCTCAAAAATGGCTTTAACGATTTTGATTAAAATATCGTATATTAAAGATATTTACCTGACAAATAAAATGTCTATCATGAATTTTCTGGGAGTAGCCCCTGAAGACTAATTTATTCTGCATGAGTTATACGGAATTTTCCATAGCAGCTAAACCGTAAAAGACGAACAAAAACTTTCCACACAAAACTTATGGAGCATACTAAAACACACAATTTATGTTACAAACTTTTTTTTTGTGTAGTTGATCGTTTTTTTAATTATTCCTTGTTTTTGCTTTCAGCTTTATAAAACTTCTAAACTTTATAAATTTCTCGATTATCATGACGCAAATAGAAGTAAAAGCTTTTAAACATTAATTTGTTGCAGAGATGTAGAGAAAGCCATGTGAATGGAACACATCAGATTTTTCATATTTCACATACTTACACGATTAGGGTTCCAAAACATTTGTGTGCATCTCATCAATATCAACAGCTGGATTTGGCGCAATGTTTTTTTTTTTATCCTCTTCATATATCTGGTGTGAATGTTCTTCCTTAGAGTTTATGAAAAAATCGAGAACATACCATCACATGTGATGATTTGGGCATGAGTAACCGGTAAATATCTGTTTGGCGCGTATTTTTACTTTCTCTATACGTAATATGTACATAGTGTATAGAGAAGGTATTGCACTCCACCAAAAATTTCGATACCGCGTTTTCACCGGAAATGTTTTAGGGTCTCCTGTATCCAAAAAAAGTATTTTCAGAGAAAGGTCCGCGCATGTGTGTGTGTGTCAATTAAAAACCAAAAGTCGGTAAACTTGGTATTGAAGATTAGCATCCTCTTGGGATGCGACAGGATTTTGAGAAAATCCCCTCACCCCAAACCACCCTTTACATGGACATTTTTTCGAAAATTTTATTTTCTAAAAAATGGCTCTAACGATTTTGATTAAAATATCGTATATTAAAGATATTTACCTAACAAATAAAATGTATATTTTGAATTTTCTGGGAATAGCTTCTAAAGACCACTTTATTCTGGAAATTTGCATAACTGCTAAGCCGTAAGAGTTGGACAAAAACTTACCACACAACAAATGTAGAGCACTTTAGAACGCACTTTTTTCGTGGAATTGATTGTTTTTGAGATATTCCTTGTTTTGTAAAACCTACTTTTCTCATACTGGACTTTGTGAACTCCTGTCCATGCAAACAAAGGAACTTCAGTCACATAGCAACCAGCTTTTGACTATCATTTTAACCTATGGTACTCCCTTATTTCCCTTCTACTTACAAGGAAGCAGGTAATGAGACTATTTCTGTTTGTTTGGTTTTTTTTTTCTCGATTAGCATGAAGTAATTATAAGCATATGATTTTTAACGATAATTTGTTGCAGAGATATAGAGAAAGTCATGTGAATGGAACACATCAGATTCTTTGATCAAGAAACTTATCTGAGGATGTTGAACGGGTGGTTGTTCTCACAACTGAGGTCCAGAGAATTAATGGAAACCATTACGTTTCAACAGGACTGTGCTACACTACATTTTGCATTGTCAGTTCCAAGGCGCCTGTACCAAGTTTTTCCAAACCGCTGGATTGATTGAAGATCAGTTATTGCTCCTGTCCCATTGCTTTGGCCTACAAGAAGCCCTGACCTCACTACACCAGAATAGGCAATGCAATTTTGATTTTCTCAAAAATGACTAACGATTTTGAATAAAATATCCTATATTAACGATATTTACATGACAAATAAAATGTAATCTTGAATACTTTAATCAAAAACTTACAGCCATTTTTAAAAATGTAATGTAAAGGATAGTCTGGGGGGGATTTTTCTCAAAATCTTCGAGTCGCATCCCTGGAAGACACCAAACTTAAATACCAAGTTTGGTATTCAACGATCTTGTCATTTTTGAGTTATACTGTCCACAGATACAGGCACAGACATACACACGCTCACACGGACCTTTTTTTCTAAAATACTTTTTTTTTGGATTCAGGGGGACCCAAAACATGTATTTCCGTTGAAATTTCGGTATCGAATTTTTTGGTGAAATGCAATAGGTACTTTCTTAATAAACTATGTACTTAATACGTGTAGAGAAAGTTTAAAAATGGTTATAATCAGTATCTAAGCGATGGTCTTGAATTCTAATGTTAATTTCAGTTATTTTGAGGTCTGGTATGCTTGTAAAACGTCTACGGGAATAAAGGCATTTGTCCGTCGGTGCATGTATGTATGTTCTAAATGTACAGCGACGTCAAACAATGTTTTAATCTCATCAGCTGATGGCATTAGTCCTAACCAAGTGTAAAATGAAGCTGTCTGCTACTTCCTTTACAACACAGCGCCAACTATGAGTTGTTTGGATTTTTCGGTAGGATGCGCGTTTTCGCACACATATCTCCCGGAACCGGAGGCCTTTGCGCAACATCGGATAGAGAGAAGCAATGTTTATATTCAATTTCCGTGCAATCTTTTTCTGTTGTCACTCCGGTAGCACCCAGAATCACATTCGTTGTTATTTTCACCGGCTTGCCTGTTGGGTGCCACACAACTCGAGAACGTAATCTATATATGAATATGTCTGCTGTACCTATTACTACATGTAATTACAAACTTAGCAAGAACCTCATTTACATGTGCTACATTCACATGACTTTCTCTAGCTGTTCCGAAAACAAACGTTTGTTATAAAACATTATTCTTTTGTTTTCATCATGCCAATCGTGATAAACATAAACAGAAATTGCGAAATTATTTGCCTTCTTGTAAGTAATAACACTATTTCTCCTAATTTTTTTCTCGATTATCATGAAGTAACATTTAAGTATAATTTGTTGCATAGATGTAGAGAAAGTCATGTGAATAGAACACAGACATTTTTTTATTCACAGATAGATAAAGATACTATATTACAGTATAAAAAATCTGATGTAATACATTCACATGACTTTCTCTATGTCTCTGCAACAAATATTTGTTATAAAGTTCATGCTTCTATTTACTTCATGCTAAGTGAGAAAAAACTACCAGAAATAGCCTTATTTCTTGATTCCCTGTAAGTAGAAGCGTAATAAATGAGTAACAAAGGTTAAAGTGATAGCAAAAGCTGGTTGCTATGTGACTGAAGTTCCTTTGTATGGAAAGGAGTTGACAAATTCCTGTATGAGAAAAGCATAAGTTTTTAAGGCTGAAACAAAAAACAAGGAACATCTAAAAAAGATCAACTCCATGAAAAAAATGTATATAACATAAATTGTGTGTTTAATGTGCTCTACATTTTTTGTGTGTTAAGTTTTTGTCTATCTCTTGCGGCTTATCAGTTGCACAAAATTCCGTAAAATTCATCCAGAATAAAGTACTCTTCAGAGGCTATTCCTAGAAAATTCAAGATATAAATATTATTTGTGAAGTATATGTCTCTAATATATGATATTTTAATCAAAATCATTAGAGCCATTTTTTAGAAAATAAAAATGTTCGAAATGTTTTCCATCTGAAGGATACTTGGGGGATTTTCTTGCTGCCCACAGACACACATACACACATTTTTCTAAAAATGCTTTTTTTTGGATTTAGATGGTCTCAAAACAGGTATTTCCTGGGAAATACATTTTCTATACACTATGTACATAGTACGTATAGAGAAAGTAATACATTTTGTTACATCTATTTGATCACCTTTCTGTGACAGATAATTGGGATAAAGTACCTAATATAGGTCTAAGTGAGGTTCAAATGTGTTTCGGTGTACAGTGTTCTGAGCCTTTAAAAAGAGGTAAAACGCCAAGCTGTGCTGTTTCCCCTAGCAGACGCCACGTGCTTGCTATCTTACTGCAATTGCCTTCCAGAGAAACAGCATCAGGGGAAGATGTAATCTGGTGAAGAAGAAGGCTGTTTACGCGCCATTTTCACCCTCTCCAATAAAACAAAGATGTTTCTCCATTTCCGTACGTTGATACAGAAAGGGGGATGCACAAACATGACCCCTTCCCCAACCTGCAATCATCACAGAGCGTCGCCTAGCGTCGGAATATTCATGAGCCTGGCGCCCATTTCTTTTTCAAAGCACCGCTCCCCGCTTTTTCGAGGTAAAAGTTCAAGTGTTTGCAGTGGCAGAGTTGGCTTAGGAATTGATTGTGTTACCGATGTAATTAATTAAATTGGGTGCTTCTAACTTACTGGCAGAAAAAGGTACCAAGTGTTGATATTATTTTCTCTACACGAACTATGTACACAGTGCATAGAGGAGGTAATGCGGTGCACCCAAAAATTCGATACCGAGATTTCACCGGAAATACATGTTTTGTGTCCCACTGAATCCAAAAAAAGAATTTTTAGAAAAATTTCCCTATGTGTGTGTCTCTGTGTAGATGTGTGTGTCTGTGGGCAGCATAGCTCAAAAACGAAAAAACCGTTACAGCCCAAACTTGGTATTTAGGTTTGGTATTTTCCAAGGATACGATACGAAGATTTTCAAGAAAATACTATCACTCCCAATTACCCTTTACATGGAACTTTTTTCGAAAATGTTTATTTTCTAAAAAAATGACTCTTAACGATTTTGATTAAATGAAATATATGTTAAATATTTACACGAAAAATTAAATATGTGTCTTGAATTTTTTTTGGGAATAGCTTTCAAAGAATTCTTTGTTTTGGAAGAATGTTTTAAAATGTTGCAGAACTAGTAAACCGTACTACACAAAAATGTAGATCTCATAAAAACATAATTTATTCATTCATTAATGTTTTCGTGCTGTTCCGTGTTATTAGTTTCAGCTTTAAAATACTTTTCTCATACGGGAACTTGTTAACTTATGACGATACAAAGAAACGGATTTCAATCCAATAGCAACCACATTTTAAAACATTTGACTGTCGTTTTAGCCTAGTGTATTCGCTTATTTTCCTTCTAAAGTAAGGAACTAAGTAATAAGGCATTTCTGCTGGTGTTTATCTCGATTAGAATGAAGTAGATAGCAGAATAAGCTTTTTAATTTCTCTACACGTGCTATGTACATAGTGTATTCAAAAGGTGTTGTAATGCACCCAAAAATTCAATACCGAAATTTCACCGTAAATACATGTTTTGGGCCCCCTGAATCAAAAAAAAAAGAAAAAAAAAAGCATTTCTGGAAAAAGATCCGTGTGTGTGCGCATGCGCGTGCCTGAGGACAGCAGAGCTCAAAAAAGAAAATACCGTTAAATACCAAACTTGTTATTTATGTATATCTTGAACTTTCTGGTAATAGCGCACTGAAGATTACTTTATTCTAGATGACTTTTACGAACTTTGTATAACTGCTGAACCGTAAGAGATAGACAAAATCTTACCACACAAAACATGTAGAACAGATTAACACACTTAATTTATGTTCTATAATTATTTTTCGTGGAGTGGATCATTTTTGAGATATTCCTTGTTTTTGGTTTCAGCTCTGAAAAACATACTTTTCTGATTCAGGAAGTTGTCAACTCCTTTTCATACAAACAAAGAAACTTTAGTTGCTTTTGACTATCACTTTAACCTATGGTACGCCCTTATTTTACTTCTACTTACAAGGAAGCAAGTAATAAGGCTATTTCTGCTAATTTGTTCTGGATTAGCAGGAAGTAAATAGAGGCATAAGATTTTTAACAGTAATTTCTTGCAAAGATGTAGAGAAAGTCATGTGAATGGAGCACATCAATTTTTTTTTTTTTTTCGCTTCTGGTCACGCAAAGAAAATTGAACTTCAAAGTCAATCGCATTACGACAGTTAATAAATTATTTAACTATCGCTAGAGCCTAGCAAATTTCCTTCTTTCCTTTTTACTTACAAGGAAACAATAAGATCAACTCGACTGTGGGTTCCGAAGCGCACACAGTTATGAACTCACAGAGAAGTAAGGGTAAAAAGCGTAAGAGAAAGATAGAGGGTAAGATATAGACGAAAACTTACTACAGAAAAATGTAGATCTCATAAAAAACATATTTTATGTCAATTATAAATTTATTCATGTTTTTTAATGTTTTCGAGACATTCCTTGTTATTGGTTTCAGTTTTAAAATGCTTTTCTCATACGGGAACATGTTAACTTCTGGCCATATAAAGAAACGGATTTCAATCTCATAGAAATCACATTTTAAAAAACCTGATGTGTTCCATTCACATGACTTTCTCTACAACTCTGCAATAAATTATCTTAAAAAGCTTATGCATCTATTTACTTCCTGCTAATCGAGAAAAAATTAGCAGAAATAGTCATATTACTTGCTCCCTTGTAAGTAGAAGCGAAATAAGGGGGTACCACAGGTTAAAGTGATAGTCAAAAGCTGGTTGCTATGAGACTGACGTTCCTTTGTATGGACACCAGTTCACAAAGTTCTGTATGACAAAAGTATGCTTTTATAGCTGAAACCAAAAACAAGGAACATCCCAAAATTGATCAACTCCACGAAAAAAATGTATATAATATAAATTGTGTGTTTTAAAGTGCTTTATATTTGTTGTGTGGTAAGTTTTTGTACATCTCTTACGGTTTAGCAGTTATGCAAAATTCCGTAAAATTGACCCAGAATAAAGTAATCTTCAGAGGCTATTCCCAGAAATTTCAAAATATAAATTTTATTTGTCAGGTAAATACGAAGTACGTCCAGAAAGTAAGTTCCGTTTCAATTTATTTCCTCTGCAGTGCTGCGATCGCAGTTCCGCACATGCGCGGTAGACGCTCTGTATCAAGGAGAAGAAACGTGCGCCATTTTGAGATTGCTGTCAGCCACATACGCTTTGTTGTGCTTGTTTACAATGTCGGTGTTGATTGAAAATCCCGCCGCTTGTGAAATCAGATCTGTGAGTGTTAGGAAAGTGAAACCAATTTAAATTTATTGGCAAATTTGCGAAGTTTACGGACAAAATGCGATGAGTGATTCAATGGTGAGAAGATGGGTCCGACAGTTGATGAAGGACGTAGTGAAGCGCACGATGAAGAACGAAGTGGGCGTCCATCTTTGGTTACAGAAGAACTGGTTCGCGCAATTAATGACTAGATCCATGAAAACCGCAAGTTTACAATTAGCGCTCTCGCTATGGAATTTCTCCAAAGCTCACGATCACTAATTCGTGAAATTGTTACCGAAAAACTGAAATTTCGTAAACTTTGCTCACTTACCAAAGATTCCTACTGAGCAACACAAAACAAAACGGATGGGTAGTGCACTTCAGTTTTTAACCCGTTATGATGAAGACGGTGAAGAATTTCTGACGCAGATAGTCACAGGAGATGAGACTTGGGTTTCTTACGACACCCCTAAAAGTAAGCATAGGAGTATGGCTGGGACGTGTTTGAACATCCTCCGTACAGCCCTGACCTCGCTCCTAGCGACTTTCATCTGTTCTTATATCTCAAGTCTTTCCTTGGCGGTCAACACTTCAACAATGACGAAGAGCTGAAAGAAAATGTTTCCAACTTTTTGAAGACACAGGCGGCAAACTTCTATGAAGAAGGTATACAAAAACTTGTGCCTCGCTATGACAAATGCCTGCAAAATTTCGGCAGTTATGTGGAAAAGTAGTTTAAGAGTTGTAGGAAATTTTGTGCAATAAATAATTATTCTGTATCTGTACACAATTTAATTTTATTACCAAACGAAACTTATTTTCTGGACGTACCTCGTATCTTTAACATACGATATTTTAATCAAAATTGTTAGAGCCATTTTTTAGAAAATAAAAATTTTCGAAAAAAGTTCCATGTAAAGGGTAGTTTTGAGTGGGGGGATTTTTCTCAAATCTTCGTGTCGCATCCCTGGAAGATACCAAACTTAAATACCAAGTTTGGTATTCTACCGACTTTCCGTTTTTGAGTTATCGTGTGCACAGACACACGGACCTTTTTCTGAAAATACTTTTTTTGGATACAGAGGACCCTAAAACATGTGAAATCTCGGTATCGAACTTTTGGGTGCATTACAATACCTTCTATATACACTGTGTACATAGTACGTATAGAGAAAGTAAACATTTGACAGTCTTTTTAGCCTAGTGTGTTCTCTTATTTCTCTTCCACTTTTAAGGAACTCAGTAGTAATACATTTCTAGTAATGTTTATCTCTATTGGTATGATGTAGATAGAAGAATGCGCTTATGAAGAATAAACATGTTAGATAGAGATGTAGAGAAAGGAATGTAAATGCAAGTGGTGGAGATTGACAAAGGCAAGGCAGCTGATAAATCGGTATGCGTGTTGCCATAGACACGACATTATGACCAGCAAGCGACATAACAACCGCAGTGCCCAGGACAAACACGCACTCCCCATTCATGATCGAATTATCTCTCGTGTTCCAGCCAACAGGGAACTTGTGTCGTCTGTCCCTGGCAAGGGAATTCTGGGTAATAGTCGCTGCCTCACAATGCCTAATGAATTCAAGGTTTCTCTTCAAATCAACCATTCACTTCATTACTTTATCCTGCTGAGTAGCATTCCACTCAATAGGTTGCCTGAGACAATACACCTCGTAGCAAGGAATTGAAGGGCTATACAGGTTGTTTCAAAACGAAGATAGCAGTCGATTAGCTTACACATGTCCTAAACTTGAAGTCGCAACTTTCAAACAAAATAAAAGTTGAGTGGGGTAAAGAAACATCGATTTTAAATTTGGGTATGAAAAAAAGATCGGGAATAGTGGCTCAGGTTGGGAGGGTGGAAAACCCGTAAGGTAGTTGATGAAGCTGAAAGGCAGATTTCCCCATTATGCGGGGATCAGGAAGACTGGACGCATATTTTGTCAGATTGCATGCAGATGGAGAATGCCAGGAAAAAATTATTGGCGGAAGTATTTTTAGCTTCAAACAGATGAAGCACAGCATTCTGGGATTTGATTCTAAACAGACAAAACTGGCCAAACCTGGGCACATACTTAATGGAAGTTCGTACACTAAGATCTAAAATATGTGTATAAATATTGTATAGACTTATTTGGTGTTTGACTAATATGAGGTGTAGTTCTGAGTGTAAGTGTGCGTGTGTGTGTGTGTGTGTGTGTGTGTGTGTGTGTGTGTGTGTGTGCTATTAGAGTGTTCTTTCTTTTATTGTTCTGTGGTTCCGTTGTTGTAGCGTGTGAGCTTGTGTATGTGTGTGTATGTGGCTGTGTGTGGGTGTGTGTATGTGGATGTGTGTAGGTGTGTGTGTGTGGGTGTGTGTATGTGGGTGTATTATGAAAGTGATCTTTCTTTTATTGTTCTGTGGTTCTGGTGTTGTAGCGTGCGAGCGTATATATGTGTATGTGGCTGTGTGTGGGTGTGTGTATGTGGATGTGTGTGGGTGTGTGTATGTGGCTGTGTGTGTGTGGGTGTGTGTATATGGCTGTGAATGGGTGTGTGTATGTGGCTGTGTGTGGGTGTGTGTATGTGGGTGTGTGTGGGTGTGTGTATGTGGGTGTTTTATCAAAGTGATCTTTCTTTTATTGCTCTGTGGTTCTGGTGTTGTAGCGTGCGAGCGCATGTATGTGTATGTGTGTGTGTGTGTATTTCCAATGTTGTTAAGAGAGATAAAATATATATGTAGGTAATATTTTAAACTCAAGCATTTTTCGACAGCATGTACGGTCACTCGACCCATGTAACTGTGTGAAGTAAATAGTGTATTACCGTAAATTTAATAAAATACTACTACTATTACTACTACTAAACTTTCAAACTCTTCTATTTACATTTTTATGTGTGTTTAAAACTCGCACCCATTTTGGATTAGGCAGCTAAGGAACAACGGTTGTCTAAGCTACGTGAACAACCTCAGAACGTATTATACGAAACACATAACAAAAACAACCGGCTATGTTTTCCATTACTAAGGTGACCTGTGCCACGCGGGCGTGTCTATCAAACCACGCCTACACAACGCGACTGGGACCTTCGCTACAAGCCTGCATCTCTTTTGAAGTAGGCCAGGTACTTGCCATCAGGTTACGTATGACTGCCTAATCCATAGTGATTTTATGGCAGTTTTTGTATGTGCTGAATTTAGAGCGGGAATTATATCCACGTATCACATCTTCGTTTCGTGTCGTTTTGAAACGAGACGGGAGACATACATTTTACAACGGCCATCCAGTAGGTAACGAACGATTTGGCATAACTAAACAATAATGAGAGCTGTCAACTTAAAACTTTATTTACAAAGGTACAGTGCCTTACTCTATTTTTACTTTCTCTATATGCAATATGTACATAATGTAGAGAGAAGGTATTGTAATGCACCCAAAAAGTTGATATCGAGATTTTACCGGAAATACAGTTTTGAGACTCTCTGAATCCAAAAATCGCATTTTTAGAAACATGTCCGTGTGTGTGTCTGTCTGTGTCTGTGACTTTGGGCAGCATAGCTCAAAAACGAAAGGACCATTGAATACCAAACTTGGTATTTAAGTTTGATATCCTTCAAGGATGCGACACGGAGATTTTCAATAAAATCCCCCCACCCCAATTACCCTTTACATGGAACATGTTTCGAAAATATGGATTTTTTTGAAAATGGCTCCAACGATGTTGATTAAAATAGCGTATATTGAATATATTTAACTGACAAATATTGAATTTGTTACTTGGATTTTCTGGGAATAGCCTCTGAAGACTACTTTATTCTGGATCAATTTTACGGAATTTTGCATAACTGCTAAACCGTAAGAGATAGACAAAAACTTACCACACAAAAAATGAAAAACACGTTAAAACACACAATTTATTTTATATAAATATTCTTTTAGAGTTGATCGTTTTTTAAATATTCCTTGTTTTTGGTTTCTGCTTTGAAGAACTTAATTTTCACATACAGAAATTTGTCAACTGCTGTCCATAAAAACAAAGGAACTTCAGTCACATAGCAAACAGCTTTTGACTATCACCTTAACCTATGGTACTCCCTTATTTGCAAAGAAGCAAGTATTAAGATTATTTCTGTTAGTGTTTACCTCGATTAGCATGACATGGATAGAAGAATAAGCTTATTGACAATAGTTTGTTACTGAGGTGTAGAGGAAGACATGTGAATGGAACACATCAGATTTTTATTCTATAGCCCCGTATGTACAATGTACATAGGGACAGAGAATTATTGTATTCCTTCCAAAAATTCTATGTCGAGATTTCACCAGAAATATATGTTTTAGGACCCCCTGAATCCATAAAAAAGTATTTTCCATGTGTGTATGTGTTGTCTGTCTCTGTGTCTCTGTGGACAGCATAGCTAAAAAATCTGTGTTCCATTCACATGACTTTCTCTATATCACTGCAACAAATTATTCTATTTACTTCATCTAATGGAGCAAAAATTAGTAGAAATAGTCTTATTACTTGCTTCCTTGTTAGTAGAAGCGAAATAAAGGGGTACCAGAGGTTAAAGTGATAGTCAAAAGCTGGTTGCTCTGCGACTGAAGTTCCTTTGTTTGTATGGACACGAGTTCATAAAGTCCTGTATGAGAAAAGTATATCTTTATAGCTGAAAAAAAAACAAGGAATATCTCAAAAACAATCAACTCCACGAAAAAAATGTATGTACCATAAATTGTGTTTTTAAGGTGCTCTACATTTGTTGTGTGGTAAGTTTTTGTCCATCTCTTACGGTTTAGCAGTTATTCAAAATTCCGTAAAATTGACGGAGTATAAAGTATTCTTCAGAGGCTATTCCCAGAAAATTCAAAATATACACTTTATTTATCATGTAAACATCTTTAATATGCAATATTTTAATCAAAATCGTTAGAGCCATTATATAGAAAATCAAAAATTTCGAAAAAAGTTCCAGGTAAAGGGTATTTTGGGGTGGGGAGATCTTTCTCAAAATCTTCGTGTCACAGCCCTGGATGATACTAAACTTAAATACCAAGTTAGGTATTTTACCGACTTTTCGTTTTTGGGTTACCGTGTTCACAGGCACACGGAAACACACGCGAACCTTTTTCTGCAAATACCTTTTTGGATAAAGGGGACCCTAAAACATATATTTCCAGTGAAATCTCGGTATCTAATTTTTTGGTGGAGTGCATTACCTTCTCTATACACTATATACATAGCACGTACAGAGAAAGTAAAAACGAAAATACGGTTAAATACCAACCTTGGTATCTTCCAAGGATGCGACAAGAAGGTTTTCAAGAAAATCCCCCATCCCTATCTACCTTTTATATGGAAAAGAATTTCGAAAATTTTGTTTATCTTGAAAATGGCTCTAAGTATTCTGATAAAAATACCAGATATTAGAGGAATTTCTATCACAAATAAAATGAAGATTTTGAATTTTCTGGGAATAGCTTCTAAACACTGGTTTATTCTGGATGAATTTTGCTTAACTTCGCATAACTAGTAAACCGTAAGAGGTAGACAAAAACGTAATAAACAAAAAATGTATATCTTGTTAAAATACACAATCTATGTCATATACATTTTTCGTGGAGCTTACCGTATCCTAGGTATTCCTTGTTATTAGTTTCAGTTTTGAAGTACTTGCACTTTTCTTAGACGGAAGTGTCCGTTTTTCTTTTGTTTTACTCCTGGTCAAGCGAAGAAGCGATTTGCAATGGCAATGGCATAACGACAGTTTTTAAAACATTTGACTATCATTTAGCATCGTGCATTAACTTAATTCCATTCTATTTATAAGGAACTTAAGTACTAAAATTCTGATGTTTATCTCGATTAGCATGGTATAGAATGTGTATTCATTTATGACTAAACACACCTAAACTGGACTGTACAAGCATTATGAACAAACATTGCCAAATAAAGCATCTACATTGAATTTCATATCTCTGCACTTTATTACTTGCACAGTTTATCTTGCTGGGTGATTACACATACAAGCTCTGTTCATTCCATCTATACTTACAAATGCAGCCTACACAACACAACACAATACAATAACCATTTAAATTTAGAACAACAAATTAGGATAGTCAATTTGTCTAGCAGCCCGCTATAATACATTGATTCGTCTTCACTTTTTTGTCTACCAGGCTTGCCAACCCTGTTTCACTCAGAGAAACCAACGCTCTGAGCTATGGTGTTGAAAGAAGAATTATCTTTCGTTGAAGTTTGCTTGTAGAGAAGCTAGAGAAAGTTATGTGTAACACATACGGTTTTTTTCGCAGTTTTCATTGCTATCAAGCTATTTATTGTCACGTGGTACCAGTTTTTCAATGCAGATGTTATACTTTTCCACCACTAAAGATCTGAGCCAAGATGTCACTGTCACTATGAGGTCTTCATGGCTGGCAAATCTTTTCCACCCAAACATGTAAATGGGATGTTATTTATGGACGCTCTTTAACTACTGTGGTTCTCAGCGTCCCATTCTAAATTAGGCGTGAAAGACCGCTTAATTTTGTTCAGCCTTGAGGTTCTTTTACGTGCCGTAAATCTACGACACGGGAACAACGGCTTCACTTCCCTTCCGAAGGAAGTCATGCTAAGGAGTTTTACGTCCTCCGCCGAGTTTGAACCCGCGAGCTTGGGTATATGAAGTCAGCATGGTAACCATTACACCACGGAGGATGAATTTCCATCCAAAAAGTCATGTGAGGTGTCCAAAGTGAAACACCAGTTTTACTTAATTCTTTCATCAACATTTGCTTTCAACTCCTCCATACTGATTGATGAACTTCCACTGTGGTATCTGTCGTACACACTGGTTCTTCCTTGATTAGTAGAAAATTATGTGCCATTTTCTCACTGAAGATTCACTCGCTGCATTATCACTATACGCTTGCGTTATTTGACTGTATAATTTGTTTTCCGACATTATGCGCATTCAAAAAATTAATAACTGACAACAATGACATGGTTATAATTGTTATTGTGACGGGCAACAATTCAGACGTACTAATTATTGGCGGCCGAGCATTCTGTACTCGTGGCCGGTTTTTCGCACGTCACCTGTACTTGCTGCATTCAAATAATGAATGTTCAAGAATCATATACATCTACAAATTTATTCTTCGGGTACTCTTCCAGAATATTACAGTGTAAATCTGCGTTTTGAATATGAAATAAAAAGCAAATATGATATTTAATTCCAGCACTACCAAGAATGTGACGCGAAGATTGCCCGCCTTAAGCAGTTCTTTAGATGAAAGAAAATATTATATTTATTTTCTCAAGTATGACTCTTAACAGCATTTTGATTAAAATACCACACGTTCAAGATATTTTCATGACAAATAAAATATATATCTTGTGTTTTCTGGGCGTAGCTGTATTGTTGTGGCACAAGATAATTTTGAAAATGGGAAAATAACAAAACAATCTGATGTGTTCCATTCACATGGCCTCCTCTACAACTCTAGCTTGAACAGATGTGTGATACGTAATGGACTCGCCATCCATTCAAAGGCGAGCGTCATGAGTCCCAGTGACTGCAGCAAATGTGCCGGTGGTAAAGGATGGGGAGGTTCAGGTAAAATAACCGGTGTTGGATTCTGTTGGGGTTACATTTGCCTGCAAATGCATGGGTTTTGTTTCTACTTTCTCTATATGTACTATGTACATAGTGTATAGAGAAGGTATTGCACTCCACTCAAAAACTCAATACCGAGATTTCCGGAAATATGTGCTTTAGGGTCCCCTATATCCAAAAAGAGTATTTCCAGAAAAAGCTCCGTGTATGTCCGTGTGTCCGTGTGCCTGTGAACACGATAACTCAAAAACAAAAAGTCGGTAAAATACCAAACTTGGTATTTAAGTTTAGTATCTTCCAGGGATGCGACACGAGGATTTTGAAAAAAAAATCTCCCCCGCCCAACTACCCTTTACATGGAACTTTTTTCGAAAATTTTGATTTTCTAAAAAATGGTTCTAACGATTTTTATTAAAATATCGTATATTAAAGATATTTACATGAGAAATAACATTTATATCTTCAATTTTCTGGGAATAGCCTCTGAAGACTACTTTATTCTGGGTAAATTTTACAGAATTTTGCATAACTGTTAAACTGTAAGAGATAGACAAACACTTACCACACAACAAATGTAGAGCACATTAAAACTCACAATTTATGTTACATACATTTTTTTCGTGGAATTTATTGTTTTTGAGATATTCCTTTTTTTTTGTTTCAGCTATAAAAACTTATACTTTTCTCATACAGGACTTTGTGAACTCGTGTCAACACAAACAAAGGAACTTCAGTCGCGTAGCAACCAGCTTTTGACTATCACTTTAACCTATGGTACTCCCTTATTTCGCTTCTACTAACAAGGAAGCAAGCAATAAGACTATTTCTGCTAATTTTTGCTCCATTAGATGAAGTAAATAGAATAATTTGTTGCAGTGATATAGAGAAAGTCATGTGAATGGAACACATCAGATTTTATTATTAAAACACTACAGTTTTATTGCAAAAATATTAATATTCTTACAACAGAACACAGCTAAAACTAGCCTATAAGATTGCTAAAGTTTGCTGTAATATGAAGTTAGGAAAGAAGCCCAGTAAGAATACTAAAAACTTTGATTATTCGTCCATGTTGTATATGTGCAACACCATGCAATTAAAGGTTAATTTCTTTTGTCTTTCTTTTCTCTTTCGTAATCTTCCGACTTTTTCTTATTAAACTTCAGATTTAATTTATTCGGATCAAAGTTACAATATATACAATCTTTTTTCAGATAATTTAACCTAATACAACTTATAAAGTGAAATAAATTGAAGTAACACAATAAAAAGAAAAAAAATACTAAATCAAATTAAATGAAATAAAACTATAATAATTTACTTCAAAAAATGAGAAAAAAAAAGCTACTTTTATTACAGTAATTAAAACTAGACGACAGGGAATAAATTAAAGCAGAAAAAAAATCGGAAGTGATTTATTCACATGACTTTCTCTACCTCTCTACAACAAATTATTGCTAAAAAGCTTATGTTTCTATTTACTTCATGCTAATCGAAAACAATTAGCAGAAATAGTCTTATTACTTGCTTCCTTGTAAGTAGAAGCGAAATAAGTGAGTACCATAGGTTAAAGGGATAGCCAAAACCTGGTTACTATGTGACTAAAGTTCCTATGCTTGTATGGACAGGAGTTGAAAAATTCCTATATGAGAAAAGTATAGGATTTTCCAAACTGAAACAAAAAATAAGGAATATCTTAAAAACGATCAACTCCACAAAAAAATACATGTAACATAAATTGTGTGTTTTAACGTGCTTTACATTTGTTGTGTGGTAAGTTTTTGTCCATGTCTTAAGGTGCAGCAGATATGTAAAATTCCGTAAAATTCATCCAGTATAAAGAAGTCTTTAGAGGCGATTTCCAGAAAATTCAAAATATACATTTTATTTGGTGAGTAAATGTCTTAACTATAAGAGATTTTAATCAAAATCGTTACAGCCATTTTTGAGAAAATAAACATTTTCGAAATTTTTTCCATGTAAACCTTCTTGTCGCATCAATTTTAATTTTGGTTTTTAACGGACGTTTTGTTTTTGAGCTACGCTGCCCACAGACACACAGACAGACACAGACGGACATTTTTCTAAAATGCATTTTTTGATTCGGTGGGTCTCAAAACATACATTTCCGGTGAAATCTCGGTATAGAATTTTTGGGTGCAATACAATACCTTCTATATACACTATGTACATAGTACGTGTAGAGAAAGTAATAAACATATAAATGCATAATATTACAGCGGGAATGTGTGTGTTGAATATGAAATATAAACCAACCATGATATTTAATTCGCGTACTATCAAGAATGTGACACAAAGATTGACCGCCCTAAGCTATCCTTGAGGTGAAAAAAAAATATATATATTTATTTTCTCAAGTATGGCTCTATCAACATCATGATTAAATTACCATATCTTCAAAATATTATCATGACAAACAAAATGTGTACCTTTTGTTTCCTGGGCATAGTTATATTTTTGCAGCAGAATATAATTTTGAATATGGTAAATAACAAAACAACCTGTTGTTTCATTCTCATGTCTTTCTCTACATCTCTGAAACAAATTGATGTTAAAAAGCTTACTCTTCTATACACTGCATGCTAATCGTCATAAAGATCAACTGTTTTCTTATGTGTGGAAGAGAAATAACACGAAGCCAAAACGATAGTCAACTTCTTTTAAACTATGAGGTTTGAATCTGTTTCTTTGCATGGCCAGGATTATTTCCCATGTGATGAACGTTTTTAGTATTTTAAACCTGAAGCCTATAACCAGGATATATCGATAGTGCTGAACTCTTCGAAAATATGTAAATGTCATAAATTGTGTATTTTAACGAGACCTACAACTTTTATGAAATAAGCTTCTATCTCTATCTGTTTATTATTTATGTAAAATTCAGAAGAAAAAAAATTCAGAATAAAGAGGTCTTCAGAGGTTCTTACCAGAAATATCTTTAATATGCGGTATTTTAATCAAAATCGTTAAATCCACTTTTGAGAAGATCAAAATCCTCGAAAAATGTTCCATGTAAAGGTATTTTGGTAGTGCTACAATTTTCTTAAGACCTTTCGTGTCGCATCCTTGAAACATACTGAATTTAAATACCAAGTTTGGTATTTAAGTGACTTTTCATTTTTGAGCTATGCTGCCCCACACACACATGCACGGCATTTTTCTAAAAATGCTTTTTTTAACTATGGAAACGTAAAACATATACTTTGGGTAAATTATTGATATCGAATTTTAGGTGGAATACAATACCTTCTCTAGCTACTATGTACATTGCACGGACATGCGTGCTAAGAGAAAGTAAAAACTTAATCTGGGAAAAATTAGTCTAAGGTTTTACGTATAAACTAATTTAACCAGTGCAACGCTTTAAAAAGGCGTTCAAAACAAATATTACTAAAGCTCGCTTTTAGGTTTGGAAGCGCACACAGTTACGAACACACAGATCAGTCCGCGGTTTAAAGAGGGGTAGCGTAAACATGCATATGCTAAGGTATAATCTGTGCCAAAAGTAGCTCATTACATGTAGCGACATTATATACATACAAATAAAAGTATAAAGCTTAATAAAAAATTTCAGGACAGTAATGCGCAGAACTTTGAAAAGACAATGGACATAAATAAACGAAACTCACTCAGAATTCATTGCTGTGAATTACAAGATACGTACATTTTACTGTATCAAAAGAAAAGGCTCTCCTCTTATAACTCACAATATGTTTGAAGCATCAACAAGTTTGTTCAGTATCGAAAGCCTACCCTTTCATATTTTCAATCTGCACTCTCTTTCAGTGTTCACTAGTGTATCTACCAGCAGGAACTGAACGAGGCCAGGCAGTGAGCAATGTTAGATAGTGCAACACGTTTCTGAATGGACTGTATAGAGACCACGCCTATTCCATCACAACATAGTCAAAGTCTGTGTGCACCGAACACCAATCCGGCATTTTCGTGATCACGAAAATATATATATTAGACCCACTCTATGAAGATCAAACAACGAGAATGGTATGAGAATCTTATGAGAATATGGCCTATTTATGAGGAAGAGTCGTGGACTCTCATTTCTTGGCAAGGTGTAGGGCTACGGAGAAATGGAGGGAAATGTATTTACCACGATCCTTTACCACCGCGAATGGAGAGTTAGGAGCATGTTGGGCGCTACTGGCAGGCACGGAAGACGCGGAGGGGATAACCAAACTTCTACTAAAGGCGCGACAGCTGAGATCTGAGAATACTGATAATAGGGAAGAGGAGTGGGGGTGCTAATAAAGAACATTACATATATTTTATGTGATACTTTTCGGTCATTCTTTTGTTGTGCTGTTAATATTGTGTATATATTTTTTTTACTCGAGTAGGGACGAAATTAGGTGTATTCTGTGTTGTAAATGTTATTTTTGTGTCTAATCTTTTATTTTTTTCTCTACACCTACTATATACATAGTGTATGGAGAAGGTATTTCATTCCACCCAAAAATGTACATGTACATGCATGTTTTGGGTACCCCTGAATTCAAAAGAAGAATTTTCGGAAAAAGGTCCGTGTGTGCGTCTGTGTGTCTGTGGACAGCATAGCTCAAAAGCGAAAAGACCGTTGAATACCAAACTTGTTATTTAAGTTTGGTATCTTCCAAGGATGCGACACGAAATTTTCAGGAAAATCCCCCACCCACTATACTACCCTTTACATGGAACCGTTTTGAAAAATTTTGATTTTCTTAAAAATGGCTTTAACGATTTTGATTAAAATATCGTATATTAAAGATATTTACCTGACAAATAAAATGTATATCTTGAATTGTTTGAGAATAGTCTCTGAAGACTACTTTATTCTGAATGAATTTTACACGGAATTTTGCATATCTGCTAAACTGTAAGAGATGTACAAAAGCTTACACAACAAATGTAGAGCACGTTAAAACACACAATTTATGTTACATACATTTCTTTCATGGAGTTGATTGTTTTTAAGATATTCCTTGCTTCTTTTTCTCAAAGGAATTTGTCAACTCCTGTTCATAAAAACAAAGGAACTTCGGTCCCATAGCAACCAACTTTTGACTATCACTTTAACCTGTGGTATTCCCTTATTCCGGTTTTACTTACAAGCGAGCAAGGAATAAGCCTATTTCTGCTAATTCTTTCTCGATTAGCATGAAGTAAATAGAAGAATAAGCTCTTTAACAATAATTTGTTACAGAGATGTAGAGAAATTCATGTGAATGGGCCGTATCAGATTTTTTTTAAATATTGTTTACTATTTTGTGTACTGCTTAAGTACGTACAGTCTATGGATTCTGTGATTGATGAACAACAGGTATGCACACTGGTATTTCAATAAATGCACTTATTCATTCATAGCATTAAACATAGTAAGTATGTACGAGGTCAGTTGTTTTTTTTTTCAACCTCCTATAGGCTATAAATAAAAGACAAGTTCATAGAAAACAATTATTTTATTACCAAAAGTTTTGTACACTTGTGGTTACTTTTCAATATAATCACAAAAAATATTGAGACATTTATCGTACCTGTGCACAAGCTTTGCAATACTCGCTGTAAAACATGTTGCCGCCAATGATGCAGCCCGGAACCACTATCAATGCAGCTGTTTATTGTGAAACTTTACGTTTCCGAAGAGCCATTCAAAACAAACGAAGAGGAATACTGACTTCAGAAATTGTGTTGATCCATGACAACGCTCGTCCATACACTGCTGGCACAACCCATCGGCTACTTGGACATTTTCAATTGGACATTTTCGATCATTAGCCGAAAAGTCCTGACCGGGCACCCAGCGACTTTCACCTTTTCCCTGAACTGAATACGTGGCTAAGAGGGCAGCACTTTCAAACCAACGAAGATGTTCAAATAAACATCAATTCTCATTTGAAATCGTCAGCGGCAACATTTTTTGAAGCGGGTATTACAAAGCTTGTGCACAGGAACGATAAATGTCTCAATCTTTTTGGTGATTATGTTGAAAAGTAAACCATAAGTGTACAAAACTTTTAGTAATAAAATAATTTATTCTTATGAACTTGTCTTTTAATTATAGCCTATCGGATGTTGAAAAAAAAACGGCCCTAGTACATTAAACTGTTGAGATTTTTCCACCCGAAAATCCAAAAATCGACATGTCCCCTTAGTAGAAATAATTCCTTGTGCTTCACCCGAACGGCTGTGCCGTGGATGAGTGGTTTCATCACTCGCATGTGAGATTTGTGGTGGACAAAGCGGAGCAGAGGCGGGTTTTCTGCTGGTTCTCCTGTTTCCATCACATTCCACCGGTGCTCCATCTTCATTCATGTATCACCCGTGTCATCGCCTGCGGTGCCACAAGCGGGCGTTGAACACTACCAAAGAAATGCTTAACCCGACTTTGCAGCCACCCTATTTGCTGACAGAATACACTGTGTTGGTATAAAAAGTTAGTTATTGGTCAACCCTTGTGCGTTGCGGAACTCTCGTTTAGTATTTTGCGGCGTGAAAGAGAGAGACTGACCTTGTCCGGGTTATGAAACCTAATCCACTCAAAATAAATGCGCTTTCAATTATGCGTTTAATGTATATCATTTATCGCAGCATTCCCCAGCGATTTCCAAAGAAATAAACCAATTGTGATTGAAATGCAAATGTACAATATTCCAGCTTCAGGCAAAACACGCGCCCCTCCCCCGCTTTTTTTCATTAAAGAAGCAATAGTGTACCATAAAATTAAAAAACGGGAATAAAACGTAGTCCACTTTTCCATTTCCATAAATTCGTGCTCTAATCCACGCAAGGGAGGCACGGATTCGACACAACCCGATATACAATGCATTGAATGTATATGAATAATTAACGGGTGTGTCTAGAATGTGCTCCGCGAAAATTGAACATGTTTACGGCAGCCCTTTCACCCCCCCCCCGCCCCTTGTGTGCGGAAATAAACCTTAATCCATGAATTCCATTTTATATGTTCCCGTTTGTGTAACATTGAATTCCTTCGTTTATATACAAAGAAGGCAAACACGTCATATTTTTTAGATGTTATACAAAATATATAAGCCCTCCTGGGTGGTGTGATGGTAGCGTGTCTGCTTCATATTCAACAGGTCGTCAGTTCAAATCTCGCTTAAGGTAAGTTTTGATCTCCCATATAATGTTCAAGACACTTGTTTAAAGACCTACCTCTATGCTGATGATTTGCCAATCAATATCTCTCTCAAAGATAGAACTTTTATGGACACTAACATTGTAATGTTATCCAATATAATTTAAAACTGGTGTACACACAATAGCCTTATTGTTAATTATAACAAAACTGTTGATTTAGCTTTTAATGTTGATTTGTCTAGCTCAGATTCTGTTGCTAACTCTGTTAAATTGTTAGGAATTAATATCCAACCGTGTTTAGGTTGGCATAGCCATATCAACAGTGTTGCAAGTAAAATAAGCAGAGGACTCTTGTTATTAAGAATTTTAAAAAAATATTTATCTTTGAATGCCTCGAAAAGCATATATTATGGGAGCATAAATAGTGTATGAATTGTGGTATTTTATTCTGGGGCAAACATGTTTCTGCCAATAAAGTTTTTGTGCTTCAAAAGAAAGCCTTTAGGCTTATGAGTGGTGTATCCCCTAGGACACATCTCAAACCTTTCTTTATTAAATTGGGTATATTGACGATGGTATCTTTATATCTTCTTAATTGTTTACTATTTGTCAAATGAATATAAATTCTTATACACTGTGTTCATCTGTTCACAATTGTTCTACAAGAAATACTGCAAACATTTATATTAAAAAATGTAAGTATAGCAAGGTCCAAAATTCATTTGAAACCATATTTTTAAACCTATTTAATAGCCTTCCGAATAATGTAAAAACCTCGCCCTTATCATTATTCAAAAGAAAACTTAAGTCTGTTCTGCTCTCCAATCCATTGTACTCTGTTTCAGAGTTTTATAATTGTAAAAGTAATATGTTTTTGTAACTTGTTTTGTTATTTATGCATTTGTTGACGTTGCTACACAAACTCTGTATTGTTCTGGCAAATAAACAATCTATCTATCTACCCGGATAAGAGTTTCATCGGGGTTCGCGCTCAAACCCGGCGGAGGACGATGGATTTTTCGGGCGTAAACATCCTTAGCTTGGCTTCCTTCGGTAGGAAGTAAAGCCGTGGGTCCAGTGTCGTAGATTTACGGCATGTAAAAGCTCAAGCCTGATAGAGAGGCCTCTGAACAAAATTAAGCGGTCTTTCACACCCAGTATAAAATGGGACGCTTAAAACCACAGCAGTTGAAGAGCGTCCATAAATAACACGTCATTTCCATTTCCTTTTCTTATCCTGAGAACACGAATGTCGAATAGCTTTGAGCTCCATGGACCCCGAGATCATTTGAACATCATTTTAACATTTCATTCATCGTTCGATATGACCAACCAGGTTAAAGATAATTAAGCTACAAAAAAAATCTGATGTGTTCCATTCACATGACTTTCTCTACATCTCTGTAACAAATTACTGTTAAAAAGCTTATGCTTCTATTCACTTCATGCTAATTGAGAATAAAAAACAGCAGAAATAGCTGTAGAAGCGAAATAACGGAGTAGCATAGCTTAAAGTCATACTCAAAAGCTGGTTGCTATGTGACTGAAGTTCCTTTGTATGGACAGGAGTTCACAAATTCCTGTATGAGAAAGGTACAAGTTTTTCAAGCTAAAAACAAGGAATATCTTAAAAAGCGATCAACTCCACGAAAAAATGTATATAACATAAATTGTGTGTTTTAATGTGCTCTACAGTTTTTGTGTGGTAAGTTTTTGTCTATCTCTTATGGTTTAGCAGCTATGCAAAATTCCGTAAAATTCATCCAGAATAAAGTAGGCTTCTGAAACTATTCCCAAAAAATTAAAGATATACATTTTATTTGTTGTGTAAATGTCTTTACTGTAAGATATTTTAATCAAAATTGTTAGAGCCAATTTGAGAAAATCAAAAATTTCGAAAAAAGTTTAATGTAAAGGGTAGTTGGGGGTAGGAGAATTTTCTTGACAATCTTCGTGTCGCATCCTTGGAAGACCCAAACCTGAATACCAAGTTGGTTTTTAAACGTTTTTGAGGTATGTTGCCCAGACACACACACACACAGAAATGTTTCTAAAAATGCTTTTTTGCATTCTGGGGAACCCAATACGTGTATTTCCAGTGAAATCTCGGTATCGAATTTTTGGGTGGAATATAGTATTTTCTTTATACACTATGTATACATAGTAGGTGTAGAGAAAGTAAAAAAAAATATATCTGTGTTCCATTCACATGACTTTCTCTACTTCTGTGTAACAAATTATTTTTATAAACTTATATTTCTATTTACTTCAAGCTAATCGAGAAAAATTAGCACAAATAGTTTTATTACTTGCTTCCTTGTAAGTAGAAGCCAAATATGGGAGTATCATAGGTTAAAGTGAAGTCAAAAGCTGGCTACTAGGTGACTGAAGTTCCTTTGTTTGTATGGACACGAGTCGACAAATTCCTGTATGAAAGCTGAAACCAAAACAAGGAGTATCTAAAAATGATCAACTCCTCGATGATCAACTCCTCGAAAAAAAGAAGTATATATATATATATATATATATATAACATACATGGTGTGTTTTAATGTGCTCTACATTTTTTGTGTGGTAAGTTTTTGTCCATTTCTTACTGTTTAGCTGTTATGCAAAATTCCTCCAGAATAAAGTATTCTTCAGAGGCTATTCCAGATATACATTCTATTTGGTATGTAAATATCTTTAATATACGAGATGTTAATCAAAATCCTTACAGCCATTTTTTAGAAAATCAAAATTTTCGAAAAATTTTCCATGTAAAGGGCAGTTGGGGGTGGAGGGATTTTCTTGAAAATCTTGGTGTCGCTTCCTTGGAGGATACCAAATCTAAATACCAAGTTTAGTATTTAACGGTCTTTTCGTTTTTGAGCTATGCCGTCCCGAGGTACACACACGGACCGTTTTACGAAAACGGTGTCACCAAGGGTTAACACTCACCTCCTACCTAGGCGGCCCGGGTTCTATCCCAACCGTCTGTGTGGAATTTGAGGTAGACGAAGCGGCGTCTGGCAGGTTTTCTCTGGGTTTCCCCTGCCGCACATTCCATCAACTGTTCCAATGTCACTTTTCGTAGCATCCATTTCGATTGCAGTTTTACTTTCTCTATACTCACTATGTACATAGTGTATAGAGAAGGTATTGCAATCCACCAAAAAATTCGCTATCGAGATTTCACCGCAAATATATGTTTTAGGGTCCCCTTTATCTAAAACGAGCATTTTCGGAAAAATGTCCGTGTGTGTCTGTGTGTGTGTGTGTGTGTGTGTGTGTGTGTGTGTGTGTCCGTATGTCCGTGTGCCTGTGAATACGATAACTCAAAAACGAAAAGTAGGTAAAATATCAAACTTGGTATTTAAGTTTAGTATCTTCCAGGGATGCGACACGAAGATTTTGAGAAAAATCCCCCCACCCCCAACTACCCTTTACATACAACTTTTTTCGAAAATTTTGATTTTCTCAAAAATGGCTCTAACGATTTTGATTAAAATTTCGTATATTAAAGATGCTTACCTGACAAATAAAATGTATATCTTGAATTTTCTATGAATTGCATCTGAAGAGTAGTTTATTCTGGATGAATTTTACTGAATTTTGAATAACTGCTAAACCGTAAGAGATGGACAAAAACTTGCTACACAAAAAATGTAGAGTACGTTAAAACACACAATTTATGTTATATGCATTTTTTTTCGTGGAGTTCGTCGTTTGAGAGACATTCCTTATTTTTGTGTCTGCTATGAAAATCATACGTTTTTCATACAGGAATTTGTCAACTGCTGTCCATACAAACAAAGGACAGTTCAGTGACATAGCAACCAGCTTAATTATCACTTTAACCTATGGTATTCCCTTATTTCACCTCTACTTACAAGGAAGCAAGTAATATGGCTATTTCTGCTAATGTTTTACAGATTAGCATGAAGTAAATACAAGTATAAGCTTTTTAAGAACAATTTGTTGGAGGGATATGGAGAAAGTCATGTGAATGGTACACATCAGATTTTTACCTTCTCTACACGCACTATGTGCATAGTATATAGAGAAGGTATTGCACTCCAACAAAAATTCGAAACCGATATTTCACCGGAAATATGTGTTTTAGGGACCCTTATATATAAAGCATTTTTACAAAAAGGTCCGTGTCTGTGTGTGTGTCCGTGTGTCCGTGAACACGATAATTCAAAAACGAAAAGTCCGTTAAAAACCAAACTTGGTATTTAGGTTCGTTATCTTCCAAGGATGCGACACGAAGATTTTCAAGAAAATCCCCCCACTCCAAACTACCCTTTTCATAGAACTTTTTAGAACATTTTGATTTTCTAAAAAAATGGCTCCAACAATTTTGATTAAAATATGGTATATTAGAGATATTTACCTGACAAATAAAATGTATATCTTTAATTTTCTGGGAATAGCCTCTGAAGACTACTTTAATCTGGGTGAATTTTGTATAACTACTAAACCGAGATGGACAAAAACTTAACACACAAAAAATATAGAACACGTTAAAACACACAATTTATGTTGTATATATTGTGAGTTGATCGTTGTGAGATATTCCTTGTTTTTGGTTTCAGCTTTGAAAAACTTTTCTCATACAGGAATTTGTCAACTCCTGTCCATACAAACAAAGGAACATCAGTCACACAGCAACCAGCTTTTGGCTTTCACTTTAACCTATGGTATTCCCTTATTTCGCTCCTACTTATAATAAAGCAAGAAATAAGACTATTTCTGCTAATTTTTGTCCTTTAGTATGAAATAAATAAAAGAATAAGCTTTTTAACACAAGTTTGTTACACAGATGTAGAGAAAGTCATGTGAGTGGAACAAATCAGACTTTTTATCATCCCTTCTTCACGCTCATGCCTGGCTAGGTTTGCTCCCCAGCAAGCTTTTGACTCCTAGGTATTCGCTTGTAACTCCTAGGGAAGATATCAGTCCTAGGTATCGTGGAGCCGACCACGAAACGAAAAGATTAATAACCAACATATATATAATCCCAAGAGACCGCATGCGAGATTTGTGGTAAACAAAGCGGCGCAAGGGCGGGTTCTCTTCCGGTTCTCCGGGTTTTCCCGTCCTTGCATTCCACCGGTGCTCCATCTTTATTCTATGTACTATCAGTGTCATTGCTGCGGTGCTATATGTTGTATAAGCGGGCATTAAAAAAAAAAAAAAAAAAAAAATGAAATCCACGGTGGTTGGTGCTTGATGCGCCATACATTAATAGAATATTATATTTGGTAAGTGTAACACATAATGATGATAATATAAGTAATATAAATAATAATAATAATAATAATAATAATAATAATAATAATAATAATAATAATAATAATAATGATGAATAGCTCACAAATTGTGCAGAATACAGCACATGAGTTAACCGATACACAAATTGCTATAAGCAGTGATATATTTACATCATTTTACTTTCTCTTCACGTACTATGTACATAGTGTACAGAGAAGGTAGTGTATTCTACACAAAAAATTCGATACCGAGATTTTACCGGAAATAGAGGTTTGGGACCCGCTGAATCCAATAAAGGCATTTTTAGGAAAATGTCGTATATGTGTCTGTATGTCTGCGTATTTTCTAGAGATATATATATATATATATATATATATATGTATATGTATGTATATTGGTTGTTAATGAACTACACGAAATAATTTCCGAGATTGTGCACGTGACTGATATAAGTAATTTGAGATCGGCGATGCACGGTCCCTGGATAAACATAACGTTAAACGTGTGGGTATCAGGTGCTGATAAGTCGGTGTTAAAGCAAAGCAGGTTGAAAAGCTGGCTTAGAATGTCTTTAAAACTGCTGCCCGAATATAGAAATATCGATTTTTAGCAGCTCGTTACTAGCGTTCTCAAGATTTAATGTCGCAAAAATCTGTAAAATCTCGAACTAATCACTTGACAGTGCGACACTGAGCATTCATTAACTATGTTTTTGAGTTACGTAACCTGCTCTGGTGGCTTAATGTGTAACGCGGGAAGCTGCTATCCCAAAGGTCATGAGTTCAATTCCTTTCATAGACTAAATATTATTTATTATTATTTTTTTCTTCCCAGACGAAATGCCGCGATACGTGAACGAGACCCGAACTCAGAAACTATCTTTGACTTGAAAGCCAGTATCATAACCACTACGCTAGAGAGGTACGCTTTAATATGTCCCTTCGTTTTTTGTGTTGTGCTCTCGAATGGTTGACAAATTAGGCAATGGCGTACTGGCACTTCAGAAACTTAGAGCAGCGACTTCCAAATTTCAATAAACAGGCCATAAGTCTCCTATCTGAAATTATTTATTTAAGAAATTTACATATTCTTTGAAAATGTTTCTGTGTAGTTCATTAACACCCTGTGTATATATATATGAAATCTATGAAGCGTAAAGTTACGTGACATTCCTCTTCTCAAGATAAGGCAAAACACCGAAAAAATGCTTATTCACCCTAAGCGAGATTCGAACTCTTTGATTATGAACTAGACATGCTGCCCCCACTCTAACATTGCAGGTTAGTTTTACAATTCTTGCGCTTTCCTGTCGTTATTCGTTTGTTTTGTTCCAGGTAAAACAAGGAGAGCGAAATGTTAGTGGACCAAGCCGTGAAAACAACAAATGCCAACCTTCACTTTTAATAACTGTCAGTTCCACAATTGTTTTTTCAGTTAATTCAGTTACAATGTTTATTTAAAGTTTTATCCAGTTCATAATGCATGTAGTTCAAAAAACAGTATAAATAATTATTATTTGCATTTCTTATGTATGAGATGAGTGCAATAACCTCAAATAAAATATTGTTTCTTTCCATTTCAGGCATTAGTTTTTAAAAGCTGAAATATAATAATTGTTCCCTATTTCTATTGTTGCAAACGATATTCGTACTTTGGGTGTAGACACGGTCGGCCATGTAATAATTCAAGAGGCAGTGAAGAAAGAAAAAAACATGGTCGAATGCGTCATCTACCATTTGAGAACTAATGTATTACAATGATAACCTGATAAAATCTCCCTTCCTATAAATTATAAATTATTGTTAGTCTATTTCGCTGAATTGTCTTATCAAATACAACTCGTGTTTTCATCCCTTAGGACGTCGCTTCACTCCGGTCGTGAACTATCGACAAGATGAAAACAATCGCTGTATTACTTATTGTATCCGCCGGGTGTATGGATTTTAATCGACCTCCAAACTTCGCTTTTCAACATCGCTTTCTCCTCTGAAAGCGCTACATCGCGGCAAAGATGGTAATTAAATAAAAATCTATAATTAAATCTAAAAGTTCCCAACTTGAGGAAGGAAAGAAAAAAATTAAAGCGCAAATAAGTTTGTGCCGCTCTGGTGAAGGCGTAAGGTTATCCATAAGGTTCGTCAATATTGCTAGCAGCAGGAAAAGGTTTTTCTTATCACCTGGTAAGTACTGACCTTATACAGCTTCAATATCTTCCATTCACATGACTTTCTCTAAATCTCTGCAACAAATTATTGTTAAAAAGCTTATACTACTATTTACTTCCTGCTAATCGAGAAAAAAACTAGCAGAAATAGTCTTATTACTTGCTTCCTTGTAAGTAGGAGCGAAATAAGGGAGTACCATACGTTAAATTTATAGTCAAATGCTGGTTGCTATGTGACTCAAGTTCCTTTGTTTGTGTAGACATGAGTTGAGAAATTCCCGTACGAGAAAAAGTTTTAAAGGTGCAAACATAAACAAGGATTATCTCAAAACCATGAAATCCACGAAAACAAAAGTTATATACGTGCTCTGTTTTTCTTTTTTTTTTGTGGTAAGTTTTTGTCCATCCCTTATGGTTTAGCAGTTATGCAAAATTCCGGAAAATTCATCCAGAATAAAGTATTCTTCAGAGGCAATTCCCAGAACATTCAAAATATTCATTTTATTTTCAGGTAAAAATCATTAATATGCGATATTTTAATCAAATCATTAGAGGCATTTTTGAGAAAATCACCTTTTTCGAAAAACGTGCCATGTAAGCTTTAGCTTAGGGTGGGGGGATTTTTTTTTTCTTTTTCAAAACCTTCCTGTCACATCCCTGGAAGATACTAAACTTAAATCAAGTTTGTTATTTTACCGACTTTTGAGTTATTGTGCTCAAAGACACAAGGACACACGCACACACACGGATCTTTTTCTAAAAATGTTTTTTTAGCATACAGGGGACCCTAAAACATATATTTGACGTGAAATCTCGGTATCTAATTTTTGGATGGAGTGCAATACCTTCTCTATACACTATGTACATAGTACGTGTAGAGAAAGTAAAAATGTAAAATGCTACATTCATATCCACTACACTTTATTTTCACCACCTTCAGTTGATAGAAGGTATTGTATTCGACACAAAAATTAAATACCAATGTTTAACCTGAATTACACGTTTTGGGGTCTCCTAGGAAAATATTTTAGGTGTATATCTCCGTATATGAATATCATAGCTTAAAAACGAAAAATAAAGTATCCTTCATTTTTACACCAAACCACCCTTTACTTAGAAGTTTCGAAAATCTGGCGTGTTCCGTTCACGTGATTTTCTCTATATCCCTGCATCAAATTACACAGGCCAAAAAAATAAAACTTCTCAATAACTGTTTTACGTTCATAGTTGATTCTTATAAGCAGCTTTGATGTCACCGATTCCAGATTTGATCTCATTTGTGATAAACGAGTGTAGAAAAGGAGTACGGATCTCCTGGTCTCTAGTCAGTTGGTCTACCATTGGGCTAAAATGGCAACCTACCGGTACAGTATTAAATTTCCCAACTGACTCGTATGTTTCACGGTAAACCACAAGATGATCTCAAATTATTTTGAGATGACAACCCCAATGGCGAAAACCCATGATTCATATGGACAATTATAATGATTTAATTGTTTTCTCGCAGAAACCGTGTGTAGGACGGGAGTTTGATAGGTAGGGTGAGACTGAAAAAACAATGCCACAGTCGGGATTTGAACCACGGATCTCCGGGTATCTAGAGCCGGTTGCTCTATCATTCAGCTACCATAGCAACGTGTGAATCAGTTGGGAAATTTAATGCCGTACCCGCCTGAATGTCAACTCTACGAAAAAAATCTGATGTGTTACACTCACATGAGTTTCTCTAGCTACTCTACAAACTTCCTTCAACACCATGCTAATCGAGATAAACAGAATTTTATTACTTAGTTCCTTATAAATAGAAGGGAATGCACTAGGCTAATGTGATAGTCAAATGTTTTAAAAACTGTTACTACATATCGCTTCTTTGCTTGCCAGGAGTAGAACAAAAGAAAAACGGTCACTTTCGTCTGAGAAAAGTATAGTACTTCACAATTGAAACCAATAACAAGGAATACCTCGAAAACGGTAAGCTCCACGAAAAAAATGTATATGATATAATTTGTGTATTTTAACATGATCTACATTTTTTGTGGAATCATTTTTTGTCTATCTCTTACGGTTTACTAGTTATACCAAATTAAGCAAAATTCATCCAGAATAAACAGGTCTTTAGAAGCTATTCCCAGAAAATTCAAGATACACACTTTTTTTTGTGATAGAAATGGTTTTAATATGTGGTATTTTAATCAAAATCGTTACTGTTATTTTAACAAAAACAAAATGTTAAAAAATTTCTCCATGGAAAGGGTAGTTATGGGTAGGGGAATTTTCTTAAAAAGCTTTGTGTCGCATCCTTAAATAGCAAGTTTGGTATATAATCGTATTTTCGTTTTTGAGCTATGCTGTCCACAGACACACACACACATACACACAGACACACACACACACACGGACCTATTTCTGAAAATGCTTTTTTTGGACTCAGCGGGTCCTAGAACATGTATTTCCGGTGAAATCTCGACATCGGATTTTTGGGTGGAATACAATACTTCTCTATCGCTATGTACCTTGTACATACGGGGTTAGAGAAAGTATAAATGTACATCACATAAATTGTGTGTTTGACGAGATCTACAATTTTTGTTCCTCTCTTACGGTTTAACCATTATGCAAAACCCATCCAGAACAAAGATGTCTTCAGGGGCTATTCCTAGGAAATTCAAAATATACAGTTTATTTATGATGTAAATACAGGCTGTTTAAAAAATACGGGGCATAATTTCAGGTATGTATTTCCCACATGAAGACAATCAAAATAGTTCATTATAACATGTGTCCGGAAATGCTTCATTTCCGAGTTATGGCCTTTACAACATTGAAAGTCCCACCTGTAGACAATCAAAATAGTTCATGTCCGGAAATGCTTCATTTCCGAGTTATGGCCTTCACAACATTGGAATTCACTGGATCGTTTTTCTTTCCGCAGGTCTTTGCCGTCAAAGGAGACATTAGGAGGGCACTCTGATAGTTCATTCTGAGGAAGGTTACATTCAGTGTTCTTTAGGCGTTAAGACTGTGCGACATGTATTCAAATCAAGAGCTGGCAGAGATACACTTCATGTACGGTAAGGCGGACGGCAATGCTGCGCTGGCTCGTCGTTTGTACCAGGAGAGGTACTCACAGCGACAATGTCCAGATCGGAAGACATTTGTACGTCTCCATTCCCGTCTGTGCGAGAATGGAACATTCACCTCTCCTGGTTTGGGAAGGCGACGACCAAGATCTACAACTCCAGAAGTGTAGGAGGAGATTCTGGAGGCTGTGGACAGGACTCCTTCTATCAGCACACGACGGTTAGCTTTGCAAGTCAATGTTCCTCATACGACTGTCTGGAGACTGTTGAACGAGTATCAATTGTATCCTTATTATTTGCAACGTGTACCGGCGCTGTCACCAGCAGATTACCCTGCACGAGTTAGGTTCTGTCAGTGGTTCTTGCAGCAGTGTGGTGTAAATCCGAACTTTTCTGCCGTCGTATTATTTACAGATGAAGCACAGTTCACAAGAGATGGCATAACAAATTTCCACAATCAGCATGTATGATCGCATGAAAACCCACGTGCAACTGTTGTATCTCATCACCAGGTGCGGTTCTCCCTCAACTTGTGGGCCGGTATCATTGGTGATCGATTAGTTGGACCCCATGTACTTGTAAACAGACTTACGGGGCAGGCGTACACAAACTTCCTGGAAAACACCATACCCGACGTTTTCGAGGACACTCCACTGATCAATCATCAACACATTCACTTCTTGCATGATGGCGCTCCTGCACACTTCAGTCTTACGGCTCGCCGGTACTTGGATCGAAGGTTTCCTGATCGATGGATAGGTAGAGGTGGCCCAATTGCTTGGCCTCCACGCTCACCTGATCTGAACCCTCTCGATTTCTACTTGTGGGGTCATTTAAAATCATTGGTTTATTTGTCTCCGGTGCCGGATTTGGACTCCCTTCGGAATCGAATTGTGGCAAGTTGTGAGGACATACGCAATACTCCTAGAGTTTGGGATCGTGTTCGCAGGTCAATGAGACATCGATGTGAGGTCTGTATTCAAGCAGGAGGTGGACATTTTGAACATCTTCTGTAATGACAACAACCTGCGGAAAGAAAAACGTTCCAGTGAAGTTCAATGTTGTGAAGGCCATAACTTGGAAATGAAGCATTTCCGGACACATGTTATAATGAACTAATTTGATTGTCTACATGTGGGAAATACATACCTGAAATTGTGCCCCGTATTTTTGAAACATTCTGTATATTTAATATACGGTATTTTTATCAAAATCGTTACAGCCATTTTTGAGAAAATACAACATTTCAAAAAATGTTCCGTGTAGAGGGTAGTTTATGTTGGGGGGATTTTCTTAAAAATATCCGTGTTGTGTCCTTGAAATATACTAAATTTAAATACCAGGTTTGGTACCAACATAAGCACACACAGAGACACACACGGACTTCTTTTCTATAATGCTTTTTTGGGACTCATGGGACCTGAAATATATACCTCCGGTGCAATCTCGACATCGAATTTTTGGGAGGAATAGAACCTTCTCCATCCAATATGTACATAGTACATACGGGCAGTGTGCAGTGATATTCCCGTACATAATGGCGGAAGTTCCATTAAAATGTTACTTGTAATCATGCTTTACCAAGCCAAAATAGTATGTATGTTTTTATTCTCTGCAGAGTTAAATGTACAAAATTCACTTACAATAATAATCCTAAGTTAAATTAAGAATAATAGTACAACTAACTTATTACATATACATGTTTTGTTTTTAAATACCCAACTACTTATTATTCAGTATAGCAATACTTATGTCAATTACCAGCAGGTTTAAAAACAGTTATTATGAAGCCTCAACATTAATACTGTAATACTATACACTAATACATTTTTTGAGACCCTTAATTACTTCAAAATATTTACTCAAATTAACTAACATTTATTATCTTTAAAGAATTCTTTAAGATCAGAGGGCAGCTCTTAAAGGCAATTCATCACATTCTTCAATGGTTCTATTAACAAAAGAAAATTTTCCTATATCGGTACTGTACCTTCTACCCTTAATTTAATTTTATACAAATGGTCATTTCGTCTGTAGTATGATGGGCTTTGCAACCTCTTTCTAACGTGCACCCATGCATTTAAACCAGTATACGTTTTAAATAGTGCGACCAACATTTGAGTTTTACGCCTAACTTCTAGCGGCTCCCATTTATTGTCTTCGCCTTTCGTAAGTCCAAAATCTTCACCTCTCTTTATGAAGAGCGATTTATGTAGAACTGACACATTTCTTTCTTTAATTATTCCGTTAGAAATTCATTCAATGACCCAATTTTAGCACCGAATTAAGCAGAATGTTCTGGAGTTTCGATTCCTTGTCACTAGATCCGCAGATGTTTATGTTTTATTACTAATTAATTGTTGGCAGCAGTGCTGTTGTAGTCAACGTGAAAATGCAGTACGATGCAGAGCTGAGTCAATAATAGTTTCAGCAAGATGGCGCTACATGCCATACATCAAATGAATCCATGAACCTTATTGCAAGTTTCTTTGACGACCGGATAATTTCCAGAAACCTGTGGCCACCGATATCTCCGGATTTGAAATCGCTGGACTTCTTTCTATGGGGTTACTTAAAATACAGTTTTTACGCCACACGTCCCTAGACATTGGACGATCTGAAGCACAGTATCACAAAGGAGATTCAAGTTATTGACAACAGAGTCCTCCAAAGAGTGGCCAGTAACATCCAACGACCAGTTGAATTGTGCCTTATGCAGGATGGAGGACATTTTCAACATTTGCTATAGAGGTAAATAATCTCCTAAAATTCCTCTACAATTTAGGTATAATAAGTTGTCGCTAGCATAACACGTTTTGAAACAATTAATGAAAGAAATGTGTCACCTCTATATAAATCATCCTGTATAATGTAGCAATACAAAGGGATCTGAAATTTATGATATGGACATCAGGTTGCAGTGATTTCGGTGTAAATATATGTCAAGACAAATGGGATTTTAAGAATAGTCTTCTTCTTCGTGTCCATATAGGCTAATTATTGTTACTTTATTCACGAAACAGTCTTATTAAATACATCTCGTGCTACAACTTTTCTCTAGATAAATTTATCGAATTCTCGGTATATTACTTAAGATAACTTTCGTTATTGTTTAGTTTTGCCCAGTCAGATGGTTTGGATGGCTCTCGTACATCACCTCTAGGATAGTGCAACCACGCATCCTGCTATAACAAAAGAGAAACGCCCGGGTGCCTTGCAAGTTAGCTATCCTTCCAGAACTTGGGCAATGTAACTGACAGACGCTTTCAAAATGTTGGGTAACAAGATATTGACAGGTCTATTGTGTTGCAACTTGGTGTTTGCCAGTTATACAAGTCAACAGAGGTCTGGATGATCCCTTCTCTACTGTAATATCTAACAGTATGTAGGTCTCTACTCACTGACCTATATCTTCCAAAAACTATTTCTACAAGGGACTTTTATTACATTCTCTACACGTAAAATGATCATAGCGTACAGAGGATATATGTTTTGAGGTCCCCCAAGTCTAAAAAAATATTTTGGAAAAAGGTCCATGTGTGTGTGTCTGTGGGCAGCCTAGCTGAAAAACTAAGAGAGCATAAAATACCAAACTTGGTATTTAAGCTTCGCATCTTACGAGGTTGACACTGAACATTTTCAACAAAATTACCCTACCTCCAACTACCCTTTGTATGGAAAAATTTTGTAACATTTTTATTTTCTCAAAAATTGCTCCAACGACTTAGGTTATAATACTTTATATTTAGTATTTTATGACAAATGAAATGCATATCTTCAATTTTCTGGGCAAAACCTCTGAAAACCTCTTCGTTCTCGATGACTTTTGTATAACTGACATACCATAAGAGATAGACAAATACTCACTACACAAAAATGTAGATCTCATTAAAACACACACAGATTTTCAAGAAATTAGCCTTCATTCTGAATTGTTTTCAGAAAAAAAAAATAAATATCTCTAACGATTTTTATGAAAATATGGTACATTAAAGATATTTACATGAAAATTAAAATACATATCTTGATTTTCTCAAAAATAGCTCTAACAACTTTGTTTATAATATCGCAATTTAAAGTCATTTACATGGCAAATAAAATTCATATCTTGAATTTTCTGGGAATAGCTCTGAAGATATGTTTATTCAGAATGAATTCTGCAGAATGTTCAAAACTGGTTAACCGCAAGAGATAGACAAAGATTTGCTCCACCAAAAATGTAGATCATGTTAAAATACACAATATATGTCATATACAATTTTTTCGTGATATTGACCATTTCTGAGATATTGCTTGTTTTTCAAATTTAAAACTCTGAGACGGTAAGTTGTAAACTCCTGACGCTGCATAGAAACGGATTTCAACCACATAACAACTGGCTTTTAAGGTATTTGACAATCGTTTTGGCCTAGTGTATTCCCTTATTTTTCGTCTACTTACAAGAAAGCAAGTAATTAAGATAATTAATTATCAATAGACATAAGAACATGCATTTTAACAATTTTTTGTTACGATGATGTAGAGAAAGTCATGCAAATGGAACACAACAAATGTTTCTTGTAGAGTTTAACGTTTTAGACGTATTTTTTATTACTGGTTTCAATTTTAAACTAATTTTTCTCAAGAAGGACCATACAAAGCGAAACGAATGACAGTTGTTTCACATAGCGATAAGCTTTTAAAAATTTGGATATTGCTTTAGTCTAATGTATTCCCTTATTACCCTTGTCTTTACAATGAAGCACGTAATAAGACTATTTCTGCTAATGTTTTCTCGATTAGAATGACGTAGATAAAATAATAATCGCTTGTAAGAAAAATGTATTTGAGGAGCAGCTAGAGCAAGTTATGTGAATGAAACACATATGATTTTCTTTTTCTAAGGATCTGTTAAGGCCTCTCGTATTGTACGAGGGCCTTTTTTTCAACAACTTCATAAAAAACAATTATTTTATTATTAAAAGCTTTGTACACTTATGGTTACTTTTCAACATAACCACCGAAAAGATTGAGACATTTATCGTACCTGTGCACAAGCTTTGCAATACCCGCTTCAAAAAATGTTGCCGCCAATGATTTCAAACGAGCATTGACGTTGTTTTGAAGATCTTCGTTGGTTTGAAAGTGCTGCCCTCCTAGCCACGTCTTCAGTTCACGGAGAAGGTGAAAGTCGCTTGGTGCCAGGTCAGGACTGTACGGCGGATGATCGAAAATGTCCCATTGAAAATGTCCAAGGAGCCGCTGGGTTGTGCCAGCAGTGTGTGGACGAGCGTTGTCATGGATCAACACAATTCCTGAAGTCAGCATTCCTCTTCGTTTGTTTTGAATGGCTCTCCGCAAACGTCGTAAAGTTTCACAATAAACAGCTGCATTGATAGTGGTTCCGGGCTGCATATTGGCGGGAACATTTTTTGAAGCGGGTATTGTAAAGCTTGTAAACAGAAACGATAAATGTCTCAATCTTGTGGGTGATTATGTTGAAAAGTAATCATAAGTGTGCAAAACTTTTAGTAATAAAATAATTGTTTTCTATGAACTTGTCTTTTATTTATAGCCTATCGGAGGTTGAAAAGAAAAAAGGCCCTCATATAAATGCATGAACCATTATCTCAGAAAATACTTAAGGTAGACTAACATGTTATCAGTTGTAGATATAGGTCTTGTAAGTTCACTTCTTTACACAGTAAGTTTGTTTATCAAAGAGGATATTGTTGTTTTAACAGACCTTATTGTATTAAGTATGTATACAATAGATTTGTCACACACGTAGGTCTAGAGTAACGCTTACAGGTCGTTATGAACGCCTAGTTCTTCTATTTAAGGCGACACAAATAAGATCTGAGAAAACTGATAATACAAAAGAGGGTTGGGGGGGGGGGAGAGGTTCGATAAGAAGATCTAAAGATTCATTATAATAGTTTACATGTATTTTATGCTATACTTTTATTTATAGCCTATCGAAGGTGGAAAAAAAAATCTGATGTGTTCCATTCACATGACTTTCTCTACATCTCTGCAACAAATTATTGTTAAAAAGCTTATGCTTCTATTTAGTTTATGCTAATTGAAAAAAACTTTAGCAGAAATAGTCTTATCACTTGCTTCCTTAACTAGAAGCGAAATAAGGGAGTACCATAGGTTAACGGATATTCAAAAGCTGGTTGCTATGTGACTGAAGTTCCTTTGTTTTTATAAACAGCAGCTGCCAAATTCCTATATGAGAAAAGTATGTTTTTGAAAGCTGAGACTAAAAACAAGGAATATCTTAAAAACAACCAACTCAACGAAAAAAATGTATATAACATAAATTGTGTGTTTTAATGTGCACTACATTTTCTGTATGGTAAGTTCTTGTCCATCTCTAGTGGTTTAGCAATTATGCAAAAAACCGTAAAATTCATCCAGAATAAAGTAGTCTTCAGAGGATATTCCCAGAAAATTCAAGTTATATAATTAATTTGTCAAGTAAATATCTTAAATATACGAGATGTTAATCAAAATCGTTAGAGCCATTTTTAAGAAAGTCAAAATTTTCGAAATTGTTTCGATGTAAAGCGTAGTTTTGGGGTGGGTGGATTTTCTTGAAAATCTTGTTGTCGCATCCTTGGAAGATACTAAAATTAAATACCAATTTTGGTTTTTAACGGTCTTTTTATTTTTGAGCTGTGCTGCCCAAAGGCACACACACAGGCATACACACACAGACAGACACACACATGGACATTTTTCTAAAAATGCTAATTTTGGATTCAAGGGGTGTCAAAACATATTTCCGGTGAAATCTCGATATCGAGAGTATAAAGAAAGTAAAAAAGGCCCTCGCAATATTTTGTAACTACAATAATAAAACGTATCAGGTTGCAATTAGGAATAGAGTGCTAAAGTAACAGGCTTGTGTAAGTTTCCCCAGATGTTGCAGAGAATTTGTGGAAGCCGCTCTCCGTATTTCACTTGCTGGGTTTGTTTCGAGCGACGCCCGCTTATGTTAAAACGCGGTGTTGCTTCGTTTGAAAACTGAAGGCAAAGGAATTCCCATCCTCTTGCAATTCTACCCCTTCTGTAAGGGACATTAAAAACAGGGATGTCGTTAATTAGACTGCACCGTACTTTGTTCCATCAAATCTACCTCCTAGCGGAGGAATGCTGAACCTAAATATACAACACTCCACTCAACTCTTATTGATTCCATCCGCCTTCAAAGGGCTGAATAGCTCTCTTACTAAAGAGGTAAGATTAGAGGAAAAACACGCTTATAAGCCATCTCGCCATTCGAAACGTTCCAGAAATTAGCTCTCATTATAACAAACGGGTAAGATTTGGAGAAGTGAAATTCTAGTCTCTGCCACAGAGTGATTATTAAGTTGTTGCGCAAGTAACAAACATTCTTAAGATAATACAATTTTATTTTATTAAACGTTGCCAAATAAAAACAAATGATACAATATGTTACATTTACATGATTTTCTCCACCCATTCATAAATAAATTCTTCCTAAAAATGTTAACATTTCTTTCTCCACATAGTATATGGTGTATAGGTATTGCATTCCGACCAAAAATTTGATACCAAGATTCCACCAGTAATGCACGTTTCAAGGTCAGTTGTAAGTATCAAAAACAACATTTTTAGAAAAACATCCGTGTGTGTGTGTCGTGTATCTGTGAACACAAGAACTAAAAACTAGTAAAATACCAAACTTGATATTTAGGTTTAGTATCTTCCTAGGACTATGATGAAAATCCACGCACCTCACATACTCTTTACATGGAAAAAACTTAAAAAAAATTGAATATTATAAAGGTATTTACATGAAAATCTGATGTGTTCCATTCACATGACTTTCTCTATATATCTCTACAACAAAGTATTGTTAAAAAGCTGATGCTTCTATTTACTTCATGCTAATCCAGAATAAATTAAAATAAATAGTCTTATTACATGTTTCCATGTAAGTAGAAGCGAAGTAAGGGAGTACCATAGGTTAAAGTGATAGTCAGAAGCTGGTTGCTATATCATTGAAGTTCCTTTGTTTGTATGGACAGGAGTTGGCAAATTCCTGTATAAAAAGTATGTTTTTTAAAGCTGAAACCAAAATCTAGGAATATTTAAAAAACGACTAACTTCCCTAAAAATATATAACAAAAATTGTGTGTTTAAACGTGCTCTACATTTTTTTGGGTAATTTTTTTTTCTGTTACGGTTTAGCAGTTATGCAAGGTTCCGTAAAAATCATTCAGAATAAAGTAGTCCTCAGATACTATTTCCAGGAAATTCAAGATATACATTTTATTTGTCAGGTAAATATCTTTAATATATGATATTTTAATCAAAATCCTTTGAGCCACTTTTATGAAAAAATGAAAACTTTCGACAAATGTTCCCTTTAAGGGGTGGTTTGGGGTGGGGCGATTTTTCTCTTATTGTATCTCTGGTAGATACTAAATTTAAATACCAAGTTTGGTATTTTACCGACTTTTCGTTTTTGAGTTATCGTGTTTACAGGCACACGGACACACACACGGACCTTTTTCTGAATTTTTTTTTTTGGGGGGGGGAATATAGGGGACCCTAAAATATATTTTTCCGGTGAAATCTCGGTATGGAATTATTGGGTACATTACAATACCTTCTCTATACACTATGAACATAGTACGTGTAGAGAAAGTAAAAATGTGTAGAGAAAATCATGTAAATACAGGCTGAATACTTTTAGCACGCTTGTGTGTAAGAGATGTTAAAAATGGAAAGGAGCTGTGAAGTTAGTGGACGTATTTAATTTTGCAAATACTTCATGTCGCTATTAAAGGTTAAATTCAAGTTTTTCTTGCCACATCTTCTCTTATGTGATGTTGACCTCTTGTAGAATAAAGAAACAGCCTTCGGAGAATCTGATAACATTTGAAACACGTGCCTTTGAGGGCTGCCAATATAAAAAATGTCCTGCAAAGTCTTTTCATTAACGTATGTATGCTTATGTGATATTCAGAATGAAGAGAGGTAAAGAACTATTCATAACAGTGTGTAGTATTTCTATGAGAAAATCTCTTTTACGTTACTGAGGAAAATTAGGACCTTTACTTTTCCTACCCCGCTTGTAAAATGTACATGGTGGGGAAGGTATTCTATTCTACCCAAAAATTCTAAGTCGGATTTTTCCGGAAATACATGTTTTCAAACCTCTGATTCCGAAAAAAAAATCTTATATGTTCCATTCACATGAATTTCTCTACATCTCTGCAACAAATTACTGATAAAAAGCTTATTCTTCTATTTACTTAATGATAATCGTGAAAAAATTATCAGAAATAAGTCTTATTATTTGTTTCCTTGTAAGTAAAAGTGAAATAAGGGAGTACCATATGCTAAACTGACAGTCAAAGCCTGGTTGCTATGAGAGTGAAGTTCCTTTGTTTGTATGGATAGAAGTTCACAAATTCCTGTATGAGAAAGGTATGTTTTTTAAAGCTGAAATTAAAAGCAAGGAATATTCTAAAAGCTACCATTTCCACGAAAAAATGTAAATGACATAAATTGTGTACTTTAATGTGCTCTACATTTTCTGTGTGGTAAGTTTTCTTCCATCTCTTACGGTTTAGCAGTTATGCAAAAATCCGTCATATTCATCCAAAATAAAGTAGTCTTCAGAGGTTATTTCCAGAAAATTCAAGATCTACATTTTATTTGTCAAGTAAGTATCTTAAATATACGAGATTTTAATCAAAATCGTTAGAACCATTTTTAACAAAAAAAAAGTTTTCGAAATCTTTTCCATATAAAGGGTAGTTTGCGGTGGGGGATTTTCTTGAAAATGTTCGTGTTGCATCCTTGAAAAATACCAAACTTAAATACCAAGTTTAGTTTTTAATGGTATTTTCATATATGATCTATGCTGCCCATAGACACACACGCAGACGCACACACAGACAGACAGACACACGGACATTTTTCTAAAAATGTTTTTTTTTTGGATTCAGGGGGTCTCAAAACTTGTATCTCCGGTGAAATCTCGGTTACGAATTTTTGGGTGCATTACAACACCTTCTCTTTACAATATGTACATAGTACTTATAGAGAAAGTAAAAATATGTGCAGAATAAGATCCATTTGTGTGTTTCTCAAAAAAAAAAAAAATTCAAGAAAATCCCCCCACCCCAAATTATCCTTAACATGGAAAGGTGTAGCCCTCCGTGGCGTATGCTTACTTCATATACCCAAGGTCGCGGGATCAAACCCGTCGGAGGATGATGGATTTTTTCGGGCGTAAAATTCCTTAGCATGGCTTCCTTCGAAAGGGAAGTAAACCTGTGGGTGCCGTGTCGTAGATTTACGACGCGTGAAAGAACCTCAAGCCTGATAGAGAGGCCTCTGAGCAAAATTAAGCAGGCTTTCACGCTCAGCATAGATTGAGACGCTGAGAACCACAGCAGTTAAAGAGTGTCCATAAATAAAACGCCATTTCATTTCACATGGAAAGGTTTTTTAAAATTTTCATATTTTCCAAAGTGATAAAGATTTTTTATTAAAATACAGTATATTAAAGATAGTCACACCACAAACAAAATCATGAAGAGCTCTTTATTCTTATTTCGTTTGTCAAAAATATCTTAACCATAAGGTATTTTATTCAAAATCGTTAGAGGCATTTTTGAGAAAATCAAAATTTTCGACAAATGTTCCATGTAAAGTTAGTTGGGGGGTATTTCTTGAAAATTTTCGTGTCGCATCCACACACATATACCTTTTTCTAAAAACACTGTTTTTGTGTTCGAATTTTTGGGTGCATTACAATACACTCTATACATAGTACGTGTAGAAAAAGTAAAATGATTCAGTGCTTTAAAATTTCTTCATTCTACATCACTCTACAAAAAAACTGTAACTGTAAACATGCATAAAGGGTTTGCTTTGTTGAGCGCTGAGCACTGTATTGCACGATTTTGTTATAATTCATTGTAAGGATTATCTTACTCTTTATATGATAAGTCCCGGGCCTCTCAATGAAAATGCACTTAATTCTTGTTTACTTTCTCTACACGTACTATATAGATTGTGTATAGAGAAGTATTGTATCGCACCCAAAAATTCGATAACGAGATTTCACCGCAAATGCTTGTTTTGGGTTCCCCTGAATCTAAAAAAAGCATTTTCAAAAAAGGTCCGTGTGTGTGTGCGTGTCTGTGTGTCCGTGGACAGCATTGCTCAAAAACGAAAAGACCGCTGAATACCAAACTTGGGATTTAAACTTGGTATCTTCCAAGGATGCCACATGAAGATTTTCAAGAAAATTCCCCCACCCCCAAATACCCTTTAGATGAACATTTTTTCAAAATGTTTGATTTTCTTAAAAATGGGTGTAACGATTTTGACTAAAATATCGTATATTAAAGATATTTATCTGACAAATAAAATGTATATCCTACTTTTCTGGGAATAGCCTCTGAATACTACTTTATTCTGAATGAATTTTATTGAATTTTGCATAACTGGCAAACGGTAAGAGATAGACAAAAACTTAGTACACAAAAAAATGTAGATCAGGATAAAAAAACAATTGATGCCATGTACATTCTTTTCGTGTAGTTGATTGGTTTTCAGATATTCGTTTTGTTTTACTTTCAGCTTTGAAATCGTACACATTTCTTATACAGCAATTTGTAAACTCCTGTCCATACAAACAAAGGAACTTCAGCTTTTGACTATCAATTTAACCTATGGTACTCCCTTATTTCCTGTCTACTTAAATGCAAGCAGGTAATAAGACTATTTATGCTAATTTTTTCTAGATTAGAGTGAGATAAATAGAAGTATAATATTTTTAACAATAATTTTTTGCGAAGATGTAGAGAAAGACATGCAGTGGAACCAATCATATTTTTTTATTTATTTCTCAATATAATCTCCAGAAAGACTAATACATTTGTCAAATCGATGTTCATCTCTGAACTGCGATTTATTAAGGTCCTCAAAATAGCTGTTTAAAGCATCAATGACCTCCTCTTTGCTGTGATATCTTCGTCCTTCAAGAAATTGTTTAAGGTTTGGGATCTAGATCTGGCGAATAGGGTGGAGGTTAAAGCAATTCCAACTTTAATTCGCATATTTTTCCCATTGCAATGACTGAACGATGGGCCGGAGCATTGCCATGATGAAACAAGAGTGTAGTGATGTAGCCAAGTTTCATCCATGGTAATAAGCCGTCTCAACAATTTACTGGGATTTTTACGGTAGAGCTCCACATTCTTAACAGAAACAGATTTTCCTTGCAACTTTTGTTCAGGTGTCAACAAACGCGGCACCCATCTTGCACAGATCTTATGAAAGCCCAAAACATTATTTAAAATATTACCTGCACGTTCTTTTGACATGTTTACGGCCTCTGCTATGTCGAACAACTTTAATCTGCGGTCTTCCAGTAATAAACGATTACTTTTTTCAATGATCTCTGAAGTTGTCACTTCTATAGGGCACCCAGAGCGAGGCTCATTACTAGTGCTCGCACGTCCCATTTTTAACTTTACAACCCAGCTTTTAATCATTGAATATGAAGGGGCAGAATCTTTCAATGCACCGTCCATTTCCTTCTTGTTATCTTTAGGCGTTAAGCCTTTCAAATGGAGGTATTTAATCACTGCTCGTTTTTCCAAATCCTCCATTTTCATGAAAACTCTAAAGTTGCTTTGTTTAAAATGCTGTCATTCGAAAACTAAACAGGCTATTGACCTGTAGCTATGGATACAAGCTAATCTAGAGTTAAGTTATACGATACTGCCATCTAACTGGCCTAGAGGCGCCATGTCTGTGTGAGGCCTGGGACTTATCAGCCGAACCTCGTAATTAACTGCTGTACAGTTCTGTCTTTGTATGTCGCAAAAAAAAAAAAAAAAAAAAAAAAAAAAAGTTAAGCAACTATAATTAAAAAAAAAGAAACACATAAACCACAAGATGTCTAACTTACTGGAGATTTTCCAATTTTCATACACTTATTGTCTTAATATAAATCGTAATCTTAATAACGTCAGATGCTGTGATTTTCCAAAAAAATTGATGTGTTCTATTCACATGACTTTCTCTACATCTCTGCAACAAATTATTGTTAAAAAGTTTATGCTTCTATTTACTTCATGCTAATCGAGAAAAAAAAATTAGCAGAAATAGTCTTATTAATTGCTTCCTTGTAAGTAGAAACGAAATAAGGGAGTACCATATGCTAAACTGATAATCAAAAGCTGGTTGCTATGTGACTGAAGTTTCTTTGTTCGTATGGACAGGAGTTGACAAATTCCTGTATGGGAAAAGTATAAGTTTCTTAAAGCTGAAAACAATAACAAGGAGTATGTCAAAAACGATCAACTCCACCAAAAAATGTATATAAGATAAATGGTGCGTCTTAAGGTGTTCTATAATTTTTGTGTTGCAAGTTTTTCTCCGTCTCTTACGGTTTAGCAGTTATGCAAATATATATAACATTCATCCAGAATAAAGTAGTCCTCAAAGGCAATCCCCAGAAAATTCAAGATATACATTTTATTTGTCGTGTAAATATCTTAATTACATGAAATTTTAATCAAAATCGTTAGAGCCATTTTTGAGAAAATTAAAATATTCGAAAAATGTTCCATGCAAAGGGTAGTTGGGGGTGGGGGGAATTTTCTCAAAAGCTTCGTGTCGCATCCCTGGAAGATACTAAACTTAAATACCAAGTTTGGTATTTTACCGACTTTTCGTTTTTGAGTTATTGAGTTCACAGTCACACGGGCACACGGACCTTTTTCCAAAAATAGTTTTTTTAGATAAAGGGGACCCTAAAACGTATATTTCCGGTGAAATCTCAGTATCGAAGTTTGGGTGGAGTGTAATACCTTCTCTATACATTATGTACATAGTGCGTATAGAGAAAGTAAAGGTAAACCTAGATGTACTCTTATAAAGGTCCTCAGAGTAAAATAAGACCAGAAAAATTCTTTGAAAAGCTACTATATGAAAGTTCACCCTTCCAGTGAACTTTTAATGCAGAATTTTTGGATCATATGCAACATTTGCTCCGGGTAGATAGAGTAGAAATTAAACGGCATTTATATTTTGTGCTTGGGGTGTCTTGATAGCTATTTGTGATACATTTTGACACCGGGGGAGAAGCCCAATGATGGGTGAAATGCTGTGGGTTATAATTATAGGGTGTAATTTTCACAGCGCTGCCCGCGGCTCTTGTATGTAACATGCTCCGCCTGGCGTGTTTCAATTTTATTGGCAGCTTTAAGTGCACATGCATGTTCTACATTCTACAAAATAGAAAAACACGAGTCTGTGTTGCTAACCAAAGGGGCAATGTTTCCCTGTTGAGTGTCGGCTTTTGTTACAGAAGGCATTAGTTCATGTCCGCAAACCTCGCCCTGCAATATACGTTTAATCATGTTATGACGTAATTTCAAATGCTGGGAACGTTCAAGAAGTACTTACAAAAAGATAGAAGAATAATTAATTTTGGTATAATTTTTGTTTTACTTTAACTACACATACTATACATAGTGTATAGAGAAGGTATTGCATTGCAACAAAAAATTCGATACCGAGATTTCAACAAAAATATATGTTTTTGGGGTCTCCTGTAGTCAGAAAATTCTCATGTTTTTCATTCTCATGAGTTTCTCCACATCTCTACAACAAATTATTGTTAAAAAGCGTATGTTTCTATTTATCTGATGCTAATTGAGGAAAAATTAGCTTCCTTGTAAGTAGAAGTGAAATAAGGGAGTACCATAGGTTCAAGTGACAGTGAAAAGCTGGTTGCTATGTGACTGAAGTTACCAAACTCCTATATGAGAAAAGTATAAGTTTTTGAAAGCTGAAACCAAAAACAATCAACTCCACGAAAAAATCTATACCACATAAATTGTATGACCTGTTTCCTTGTAAGTAGAAGCGAATTAGGGGAGGAGTACTATATGCTAAACTGATCGTTAAAAGCTGGTTGCTATGTGAATAAAGTTCCTTTGTTTGTTTGTATGGACAGGAGTTGACAAATTCCTGTATGAGAAAAGTATAAGTTTTTTAAAGCTGAAATCAAAAACAAGCAATATCGCAAAAACGATAACCCCACGAAAAAAAAAATATACAAAACATAAGTTATGTGTTTTAATGTGCTCTACAATTTTTGGGGCAGTAAGTTTTTGTCCATCTCTAACGGCTTAGCAGTTATGCATAATTCAATGATAATCATCCAGAATAAAGAGGTCTTTAGAAGGTATTCCCAGAAAATTCAAGATATACATTTCGTTTGGCATGTAAATATCTTAAATATAATAAATTTTAATCAAAACTTTTAGAGCCTTTTTTTCAGAAACTCAAAACTTTTCGTAAACATTTCCATATAAAGGGCAATTTGGGGTGGGGGGAATTTTTTTTTTAAAATCTTCGTGTCGCATCCTTAGAAGATACCAAACTTAAATACCAATTGTCCGATACAAGCATGGAATACCATCTTTCAGGGCTGCTCTCTGACCTAAAAGAAGTTTAGGGAGATAATTTAAAAAGACTAAATGGTAGACAATTAATTAAATTAAATATTAAGAAGTAATTACGATTTGTAATTAATAATGGTGAGCCTTCATGATACCTGTTTATAAAAATGCTTGTATAATTGATATATTAATTGTTATACTGATTTAACAAGTTAGGAATTTCAAAAGCAATATGTATACTCTCTCTTTCTCTCTCTCTCTCTCTCTCTCTCTCTCTCTCTCTATATATATATATATATATATATATATATACACACATACATACACGACGGTTATGCAATATAAAGAGGAAGGAAATATAATCTAAATAGAGATAAAATCGTAATTGGAGCTACAAAATTAAATAAAAATTGGGTAGAGTAAAGATACATATTTTTCCTTTCTCTATACGCACTATGTATATAGTGTATAGAGAAGGTATTGCACTCCACCCAAAAATGTGATACCGAGATTTCAACGGAAATATATGTTTTAGGGTCCCCTGTATCCAAAAAAAAAGCGTTTTCATTTAGTTTTGGGTAGGGGGATTTTTCTCAAAATCTTCGTTTCGCATCCCTAGAAGATACAAAACTTAAATACCAAGTTTGGTATTTTACCGATTTTTCGTTTTTGAGATATCATGTTCACAGACACACGGACACACTGACACACACGGACCCTTTTCTGAAAATACTTTTTTTGGATACAGGGGACACTAAAACATATATTTCCTGTAAAATCTCGATATCGAATTTTTTGGTGGAGTGCAATACCTTCTCTATACACTATGTACATAGTACGTGTAGAGAAAGTAAAAATACTACATACAAGGGGTGAAATGGGGTCCGAGTAACTAAACCAGGAAGACGAAGTAAGCACATGGAGCATGTTTAAGGTTTTGGTGCACATGCATGCTATTGTCCGCAGTGCAGGAGAACATGATCTACATACACGTAGCGTCCTCTGGACGATGATTAATGACGTAGGGTGGCTTTGTATTTCCAAAACAACTGCCTGATACAATAAGACATTTCTTGTTCCTCCACAAAAACTCCAGACCAATGAGTTATGACTTTGCTCTATTTCACTATTTTATTTCTTTGTTTAGGAAGCTATGTTTACGATTATAAATACGTTTACTGCTACAGGAAATCCAATATAATTACAGTAACATTTTTCGCCGTTATATCAATGTTTGCCAAATTGAATATGGATATGATAAGAAACCTTTGAGAGAGAAATATTTTAACGTAACTAGACAAATTATAAGTTCAGAAAGTTCAGAATTTTAAGCGTAGAGATATTACTTGTTTATTACAAATTTAAAAAGTCTTATGTGTTACATTCACATGATTTTCTCTATATCTCTGCAACCAATTATTATTAAAAAGTTTATGCTTCTATTTACTTCCTGCTAATCGAGAAAAAATAAGCAGAAATAGTCTTATTACTTTCTTACTTGTACGTAGAAGCGAAATAAGGAAGTACCATAAGTTAAAGGCTGGTTGCTATGTGACTGAAGTTCATTTGTTTGTATGGACACGAGTTCACAAAATTTTTATAGCTGAAACTAAAAATAAGGAACATCTCAAAAACAATCACCTCCTCGATAAAAATGTATATAACATAAATTGTGTATTTTAAAATGCTCTACATTTGTTGTATGGTAAGTTTTTGTCCATCTGTTACGCTTTAGCAGTTATGCAACATTCCGTAAAATTGACCCAGAATAAAGTATTCTTCAGTGGCTATTCTCAGAAAATTCAAAATATACTTTATTTGTCAAGTAAATATCTTTACTATAAGATATTCTAATCAAAATCGTTAATCAGTTTTTAGAAAATCAAAATTGTCGAAAAAAGTTCTATGTATATGGTAGTTTGGCGGTGGGGGGATTTTTCTCAAACTCTTCGTGTCGCATCCCTGGGAGATACTAAACCTAAATACCAAATTTGGTATTTTACCGACCTTTCGTTTTCGAGTTATCGAAAAGTCACCGACTCGCGGACACACACAGGCGACTCTAAAACATATATTTCCGGTGAAACCTCGGTATCTATTTTTTCGGTGGAGTGCAATACCTTCTCTATACACTATGTATATAGTACGTATAGAGAAAGTAAAAAAAAAACAAAAAAACTGGAATATGTTGCATTCACATGATGTTTTCCACTTGTTCCACAAAGCAAAATTCTTTTATCTACATATTATTAATCAAGATAAACATTAGCAGAAATACTCTCATTATTAAGTTCCTTGTAAATAGAATAAGGGAGTAAAGTAGGTAAAGGCGATAGTCAAATCTTTTAAACGCTTGTCGTTATGTGAAAGGAAGTAAACATTTTCAAAAATGTTCCATGTAAACCTTAGTTGGGGGTGGGGAAATTTTCATGAAAATCTTCAGGTGACATCCATGGAAAAGTACTAACTATAATACAAAGTTTGGTATTTAACCGTCTTTTCATTTTTACTTTCTCTATATGCACTATGTACATAGTGTATAGAGAAGGTATTGCACTCCACTCTTGAAATCGATACCGAGATTTCACCGGAAATATATGTTTTAAGGTCCCCTGTATCGAAAAAGAAATTTCATAAAAAGGTTTGTGTGTGTATCCGTGTGCCTGTGTGCCTGTGAACACGATAACTCAAAAACGAAAAGTCGGTAAAATACCAAACTTGGAAATTAAGTTTAGTATCTTCCAGGGATGCAATACGAAGATTTTTAGAAAAATCCTCCCACCCCAAACTACCCTTTAGATTAAACTTTTTTCGAAAATGTTGATTTTTTCAAAAATTGCTCTAACGATTTTGATTAAAATATCATTTATTAAGATTATTTACCTGATAGCTAATATGTATATCTTGAATTTTCAGGGGATAGCCTCTGAAGACTACTACTTCATTCTGTATGGATTTTTCAGAATTTTGCATAACTGCTAAATCGTAACTGATAAACAAAAACTTACAACTCAGAAGATGTAGAGCACGCTAAAACACACAATTTATGTTATACACATTTTTTCGTGGAGTTGATGGTTTTTTAGATATTCCTTATTTTCGGTTTCAGCTATGGAAAACATACTTTTCTTATACAGACATTTGCCAAGTCCTGTCCGTACAAACAAAAGAACTTCAGTCACATAGAAACCAGCTTTTTTCTATCACTTTAACCTATGGTACTCCTTTATTTCTCTTTTACTTACAAGGAAGCAAGTAATAAGACTATTTATGCTAATTTTTTTTCGATTAGCATGACGTAAATAGAAGCCAATTTTTTTTAACAATAATTTGTTGCAGTGATGTGGAGAAAGTCATGTGAATGGAACACATGAGATTTTTAGTTAAGCTGTCCACAGACACACGCACACACGAAACTTCTCAACCCAATATTGGGTATTTAACCGACTTTTCGGTTTGAACTGTTCTATGCACATACACGCACACATAGACACACACGAACCTTTTTCTAAAACTGCTTTCTTGGAATTCAGGAGAGCTCAAAACATGTATTTCTGGTGAAATATTGCAATAAAATTTTTGGGTGGAATACAACACCTTCTCAATATATTATGTATATTGTAATTCGTGGCAGAAAAACTAGAAATTAATTATATATACTTACCAAAAGGTTGCTATGGTACCCTAACGAATAGGTTGTTCCTTACCTGCAAATGAAGAAACACATAGGTTATATTTACGTTTTTAAAAGCAGTGAAGCAGCACAATTAAAGTGAGTATCTTAGGATATCAATCTGAAATATATACATGATATAAATGTATGTAGTTATCTGATATACTCGCTTATTTCCTTGATACACGAATTGTAAAATTACTAAATTCCTAAGCCATTATCTCAGACACTGTTTAAGATATTATTTTAACTGAAGTATTTACAGGACGTAGATACTGATCTAGAATACATTGACGTTGTTTTGAAGATCTTCGATTCTTTGAAAGTGCTGCCCTCCTAGCCAGGTCTTCAGTTCAGGGAAAAGCTGAAAGTCGCTGTGTGCCAGATCAGGACTGTACGGCGGATGATCGAAAATATCCCACTGAAATTCTTCAAGGAGCCGATGAGCTGTGCCAGCAGTATGTGGACGAGCGTTGTCATGGATCAACGCAATTCCTGAAGTCAGCATTCCTCTTCGTTTGTTTTGAATGACTCTCCGCAAAAGCACGAAGATCTTCAAAACAACGTAAATGCTCATTTGAAATCATTTTTTGAAGCGGGTAATGCAAAGCTTGTGCACAGATACGATAAATGTCTCAATATTTTCGGTGATTATGTTGAAAAGTAACCATAAGTGTACAAAACTTTTAGTAATAAAATAATTGTTTTCTATGAACTTGTCTTTTATTTATAGCCTATCGAAAGTTGAAAAAATGCCCTCATTTAAATGAATGAACCATTATCTGAGAATCTACTTAAGATATACTAATATGCTATCAGGTTTAGATATAGGTCTTGTAAGTTCACGGAAACTTCTTTACACAGTAAGTTTGTTTATTCAAGAGGATATCATTGTTTTAACAGGACTTACTGTTTTAAGTATGTCAACAATAGATTTGTCACACACGTAGATCTAGAGTAACGCTTACGGGTTGCTATGAACGCCTAATTCTTCTATTTAAGGCGACACAATGATATCTGAAAAGGCTGATAATATAAAAAGAGGTTTGGGAGGGGGGAGGGGTTCGATAAGAAGAGCTAACAAACTCTTTATATTGTTTTACATATATTTAATGCCATACTCTTCGTCATTGCTTTCTTTGTGCCAGGATTGTATGTATATATTTTACTTAAGTGTATTTGTCTACTATAATAGGGTATATTAATACATCTGAATATGTTTTATTCTGTATTGTAAATTTAAGTTGGTGCATTTGAATATCTTTGTTGGTTTATTTTCGTTTTTAGTATTTTTAAGTTGTCTTTACTATTTTGTGTATTGCAAAAACACTTACGGTCTGTGGGCCCGTGTGATTGATCAGTTATATCCCTCCAATATAAGAAAACAGTTTATGCATACCGGAAAATGTAGAAAGAAAATGAATTGAATTTGTTAGTGATGTGTTTATTGGATTGGTTAGTGAGGGGTGAGTTGGGTTGGTTAGTGAGGGGTGAATTGGGTTGGTTAGTGAGGGGTGAATTGGATTGGTTAGTGATGTGTTTATTGGATTGGTTAGTGAGGGGTGAATTGGGTTGGTTAGTGAGGGGTTAATTGGATTGGTTAGTGATGTGTTTATTGGATTGGTTAGTGAGGGGTGAACTGGGTTTGTTAATGGGGGGTGAATTGGGTTGGTTAGTGAGGGGTGAATTAAATAAAAACAAACAAAGGCCTTTCCTCCCAAAAAAACAAAAAACAAAACAATTTTCGCCCAAATTTCAAAATTTATTTGGTATACTAACACTTAAAGAGATATTATTTATTTATAACTTTGAAGGAGATTAGTTTATTTTTATTTAAAGTCTGCCTCTCTATATGTCTATATATTGTAAAATTCAATTTTCCACACTATGGTCCAAAAATAATTTTTGTAGCTTTTGATACTTGTTTCTGTTTAACATTTTAAGGACACTACACAAGCCATGTCATAATTCTGCAAATGTGCATCTCAGAGTGTGCTCTGATGCAGTTGTATATTCTTTGCTGCAGACAAAACACCTGGCTTACAAAGATTTCCACTCTAAATACTAGAAACAAGAGACGTGTGAATTACGAACATGTACCAAATTTTTAATTGAAATGAGGTCCGTAATTACGAGCGAGGACTTGGGCAGTGGAGCACAAAGTGGAAAGAGAGAAAGAAAAAGATGCAAAGAGACATTAGTCGAGATGCTATAAGGTTTGAGATCATAAAAATAGCTGGTTTGTAAAGCACCGAGGCTAAGAAATTCTTCCATAACTCGCACAGTTTCTTGGGAAAATGCACTTCTGTGCAACTAATTGGATTATCATGTAGCATGGCAAGAGAGAGAGGAGGCTTTCTAAGGACTCCTGCCCCTCCACTCTCTCGCAACTTCTTTTCATTTTCTTCTACTTGCCCAACAGCGCAGTTGAAATATTAAAAGGACGGGAACAATAATTTTAAAAGCATGCTTAATTTTCTAGTAGTATACAAAAGAAGTGTAGCACTTTTCTATTTTATACTTTACAACTATGATACTTTTGCAATATTAATATACTCCTAGAAAAATAATTTCCCTTTCCTGCTGGAGAAGGTGTTCTTTAAAGTCTAAAACTGTTTGTCTATTTTAATCATTTTTTACTTTGTCTATACGAACTATGTACATAGTGTATAGAGAAAGTATTGCACTCCACCAAAAAATTCGAGGTTTCACCGGAAATATATGTTTTAGAGTCCCCAATATCCAAAAAAAGCATTTTCACAAAAAGGTCCGTGTGTGTGTGTGTGTGTCCGTGTGTCAGTGAACATAACTCAAAAACGAAAAGTCGGTAAAATACCAAACTTGGTGTTTAAGTTTAGTATCTTCCACGGATGCGACACGAAGATTTTGAGAAAAATCCCCCAAATACCCTTTACATGAATTTTTTTTTGAAAATTTTGATTTTCTCAAAAATGGCTCTAACGGTTTTGATTAAAATTTCGTATATTAAGGATATTTACATAACAAATAAAATGTATATCTTGAATTTTCTGAGAATAGCCTCTGAAGAGTAGTTTATACTGGATGAATTTTACTGAATTTTGAATAACTGTTAAACCGTAAGAGATGAACAAAAACTTACTACACAACAAACGTAGAGCACCTTAAAACACACAATTTATGTTATATACATTTTTTTCGTGGAGTTCGTCGTTTTTGAGACATTCCTTATTTTTGGTTTCTGCTATGATAAACGTATACCTTTCTCATACTGGAACTTGTCAACTACTATCTATATAAACAAAGGAACATCATTGATATAGCAACCAGCTTTTGACTATCACTTTAATCTATGGCTGTCCCCTATTTCGCTTCACTTACAAGGAAGCGAGTAATAAGACTATTTCTGCTAATTTTTTTTCTGATCAGCATAAAGTAAACAGAAGTATAAGCTTTTTAAGAATAATTTGTTGCAGGGATATAGAGAAAGTCATGTGAATGGTACACATCAGATTTTTTATATAAGTATTAGAACCTACAATTCAGCTCGCGTTATCAGCTGTTAAGATTCCTCCCCACTTAATGTTTCTCTTATTCCTCCTTTTCTTTCTATTTACCTCAATCACAACAAACCTTCTACGTATTCTTCTTCTTCTTCTTGTCCTCCTCCTCCTTTTTCTCCGTCTACTTCATCTCTTTCTCCTCATTAGTATTATTGTTATTATTGTTCTTATTGTTGCTGTTACTGCTGTTATTGTTATTATTTATTATTATCATGATTATTATTATTATTATTATTTCAAGGTTTATATGTTATATTCGTCTGTTACGATATCTATCTACCATCCACCTTTTACGAGGTCTACCAAGATCTCTCATTCTAATCTATCGGTTATTCTTTTTTTTTTTAATGTCTGTTTAAGGTCGATTTGACTACAAGGTCTTATCACGACCGATCATAAATACATTGTATATCAATTTACAGGTACACAGTCTTACAGTTAGGTTAACATTTACAATAAATCAGAAAGCTTTGTATGCATTAGAAACTGTAGGTCTTCTTCAGCATGTTGAGTGTGTAGACCGCACCAGGAAGACTTCTGCTGTGCAGTGGGAAGTCCACAAGATTGTAGTGTATGGTTAGAGACCTGTCACAGCTGGTACAGTTTGGAGGTTGTTCCTTAGCCAGAAGATAACAATGTGTCAGTTTGAAGTGACCAATTCTGAGTCAGTGATGATTACTTGAGAGTTCGGGAATGTAGAAAAGGTTTGGTGCAGCCAGAGCTAGCTTCCTGAAGTTTACTCTTAGTTGATGACTTAATTGATGACTATTCTAAGGTTGGTCCATAGTGACAAGATACCAAGCGTCAGTTTGGAGTAACCAACTCTGAGCTGAGTGTTGATTACTTGAGAGTTTGGGAATCTAAAAAAGGTTTGGTGCAGCCAGAGCGAGCTTCCTGAAGTTAGTTGATGATAAGATTATTTCTGATAATTTTTTCTCGATTAGCATAAAGTAAATAGAAGAATAAACTTTTTAAATAGATTGTTGTAGAGATGTAGAGAAAGTCATGTGAATGGAGCACATTTTATCAAGCCGGTCCTTTTTTTTCAGGACACCTCGTAAATTTCTCTGGAAGGTCTTTTCTTAATTTTTAAGAAGAGACAGTATAATAAACTTTAACAATAAATAGAGAAAGTCTTGTGAGTGTAACACAACTGAAATTTGTCTGGCTTTTCGAGCAGTGCTAACACATTGAGATAAACGCCAGAGAAACAGGAAAACTTGGTCACCTTCGTGGGTTAGAAGCAGTAGCTTTGGTCACTAGATTACTGGCAAGTATTTGCAGATCCATTAATTCACGATTTACAGCAGATTAGAGTTTCCTTACAAGCACAGGATGTGCTGCAAGGCTTTCAGCCCTACTCCAGGAAACGCAAAGGACGCCTACCAGCATTTCCCCAGGCTCAGGATTACGTTTCAAACGCCTCTGAGTGTCGCATTCACAAACACTAAAGATTTCCACTTTGCAAACTCGAACAGACTCCCTTCCACAAAATCCCCACCAGCGCTATTCATTCTGGAGGGATGCGTGCGCCAGAATCGCCAGTACTGTCTATGTACCTCATTCTATGTTTTACTTTCTCTAGCCTGTATGTACTATGTACATAGTGGATGGAAACGGTATTGTATTCCACTAAAAATTTCGATATCGAAATTTCAACGGAAATATCTATTTTCAGCTTCTCCTAAAAGATGAAAACACGAGTTGTATTTGATAACATAATTCAGAGAAACAGATTATTAATATACAGAACGGGACATTTTAACGGGTTAATACATTACGTTAGTTCACAAATGGTTAAATACTGCCTCCGTGGTGGAGTGGGCAGCGAGTTGACTTCTCACCCGGGGGTCCTGGGTTCGATTCCCGGCTGGGGAATTACTCTACCTGGAATTATTCCCTATCCTCCACAGAGTCTGGAAGTTTGTATGTGAGTGTGAATGTGTGCGTGTTTGAGTAAAACAAAATGATTTAAACCAACGTACAGACAACGAGTTGTTTCAAGTGGAAAATACCCGATATGACCTTAGATGTTAACGGGGGCTATATAAAAAAAAAAATTGTGGATGATGCATTCGACCATGTTTATTTACCGAATGTTTTGCTTTCTTTCTTCACCACCTCCTGTGTCTACGAATATCGATAGCAACAATATAATTACGGAATAGTAACTGAAGTTCCTTTGTTTGTATAGACAGGAGTTCACAAATTGCTGTATCGGGAAGTTTTAAGTACTTAAAGTTGAAACCAAGAAGGAATATCTAAAACAGATCAACTCCACGAAAAAATTGTGTATAACAAATTGTGTTTTTAAACGTGCTCTAGTTTTTTTATATGGTAAGTTTTGGTCCATCTCCTAGGGTTTAGCAGTTACGCAAAATTCCGTAAAATTCATCCAGAATAAAGCAGTCTTCAGAAGCTACACATTTTATTTTTCAGGTAAATATCTTTAATATACGATATTTTAATCAAAATCGTTTGAGCCATTTTTAACAAAATAAAATTTTTCGAAAAAATGTCAATATAAAGGTTAGATGGGGCGGGAGGATTTTCTTGAAAATCTTCGTGTCCCATCCTTGGAAGATACCAAACTTAAATACCAAGTTTGGTATTCAAGGTCTTTTCGTTTAGAGCTATGCTGTCCACAGGCACACACACACACACACACACACACACGGACATTTTTCTAGAAATGCTTTTCACTTTATCCACACGTACTATGTACATAGTGTATAGAGAAGGTATTGTATTGCACCCAAAAATTCGATAGCGAGATTTCACCGGAAATACATGTTTTGGATCCCCCTGAATCAAAATAAAGCATTTTCAGAAAAAGGTCCATGTGTGTGTGTGTGTGTGTAAGTGTCTGTCTATCTGTGGACAGCATAGCTCAAAATTGAAAAACCATTAAACTCCAAACTTAGTATTTAACTTTGGCATTTTCCAAGGATGCGACACGAAGATTTTCAAGAAAATCCCTCTAACCCCAACTACCCTTTACATGGAACATTTTTCAAAATTTAGATTTTCTTAAAAATGGCACTAACGATTTTGATTAAAGTTTCAAATATTAAATATAGTTACTTGACAAATAAAATGTATATCTTTTTTTTTTTGGGAATAGCCTCTGAAGACTACTTTATTCTGGATAAATTTTGCGGAATTTTGCATAACTGCTAAACCGTAAGAGATGTACAAAAACTTAACAGACAAAAAATATAGAGCACATTAAAACATTCAATTTTTGTCAGATATATTTTTTTTTGTGGAGTTGATGGCTTTTTTAGATATTCCTTGTTTTTGGTTTTAGGAGGAAAACTTATACTTTTCTCATACGGAATTGGTCAACTCCTGTCCATAAAAACAAAGAAACTTCAGTCACATAGCAACCAGCTTTTGACTATCACTTTAACTTATGGTACACCCTTATTTGCCCTCTACTTGCAAGCAAGTAATAAGTTCATTTCTGCTAATTTTTCTAAATTAGCAAGAAGTAAATAGAAGAATAAGCTTTGTAACTATAATTAGTTGCAGAGATGTAGACAAAGTCATATGAATGGAATACAACGTTTTTTTTTGTTTTGTTTTGTTTTATATATATAAATATATCTTATACAGGAATTTGCCAATTCCTGTCCATACAAACAAAGGTAATTAAGTTACCTAGCAACCAGCTTTTGACTATCACTTTAACCTATAGTACTCCCTTGTTTCGTTTCTACTTACAAGGAAGCAAGTAATAAGACTGTTCCTGCTAATTCTTTCTCGATTAGTATGAAATAAATGGAAGCATAAGATTTTTAGTGATATTTTTTTGCAGGGATGTGGAGAAAGTTATATATATCGGTAATATGATCACAATTCTGCCTCAGACAAACAGATAAATCTTGAGCTGTGGTGATGATGAAAACATTTTCTTTATATAAAGCCAACTAACTCTGAGTGAAGCTTTTCACTGCGGCAGATGTACGCAGGCGCGTGTCTGGAAAACATATAACTCGTGTGAGCTGAATAGCAATCAGCACGGTGTGCCATATCGTTTCATTCGAGTTCGATCACGCGAAGAAAAAGAACCGCGGTTCGCTCGAATGATTCCCAAGGAAAAGATCTCTCCATAACTCAAATTCTTAAAGAAGTGCTAGGCGCCCTCTCGCTTTGGGCTTTTCCTTCCCTTTGTACCGCACTTTTAAGAAACAAACAAGCGTTAAATTGCTAGCCACGATTCATCACTCTCTCTCTTCCGTTTCCTTGTATAGGATTACTCTGTGTACACACAAGGAAATGAAGATCTCGGACTGTAGATAAAGCGGACGGGGTTTCAACTCTTGCACGAGGCCAATAATGGAAATCAATAGCGGTCCAGCAGTTTCGTGTAAAATTCTCAAAACAGGAGGCCTTCTAAACGAACAAAACACTTGCGCTGAATTCCAAACTAAGCTCTAAGGCCTGCCTCGCGTTAACAACACTACAAGTCTAACAAATATATACATACGATATCTCATATATACTTTCTCTATGCGTTATATATACATAGTATATAGAGAAAGTATTGTATTGCATCCAAAAATTCAATACCGAGATTTCACCGGAAATATAAGTTATTTTTTTAACTTTTCTGTACGTAATATGTAAATAGTATATAGAGAAGGTATTATATTATACCCAAAAATTCGATACCTAGATTTCACCCGCAATTCACTTTTTTTTTTTTTCCTTCCTTTTCCTTCTGTACGTGCTATATACATAGTGTATAAATGCCGAGTAATATTTTTACTTTCTCTACACGTACTATGTACATAGTGTATAGAGAAGGTATTGCACTCCATCCAAAAATTCAATACTGAGATTTCCCCGGAGGTACAATTTTTGCTTACTTTCTCTACACGTATTATGTGTATAGCTTATAGGAAAGATATTCTATTCCTTCAAAAAATTAGTGGCGAGATTTCACCGGAAATACAATGGTTTTTACTTTCTATGCAGTAATATGTACATAGTGGGCAGAGAAGTATTGTAATGCACCCAAAATTCGACACCGAGATTTTACCGGAAATACAATTTTAATTTCTCTACACGTACCATGTACCTACATAGTGTACAGAGAAGACATTATATTGGACCCAAAATTCGATACCGAGATTTCACCCGAAATACAAGTTTTTTTTTTTTTTAGGTTTTTTTTTTTTTACTTTGTCTACACGTGCTATGTACAAAGTGTATAGATTTGAAGATTTCACCGGAAATGCAAGTATTTTTACTTTATCTACATGTACTATGTAGAGTATACAGAAGGTATTTATTGCAGCCAAAAAATCGATACTGAGACTTCATCAGAAATACAATATTTGTTTACTTTCTCTACATGTACTATGTACCTAGTGTATAGAGAAGGTATACTATCCTTTAACCTGGTTGGTCATATCGGACGATGAATGAAATTGGTGAAATGATGCTCAAATAATCTCGGGGTCCATTGAGCTTAAAGCTACTCGGCATTCGTCTTCTCAGGATAAGGGAAAACTCCGAAAAAAGTGTTATCGGGGTAACTCACCCTACGCTAGTTTCGAACTCATGACCCAAGCGGGCATGTGGGTGTGTGTGTGTGTCTGTGGACAGTATAGCTAAAAAACGAAAAGCTCTTTAAATACCAAACTTGGTATTTCTTTTGGTATCATCTAAGGATGCGACACGAAGATTTTCAAGAAAATCCCTCACTCGCAACTACCCTTTTTTTCGAAAAGTTTAGTTTTCTCAAATAGCTCTAAAATTTTTATTAAAATATCATATATTAAAGATATTTACCTGACAAATAAAATGAGTATTTTGAATTTTCTGGGATTAGCCTCTAAAGAATTTTTGCGGAATTTTATACAACTGCTGAACTGTAATTGATGCACAAAACCTTGTCACATAGAAAATGTTCGACACGTTAAAACACACAATTTATATTATATACATTTTTTGAGAAGTTGGTCGTTTTTCACTTTTTTTTATTTCAGCTTAAAAAACTTATACCTTTGTCATACAGGAATTTGTCAACTCCTGTCGATACACACAAAGGAGCTTCAGTCACATAGCAACCAGCTTTTCACTATCACTTTATCCAATGGCACTCCCTTATTTCGCTCCTACTTACAAGGAATCAACTACAAGACTATTTCTCCTAATATTTTCTCGTTTAGCTTGAAATAAATAAAAGCATGAGCTTTTTAGCTATAATTTGTTACAGAGATGTAGAGAAAGTCATGAGAATGGAACACATCAGATTTTTTTTTTAAATGTATTCGGGTTGCTATTTTTGAACTGGCACATAAAGAAATTAATACACCTCTAATTAAAGTTCTTAAATAGAGCTAATGAGTAACGTATTAAATGGTATCCGGTTTCTTTAAAACAAGTGTGAGAACATATTCCTATAAAGAGCTTATAGCGATGAGACACTCAGGTTTCGAAATTGTGTCAGATAATTAAAGGGACAACTTCTTCCATAATTAGTCGACATACGAGCACCAGGAGTCGCTGGCTCTTGTATACTCATCACCTTTGAGTATACTTTCTACTCTATAATGATAATTTATTGGAGCAAGTGGCGTTTTGCGCCGCACCCTGAAAAGTGGAGCAGATATCACATAAACTTGAACAGAGTTTTTCTGTCGTATGTTGAAACAAAAACTAAATAATTATCATGGATAGGTAGAGTCAGACTGAAAAATGCTGTGCCATAGCCAGGATTTGATCCACGGATCTCCCGGTCACTAGTCGGTTGCTCCACCACTGAGCTACAATGTCCACATGCCGGCATGACATTAAATTTCTGAACTGACTCGCATATTATCCGGTAAACCTAAAGACGACTCACAATGTCGAAAGTACTATAAGTCCCAGGTCTCATAGTTTGTCATTTAGTATTAATTTAATTTTTACTTTTTCTACGTGTACGATGTTCATAGTGTACAGAGAGAGTATTGCATTCCATCCAAAACTTTGGTACCGAGAGTTAATCGGAAATATATGTTTTAGGGCTCCTGGATCCAAAAAAGGATTTTTAGAAAAAGGTTCGTATATGTATGCGTGTGTGTGACTGTGGACAGCATAACTCAAAAAGAAAATACCAAACTTTTGATTTCCTCAAAAATTGCTCTAACGATTTTGATTAAAATATCGTATATTAAAGATATTTACCTGACAAGTAAAATTTATACCAAAAATTTTCTGGGAATAGCCTCTAAAGACTTCTTTATTCTGGATGAATTTTGCATAACTGCTAAATCGTAAGGAATGGACAAAAACTTACCGCACGAAAAATCTAGAGCACGTTAAAACAAACAATTTATTTTATATACATTTTTCTCGTGGAGTTGATCGTTTTTGTGTTACCCTTGGTTTTTGATTTCAACTTTAAAAAACATACTTTTCTCACATAGGAATTTGTGAACTCCTATCCATACAAAGGAGCTTCAGTCACATAGCAACCAGCTTTCGACTATCACTTTAACCTATGGTACTCACTTATTTCACTTCTACTTACAAGGAAGCAAGTAATAAGACTGTTTCTGCTAATGTTTTCTCGATTAGCTTGAGGTAAATAGAAGCATAAGCTTTTTAACAATATTTTGTTGCAGAGATATAGAGAAAGTCATGTGAATGGAACACATCTGATTTTTTCAATATGCTTTTATCGAACTAAAGGGACCTCAAAATATGTATTTCCGGTGAAATCTCGAAATGTGGGTAGAATAGAATACCTCCTCTAGGTAGTATATACATTGTAAGATAAATTAAAATTACTCTGGTTGAATTCAAGGCCTTCAAAGTAGTGTTTCTGGTGCAATTTCGGTATCGAATCTTTATGACTCTCTACATATTAGTTAATAAATAGAAATGTATTAGAAACGTCGACCTGCAACAGGAATTTATTAATAAACGCAGTAATTAAAACCAGAAGTTATTTCTCTGTCTTAGGACGTTTCCCACGCATCTGGAGTCAGTGAGTGAAATAGGAAACCCTCTAAAGAAATAAATCGGCCCCCAAAACAAAATACTTGCTCGCCCACCCACGTCGAAGGGTGGCTGTCCTCGCCGGCTAATTGCTTGTACACGCCTCCACCAATACATCTAGGTCCTTCCTTCTTAATGACCCGAACAAGCTTGCAAACCTCCCTTCGTTTGTGTATTCTTCCCTTCCTTTCTCACGCTTTTGTGACCTGAATCGGGCGCGTGTTGACTCACGCAATGCTGACAACTTAAACTCCACTAATATCACAACAATTTTAATAAGAAGATGCCTCTGTGAAAATTGATTAAAAATCTGATGTCTTCAATTTACATGACTTTATCCCTACTACAAATTATTATTAAAAAGCTTATGCTTCTATTTACCTCATACTAATCGAGAAACAAACAGAAATAGTCGTCTTACTTGCTTCTTTGCAAGTAGAAGCGAAATAAGAGAGTAATATTGGTTAAAGTGATAGTCAAAAGCTGGTTGCTATGTGACTGAAGTTCCTTTGTTTGTATGGGCAGGAGTTGACAAATTCCGGTATGAGAAAAGTATGTTTTTTAAAGCTGAAACCAAAAACAACGAGTATCTAAAAAACGATCAACTCCACGAAAAAAATGTATATATAAGATAAATTGTGTGTTTTAAGGTGGTCTACATATTTTGTGTTGTAAGACTTTGTCCATCTCTTACGGTTTAGCAGTTATGCGAAATTCCGTAAAATTCCCCTAGGATAAAGTAGTCTTCAGAGGCTATTCCTAGAAAATTCAAGATATACACATTATTTGTCAGATAAATATCTTTAATATCAAAATTTTCGAAAAAAAGTTCCATATAAAGGGAAGTTTGGGGTGGGGAGATTTTTCTCAAAATCTTTCTGTCGCTTCCCTGGAAGATACTAAACTTAAATACCAAGTTTGGTATTTTACCGACTTTTCGTTTTTAAGCTATTGTGTTCAGAGTCACACGGAGACACACACACACACACACACACACACACACACACGGCCTTTTTTTTTTTTTTTTTTTTCTGAAAATGCTTTTTTTGTATACAGCTGACCCTAAAACATATATTTCCGGTGAAATCTCGGTATCGAATTTTGGGTGGAGTGCAATACCTTCTGTATTCACTATGTACATAGTACATTTAAAGAAAGTAAAATTTGTGAATAAATAAATATTGTCGATTATTGACCTAAGAGTTCATCTCCAGAGCTGTACTTGACAATTCAGTTCTACTATCAAAGGTTCAATGCAATGGCTGAGAATACTCAATTTCAACCAATCGCGGTCATCCAATTGGAGCTTTATTGTGGAAACAACGTATCGTAGCTGATGTTCATTTCTTTGAAATTTTGTCGCACCTGACGTTCGTATAATCTTGGTTATTGGCAGAGCTAGAAGGTTGGTACCGATTTCCTTATTCAGAGTAAGACCGGCCAGGGTTGGTAATACCAGGTGGCACTACTTTCGCGAGCTAAGGTCAACATAGAGTGCAACCCATTACTGCAAAACACTATTACTACAAAACAGCTATCACTGCATAACACAAAACCACGTCGGCAGGAAGGAAGGCGTTCGAATAACATCTTTGTTCTGCTCAAATGTGAGCAAAATTAGTTTTACAACCATAGTAATTTTTTTAGCAGTAGCCTTATGCATCTACTTACACTCTGTCAGGAAAATGCCAGGAATTGATCATTTAAAAATCCTGTTTAAAAGGGGAATCGAAATTATTGTTGTCGCTAAGTTGGTACAACTTTCCTCTATACCCACGCAGAGTTTGATCGTCATCTGTCATCTAGTTTGTTTACAGTACGCCATTTTGTTAGTTCATCTCGAAGGTGACTTGAGATTTTACGAAGGATACAAATATTGAACAAAGGATCTGTCACAAATTTTGCATTGCAAATGGTATTTCGAATGCCGAATTGCTGAAAATGTTACAGAGGGCTTACGGTGAATCGACTTTATCAAAAATATGAGTGGTACAGTGCATTCAAAAGTGGTCGAGATGTAGAAGATTTGATTCGCTCTGGTCGATCATCAACGGTTTCAACTGAACCGAACATCGCTTAAGTGAAGAAAATGGTGTCTGTAAATCGTCATTTAGTTCTGAGAGAGATTGCCGCTGAACTTTCTGCGTCTCACGTATCGATTCGTACCTTTTTAAACGATTGATTGGGCATGACACGCGTTGCAGCTCGGTTAGTTCCGAAAGACTTGAATTTTCTACAAAAACTGAATCATATAAGGATTGCTGAAGACATGCTAGAACAAGTCAGTTCCGACCCCACATCAATGAAACGTATTGTAACTGGTGATGAGGCGTGGGTTTACGAGTTTGACACTCAAACCAGTCAACAAGCTTCCGAATGACACCTTCCAACTGAACCGAAACCTAAAATGGCACGTCAAACTCGATCAAAACTAAAGGTCATGTTGACAATTTTTTTCGATTATCGCGGTGTCGTGCACTCATAATTCTTGCCAGAAGGCCAGATGGTATATAAAGACTGAGCGTTATGCGGCGTTTGAGAGAACAAATACGGCGAAAAAGGCCAGATTTGTGGAACGAAAACTCATGGATTCTTAACCACCATAATGCACCAACTCACAAGGCTATTATTGTGAACAAATTTCTGGCCAAAAACTCAACACATTTCATCAAACAACCACCGTATTCACCTGATCTGGCTGATCTCTTTCTAAAACTTAAGTTACCACTTCGAGGCTCCCGTTTTCAGTCGATAGAAGACATAAAGGAAAATTCGCGGCGACAATTGACATCGATTCCTAAAAGTGCCTAAAAAATGTTTTGATGATTGGATTATTCGTTGGCATAAATGTATGATTTCAAAAGCGGCCTACTTTGAAGGCGATAAAATAAAATTGGATGAATAATTCATTTTTTGTGTTTTATCGGCAAATTCCTGGAACTTTCTTGACACAGTGGTATTCAGAAATCGATGACAGTGCTAGTCAACAAACTGTCAAACGTCTAGTAACAGAACAGCTTCATGGAGCCGAGCAGAATATGTGCGGCATGTAGAAGAACTGTCAGATTGGATCTACCAATCCACGGGTATCCTACCTGAAATAAAAATGAAAATGAAAAGTGTAAATGAAAATAATGCAGGGATCAGTGTGATGTATCGCAAATAGATCCCAACAAATGATATTTGCTTGTGATACTCATACATCATGCGAAGTGGAACCAACTTTTTCACATTACAAGTCTTGTTTGTCGGAACGTAGAATGAGGTACAAAAATGTACATTAAAGAAAATTGTCATATGTTTTTCCAAAATAATCCTCCAATTTTGTGAAATAGGTTATTACATTTTAGAAAATCTGTAGAAAAGGAAAATAAGGGAATACACTAGATTAAACCGATAGTAGTCAAATGTTTTAAAAGCTGTGGTTATTCGATTGTCATTGCAAATCGCTTCTTTGCTCGGCCAGGAGTAGAACAAAAGAGAAACGGGCACTTCCTGTCTGAGAAAAGTATAAGTACTCACAATTGAAACAAGGAATATCTCGGAAACGGTTACCTCCACAACAAAAATGTAAAGGACATAAATTATGTGTTTTGATCAGATGAACAGTTTCTGTGGAGTAAGTTTTTGTCTACCTCTTACCGTTTAGCAGTTAAGCAAAATTTAGCAAAATTTATCCAGAGCTCTTCAGAGGCTATTCCCAGAAAATTCAAGATATACATTTTATTTGGTTGTAAATATCTTTAATATACCGGATTTTAATCAAAATCGTTAGAGGCATTTTTTAGAAAATCAAACATTTCGAAAAATTTTCCTTGTAAAGGGTAGTTGGGGGTGGGGGGATTTTCTTTAAAATCTTCGCATCCTTGGAAGATGCCAAACCTAAATACCAAGTTTAATATTTAATGGTATTTTCGTTTTTGAGCTATGCTGTCCACAGACCACACACAGACAGACCAACACACACACACACACACACACACACACACACACACACACACACACACACACACATATACACACGGACCTTTCTCTGAAAATGCTTTTTTTGGATTCAGGGGGTCCTAAAACATGTCTTTCCGGTGAATGCATTACAATACCTTCTCCATCCCTATGTTCATTGTACATATGGTGATAGAGAGAGTAAAAAAACTGTGTGTCCCACTCACATAACTTTCTCTACAACTCTGTAATGTATTGTTGTTAATAAGCTTATTCTTCTATCAACATTATGTTAATAGAGATAAACTTTACCAGAAAGGGTCTTATTACTTGCTTTCTTGTAAGTAGAACCGGAATAAGGGAGGTCACTAGGCTAAAACGATAGTCAAATATTTTAAAGGCTGGTTGCTATTTGATTGAAATTCGTTTCTCTGCATGGCAAGGTGTTTACAAATTCCCATATTAGTAAAGCTTAAATATTTTAAAACTGAATCCAATAATACACTGTCGCATCCATAGAATGTGCTGAAAATACATACCAAGTTTGGTATTTAACATAATTTTCGGTTTTGAGTTATCCTGTTCAAAGACAGATATGGACATTTTTCTAAAAATTGTTTCTTTTGTATTCAGGGGGTCTCAAAACATATATTTCCTGTGAAATCTAGGAATCGAATTCTTGGGTGCAATACAATATTTCCTCTATACACTATGTTTATAGTACGTGTAGAAATTATTCAAAAATATGTTTTCTCAAAAACTTCTTGATGCGTTTAACTCAACATTTCAGAATAAACCGGGGGGGGGGGGGATGAACGTAATTACATTTGTGACGTTGAATATGAAATGCTCACAGATAGGTCCTTTTAAAGACATACGTTTATATTCCTCTTTGCAACGTATAAATGAGAATAAACTCTGAACTATAACCAAATTACATTTTTGAAACACTTGATATGTAAGTTAGTCATTCTGTACACATATTTGGTAATGTAAGCTAAATTTACAATTCATTTATTAATTGCCATGCCAACAAGCACTATAAGTACTTACAGTAAGAGTTTAAGAGGTCATTAATACTTACAGTACAATTAGGAAATGACGTAACACTCAAGACATGTGCTACTTCAAGTAAAGAATCTATTGCAAAATTTATTAGCAAAAAGAGTGTCTAAGAAGACTTTATCCATATATTTAGATATAGCCTTTCATTTGTTCACATCGAGAATTCATTACTTTCTCTACACGAACTATGTACATGGTGTATAGAGAAGGTACTGTAATGCACCCAAAAATTCGATACCGATATTTCACCGGAAATACATGTTTTGGGACCCCCTGAATCAAAAAAAAAAACAATTTTAGAAACAGCTCCGTGTATGTGTGGGTGCGTGTGCGTCTGTGTGTGTATCTGTGGACAACATAGCTCAAAAAGAAAAGACCGTAGAATACCAAACTTGGTATTTAATTTTGGTATCTTCCAAGGATGCGTTACGAAGACCTTCAAGAAAATCCCTCCACCCACAACTACCCTTTACATGGAACTTTTTTCGAAAATTTTGATTTTTTAAAAATGGCTCAAACGATTTTGATTAAAATATCGTATATTAAAGATATTTACCTGAAAAATAAAATGTATATCTTGAATTTTCTGGGATTAGCCTCAGAAGACTACTTCGTTTTTGAGGAATTTTGCATAACTGCTAAACCGTAAGAGATAGACAAAAATATATCATACCAAAAATGTAAAGCACATTATAACGCACAATTTATGTTATACACATTTTTTCGTGCAGTTAGTCGTTTTTGAGATATTCCATATTTTTTATTTTACCGTTGAAAAACTTATTATTTTCTCACACGGGAATTTGCCAACTCGTGTCCATACAAACAAACGAACTTCAGTCACATAGCAATCACCTTTTGACTGTCAGTTTAATCTAGAGTATTCCCTTTTTTCCCTTCTACTTAAAAGGAAGCAAGTAATAAGAATATTTCTGCTATTTTTTCTCGATTGAATGAAGTAAATATTAGCATAAGCTTTTAACAATAATGTGTTGCAGAGATGTAGGGAAAGTCATGTGAATGGAACACATCAGATTTTTTTTCTTACTGTTCAATAAAATATTGAAAACCAATTGTGAGTTTATATGTTTGTTTTTTTTTTTGTTTTTTTTTAATTTCTCTAGCCCGCATATACAATGCACATAGTGGATAGAAGGTATTCCACCCAAAACTTCGAGTTGAGTTTTCACCGGAAATATATATTTTTGGGGTATTTTTAGAAAAAAAATATCCGTGTGTGTGAGTGTGTGTGTGTGTGTGTGTGTGTGTGTGTGTGTGTTTCTGTGGACAGCATTGCTCAAAAGTGAAAAGACGGTTAAATACTAAACCTGGTATTTGGTTTAGTATCTTCCAGGGATGTGACACGAAGGTTGTCAAAAAAATCTCCCAATCCAAACTACCCTTTATATGGAAAAATTCTTGAAAATTTTCATTTTCTCAAAAGTGTCTCTCACAATGTTAGTTAAAATCCCGTACATTTAAGATATTAGCATCTCAAATAAAATGTATATTTTGAACTTTCCGGGAATAGCCTCCAAAGGTCCTTTATTGAAGATTAATTTTGCCGAAATTTGCTTATCTGCTAGATCCTAAGGGATAGAAAAAGAACTTATTATACAAAAAAGTGTAGATCTCATCAAAAAACATAGCTTATGTCATCTACGTTTTTTTTATGGAGGTAACCGTATCCGAGATATTCCTTGTTATTGTTTTCAATTATAAAGTACTTATACTTTTCTGGTTTAGGAAGTGTCCGTTTTTCTTTTGTTCTACTGCTGGCCAAGCAAAGAAGAGATTTACAATGACAATCGCATAACGATAGCTTTTAAAACATTTGACTGTCAAGTTCCCTTCTACTTATAAGGAACTAAGGAATAAGAACAATGTTTATCTCGATTAGCATTGTGTAGAAAGAAGAATAATCTTTTGTAAAAAGTTTGTACAGTATCTAGAGAAGGTCATGTGAGTGCAACACATCAGATTTTTTTTATAAAAATGTCGGTGTGTGTCTGTGTGAGTGTGTGTGTCTATGGATAGCATAGCTCGAAAACGAAAAGTCCGTAAAATACCAAACTTGGTTTTTCAGTTCAGTATCTTCCAGGAATGCAACACGACGATTTTCCCCCAAACCTTGACTACCCTTTACATGGAACTTTTTTCGAAAATGTTGATTCTGATTTCATTTGTTCACATCGAGAATTATTTTTTTCTTCATGTTCAATAATATATTGAAAAGCAATTTTGATTTATTTTTTTACAGTTTTTTCAAGTATTTCAAAAAGTAATTGGCTAACCAGGAACTGTAAGTTCGTTATCAAATCTCGGCCCTGCGGACCTCATATTCCTAATATACATTATCGACCTGATAAGTATGAATGAATTTATTGACATAACAATATCATACATTGAACTTTAACAATCGCAGGGGTCCATAGACCACACTACTTTTGCAACACACAAAATAGTAAACAATTTTAAAAAACAACAACAACAACGAATTAAAAGAGTAAACACGAAAATAAAAAGACAAAGATATTCAAATAGAGCAATTTAAATTTACAGCACAGAGTACACCTTACTCAGAAGCTTAAATGTACTCTCTTATAATAGATACATACATTTAAATGAAATATATACACATAATATATAACCATAAACATAACAAAGACATAAGTATGATATTAAATACACATGTAAGACATTGTAGTCAATTTTGTTGATTTGTTCTTATCTCATCTTCTCTATTATCAGATCTCAGCTGTCTTGCCTTAAGTATAAATTTACCTAGCCCGTCCACGTCCACGTCTTCCGCGCCTGCCAGTAGTGTCCAACATGCTTCTAGCTCTACATTCGCGGTGGTAAAGAATCGCGGTAAATATTTTTCTCTCCATTGCTCCGTACCCCAACATCTTGCCAAGATGTGGGTCCACGACTTTTCCTCCTCGCAAATGGGGCAGATTCTCATACCAGATAAGTAAAACTTACAGTTCTTAGTACGCAATATACTATTTCAACTTCAACTACATTCCTCGCGTGTGTTATGTTTTCTTGTCCGGCAGTGTATTAGTACCGCATTCACATCCAAGAGAAACTCCAATATGAGAAACAGTAAAAAGAAACAGCGTTGCCTAATCTAGAAACAAAATCTACGTAAAAAGTTCTGTGCCGTTTGAAAGGATTCAGAACACAAAGGAACTCTAGGCAAATGGGTATCTTATTGCCAGCAAGGAGCGGTAGGAGCTTGAAATCGCACTGCTCCGGACAAAAAATAGCAGTCGTGCCAACCAAAGCTTTTATTTTCCGTTCTAAGGAATAAAATCAAACATGGATGATGCACACTGAGGGAGGCAGGGCCGGAAAGAATCATTCCTTTAACTCAATAGCCGACCCAATCCTGGGCTTTCTCTGAGAACCGGATTCTTACTTATATCTGTGCTGCCGTGGACAAAAAGACCACTACAGTTGGAAACGACGCTTGTAAGAGTGCGATAACAGAAAATATGCTTTCATGTAGAAATAGGATTCCAAAGGATGAAATTGACTTTCTGTTACCGGCACCTACTTCCTTTGATATCAGGATCCAAGTAGGAGCAGTCAATTTCACCAGTCTATTACGTTAATCTCTTTTTGTTATGTTGCCAGGCCTGAGAAGGGAACTTCTAACAACGCATTCCCCAAAATGTATACAAAAATCTGTTGTGTTCCATTCACCTCTGCAACAAATTATTGTTAAAAAGCTTATGCCTCTATTTCCTTCATGCTAATCGAGAAAAAATTAGCAGAAACAGTCTTATCACTTGCTTCCTTGTAAGTTGAAGTGAAATAAGGGAGTAGCATAGGTTAAAGTGATAGTCAAAAGCTGGTTATTATCTGACTGTAGTTCCTTTGTTTTTAAAAACGAGTTGACAAATTCTTGTATGAGAAAAGTTCATCTGGAAAAAAAGAAAATATATGAGCCCACCAGACCATATTTCAAAGAAAAATACAATCTCAGAAAAATAACAATAGAAGGCCTATTTTTTTGGATCTCGAGGAACAATTACAAGTATGTTTGTGAAATGGAGGGCAAAATATAAAATTAACAGAAGTGTGGAACAAGCAATCACTGAAAACATCATAAAACATTCCGTAGCCATTATTTGAAATCATTTATATGGTTTGAATAGAACGTAAGATGTATTATGTTTATAAATCACTTTATTTTTGTAGTTTTTTTTCTTTTACTGTTATAACTTTTATTGTTGCACATCTTTTATAATCTGCTACAATTTATTCTCATAGCTTAATTTTATATAACTCTTATAACGTATGATAAAATATTTTTTGTTAAACTCACTTATAACATTTTTGGTTAAAAACCTCTAAATGTAAATTGTTCTGTGTCACTTGGCAAACTCATTTATGAGTCAGACTAATAGATAAAATTTTTTTAAAGGTGGAATCAAAAACATGGAATAACTCAAAAACGATCAAATCCACGAAAAAAATGTATGTAGCGTAAATTGTGTGTTTTCACCTGCTCTACATTTTTTGTGTGTGGTAAGTTTCTGTCCATCTCTTACGGTTTAGCAGTTATGCAAAATTCTTTAAAATTCTCTCTCGGTATCGAATTTTTGGGTGCATTACAATACCTTCTTTATCCTTATGTACATTGAAAGTAAAAATTACGTTCAGAGTAATATTTAGTCAGGGGTTGGAACTCTGGATACAGGAAGGCAGTGTTACCAAATTCAAGGAGAGGTTTTAAAGATTTTCGTTTCTCACTTTATCAGTTAAAGCTGGATTGACGTAGGCGTTAGCAAGAGCAATGGTGATCTTGATGTTTAACAAAGGGCCTGAAATATCTTAAATTCTCGCTGGCTACAAGCACAAAGGAATACACAAGCCCAATTTCAGTCCAGAAAGGAATTCTGTGTAATAGAATCTGGCATCTAGACCCAGGCCAAACACAGGCGAAAAACAAAAGGAGGCGAATAAAATTTGCTTCTCCCCCCCCCCCTTCTTTTGTGACCAAGGAAACGTCACACAAACAACATGCGGTGCATAAGGAGCAAATATATTATAATAAGATTCCTTTTGTTATGATTTCACATGTGTGACCGATATTTATTGAAGACAGATCTAGTTCTTCAGAAATTTGATCACAGGTCGCACCTGCAGGAGTAATACTTCAAAATACCTTGAGTAATTCTTCCACTATTTTCTGAAGGAAATTAACCTCCATGTGAGAAATTGTTCTTAAAAAGCTTATTATTCTAACTAAAAAAACCTGATGTGTACCATTCACATGACTTTCTCTATATCCTTGCAACAAAGTATTCTTAAAAAGCTTATACTTCTGTTTACCTTATGCTAATCAGAAAAAATGAGCAGTAAGTCTTGCTTCCTTGTAAGTAGAAGGGAAATAAGGGACTCAATAGGTTAAAGCGATTGTCAAAAGCCGGTTGCTATGTCAATGAAGTTCCTTTGTTTATATGGATAGGAGTTGACAAGTTCCTATATGAGAAAAGTATAAGTTTTTGATAGCAGAAACCAAAAATAAGGAATGTCTCAAAAATGACGAACTCACGAAAAAAATGTATATAACATAAAGTGTGTGTTTTAACGTGCTCTACATTTTTGGTGTAGTTAGTTTATTGTTCGTCTCTTACGGTTTAGCAGTTACTCAAAATTCAGTAAAATTCATCCAGAATAAACTACTCTTCAGAGGCTATTCCCAGAAAATTCAAGATATACATTTTATTTGACAGGTAAATGTCTTTAATATACGAAATTTTAATCAAAACTATTAGAGCCATTTTTGAGAAAATGAAAATGTTTGAAAAAAAAACTCCATGTAAAGGGTTCTTGGGGGTGGAGGGATTGTTCTCAAAATCTTCGTGTCGCATCTCTGGAAGTTACTAAACTTAAATACCAAGTTTGGTATTTTACCAACTTTTCGTTTTGGAGTTATCGTGTTCACACATACACACACACACATGGACCTTTCTGTGAAAATGCTTTTTCTGGATATTGGGGACCCTAAAACATATATTTCCTGTGAAATCTCGGTATCAAATTTTTTGGTGGAATGCAATACCTTCTCTATACACTATGTACATAGTAAGTGTAGAAAAAGTAAAAAAGCATAATTCCGTAACACGACAGTCTCTTTTTTGGTTAGAAGATATTGTATACTAGATTTTTTTTATTATCAAAAATGTATTTGGTTTTTATTTTTATATTGCCTTTATGCAATGTAGCTCAAATTATTCTGAATCCTGGAAGAGTTAAAATATGGACTTCAAGTGACCTTGGCCTACAGCCTGGCCACTGCATTTCCCATCTCGGTCCGAAGGCGTCATGAATGGGGTGCAGAGCTGAAGGGTGAGACGTGATCAGCGCCTCGAATCCCTCCCGGCCGGTTAATGCGGTCTTCTAGATCTGGAGCAGTCGTCCTGCGTGCTGTAACGGTTATCATCCTAACTTCATATACCCAAGGTCGCGGGATGGATTTTTTCGGGTGTAAAAATCCTTTGCATGGCTTCCTTCGGAAGGGAAGTAAAGCCGTTGGTCCCGTGTCGTAGATTTACGGCACGTAAAAGAACCTAAGCCTGATAGAGAGGCCTTGAGCAAAATTACGCGGTCTTTAACGACTAATTCAGAATGGGACGTTGAGAACCTTAGTAGTTAAAGAGCGTCCATAAATAACGCGCCATTTACATTTCGATCTGGAGCAGCTACTTTTCAATTAAGTAGCTCCTCAATTGGCCTTCCAGGGACCTCAGGAGGCTGAGTGCACCCCGTACTAGGTCTCCCATGGGGGAAAATTCCCCACACCGGTACCGGGAGTCGAACCCAGGTCTCCCGCTTGGTAAGCAGCCGCTAAGGGTATGGCCATTATACTACCTATTTCATATTAATCGAAAAAAGCATCAGCAAAAATCTGATGTGTACCATTCACATGACTTTTCCTATATCCCTGCAACAAATTGTTCTTAAAAAGCTTATACTTCTATTTACTTCATGCTAATCAGTAAAACATTAGGAGAAATAGCCATATTACTTGTTTCCTTGTAAGTAGAGGTGAAATAAGGGAGTACCATAGAATAAAGTGATAATCAAGAGCTGGTTGCTATGTCACTGAAGATCCTTTTTTTGTATGGACAGCAGTTGACAAATTCCTGTATGAAAATGTATGAGTTTTTCATTGCAGAAACCAAAAATAAAAAATGTCACAAAAACGACGAACTCCGGGAAAAAAAAATGTATATAATATAAATTGTTTGTTTTAACGTGCTCTATATTTTTTGCGAAGTAAGTTTTTGTCCATCTGTTATGGTTTAGCGGTTATTCAAAATTCAGTAAAATTCATCCAGAATAAACTACACTTCAGAGGCCATTCCCAGAAAATTCAAGATATACATTTTGTTTGTCAGGTAAACATCTTAAGATACTAACTTTTAATCAAAATCGTTAGAGCCATTTTTGAGAAAATCAAAATTTTCGAAAAAAGTTCCATGTAAAGGGTAGTTGGGGGTGGGGGGATTTTTCTGAAAATCTTCGTGTCGCATCCCTGAAAGATACTAAACTTAAATACCAAGTTTGATATTTTACCTACTTTTCGTTTATGAGTTATCGTGTTCACAGGCACTCGGACACACACACACACGGACCTTTTTCCGAAAATGCTTTTTTTAGATAAAGTATACCATAAAACATATATTTCCGGTGAAATCTCGGTATTGAATTTTTTGGTGGAGTGCAATACCTTCTCTATACACTATGTACATAGTGCGTATAGAGAAAGTAAAAATGGGTAGTCTCGTATTTCTTACTTCCTTATAAGTAGAAGGGAAACAAAGGAAAACACTAGCTAAAGCGATTGTCAAATGTTTTTAAAACTGGTTGCTATGTGATTTAAATGTATACGCTTTGTACGGACAGTAGAAAACAAATTCTCGTATGAGAAAATTTTAAGCATTTTAAAATGTAAATCAATAAAAAGAAATATTCTGGAAATCGCTAACTCCACAAAAAATGTATAGGGCATAGATTGTTTGTTTTAACAAGCTTTGATGTTTGGTGTATTATTCTTTTGTTATTCCCTTACAGTTCAACAAAGGTCCTCCATAATGAAGAGGCCTTCAGGAAGTTCAAGATATACATTCTATTTGTGTTATAAGGAGGTATTTTCAATATACGTATTTTAAACAAAACCAATAGAGCCATTTTTGCGAACATCTAAAATTGTGAATTTTTTCCCATTTTGGGGTGGGAGATTTTCTTGAACAACTTCGTGTCGCATCCTTGGATGATAATGAAACTAAATACTAATTTTTGTGTTTAACGGTTCTTTCGTTATTAGCTATGATGTCCACAGACGCATACACGGACCTTCTTCTAAAAATTGTTTTTTTTGGATATAGGGGTCCAAAAACATGTATTTCAGGTGAATTCCCGGTATCGAATTTTTGGTGCAATACAGTACCTTCTCTATATACTATGTACATAAAGTGTAGAGAAAGTGGTTAGATACCTAGATTTCATATTTTGTGTATAATAAGTGTCGAGAATGTAATAAACATTTTAAGAATAATTTGTTACAAAGATGTAGAAAATAGTATGTGAATAGAATATTACTGATTTTTTAAACTTAATGTTCGTTTGGTTTCTAAAATTTTGAAGTGTCAGCATTTTGCTATTGACTTACTTGCTTTTCTTCCTTACTTTCTCTTCACGTACTATGTAAATAGTGTATAGAGAAGGTATTGTATTGCATCCCAAAATTCGATACCGAGATTTCACCGGAAATATGTGTTTTGAGATTCTCTGAATAAAAATCAAATTTAAAAAATATCCTTGTGTATGAATCAGTCAGTGTGTTTTTTGGGCAGCAAAATTCAAAAATGAAAAGTCCGTTAAATACCAAACTTCGTATTTTAGTTCAGTATCTTCCAAGGATACGACACGAAGATTTTCAAAAACAACCCTCTCACATCTCCAACTACATTTTACAGGGAAAAATTTCGAAAAAATGTAGAAATTGAATTTTCTGGGAAAGCCTCTAAAGCCCCCTTTATTCTGGATGATATTTTTTAAAACTTTGCCTAACTAGTAAACCGTAAGAGATAGACAAAAACTTACATTACAAAGCATGTAGAGCTCCGTAAAACACACAATTTCTGTCATACACGTTTTTTCTTTGAAGTCGACTGATTTAGAGATATTCCTTGTTATTTGGTTTCAGTTTTCAAATACTTAAAACTTTTCTCATACGGAACTTGTCAACTCCTGGTCAAGCACACAAGCGGATTTGATTACAATTGCAACGGCCATACCATGCTGAAAACACCGGTTCTCGTCCGATCACCGAAGTTAAGCAGCATTGGGCGTGGTCAGTACTTGGATGGGTGACCGCTTGGTAACAGCACGTGCCGTTGGTATTGGCCACTTTTGACTGCCTCCGTGGTCGAGTGGTCAGAGAGCTCACTTCTCACCTGGAGCTCTTAGGTTTGATTCCCGGCTGGGAGCATGTATGTGAGAATGAATGTGGGTATTCTTTAAGAAAACAAGAAAACAAAAAAAAAAAATGATTTAAACCTAGCAAGTTAAAAAAAAATAATACAGGTTTAAAACATTTGACTGTCGGTTTAGCCAAGTGTATTCCCATATTTATAAGGAAGCAAGTAATTATTCTGCTAATGTTTATCTGTATTAGCAAGATGTGGATAGCAGAAGAAGTTTGTTTTTTCTTTTATTTTTAAGCTTAACGTCCTTTAACCTGGTTGGTCATATCGCACGATGAATGAAATTGGTGAAATGATGCTCAAATGATCTCGAGGTCTATGAAGCTTAAAATTACTCGATATTAGTCCTCTCAGATTAAGGAAAAACCCGAGAAAAGCCTTATTCGAACTTGCGACATTTTGAATGTGAGGCAGACATGCTCCCTCCACATTACTCAGGCGGCCTTATGAACAATAATTTGTTACAGAGATGTAGAGAAAGTTATGTGAATGAAACACATAAGCAAAAGCAAAAGCAACAGAAATTAATATGAGAATACTATAAAAGAATATACAGTAAATACAATGGCTACAAGAAGAGACAGTATGAAGCTTCAGAAATTACAAGCTCTGTATGTCCTTTTGTACAGGATATTCTGTCCAGATGCCCGTTTGATAATGCAGTGCAGCATACTGCAAACGTCAGCGTAAATCAGCTGATAAACAAAGATATTTGAGGAATTTCCGGTTGGCTATATTCTCCAGAGATGAGCTTAAGGGTAGCGGATCAGTTCCGGTCCAATGATGACGTTCACGCTACAGTGCATCCTGGCATTTTCTCCACCACCTCCCCCCCCCCTTGAGGTATGCTGGCCCACTGTTGCGATCTAGGATTTGTATGCAGGATTACACTGAAGATATTGTGATGTACCACTGTTTAGGATTCCACAGATCTATGCAATAGGTTCCTAATTGCTTTCAAGAGCAGATGCAACAAACAAGATGTTCTTACAAAATATAATTATATTCTAATAAAGATAAACACGCACAAAATTGCTTTATTACTTGGATATTTATAAGTACAAGGAGGAGAAATGGGGGATTACATTATATGAAGCAACAGTCAAATCCTTTGAAAGCTTGTTGCTATGTAATACAATTGAAATTACGTTCTCTTTGTATGCCCAAGAGTAAAACAAAATAAATATGAAACAAATTAAGACTTCAAATTTAAGATAGGTTTGTATATTAAAACTAAAACCAATTTCAAGGAACATCGTGGAATTGGTTAACTCTTAAAAACTGCAAAACAAAACAAAACAAAAAAAAACGACAAAAAAAAACTATATGTAAAATTCTGATGTGTTCCATTCACATGACTTTCTCTACATCTCTGCAACAAATTATTGTTAAAAAGAGTATACTTGTATTTACTCCATGCTAATTTAGACAAAATTAGCAGAAATAATTTTATTAATTGCTTCCTTGTAAGTAGAAGAGAAATAAGGGAGTACCATGGTTAAAGTAATAGTCCAAAGCTGGTTGGTGTGTGAAAGTTCTTTTCTTTAAATGGACAGGAGTTAACAAATTCCTGTATGATAAAAGTTAAGTTTTTCAAAGCTGAAACCAAAATCAAGGAATATCTCAAAAGTGATCAGCTCCACGAAAAAAATGAACACAACATAAATTGTGTGTTTTAATGTGCTCTACATTTTTTGTGTAGTAAGTTTTTGTCCATTTATTACGGTTTAGCAGTTATGCAAAATTCCGTAAAATTCACTCAGATTCAAGTAGTGATCAGATGCTATTCTCAGAAAATTCAAAATATACATTTTATTTGTCAGGTAAATATTTTTAATATACTACAGTTTAATCAAAATCGTTAGAACCATTTTTAAGAAAATCAAAATTTTCCAAATTTTTCCATGTAAAGGGTAGCTGGTGGTGGGGGGAATTTTCCCAAGATATTCTTGTCGCATCCCTGGAAGATACTAAACTTAGATACCAAGTTTGATACTTTAGCGACTTTTCGTTTTTGGTTATCGTGCTCACAGACACACACATACACACCTTTTTCTGAAAATACTCTTTTTGGATACAGGGGACCCTAAAACATACATTTCCGGTGAAATCTTGGTATCGAATTTTTGGTGGAGTGCAATACCTATTCTATACACCATTACATAGTACGTGTAGAGAAAGTAAAAAAAAAACTATTTGTAAAATTTTGATGTGTTATTTTCACATGACTTTCTCTACAACTGTGTAACAAATTAATGTTAAAAAGCTTATGATTCTACTTCATACTAATTGAGATAAACATTTGCAGAAATAGTCTTATTACGTTCTTCCTTGTAAGTAGAAGGGAAATAAGTGTATACACTAGGCTAAAACAATATTAAAATATTTTAGAAGCTGGTTGCTATGGGATTGAAATATGTTTCTTTGCACTGCCAGGTGATGACAAATTTTCTTATGAGAAAATGTATTTTAAAACTGAAACAAATAACGAGGAATATCTCGGAAACGGCCAACCCCATGAAGAGTGCATGTATGACGTAAATTATGTGTTTTAAAGAGAACTACATTATATTAATAGTGCGTATTTGTCTATCTCATACGGTTTAGCAGTTATTCAAAATTCAGTAAAATTCACCCAGAATGAACATGTCTTCAGAACCTATTCCCAGAAAATTCAAAATATGTATTTTATTTTCGTTGTAAATAACTTTAATAAAGGGCATTTTAGTCAAAATTGTTATAGCCATTTTTGAGGAAATCAAAATTTTCGAAAATTTTTCCACATAAAGGAAAATCTGGGGGGAGGAATTTTCTTAAAAATGTTCGTGTCGCATCCTTGGAAGATACTGAACTTAAATACCAAGTTTGGTATTTAACTCACATTTCGTTTTCGGGTTATCGTATTCAAAGACATTTGGATACACACTGATCTTTTACTTTAAATACTTTTCTTTTGAATACAGAAAACCCTAAAGCGTGTATTCTCAGGGAAATCTTGGTATTGAAAGTGTTATAGGAATTCAATATTTCTGTACCTTCTATGTACGTGGCAGAGGAAGTAAGATGTATCGTATGGAGAATTTTTATTAGAAAAATCTGATGTGTTCCATTCACATGACTTTCTCTACTTCTGTGTATCAAATTATTGTTAATAAGCTTATTCTTCTATTTACTTTATTCTAATCGAGCAAAAATTAGCAGAAATAGTGTTATTACTTGCTTCCTTGGAAGCAGAAGCGAAATAATGGGAGCATCATAGGTTAAAGTGAAGTCAAAAGCTGGTTGCTATAGACTGAAGTTGTTTTGTATGGACACGAGTTGACAAATTTCTATATGAGAAAGGTACAAGATTTTCAAAGCTGAAACCATAAACAAGGAATATCTAAAATTCGATCAACTCCTCGAAAAAAAAATATATATCCTAAATTGTGTGTTTTAATGTGCTCTACATCTTTTGTGTGGTACGTTTTTGTCCATTTCTTACGGTTTAGCAGTTATGCAAAATTCATCCAGAATAAAGTAGTCTTCAGAGGTTATTACCAGGAAATTCAAAATATACATATTATTTTTCAGGTAAATATCTTTAATATATGATATTTTAATCAAAATCGTTAGAACAATTTTTGAGAAAATCAAAATTTTTGAAAAAAGTTCCATGAGAAGGTTAGTTAGGCGTAAGGGAATTTGCTTGAAAATCTTCGTGTCGCATCCTTGGAAGATACCAAACTTTTTCCAAAACTGTTTTTTTTTTTTTGGATTCAGGGAGACCCAAAAAATATATATTTCCTGTAAAATCTCGGTATCAAATTTTTGGGTGCAATACAAAACTTTCTCTATACACTATGTACATAGTGGCGTGTAGAGAAGGTAAAAATGAATTTATAGAATAAAATTATTACTTAAATTACCTTACAAGCTAGTATTTTGAAACACGACAATTATAGCACATTTAATGTGTGTAATAAACTGATCTAAATTTAAAAAAATCTTATGTGTTACACTCACATGACTTTCTCTAGCCGTTCTACAAACTTCTTACATAAGAGTATTCTTATTTCTGCACCTTGTTAATCGAGGTATTCAGCACAATGTTCTTATTACTTAGTTCCTTATAAGTTGGAAGAAAATAAAGGGCAACACTATGCTAAACCGATAGTCATTACAAATCGCTTCTTTTCTTGGCCAGGAGTAGAACAAAAGAAAAACGGACACTCCCATCAGAGAAAAGTATTAGTACTTCACAACTGAAACTAATAACAATGAATACCTCGAAAACGGTAAACTCCACGAAAAAAATGTGTACGACGTAAATTGTGTATTTTAACAAGGCCTACATTTTTTGTATAGTAAGTTTTTGATATTTTAATCAAAATCGTTATAGCCATTTTTAAGAAAATCAAAATCTTTTAAAAAAGTTCCATGTAAATGGTAGTTTGTGGTGGGGGGAATTTTCTCAAAGTCTTCCTGTCGCATCCCTGGAAGATTCTGAACTTAAATACCAAGTTTGTTAGTTTAGCTACTTTTCGTTTTTGAGTTATCGTGTTCACAGACTCACGGACACACACACACACACACGCGCGCGTGGACCCTTTGCTGGAAATGCTTTTTTTGAATACAGGGAGTCCTAAAACATATACTTCCAGTGAAATCTCGACATCGATTTTTTGGGTGGAATGCAATACTTCTCTATCCCTATGTACATTGTACATACCGGGCAAGAGAAAGTAAAAATCTGATGTGTTCCAGTCACATGACTTTCTCTATATCTTATAAAATTATTGTTATTAAACTTATTCCTCTATCTACTGAATGATAACCGAGATAAACATTAGCAGAAAGAGTCTTATTACTCAATTCCTTTTGAGTAGCTGAGAAATAAGGGAATACACTAGACTAAACAAATGTTTTAATTTGTGCTTGCTATGGAAATCCATTTCTTTTCGTGGCCAGAGATTGACAAATTTCTGCATGAAAAATGTTTTAAGTATTTAAAACTGAAACCAATAACTCTGAATATCTTGAAAACGATGAACTACCCGGAAAAAATATACATGCCATAAATTGTTTGTTTTAAAGCAATCCAAATGTTGTGTGTCTATCTCTTGCAAAATAAGGCGGTCTTCAAAAGCTGTTCTCAAAAAATCAAGATGTACGTTTTATTTGAAATATAGATATCCTAAATATAAGAGATTTTAATCAAAATCGTTAAAGTCATTTTTGAAAAAAAAAACTTTTCGAAATATGTTCCATGTAAAGGGTTGTTTGGGGTGGGGGATTTTCCTCAAAACCTTCGGGTCGCAACCGGGGAAAATACTAAATTATATACCAAGTTTGGTATTTAACCTACTTATCGTTTTGAAGATATCGTTTTCACAGACACTTTTTTGTAAACATTTTTTTAATTTCTCTACACGTACTATGTACATAGTGTATAGAGAGGGTATTGTATTCCACCCAAAAATTCGATACCGAGATTTCACCGGAAATACATGGTTTGAGTCCCCTGAATAAAAAAAAAGCATTTTTGGAAAAAGGTCCGTGTGTATTTGTGTGTGTCTGTGGACAGCATAGCACAAAAATGAAAATACCCTTCAATATCAAAACTGATATTTAATTTTGGTGTCTTCCAAGGATGCGACACGAAGATTTTCAAGAAAATCCCCCAACCCCACCTACACTTTACATAGAAACAGTATTGAAGATTTTGATTTTCTCAAAAATGGCTGTAACGATTTCGATTACATAATCATATATTAAAGATATTTGTCTATTAAATAAAATGTATATTTTGAATTTTCTGAGAATAGCCTCTGAAGACTACTTTATTCTGCATGAATTTTACGGAATTTTGCATGACGTTAAACCTTAAGAGATAGACAAAATCCTACTATGCATAAATGTATATCACGATAAAACCCGCAATTTATGTTACATACATTTTTTTTTTCGTGGAGTTGGTCGTTTTTGAGGTATTCATTTATTTTAGTTTATTTGAAAAACTTATACTTTTCTCATACAGGAGTTTGTTAACTCCTGTCCATACAAACAAAGGTAATTCAGTCACATAGTAACCAGCTTTTGACTATGACTTTAAGCTATGATACACCCTTATTTCCCCTCTACTACAGGGATGCAAGTAATAAGAATATTTCTGCTACTTTATTCTCGATTAGTATGAAGTAAATAGAAGCAAAAGCCTTTTAACAATAATTTGGTGCAGATATGTTGAGAAAGATATATGAATGGAACACATGATATTTTTTGGATTTAGGGGGTAATATAAAATGTTTTTCCGGTGAAATCTCAGTATAAAATTTTTGGGTGTAATACAGTACGTTCTCTATAGACTGTGTGCATAGTACGTGTAGAGAAATTAAAAGCAACATTGCTTTAAGGAAGCTGTCTGAAGTGATGAGATGTTAATTGGAGCAGGTTGTTTGAGTAATGACATTGAACAAATGAAGATTTGTGTCAGTGAAATCACTTAGCAACAAGGCGGGCGGGCGGCAGGTATGTGACAGCGCCAACTGTGTGGGTGTCAGGCACTGTTTGGAGGTGAGCTGTAAACCGCCTGAGGTGGGGTTTGAATAGAATAGTACCTAAATTAACACAATTATTGTTCCCTTGAGAGCCTGCACGTCGACTCTAGTCAGGTGAGATAGTACTGCTACTGGCAACCAGATGGAGTCATTAGCGTAAACATTTGTACATGTCTTGCTCAACATTTCATGACTGGTATAGACACCTGAGAGTAGACAGCTGCAGAATTCTCTCCTGGAGATTCCGGCCCAAACAAATGAATATTACATCTTCTTCAACACATACGATGGCTGTGTTTTCAACCTCCGATAATTCATAGAAAACAATTATTTTATTTCTAAAAGTTTTGTACACTTATGTTTTCTTTTCAACATAATCACCGAAAACATTGAGACATTTATCGTACATGTGCATAATTTTTGCAATACCCGCTTCAAAACATGTTGCCACCAATGATTTCAAATGAGCATTGGCGTTGTTTTGAAGATCTTCGTACCTTACGACGTTTGCGGAGAGCCATTCAAAACAAAAGAAAGAGGAATGCTAACCTCAGGAATTGTGTTTATCTATGACAACACTCGACCACACACTGCTGGCATAACCCATCGGCTCCTTGAACAATTTCAATAGGACATTTTCGATCATCCACCGTACAGTCCAGCGACTTTCACCTTTTCCCTGAACTGAAGACGTGGCTAGGAGGGCAGCACTTTCAAATAAACCAAGATCTTCAGAACAACGTCAATTCTTATCTGAAATCATTGGCGGCAACATTTTTTGAAGCGGGTATTGCAAAGCTTCTGCACAGGAATGATAAATCAATCTTTTCGGTGATAATTTTGAAAAGTAACCATAAGTGTACAAAACTTTTGGTAATAAAATGATTGTTTTCTATGAACTTGTCTTTTATTTATAGCCTAACTGAATTGAAGAAAAAAACGGCCCTCATATGTAAGCTATATATGGTTTCTTATAAGCTTGTTCCATTAATATGTATCCTTCCGTGCACATTTCCCTTCTCCATTCCCTTTATTGGCCTCGTAAACCTTTGAATGGCGATATACGGATGATTCAAAAACGTTAGAACCGGCAGCGCGGTGTTTTGCCTGTCCGCGTCCTCAGCGCTCGTTGCTGTTCTATCATAGAAGGGCGCGGATGAAACCTTGCAACATTTTTAAAACTATTTTAAGGCTTTACTTTCCAAAGTTATCAAAAGAGATGCTGAAAATTGCCAACGCCGTAGAATTTTGGCACCTCGTTAGGAAAATGGAAATGGAGTTTTATTTATGGACGCTCTTTAACTGCTGTGGTTTTCAGCGTCACATTCTATATTGGACGTGAAAGACCACTTAATTTTTCTCACAGATCTTGAGGTTCTTTTACGTGCCTTAAATCTACGACATGGAGCCAACGGCTTTACCTTCCTTCCGATGGAAGCTATGCTAAGGATTTTTACGCCAGAATAAAATCCATCGTCCTCAGCCGGGTTTGAACCCACGACCTCGGGTATATGTAACCATTAAACAACCACGGAGGGCGACACCTCTTTAGGAAACTTGGCGTAGTTTACGTTGAGAAATGCTGGCAATTTCTTGGCGGATATTTTGTTTTAATTCTTGCAGAATGTGTGGGTTTGTCTTTTACACTCTAGGCTTTAAGTTAACCCAGAGATAGACATTGCTGGGGGTTAGGTCGGGGGATCGAGGGGGCCACAAATCTCTACTAATAATTCTGTTCTGAAACACGCTTTCAATTGTTCGAAAGATTGGCTGCATGAGCTGTTGCAGGGCTTGTTGAAAAAAGGCAAATTCACACTCCCTGTCGGTTAGTTATCTAAAAGATCTGATGTGTTCCATTCTCTGTGTTTTCTGCAACAAATTATTGTTAAAAAGCTTATTAATCTTTTTACTTAACGCTAATCAAATTAAAATACCATAACATAACTCCATGGCACGACAGCTCACGGGGAACCTTGGCCTACCGGCCGGCCGCTGCTCCCCCCATCTCGGTCTACTACAGACGTCATGGATGGGGTGCAGTATTGGAGGGTGAGACGTGGTCAGCGCCTCGAGCCCCTCCCGGTCGGTTAATGCCGTCCTCACGACCTGGAGCCGCTACTTCTCCATCAAGTAGCTCCTCAACTGACCTCACGAGGCTGAGTGCACCCCGGTCCAGGTCTCCCAGCGGGGGAAAAATCCCCAAGCCGGTACTGGGGATCGAACCCAGGTCTTCCGCTTGGTAGGCTGCTGTGCTACCACCGCGCTAAGGAGACGACCAATTAAAATACCAGAAAAGTCTTATTATTTGCTTCCTTGTAAGTAGAAGCGAAATAAGATATATATCATAGGTTAAAATGACAGTCAAAAGCTGGTTGCTATGTGACTGAAGTTCCTTTGTTTGTATGGACAGGAGTTGGTAAATTCCTGCATGAGAAAAGTAAAGTTTTGCAAAGCTGAAACCAAAAACAAGGAATATCTTAAAAATGGTCAACTCTATGAAGAAAATGTTTATAACATAAATTGTGTGTTTTAATGTGTTCTACAGTTTCAGTACGGTAAGCTTTTGTCCATCTCTTACCGTTTACCAGTTATACAAAATTCATCCAGAATAGTCTTCAAAGGCTATTCCCAGAATATTCAAGATATACATTTTATTTGTCTAGTTTATATCTTAAATATACGAGATTTTAATCAAAATCTTTAGAGCCATTTTTAAAAAAAAATTTAAATTTTTGAAATGTTTTTCATTTAAAGGGTAGTTTGGGATGGAAGAATTTTCTTGAAAATCTTCCTGTAACATCCTTGGATGATATCAAACTTAAATACCAAGTTTGGTTTTTAACGGTCTTTTCATTTTTGAGCTATGCTGCCCAAAGAGACACACACACACACACAGACACACACAGGGATATTTTTCTAAAAATAACTTTTGGATTCAGGGGCCTCAAAACCTATACTTCCACTGAAATCTCGGTATCTAATTTTTAATGCAATACAATACCTTCTCTATACACTGTGTACTTAGTGTGTATAGAGAAAGTAAAAAAGAAGGGGTCAAAATTATATTTACGTATGTACAGGGTTCAACTTTTGGTTAAAAAAAAATTGGCCCTCTAACTCTTTCTCCATTAATGGCACACCATACAGCAATTTTTTCGTTATGAAGGGGTATTTCATCAAAAATATTACGTTTTTCAGAGCTCCAATAATGATTATTTTGTTTAGACTCATATCCATGAAGTTGGAACCAAGACTCGCCAGTGAAAAACATTAAATTTTGGTAAATCTTCCATTGTATACAATATTGAGAGTCCACTCACAATGTGTTAACACGCACGAATTATAAAGAAATACACGCTGTGCAGTAGAAAACAAATGCTTAACCATAATACACTTCGCGACTAAGTACAGGGCAAAATAATAAAGCACACTGGTGATAACTCAACCACACGATATCACCATCAGTTCAATACTGCACTTTCGCAGCAGAGAAAAACAAGTCAGCACCGTGACTTTGTGTATAGCAGCTGTATGTTATGTTTCCCTTTACGCAGCGCTTCGGATGTTTTTGGGACGCAGTGAAAAGTGAGGCGATTAAAGCATTATAAACACTCTGGCATGATAGATATATTGCTCTGCTCATCCTCAGAGCCAGGATTAAAGCGAAGGATCTTCCTACATATATTTATTGAAAAAGTTTGATATGTTACATTCACATGACCGTCACTACTTAGCCTGCAACAAACTATTAATACAAAAGCTTATTCTTCTATCTACAACACGCTGAACGAGACAACATTAACAGCATTACTACTGGTTTGCCATTCACAATGAATATGTCTTTAAAGTTAAAGGTTATTCCCAGAAAATTCAAGATATACATGTCGTTTGTCATAAACAAAAGATATTTTAATCAAAATTGTTAGAGCCATATTTTAGCAGATCAAAATTTTCGAAAAATTTACCATGTAAAGGGTAGTTCGGAGTGGGGGACTTTTTCCTTGAAAGTCTTCGTATCGCATCCCTGGACGATACAGAACTTAATACTTTTCCTTTTTGGGCTATACTGCCCACAGTCACACATATAGACGTTTTTCTAAAATATTTTCTTGTACTCAGGGGTCTCAAAACATACGTTTTCGGTGAAATCTCGGTATTGTATTTTGGGTGCAATACAATACCTTCTCTATACACTAGGTATATACGTGTACACAGCGACCGGTTTATAAAGGACGAGATTACCGCCATAGCCTGTGCATTTTCTTATTTCTCTTCCACTTACAAGGAAGCTAGTAATAAGACTAATTCTGCTTATGTTTATCTTGATTAGCATGATGTAGATAAAAGATGAATGTTTTGAATAAAAGTTTGTTTACCGAACAACGAGAGAACGTCATGTGAATGCAGCACATTAGATTTTTCCCCTTCTACTAACAGGGAACCAAGTAGTAATGAACATCTCTGCTAATATTTATCATGAAATTGATAAAAGACTGAGATTTTAACAATAATTTGTTACAGAGATGAGAAGAAAGTCGTGTGAATGGTGCACATATTATTCACTGCCCTTATAGTACTAAGGCACGTCCAGTCTACTGTTTACACAAATTCTTCATAGAGGACAGCGCAACCGCAACTATAATCTATTTTCGTTTTGCAATTGGTTTAGAAGTGAAGGTGGAACTTTGGATCCCGGTATTAAATATCAAATCTAGTATTTATCTTGGTGACTGCGAGAAAAAATGAAAAATCTTATTCTTGGTCGGCCCACAAGAATTGAACCGGGATCTCCAATTTGAGAAGCCAGAGTTCTGAGCTATGGTTTTATTAAGCTCTTTTTTATTTTATTTCGCTTTAGCAATTTCGTTATATGACGACGGATCTGTTCGGTAGAACACATCGTTGATGATATGTGGAGTTCAGAAGGCTTTTAAGGTCTCATCCCATAACCATACTACCTTTCAGTCTGCTTCTCTACCATCCGTAGTCAGATGGCAAAGTGCCTTTTAAGGTCCCATTACTTCACTCCATATCTACCACTTAGATCCCCAATAAGCAGATAGGGTTCGGGTGTTGTCCAGTACAGCTATTCTACCATCTGTATTCAGATGGGAAAGCACGGCTAGTCTTTTAAATTCTCATCTCCTCATACCATATCTACCACTTAGCTCTATCACAAGCAGATGGGGTTAGGGTGTCGTCTAGTCTACGTGTTCAACCATCCGTAGTCAGATGGCAAAGTCCAGCTAGACTTTTAAATTCTCATCTCCTCATACCATATTTACCATTTAGTTCTATCACAAGCAGATGGGGTTAGGGTGTAATTTAGTCCAGATGTTCAACCAACCGTAGTCAGATGGTAAAGTCCAGTTAGGCTTTTAAATTCTCATCTCCTCATACCATATCTACTACCACTTAGCTCTATCACAAGCAGATGAGGTTATGGTGTCGTCCACCCGTAGTCAGATGGTAAAGTCCAGCTAGGCTTTTAAATTCTCATCTCCTCATGCCATATCTACCACTTAGCTCTATCACAAACAGATGAGGTTAGGGTGTCGTCCAGTCCAGCTGTTGTACCATCCGTAGTCAGATGGCAAAGTACAGCTAGTCCTTTAAGGTATTATCTCCTGACACCATACTTTCCACTTAGGTCCATGACTAGCTGATGGGGTTAGGGTGTCGTCCAGTCCAGCTGTTCTAACATCCGCAGTCAGATGGCAAGGTCCAGATACACTTTTAACGTCTAATTTCCTAAAACCATCCTTACGGCTAAGCACCGCGACAAGTACATGGTTTGGTCTAACCACTGCTTACATACCTGTGCATTGAGGGCAGCACTATTGTAGGTACATCTATTTTCAGTTTTGCCATTGTTTTAGACTGAAAGAGCAACTTTGGGTCATGGTACTAAATATTCTATCCATCATTTATCTTGACAACTGAGGGAAACCACGAAAGATCCTCAACCAGATTGGTCGTCCACGAGAGTCAAACCCGGGACCTACGATTTGAGAAGTCAGAACACTAAACTACAATTGTTATATTAGACTAGTTTAATTAACGTAACCGGCAGATACAAAGCAGATATAATTATCCAGAGTTTAACTACCTTTATTCTGGTGTACGCGACGCCTCTCTTTTGTTTCCGTTGCTATGGTGGCGACCAGGTAGGACAGACGGACTCCCATGAGCAATACAGCCCATCCATCTTGATACTCAGAGCGCCGGGACCATATTTCAAAAGGATAAACAAAATAAGAGCAGGGGGTTCTGCGCATGTATGCATGTCATTTCAGTCTTCGCTTAGCGAATATGAGAAGTAAATCAAATAAACCACTCCGTCTTTCTTCCGAAAAAGTTCACTTTCCGATTTACGAACGGGGAAAAAGGATGCAGTGTTTTGCCCTTTAATTCCGAGCTGGCATTATGGAAAATTCGGAATTTATTCTTATATGCATTGTGTTGTTATTTATGGTTCATTTAAACTGTACCCGCAACAGGAATAAAATACTACACTTTGGTACGCACAAAACATAAACTATAGCTTTCCTGATTTCAGTAATACGAGCTCAAGTATTAAATATATGAAATATTATCAATAAGGATTGCAATGGAAACTCTGGATATGTTTTTCTAACAAAATAAGACTTTGGATAGGTAGAGTCAGACTGAAAAATGCAATGCCATAGTCGGGGTTTGAACTATGGATCTTGCTCATGTTTCCCGGTAAACCACAAGGTGATCTCAAATTATTTTGAGATAACCCCAATGGCGACTTACAATGCTGTAAGTACTTTAAGTCCCAGAATTCATAGCATAGCCAACTATTATGGATAATTATAACATGCGAGTGAGTTGAGAAATTCAATGCCCTGCCTCGGTAGCTCAGTGGTGGAGCAACCGGCTAGAGACCGGGAGCCCCGTGGTCCGAATCCCAGCTATGGCATTGAATTTTTCACTCTTCCTATCCAACTCCTGTCCTACACACGGTTTCAGTGTGAAAACAATTAAAAGTTACCAAAATATCACTTTCTATGTCTACCGGTTGATCCAAAAATCGTCCGAACCGGCTGTGTAGTGTTTTGCTTGTCCGCACCCTCGTCGCTCGTTGGCGACTGCCGCTGTCATAGAAAGGCGCGAATAAAACCATGGAACATTTTTTACTTTCTCTATATGTACTACAATATATATAGTGTATAGAGAAGGTATTGCATTGCATCCAAAAATTCGATACCGAGATATCACCGGAAATACATGTTTTGAGACCACCAGAATCCAAAAAAAGCATTTTTAGAAAGATGTCCGTGTGTGTGTGTCTGTGTGTATGTGTGTGTGTCTGTGAGCAGCATAGCTGAAAAACGAAAAGAACATTAAATACCAAACTTGGTATTTAAGTTTAGTATCTTCCAGGGATGCATCAGGAACATTTTGAGAAAAATCCCCCCCACACTAAACTACCCTTTACATGGAACTTTTTTCGAACATTTTAAGTTGGTTGCTATGTGACTGAAGTTCCTTTGTTTGTATGGACAGGAATTAATAAATTCCTGTGTGAGAAAAGTATGTTTTTTAAAGCTAAAACCAAAAACAAGGAGTATCTAAAAAACGACCAACTCCACGAAAAAAAGTTAGGTATATTACATAAATTGTATGTTATAAGGCGCTCTACATTTTTTGTGTTGTAAGTTTTTGTCCATCTCTTATGGTGTAGCAGTTATGCAAAATTTCGTAAAATTCATCTAGAGTAAAGTAGTCTTCAAAGGCTATTCTCAGAAAATTCAAGATATACATTTTAATTGTCATGTAAATATCTTTGGTATACGAAATTTTATCAAAATCTTTATGGCCATTTTTGAAAATCAGTTTTTGAAAAAAGTTCCATGTAAAGGGTAGTTTGGGCTGGAGGGATTTTTCTCAAAATCTTCGTGTCGCAACCCTGGAAGATACTAAACTTGAATACCAGGTTTGGTATTTTACCCGCTTATCTTTTTTGAGTTATCGTGTTCACAAACACACGGACACACACACATATACACACGGACCTTTTTCTGAAATAAGCTTTTGGATACAGGAGACCCTCAAATATATGTTTACGGTGAAATATCGGTATTGAATTTTTGTTGGTTTGCAATACCTTCTCTATGTACATAGTACGTGTAGAGAAAGTAAAAACCCGCGCACGCGGAAATAAGATAACCCACAGCTAACTGGTACACCCACACGCCCTGGAAAAATTATTGAAACCATTGGCGGCAACATTGTTTGAAGCGGGTATTGCAAAGCTTGAGCACTGATAGGATAAATGTCTCAATCTTTTCGGTGATTATGTTGAAAAGTAACCATAAGTGTACAAAACCTTTAGTAATAAAATAATTGTTTTCTATGAACTTGTCTTTTATTTATAGTCTATCGGAAGTTGTAAAAAATCTTATGTGTACCATTCACATGACTTTCTCTACATCTCTGCAACAAATTATTGTTAAAAGGCTTATGGCTCTATTTAGTTTATGCTAATCGAGAAAAAATTAGCAGAAATAGTCTTATTGCTTGCTTCCTTGTAAGTAGAAGCGAAATAAGGAAGTACCATACATTAACGTGATAGTCAAAATCTGGTTGATAAGTGACTGAAGTTCCTTTGTTTGTATGGACAGGAGTTGACAAATTCTTATATGAGAAATGTAAGTTTTTCATATCTGAAACGAAAAACTAGGAATATCTCAAAAACGATCTACTTCACGAAAAAAATGTATATAACATAAATTGTGTGTTTTAACATACTCTACACTTCTTGTGTAGTAAGTTTTTATCAAAGTCTTACGGTTTAGCAGCTATGCAAAATTCCGTAAAATTTGTGCAGAATAAAGTAGTCTTCAGAGGCTATTCCCAGAAAATTCAATATATGCATTTTGTTTCTCAGGTAAATATCTTTAATATATGACATTTCAATCAAAATCTTTAGAGCCATTTTTGAGGAAATCAAAATGTTCGAAAAAAGTTCCATGTAAAGGGTAGTTTGGGGTGGGGGGATTTTTCTTGAAAATCATCGTGTCGCATCCTTGGTAGATACTGAACTTAAATACCAAGTTTGGTATTTAACCGCTGAGTTATCGTGTTCACGGACACACGCACCCACAACACACGCGGACCTTTTTCTGAAAATACGTGTTTTTGTATACAGGGGACCCTAAAATATATAATCCCGGTGAAATCTCGGTATCAACATTTTTGGTGGAGTGTAATACTTTCTCTATACACTATGTACATAGTACGAGTAGAGAAAGTAAAAAACGGCCCTCGTATTTTTATTCAGTGTGTCTAAAAAGATATTTCCGGTAAAATCTCGACTTCGAAACTTTAGCTGGAATAGAATATCTTCTCTATCTGCTATGTATCTTGTACTTTCGTGATAGATGAATATTTTCTTAGAATTCAGATTTTTCATATTATATTTCTATACCCAGCATGCAGATTTTCACACTCTATATCTGGTGCAACGAACACCAAGCAATTTAATACAGAGTATAGCGTTTTTCGAAACTTAATAAAAGATAAATGATCTAAAGGTAACATTTTTAATAACCCGCACAATTTCCGTTTAACAATAGGCTTATAAGGTTGCCACAATATTTATACGTGTGCGCAATTGCACGAAATTTAATATCGGCCGCATTGGTCATGTGCAAATAAAATATGGGACAATAAACAATGAACTGTGGCCCGTTTCCTTTGTTACGTGAATGGATGCATCATTTCATCTGCCAAAGTCAAGCGAAAGGAGAAAAATGATTGGTTCTGTGTGAGCCAATAAACAGCGGGATAGGTCACGTGAATAACTCACTGCAGGTATTAATCCGAACTCGTTACGGCCAGGGCGAGCAGTAAATTCAAACGACCACCCAACCCATTAGCTATACAGAAACATTTAGCTTAAACCTCTCTGTTGCAGATAAACGTGCTTTAATTAAATGCGTTTAACCAACATTCATTACGCGATAAGAACAGCTTTATTTTATATAGTAATTAAAGTTCGTGACAGATTTATTACCAACCTCATTTATTCATAGCGCTCTCCATTCTAACATACAACAACAAAGTTTTACATAATATAAAAAAATCTAATGTGTTCCATTCACATGACTTTCTCTACATTTCTGCAATAAATTATTGTTAAAAAGCTTATGCATCTGTTTACTTCATGCTAATCCAGAAAAAAATAGCAGAAATAGTCTTATTACTTGCTTCCTTGTAAGCAAAATAAGGGAGAAAAATCGGTGAAAGTGATCGTCGAAAGCTGGTTGCTATGTGACTTAAGTTTCTTTTTTATATGGACAGGAGTTGACAAAGTCCTGTATTAGAAAAATGTAAGCTTTTAAATCTGAAACCAGTAACAAGGAATATCACAAAAACGGACAACTCTACGAAAAAATGTATAAATCATATATTGTGTGTTTTAACGAGATCTACACTTTTTTAAAGTAGGTTTTTGACTTTCTCCTACGGTTTATGAGTTATGCAAAATTCATCCAAAATAAACATCTCTTCAGAGGCTATTCTCAGAAAATTGAACCTATACATTTTATTTGTCATTAAATCGTTAGACCCATTTTTTAGAAAATAAGAATGTTCGAATTTTTTTCCAGTAAAGGGTATTTTTCGGGTGGGGGGATTTTCTTGAAAAACTTCGTGTCGCATCCTTGGAAGGTACCGAACTTAAATACCAAGTTTAGTATTTAATGGTCTTTTCATTTTTGAGCTATGGTGCCCACAGACACACACACACAGAGCTCTTTTTCCAAAAATGCTTTTTTTTTTTGGATTCAGGGGGACCCAAAACACATATTTTCGTTGAAATCTCGGTATCGAATTTTTGGGTGTAATACAATACCTTCTCAATACACTATGTATATAGTACGTGTAGAGAAAGTGAAAAGCTGATGTGTTATATTCACATGGCGTTCTCCACCAGTTTCGTAAACAACTTTCCTTACAAAAGATTATTCATTTATCTACATAACCAGTAGCAGAAATTAATTGTCGTAATATTTGCTTACTTTTAAGTAGACTAGAAATAAAGGAATACAATAAGCTAAAGCTGTTCGTTATATGAAAAACTGTAAAGAGAAAAAGAAAATATGAGTTCAGGTTTGAGAAAAGTTTAAGATTTTAAAATGGAAACCAATAAGAAGGAAAATATCAGAAACAGTCAACCAAACAAAGATGGTTCCGTTAACACGACTCTCTCTAACTTTGCCACAAATAACTTTTCTTACAACAAATGATTCTTTTATCTACATCTTGATAATAGAGAAAAACGTTACAGTAATGCTGTTATTACTTGCTTGCTTGTTAGCAGAAGGAAAATAGAGGAACACATTATGCTAAAGCGACAGTCAAATGCTTTAAAAGCTGGTCGCTATATGTACAATTGAAGTAAGACAAAAGATAGATTAACCAAAAAGTGTATTGCCGTTTGAGAAAAGTATCATAGTTTAAAGTGAAACCAATAAAAAGGAAACTTCTTACAAAAGATTGTTCATTTATTTACATCACCCTTATCGAAGCAGATATTAGCTTCCTTTTGCAGAAGGAAAATAAGGGAATACAATAGACCAAACCGGTAGTCAAATTTTGACGGTTGCTATGTAAATAACAGAACTAAAACAAAAGAAAGATGAAACGAAAGGCGAATTCCCGACTGAGAAAAGTTTAGATATTTTAAAACTGATACCAATCTGAACTTAAGGTTGCGGGTTCTAACCCGGCCAAGCCTAACAGTGTGCTTAAAAGCGATAGCTCCATGTTCCAAGATTTATACCGGCATGTTAAAGATTTGCAGCGGGAGAAAATTCCAACACAATGATTCCGACAGTTGACAGCGTCGTTAGTAAACAAAACAGCATCTAAAATGATAAACAAACAAATAGTTGATGTGTTCCATTTACATGAATATCTCTATCTGTTACAAAAATAAACTTTCTTTAAAAATATTATTCTCGTATCTAAGCCATGATAATGAGGTAAACATTGGTAGTAATTGTCTTTCTGTTTGCTTACTTTTAAGTAGGATAAAAATAAGGGAATACACTAAGTTAAGTCAAGAGTCAAATAGGTATTTTAAATGCTGGTCGTTATATTAACAGTTGACGTAAACCAAAAACAAAATGTGACTTTCCGTTTGAGAAAAGTATAAGCTGTTTAAAATGGACATCAATAACAATGAATATCTCGGAAACGATCAACTCAACAAAGATGTGTTCCATTCGCACGACTTTCTCTATTTGTCATATAAACTATTCTTATAAAATTATCTTGGTCCAGTGTTTCCGGTGTAGCCCGCGTCTTGAAGCTAAAATCTTCCAACGTTTCAACCCATCTTATGGTGTGGCTTCTTCAGGGCTAACTGCGTCTAGTCCAGCTGGCGTTCCTTCTTTTATACTGTGGTTGGGACCTGCCAAGTACCACCTTCCTGTGTTGCCTTTGTTGTATAGCCCCCTTTAACTTGAACCCGGTGAAAAAATCTTTAGCATGGCTTTCTTCGGAAGGGAAGTAAAGCCGTTGGTCCCGTGTCGTAGATTTGCGGCACGTAAAAAACCTCAAGCCTGATAGAGAGGCATTTGAGCAAAAGTAACCAATTTTTCTCGCACAATTTAGAATGCGTTGCAGTTAAAGAGCGTCCATAAATAACACTACATTTACACATCTTTAACTTAAATGGTCATATTGGCGGCTTTGACTTGAGAAACAGCTGGTATTACTGTAGGTTTAGAAATTGGGTTAATTATTTTTACTTTTTCTACACGTACTATGCACATAGTGTGTAGTGAAGGTATTGCACTCCACCATAAAAATTCGATACCGAGATTTCACCGGAAATATATGTTTTAGGTCCCCCTGTATCACAAAATGGCATTTTCAGAAAAATTCCGTATGTGTGTCCATGTGTCTGTGAACACGATAACACAAAAACGAAAATTCGGTAAAATACCAAACTTGATATTAAGTTTAGTATCTTCCAGGGACACGACACGAAAATTTTGAGAAAAATTCCCCAACCCAAACAATTTTTATTAAACTACCGTATATTAAATATATTTATATAGAACATAAAATGTACATTTGAAATATTCTGTGAACAGCCCCTAAAAACGTCTTAATTATGAATGGATTTTGCTGAATTTTGTGTAACTGGTAAACTGAAAGACATGGACAAAACTTGCCACACAAAAATATAGAGCACGTTAAAACACACAATTTATGTTACATACATTTTCTTCGTGAAGTTGATCGTTTTGGAGATATTCCTTGATTTTGATTTCAGCTTTAAAAAGCTTATACTTTTCTCATACAGGAATTTGTCAACTCGTATCCATACAAACAAAGAAACTTCAGTCACATAGCAACCAGCTTTTGACTATTACTTTAACCTATAATACTCCCTTATATCGCTTCTACTTACAAAGAAGCAAGTAATAAGCCTATTTCTGCTAATTTTTTCTTGTTTACCATGAAGTAAATAGAAACATAAGGTTTCTAACATTAATTTGTTGCACAAATGTAGAGATGTAGAGAAAGCCATGAATGGAACACATCTGATTTTTTTATTACTAAACACACACACACATTTACTCTTACAAACAAACTTCCAGGCTCTGTGGGGGATAGGGAATAATTCTGGTTAAAGTTGAACTCCCCGCCCCAGCCGGGAGTCGAACCCGAGACCTCTGGATGAGAAGTCAGCTCTCTACCACTCAATATTTCATATACTTACATAATGGAAAAAGCAAAACATCATCGTCAGCGCATATCCTACTTTAAGCTGCTTTGTTGTGTATTTATAAAGATTGCAAGAGTACGCGTACGCTGTTGACCCCTAGGGGCGGAATGACCCCAGAAATGGGGAGCAGAGTGAAAATTTTACGGTCACACCACGTGTGCGAATTAATTCAGAGCATACGCGTGGTATTCTTAGCTCTAATCCTGGTTTCCGTTGTTTTGTGGACGGAATAATGACAAAAGAGAGTGGGAGTAACAAAGTTTGATATCTTTAGGGGGTTATTTCCTCCCCCTCTCCCTCTCTAATTTCGACAAAGTCGAATTATCATTAAGGGATGCAGGAAACTTTTGCCATGCTTTTTGTTCCTTATCCTAATAGAGGGAGAAATGGCAGGGAGCATTCGTTCGTCAGATTTTTATCACTAGGTTGGAGAGCGAGAGGGGCGCAGCCTGGTGGTGGTTATGAATATTAATGTGGTGACGCTTTACACCGGCCTTTTGTTTCTAAATCCAGGACAAAAACATAACCCAGAATTTATTCTGCTGCTGCTGCTCCATGTTTTTCCAGTGCAAGAACTCGTCGTATTGCGTAACATCAATAATTTATTATGTGCCAGAAAACAACATCGCAGCGCCATGTTGGACCTTGCGGATTATCCTAAGCCTCTCTCCAGCTGTTTGTTTTAAATTAATTTTATTTCCAGGCATATGTTACTGGCGGAGATTAGGGGGCGTTAACCTTATCTTAAATGTGTTCAAATTGTACAGCTCCTCTTTTATTGTCCAAAAATAACCCAAATAGTGAAATTTGGGGTAATGGTGACATTTAGAGTGAAATTTCACGCATATAGGATTAAAATAACTAAACTATTTCGTTTATAAAATCGTATATATTGCATCAACATGGTTATTTTTATTCAGTTTTCCATTTACATGCATTTCTCTACATCTCTGAAAAAAATATTATAAAAATCTTATGCTTCTATTTACTTCTTACTTGGGGTGGAAATATTTTTCTCAAAATCTGCGAATCGTATCCCTGGAAGATACTAAACTTATATACCAAGTTTGGCATTTTAGCTTCTTTTCTGTTTTGAGTTATCGTGTTCACAGGTACACGGACCTTTTTCTGAAAATGTTTTTTTTTATACAGGGGACCCTAAAACATATTTCCGGTGAAATCTCGGTATCGAACTTTGGTGGAATGCAATACTTTCTCTATACACTATGTATATAGTACCTGTAGAGAAAGTAAAAGCTGAGCATCTTATTATTCTCAGGCGCTTATGTATCCACCTTATGTATTTTCACTTACCAAGGATTTACCACATCTTCCTGGTCGGTTCTGTTTAGCTAGAAGCTGTTTTGGAAGTTTAATACATATTGTTATTTACGGTTATTCCGCCGACCCAAATAACACAATGTCCCAGGAGTTACAATTCAAAACCATAGCGCAGTTCCCTTTTGTAATTGGGGTTGGGAGGGGGTTGCGTTGTAACGAGAAGCCTTTTGAATTTGCGGCTCACTTCTCCTTTAACCTTCCTCGTGCTTCTTTAATTCTGCTTCTGACGAGTGTGCACGCAAACGAACGCAAAACTAAGAACTGAAATTTAAAAATATGATATATTCCATTCACATGACTTTCGCTACGTCTCTGCATATGCTTTTATTTACCAAGATAAAATTAGCAGAAATATTCTTATTAAGGGAGTGTATAGGTTAAAGTGATAGTCAAAAGCTGGTTGCTATGTGACAGAATTTCCATTGTTTGAATCGACAGGATTAGACAAATTCCGGTATGAGAAAAGTATAAGCGTTTCAAATCTGAAATTAAAAAAAAAGAGGAATATCTTAAAAACAACCCACTCCATAAGTATATAAATTGTGTGTTTTAATGCGCTCTACATTTTCTCTGTGGAAAGTTTTTGTCCAACTCTTACAATTTAACACTTATAAAAAATTCCGTAAAGTTCATCCAGAATAAAGTTGTCTTCAGAGGCTATTCCCAGAAAATTTAAAATATACATTTTATTTGTCGTGTAAATATCTTTAATATATGATATTTTAATCAAAATCGTTAGAGTTATTTTAGAAGAAAATCAAAATTTTCGAAAAAAGTTCCATGTAAAAGGTAGTTGGGCGTGGGGGATTTTCTTGAAAATCTTCGTGTTGCATCCTTGGAAAATAGCAAGTTTGGTATTTAGCGGTCTTTTTGCTTTAGAGTGATGCTGTCCAAGGCGGACTTTTTTCCAAAAAATATTTTTCTGGATTCAGGGGGACCCAGACTATGTATTTCTGATGAAATCTCGGTATTGAATTTTTGGGTGGAATGAAATACTTTTTCTATACACTATGTACATAGTATATGTAGAGAAAGTAAAAATATTTACTGTTTATCTTGATTAACATACATCACAGATTTTAAGCTTTTGTATTCCTTTATGCGCAGTCGCCTCTCACCAACGCGGCCCGGATTCGATCGAAAGCAACCGCTTGTGCTGGACAAAGTAGCGAGTTTTCACCTGGTTCTCCGGTTTCCTCCTCAATGGCATTCCACCGGAGCTCCATCTTCATTCCATTTATCATCAGTGCCATCGCCTGCGGTTTCGAATATAGTAAAAGCGGGTGTTAAACTGTATATATATATATATATATATATACAGAGAGAGAGAGTGAGAGAGAGAGTGAGAGAGACTTATCACAAGGTATGGAGTCCAATAGAAGACTTACTGTTTTCGATACATTCGGAAAGTATTATTCTAATCGAAATGTACAGCAGTAGCAATTTGGAGGGAATAAGTGTGAGAGAAAAATGGTGAAAAATCTGATGTGTTCCATTCACATGACTTTCCCTACATCTCTGCACCAAATTATTGTTAAAAAGCTTAGGTTTCTATCTTGATCATGCTAATTGAGAAAACATTAGCAGAAATGGCCTTATCGCTTGCTTCCTTAAGTAGAAGCGAAATAAGGGAGTACCATAGCTTAAGTGATAGTCAAAAGCAGGTTGATATGTCACTGAAGTTCCTTTATCTGTATGGACAGGAGTTGACAAATTCCTGTATGAGAAAGTTTAAGTTTTTCGAAGCTGAATAAAAACAAAACAAAAAAAACAAGGAATATCTCACAAACGACCAACTCCACGAAAAAAAAGTATACATCATAAATTGAGTGTTTTAAGGTGCTCTACATTTTTTGTGTTGTAAGTTTTTGTCTATCTCTTACGGTTTAGCAGTTATGCAAAATTTCCGTAAAATTCACTCAGAATAAAGTAGTCTTCAGAGGCTATTACCCGAAAATTCAAAATATACATTTTATTTGTCTAGTAAATATCTTTAAACTATATATAAAGGAAAGTTGTGTTAGTTACACTATTTATAATTTAAGAACAGCTGAACCGATTTGGCTGAAAAAAGATGGGGAGGTAGTTTAGTACCAGGAGACGGACACAGGATACTTTTTTTTTAGGCCGCGCCTGGGTTCAAACCCAAGCGACCGCATGTGAGATTTGTGGTGGACAATTCGGCGCTGGGGCGGGTTTTCTCCGGGTGCTCCGTTTTCCCACACCATCTCATTCCACCGGTGCTCCATCAACATTCAGGTATCATGTGTCACCACCTGCGATGCCATAAGTAGTTAAATTGGGCGTTAAACACTACCAAAATAAAAGTATACTTTTTATCCCGTTTCCGTGGGATGTGACATAAAATGTGGTGTAACAAAACGCAACAGACAGATAAACGAAAGATTTATTAGTCTAGCCATTCATTTGTTAAAAATGGTATAACAAAACGCAACTGACAGCTAAACGTAATGTTGTCTATGGTTAAGTATGGCTGAAAATGTTGACAGTTACACATTTTGAAGTTGACCTGTTGATGTGTTTGTTTCGAGTTTCTATTAGCTTATTGTGCCGATATTATCATTAACAATGCCGCGATCAAGACGATCGAATCTTTCCCGACAAAGCCGTGATGCAACTAGGATTCGAAATATTGCGAATGAAAGGACTGAAGAAGAACAAGAAATTGCACGTAAGGAGTATGGCTCGACTTCGTGCTTCTCAATCACAAGAGGCAGCCCATGAAACGGCTCGGCCGAGCAAACCTCAGAGATCAAAAACTAGATCATTTTCGACGCACAACAGAAATTTATCAAGTACTGATTTGAATCAAGCGTTCCGATACAATTGCAGCACTGCATACTAGCTAAATTCTATTGACTATGCAACAAATGAAGAGAGACCACCAACTATCCAATTGTATTTTTAAACTCCTTGGATGTGCCTGGCTTACCATCGCACAATTTACGACTAAAGGTTGGTTCCGTAGTAATCATGCTTCGAAACATAAGCCAATAAAAACTGTGCAACAGAAGGCGTTTGGTGGAAAGTAAATTGATGAACAATGTGATTTACGCGACGATACTCAAAGGAAAATTCGTAGGTGAGGAAGTTCTCATTCCGAGGATCCCGATGATCCCAACCGATTTGCCGTTTGAGTTTAAACGACTTCAATTTCCGATCCGTCTTGCATTCGCCATGACCATTAACAAATCACAAGGAAAATCCTTGAAAGTTTGTGGTCTGAATCTAGAGAATCCATGTTTTTCCCATGGTCAATTATATGTGGCATGTTCACGGGTCGGAAAACCATCTGCGTTATTTGTTCTTGCGCCTGATAATAAAACAAGAAATGTCCTCTATCACAAGGTGCTTCACTGAAGAGTGCAACCCATGCACCAAAATAAATGACCAATAAAAAGTCATTAAAACACTTGATTTTTTTTATTTATATATATTATCCTAATAAAAAATTGACCTTAATAAAATCCAAAATCCGCTCATTTATTGCCTCTAAGGCGGAACAAACTTCGCCGGGTATTTTAATCAAAATAATTATAGCCATTTTTTTAGAAAATCAACATTTTCGAAAAAAGTTCCATGTAAAGGGTAGTTTGGGGTCGGGGAATTTTTCCCAAAATCTTCGTGTCGCATCCCTGGAAAATACTAAACTTTAATACCAAGTTTGGTATTTTACCGATTTTCGTTTTTGAGTTACCGTGATCACAAACACACGGACACACACACGTGCGCGCGGACCTTTTTCTGAAAATACTTTTTTTGAATACAGGGGACTCTAAAACATATATTTCCGGTGAAATCTCGGTATCGAATTTTTTGGTGGAGTGCAATACCTTCTCTATACACTATGTGAAAGTAAAAATGAGCAAAGAAAAACAAACAAAAAGCTGATGCTGGATTCACACGACTTAATTTATCTGTTGTCCAACCAACTACACTTATAAAAGAATAAATGTTTAAGCTTTATCTTGATTGGCATGAAGTAGAGAGAGAGAAGAATAAGCTTTTATAAGAATTGTAATTTGTTGCAGAAGAGGTGGAGAAAGTCATGTGAATGGAACTCATCGTTCTGTTTGAGAATAGTTTATTAACCCTTTGTTGGCCGTCGGTAGCTATAAGTTCCGCTTGTAATAAGCGTAACTGGGGTTGTACTCTAGGACTAATGTTGTACTAACCTTCAACCATAAACCACAAGTAATCAAGACTGATTTATACTGTAAATATATACACTTTTTGCCTTAAAATTGCAATGATTTTTTAAATAAATAAAAGAGTAAACCCCACATAACTACAGTCAAATGTAACCCCATTAACTTCCAAGCATCACACCGATTATTTTACATGGGTTCTCCCCGTCATTTACCACAATCACTGTTATTTGAACTGTAACATTTGGCTCTGAATGGATGGCCAGTCCATTACCTACCATTCATGGCCATTTGAAACTAGTTGTGGTAGTGCCTTTGGTAGTATTATGAAAACTGATTTAGAAGAATTAAAATTGGGAAGAAAAATATTAATAAAGGATCTAAATTTATTTTCATTTCTATTTACTCTATTATTTTATATAATACTTTTATAGGTTTATTCCCAAATATTTTACTGGAACTCCAATTTTAAATGGCATATGTAGTATACTACTGCAGGCAACTAAGAGTTAAGTAATAGATACGTAACGTCATTTGAATATAGCACATACGATATTTTATCACTTTAACAGAGAGAAAATAAAAATGTTAACTTCCCGTGAGGTTAAACAGATTGTTAAAACATTGTTGAAGTTTGATTGTTACAGCCCTGTTAACTGTTAACATTTGTTGGTGAAACGAAGCGTGACTGTGTATTCTGCAGGTCAAATACCAGCCGTTAAACGTATCGATTCGGTTTATTTGTTTGCATTCTCTTTTTTGTTGATGTAACTGTCCTAGAAGTTTGGTTTTGTTACAACATTTGACCACCTCAATTCACAACGTTGTGTTTTTTTTTTTTCAAGTGTTGGTAGACACGCCATCCAATCGAATTATTCAGTTTACACAGTGAAGAGCTGCGTTTGTGCGTATTCAATCTATTTTTATATAATATACAAACCTGTTGGTTTATTTCTGTTACTCAGATTACATATTTATATACAACAAATTATGTTTGGATTTTTTACTTTCTCTACACGTACTATGTACCTACATAGTGTATAGAGAAGGTATTGCACTCCACACAAAACTTCAATACCGAGGTTTCACCGGAAATATGTGTTTTAGAGTTCCCTGTATCCTAAAAAAGCATTTTCATAAAAAGGTCCGTGTGTGTCCGTGTGTCTGTGATCACGATAACTCAAAAAACGAAAAGTCGGTAAAATACCAAACTTGGCATTTAAGCTTGGTATGTTCCAGGGATGCGAAACGAAAATTTGAGACAAATCCCCCACCCGAAACTACCCTTTGCATGGAACTTTTTTTCGAAAATGTTTATTTTCTCAAAACTGGCTCCTACAATTTTGGTTAAAATATTGTATATTAAAGATATTTACCTGACAAGTAAAATTTATATCTTGAAATTTCTGGGAAAATCCTCTGAAGACACCTTGATTCTGGATGAATTTTACGGAATTTTGCATAACTTGCTAAACCGTAAGAGCACGTTAAAACACACAATTTATGTTACATACATTTTTTTCATAGAGTAGATCATTTTTGAGATATTCCTTGTTTTTGGTTTCAGGTTTGAAAAACGTATACTTTTCTTATATAGGAATTTGTCAACACCTGTCCATACAAACAAAGAAACCTCAGTCACATTGCAACCAGCTTTTGACTATCATTTTAACCTATGCTACTCCCTTATTTCCCTTCTACTTACAAGGAAGCAAGTAATAAGACTATTTTTACCAATGTTTTCTCGATTAGCATGAAGTAAATAGAAGAATAAGCCTTTTAACAATAATCTGTAGGAGAGATATAGAGACAGTCATGTGAATGTACCTCATCAGATCATATAATCACATCATATTTCCGTTACTTAGATTACATACGAGAGGCTTTCAATAAGGGTTAGGATAAATATAGATAAACAAATTATTTATGTATTTTTGTTTTCAAAATAATCTCCTTTTAGCTGGATAGATTTTTACCAGCATTTCTTCAACTGTTTTAAGCCTTCCAGAAAGTAGAATTTCGGAGGGTCCTCAAAATAGGTGTTTGTATCTGAGATGAACTCTTCGTTAAGAGTGAAACACTTTCCACCGAGCCACCGTTTCTAATTTGGAAATGAAAACATCTGATATGCTCCATTCATATGACGTTCTCTACATTTCTGTAACAAATTATTATTAATAAGCTTATGCTAAAGCATTAGCAGAAACGATTTTATAACTTAGTTCCTTTATAAGTAGAAGGGAATACACTAGGTTAAAGCGACAGTCAAATGTTTTAAAATGTGGTTGCTATGAGATTGAAATCCGCTTCTTTGCATGGCCAGGAGTTGACAAGTTCCCGTATGAGAAATAGTACTTTAAAACTGAAATCAATAACAAGTAATATCTCGAAAACTGCCAACTGGAAGAAAAAATATATGTGACATAAATTGTAATGTACATTTTTTGTGTAATTAGCTTTTGAATATTTCTTTCAATATTCCAGTTATGTAAAATAAAAATCATCCAAGTTAAGGAGGTCTTTAGAGGCTATTGCCAGTAAATTCAAGATATACATTTTATTTTGCATGTAAATATATTAAATATAAGAGCTTTTGATAATAATTTTTTCCATATAAAGTGTAGTTTGTGGTGGGAGGAATTTCTTGAAAATCTTCTGTGGTATGCTTGGAAAACACCAAAGTTATATACCAAGTTTGGAAGTCGATGGTCTTGTCGTTTTTGAGCTATGTTGTCCACATACACACACGGAACTTTTTCCAAAATAGATTTTTTTTTGGATTCAGGGGGACCGAAAACATATTTCCGATGAAATCTCTGTGTGAAATTTTTGGGTGGAGTGCAATACCTTCTCTATACATCATGTACGTAGTGCGTATAGAGAAAATAAATAAGTCAAGTATGGTGAATACGGTGGATGTTGTAGTAATTTGAGCCTTAATTGTACAATTTTCATCATCGAAGCCTTGCAATTGTGCACCCTTGTATTGTCTTGGTAGAAGTGAATATTTTTGTTTGCCAAATGAGGGCGTTTTTTCTTGACTTCTACGTTTAGCCGGTGTAATAGCACAGCGTGGTGCTCTCTATTATTGTTCTTCCTTTCCGCAAGTAATTAATGTAGATAATTCCGCGAGCATCCCAAAAAACCGAGGCCATCACCTTGTCTGCAGATTCCACCTCTTTTTTTTTTTCAATTAAAAAAATACAGTTCCGGAGGCTTGTCAGGACTCCGGCTCTGAATTCCTTTCTTCTCCATGTTTTCCAGTTTCCTCTATTTCCTTAGTAGACCTTATTCTTCTTAACGTTTCCCTTTTACATATACAAACATAAACATAGACACATTTACAAACACTCGAACCCACGATCCTGTGCACCACGAAGCGCCAAAGCGAGTCACTTTAGCGAGCGCGGCCACCGGGATCAGCAAATTCTTCGTAGCCTTTAAAAACGCACTGTTTCAACTGTACTTTTGTCTGGAGAGTGGTAGTGTTTCCATATATCATCCAAAGCTATGTATCGACGCAGAAACTCATCAGCATTGGGAGGGAAAAGTGGTAAATCAGCTGCCAAATCGATCACACGATTGCGTTTATTCTCCATTAAGAGCAAATCCATCTTGTGGGTCATTTTGACCTAATTTTGTGTGCAAAATTGAGAACAGTCTACCTTTTGATATAAGTTCCATATCCTTGGTAATGTTATTTATTTCGGCGGAAGTCACTTCTAATGGACGTCTGAAACAATTTTCATCATTTGTGGATGTACGGGCACGTTTAAGTTCATTTATCCAATTGTAAATTATTGCAAAGGCAGGAGCAGATGTGCCATGAACTTCATCCAACTCGGCTCTTATCTCTTTCGGTGTTAAGCATTTTAAATAGAAGTGTTTAATCACCACACGAAGCTGGTTTTTGACCATCTTTCTACAAAACCACAAGATTGTTGATTAAATCGCCTATGGCAACTAAACCACGTGATGGATATAGGAGAAACTTTTGCTGCCATCTAGTAAGGGACTACGGTTACTAAATATAAACTGTTTTCGATGCTACCAGTTTAACTTCTTGGAGTCTAAGGATTTATTGAACGCACCTAGTATTCCTGACTAGCAGTGGAATCTCGTTATTTCACATTCGCCAAGCATGTCCCCCACCATTACGCCGATGTTGCGTTTGTAGAGTATTGTGTCCCAGTTGTTTGTGGTTGTTAGGATATATCGCCTCCACCAATATAAAATGCTGTGGCAATTTTAACACGGCCTTTTGGTTTTAATATACAGAGTGATTTATGTAAAACTGACACATTTCTTTCTTTAATTATTCCGTTAGAAATTCATTCAATAACCCAATTTTATCACCAAATTAAGATATTTGCCTGACTAATAAAATGCATATCTTGAATTACCTGGGAATAGCCTCTAAAGGCTACTTTATTGTGGATGAATTTTAAAAAAACTTATTACACTTACCACACAAAAAATAGTGCACTTTAAAACACACAATTTATGTTGTTTGCATTGCTTTCGCGGAGTTGATCGTTTTTTAGATATTCCTTGCTTTAGGTTTCAGCTTTAAAAAACTTATACTTTTCTCCATTAGTATGAAGTAAATAGAATCATAAGACTTTTAACAATAATTTGTTGCAGAGATGTAGAGAAAGCCATATGAATGGAACACATCAGATATTTGGAAAAAGGTCTATGTGTGTATATATAGCATAACTCAAAATCAAAAATTCAGTTAGATACCAAACTTAGTAATTAACTTTAGTATTCTCTAAATGATGCGACACAAGCAGAGTTTGGGAAATAGCCCCAATCCAAAGTAGAACACTTTTCTACATTATCGATTTTCTCAAAAATGGTTGTATCGATCTGGTCAAAATAACGTATAAAACTATTTTGATGAGAAATACATTTTATATCTTAAATTTTATAGGAACAATCTCTGAAGTCCTTTTAACTCTGGAAAACTTTACGTTAAGTAGTGAACCATAAGACAGAGACATCTTTGGGGGGGGGCGATTTCATTAAAACACACGATTTAATTATTTCCGAGTAAATAGTTATATTTCTCTCATGCAGGAGACCTTCATTCTCCTTATTTTGTTTTACTTTTGGACATGTAAAGAGAATTTAAAATACAGACACACAGCGACTGCTTTTAAAATTTTGTCTATCGCTTTAGCCATGTGTATTTCTATTTAGGAATTAAGTAATAAGGCCATTTCTATTAATGTTTATCTGGATTAGCATGAAACAGAGAAAAGAGTAAACTTTTGTACAAAACTGGTAGAAAAACACATGTGAATGGAGCAAATCAGATTTATTTTTACACCTTTTTGTCAAATATCATAGATGCATCACCTTATTTAAAAACCGCAAAAGACGTCGGGCACTTAAAAATAATCCCATAAGTTTAAGTAGTGATTGAAAACATACACTTTTTACTTTCTCTTCACATACTAAGTCCATAGTGTACAGAGAAAGTATTGCACTCCACCAAAATATTGTATACCGAGATTTCAACCAGGAATATATGTTTTAGGGTCTCCTGTATTAAAAAAAAAAGTATTTTCAGAAAAAGGTCCGTGTGTGTCAGTGTGTCCGTGTGTCTGAGAACACGATTACTCGCAAACGAAAAGTCAGTAAAACACCAAACTTGGTATTTAGGTTTCATTTTTTCCAGGAATGCGACACAAAGACTTTGAGAAAAATCCCCCCACCACAAACTACTTTTTACATGGAACTCTTTTCGTACATTTGGAGTTTCAAAAAATGACTTCAACGATTTTGATTATAATATCGTATATTAAAGATATTCACTTGACAAATAAAATGTATATTTTGAATTGTCTGGTAATAACCTCTGAAGACTACTTTATTTTGAATAAATTTTAAAAAGCATACCACACAAAAATGCAGTGCCCTTTAAAACACACAATTTATTTTGTATGCATTTTTTTCGTGGAGTTGATCATTTTTGAGATATTCCTTTCTTTTGGTTTCAGCTTTAAAAAACTTATAATTTTCTCATATTGGAATTTGTCAACTCCTGTTCATACAAACAAAAGAACTTCAGTCACATATCAACCAGGTTTTGACTATCACTTTAACCTATGCTACTCCCTTATTTCACTTCTACTTACAAGGAAGCAAGTAATAACACTATTTCTGCTATTTTTTTCTGATAAGCATGAAGTAAATAGAAGCATAAGATTTTTAACTATAATTGTTGCAGAGATGTAGAGAAAGTCATGTGAGTGGAACACGTCAGATTTTTTAAAACGAAGTCTAAAGTTTCAATACATGAGCGAGCATTACAGAAAACACAATATCTGGGAATATTCCTGTAACGTGAAGCAATTTATTAATATGTTTTTACGAAATGAAAAGATTTCGGGCAAGATTAAAAATGTTGTCAGCAGCTGGAACAAAAACTGCGAAGAAAGTTTTCTGCTCCTTCCGAAGTGATTTTAATATTGATCTCTTTCAAGATTAAGTTTTGGTTTCCTTTCATTTCACTTTTGAAGCTTATGATTCACCCAGGTTTGGTAGCTGGAGAGGTATGGGCAGCGTAACAGTGTTTTCTACATCTTCGTAATGATATCAACTGATACTAAAGTCTGGTAAGGTAACTGAAATAAATCTAATGTGTTCCATTCACATGGCTTGCTCTACATCTCTAACAAATTACTTTTAAAAGACTTATTCTTCTTTCCGCTTCATAATACACTAGACTAAACCGACTGTCACATGTTAAAATGTGGTTGCTATGGGATTGAATTTTTTTTTTTTCCTGGCTAGGAGCTGGCAATTTCCCGTATGAGAAAAGTATTTTAAAAGTGAAAAAAATAACAAGAAATATCTGGAAAACTGTAAGAAATATATATACAGGGTGTTATTGAACTACACCGAAATATTGTCATACAATAGCAATTTGAGATAGGAGACATGGATTGTTTATTGAATTTCGCAGTAAAGACTATAAGTTTCTGAAGTGCCAGTACGCACTTTGTCTGGAATGAAAAAAAAATCTGATGTGTCCCGTTTACATGACTTTCTCTACATCTCTGCAACAAATTGTAGTTAAAAAGCTTATGCTTCTATTTACTTCATGCTAATCGAGAAAAAATTAGCAGACATAGTCTTATTACTTGCTTCCTTGTAAGTAGAAGCGATATAAGGGAGTACCATAGGTTAAAGTGATAGTCAAAAACTGGTTGCTTTGTGACTGAAGTTCCTTTGTTTGTATGGATACGAGTTAACAAAGTCCTGTGTGAATGAATGAATGAATAAGTGTATTTATTAACATAGCAATATCATACATAGGATTTCAACAGTCGCACGGGTCCACAGACCGTACGTGCTTTTGTAATACACATTACAAGCAATATTAAAACAACAACCACAACAAAGAATTAAAAGAGTAAACACGAAAATAAAAAGACAAAGGAAATACACAGTTAAAAGCAATATTAAACAACAATAAAAATTAAGAGTGAATCCGAAAATAAAGATACAAAGATATTCAAATATAGCAATTTAAATTTACAGCACAGAGTACATCTTCATAAATGCACCCTCTTATAATAGATAATTACACTTAAAAGACAAATATACACATAATATATACAACCCTAGCACAACAGTGACCTAAGTGTGACATAATATATATGTAAGTAAGAACATTGTAGTCACTTTTGTTTAGTTGATCTTATTGGCAGCCTCCTCAGATCTCAGCTGTCTTGCCTTAAGTATAAATTTGCCTAGCCCGTCCATGTTTTCCGTGCCTGCCAGTAGCGTCCAACATGCTTCTATCCCTACATTCGCAGTGGTAAAAAATCGCGGCAAATATTTTTCCCGCCATTCCTCCGTACCCCTACATCTTGCCAAGATGTGAGTCCACGACTCTTCCTCCTCGCAAATGGGACAGATTCTCGTACCATTCTCGTCAGAAATTTTCGTGATCCTCCATGCTCCTAGTCTAATCCACGCGAGCCCCTCTCTAATGAGTTTGGTACCTGTTTTGATGTATTGCTCCATATCCCACTCCGATTTCAGCCCAGACTGTACTTCTAATGACACCTTCTCTGTGCATTGCGCAATTATTTGCTGTCTGTCAATATCACATAGACGTTTCTTAATTTTTCTCCAAATACTTCGCCTGTTTTCCTGCCCCGCCATCCAAATATCTCCCATCCCAATGGTTTCCAACTCTTTCTTTAATTTCGATTCCCACGTCAAATTACCTTCCATTCGCAACTGTTCACGATAACAGACTGCCCTAATTAGAGATTGGTTTCTGTGAACGATTCTCATCTAATATTTAACTGCTCTGATTTTGCACTCTATCGTTTCACTATGTACCCCGAATTCCCTCATTATTCCGCAGTTTGCCGTACCCCTCCCTACACCCAGAATTCCTTTCAAAAATTGGGTCCTCACTTGATCCAGATTCCCTGTTTGTTCCCACCCCCATATTTCTCCTCCGTATGTCATCGTGAATCTAACTGTCGCTCCGTATATAGCTTCCATTAAAGTTATGGAGATATTCGCAATTCTGCAGCGTATCCGGAGAGCTTCCGCCGCTTTCACCCTTGCCTTGTGTTTCGGAATGTCAATGTGTTTTGTCCATTTTCCGTTCATTGTGAATGTGAGTCCTAAGTACACAAAAGATTTAACATTGTCCAGTATCTGTCCTGCCTATGTCCAAGTCTCCTCCCTGCTATAAACACAACCCGTTTACTGTCGTAGACCACAATACTAAATCGTCTGCGTATAAAAGTGTTGGGATCTGCAAATCCGCTACTACTGGTGCTTGAATATTCTCTGCTATCATTGTATCAGTAATATCATCCACAAAGAGATTAAATAGCAAGGGAGATAAAATACAACCCTGCCTCACTCAAAGTATGTTTTTAAAGGTGAAATCAAAAACACGGAAAAGCTAAAAAATGGTCAACTCCTTAACAAAAACTAATATAACATAAATTGTGTGTTTTAACGTGCTCAACATTTTTGTGCGATACTTTTTTGTCTATCTCTCACGGTTTAGCAGTTATGCAAAATTCCGTAAAATGTATCCAGATTAAAGTAGTCTTCAGAGGCTGTTCCCGAAAAATTATAGATATACATTTTATTTTTCAGTTAAATATCTTGTATATACGATATTTTAATCCAAATCGTTAGAGTCATTTTTGAAAAAATCAAAATTTCCAAAAAAGTTCCATGTAAAGGGTAGTTCGGGGTGGGGTGATTTTTCTCAAAATCTTCGTGTAGCATCCCTGGAAGATACTTAACTTAAATGCCACGTTTGGTATTTTACCGACTTTTTGTTTTTGAGTTATCGTGGTTATAGACACACGGACACCTACATACACGGACCTTTTTCTGAAAATATTTTTTGTGTATACAGCGGATCCTAAAACATATATTTCCTGTGAAATCTCGGTATCGAATTTTTGGGAGGTGTGCAATACCTTCTCTATACACTTTGTACATAGTACGTATAGAGAAACCAAAAATCTGTTTTATGATTTTCATAAAATTTCTGTCTTACCCTTAAACACAAACAGTGGTTAACGTGTTAGTTCTAACGGTCAAGAGTATCCTTGGACCGAAAACTCATAAGATAACGGACCTAAGAACAATAATTTGGAAGGGAGAAATTTGGTGCGCATCTAATGATATTAATGGTTGCCAGCACTGTTACAAATGTTTAATTATAGAACCTTCCCTGAGGATTAACTGCAAACAGGTGAAGGTGATTTTGATGTTTCGAATTTCCTTTCCGACCTGAGTTCCACAGTGACGATGAATTATTGTACCTTAGGGACTCCCTATACACGCTGTGTTGTGTGAGGGGTGGTGGGCAGAGAGGAGATTTAGAGAGTTGGAAGGAGAGCTGGCTGGAGGCCCTGCTCACCAATACAAGATTACTAGCTCCATAGAGCAATAAATGTACTTATTTTAGCTATAATTTGTGGCGGTTCCTAAATAAGCGATGGGGGTTCCGGGTTCGAATCCTGCGTGAAGGTTTAGGATATTATAGAAAGGTGTAGAGATGTGTTAAGACATAAGTTTTTTTTTTTTTTTTTGAGTTCACGCTTGCTATTGAAATTGTTTATTTATTTTCTTCGACATTTTCTGCTTCTGAACACACACGAATTACTCCTAAACTTTCCCCTTTCCAGCTACTCTTTACGCTTCCGAAACTATCATCTCTTATTACTCGAGAACTCATTCTGGTGCATTAAGTACACTGTTTTTATCACGGCCATATGTAGCCAGTTCGTTTCCACCGCGGAGTGAAATATCACGTCTTAACCCAACGAGTCTTCCACTGCAAGTGAAGTCGCGTCGCTGGACCAACAAGAAAACCGTTTATATTTGCTTTGTTATGTCCACCCTTTTGGTTCATTGTTCTGCCCTTAACGGTACTCTTCTACCTGGGTCGCTTACCTAGGTAGCTTTGTTTTTGCGGTTTTAGACACATTTCACAACATTAAAAATATTCTGATGTTCTCCATTCCTATGACTTTTCTAATTATTCTGTAAGACACTATTCTTACAAATTAATATTTTATCTACCTTATACTAATTCAAAATAAACAAAAATTATCTTACCACATGTTTTCTTGTAATTAGAAGGAAATAAAGAAACACAAGCCAAAAGCGATAGTCAAGTCTTTTAAAAAGTAGCTTGCTTTATGACTGAAATTTGCTTTCTTTTTCATAGCCAGAAGTAAAAAATAAACGGAAAAAAGAAAAAGGACCATATACTTTTCGACAAAATGTAGGTATTTTCAAACTGAAACAACAACAAGGAATATTTCTGAAATGGTTAGCTCTATAATATGGAACATAAATTGGATATGTTGACGAGATATATGTTTTCTGTTAAATAAATTTTCTCTAACTCTTAGGGCTTTCTAGTTCTGTAAACGTTACTCAGAATCTAGGCCTAGAAGATTAAAGATATACATTTTATTTGGTATGTAAATTTCTTTAATATACAGTATTTTAATAAAAATCGTAAGAGCCATTTTTGAGAAAATAAAAAATTCAAATAATGGTTCATGTAGAGAACAGCTTTGGGTGAGCCATTTTTGTGAAAATCTGAATGTCAAGTCCTTGGAAGGTACTAAAATTAAATACCAAGCTTGGTATTTAATTGAATTTTCGTTTTTCTTTCTCTATACATACTATGTACATAGTGTGTAGAGCAGGTATTGTATTTCACCCAAAAATTCGATGTGGATTTTTAACGAACATATATGTTTTGGGGTCCCCTGAGTCCGAAAAAGCATTTTTAGAAAAAGACCCCTGTGTCTGTGTGTATGTATGTGTCTGTGGTTAGCATAGCTCAAAAAGGAAAAGACCCTTAAATACCAAACCTGGTATTTAAGTTTGGTATCTTCCAAGGATGCGACACGAAGATTTTCAAGAAAATCCCCCTACGCCCAACTACCCTTTATATGGAAAAGTTTTTGAAAGCTTTTATTTTTTTAAAAATGGCTCTAGCGATTTTGATTAAAATTTCATATATCAAAGATATGTACATGTCAAATAAAATGTATATCTTGAATTTTCTAGGAATATCGTTTAAAGACCTCCTTATACTGAATGATTTTTATTGAATTTTGCATAACCGGTAAACCGTAAGAGATAGACAAAAACTTACTTCACAAAAAATGTAAAATACGATAAAATACACAATTTATGTCTTATACATTTTTTGCATAAAGTTGGTCGTTTTGATATATTCCTTTTTTTGGTTTCAGCTTTACACTACTTATACTTTTCTTATACAGGAATCTTTCAACTCGTGTCCATACAAACAAAGGATCTTCAATTACATAGCAGCCAGCTTTAGACTATCGCTTTAACCTATGGTACTCCCTTATTTCGCTTCTGCTTACAAGGAGGCAAGTAATAAGACTATTTCTGCTATTTTTTTTTTCTCCATTAGATTGAAGTGAAAGGAAGCATAAGCTTTGAACAATAATTTGCTACAGAGATGTAGAGAAAGTCATGTGAATGGAACATATCGGATTGTGTCCTCGAAACATATGTGTCTGATGGATAACTCTGGTATCATCTTCTATGAACATACATACAGATAGATTTATGTAGAACTGATACATTTCTTTCTTTAATTATTCCGCTGAAAAAATCATTCAATGACTCAATTTTAGCACCAAATTAAGCAGAATGTTCTAGAGTTTCGTATCTATGTCACTAGATGCGCAAATGTTTATGTTTTATTCCTAATTGCATTGTTGGCAGCTGTTTCGACATTTTGTTCATATAGTCAACGTGAGAATACAATACGATGTGGAGCTGGGTCAAGGATATTTTCAGCAAGATGGCGCTACGTGCCACACATCAAATGAATCCATGAACCTAATCGCAAGTTTCTTTGACGACCGCAATATTTCCAGGATACTTTGGCCACCGAGATCTCCAGATTTGACATCGCCGGACTTCTTTCTTTGGGGTTACTTAAAAGACAGGGTTTACGCCACACGTCCCCAGACATTGGACGATCTGAAGCACAACATGATAAAGGAGATTCAAGCTATTGACAACAACAGAGTCCTCCAAAGAGTGGTCAGTAACATGGAACGACATGTTGAGTTGTGTCTTATACAGCATGGAGGACATTTTCAACATTTGCTATAGAGGTAAATAATCTCCCAAAATTCCTCTACAATTTAGGTATAATAAGTTGCCGCTAGCATAACACGTTTTGAAACAATTAATGAAAGAAATGTGTCAGCTCTATATAAACCACCCTTGGTATAGAAAGTAGAAATAATACACTAAACTGGAAACAAATAAAGGTTATCAAAATATTTCTCTATACCAGGACTTTCCGTTTCCCTTTAAAGATAGGTAGGGAAAAAAAAGCGGACAGGAGAATTAAAACAAGTTTTGTTCCTCTTTTTCTGTGTGGACTTGAAGCCCTAGTGTGATCAGCGCTCACTTGGATGTTCGACAAACTGTTGTTAGTAAGGGATTCCAGTAAATCACATGTAGCACGGGGGGAGGTTACCTGCACACTCGCGGCTTCCATTTCCTACACTCAAACCAATTCATAAACCTTTGCGGCTATATATCAAAGGCAGGGAGTGTTCGCAGGTATTTCAGGAATGTTTTGTCATACATTCTTTTCCTTTTATCATCGACTTCTCACACGAGATAACATTTCCTTTTCAAGTTAATACCAGCTATTCCTGAAATACCTTTATATGGGACTCTTTGGCTAGGAAAAATGTGATTTAGAATAAAAACTCACTCTCCTTTTTAATAAAAGAAATAAAACAATCTGATGTTTTAAATATCGAGTGAAGAATGCTTAATTCGAATAGGAACCAAGATAGTTGTCATAGATGAATGTTTTCATCTTGTCGATAACTCACGACCGGAGGGAAGCGAGGAGTTGTATTTGACAATGCATCTCCACCATTATAAAGCGCCAATAGAATGGCCGAGATTAGGCAACTTCAACCAATCGCGAACATCAGAATGGAGCGATATTGTCCAAACATGTTATCGCGGCTGATGTTCATTTCTTTGAGGTTTTGTCGCACCTAACGTTCGCTTGTTTAGTTAATCTCCTGTCTTGGTTATTGGTAACAAGGTGACAATCCAGGCAGCCAACATTTACTAACTGCCAGTTCTACGATTATTAATTCCGTTACAATATTTATTTAAAGTTCAAATAATCTGATGTGTTCCATTCACATGACTTTCTCTACATCTCTGCACAAATTATTGTTAAAAAGCTTATACTTTTATTTACTTCATACTAACCGAGAAAAAATCAGCTTCCTTGTAAGTAGAAGCGTAATAAGGGAGTACTAATGGTTAAACTGACAGTCAAAAGTTGGTTGCTATGTATCTGAAGTTCCTTTGTTTGTATGGACAGGAATTGTTAAATTTCTGTATGAGAAAAGTATAAATTTTTAAAGCTGAAACCAAAAACAAGCAGTATCTCAAAAACGACCAACTCCACGAAAAATATGTATATAAGGTAAATTGTGTGTTTTAAGCTGATCTATTTTTTTGTGTTGCAAGTTTTTGTCCATCATTTACGGTTTAGCATTCATGCAAAATTCCAAAAAATTCATTCAGAATAAAGTATTATTCAGAGGCTATTCCCAGAAAATTCAAGATATATATATATATATCAATTGTCAGGTAAATTGCTTTAATATACGAAATTTTAATCAAAATCGATAGAGCCATTTTTGAGAAAATCAAAATTTTCGAAAAAAGTTCTATGTAAAGGGTAGTTTGGTGTTGGGAGATTTTTCTCAAAATCTTCGTGTCGAATCCCTTGAAGATATTAAACTTGAATACCAACTTTGATATTTTATCGACTTTTCATTTTTGGGCTATCGTGTTCACAGACACACGGACACACACACACGCGCGAACCTTTTTCTGAATACAGGGGAGCCTAAAACATATATTTCCAATGAAAACTCGGTATCGAATATTTGGGTGGAGTGCAAAACCTTCTCTATACCCTATGTACATGGTACGTATAGAGAAAGTAAAAGTTAAAATAATTATCTATATTTTTGCGTATGAGATATGTGCAATAACCTCAAATAAAATAACGTTTGTTTCCAGTTCTTGTACTAGTTATTAAAGGGTGAAGTAAAGTAATTGTTACCTATTTATATTATTGTTGTCCATATTCCTACATTGGGTGTAGACATGGTCGGCCATATCATTATTCAGGAGGCAGTGAAGAAGTTAAAACATTCGCTGAATAAACTTGGCCGTATGCGTCATTTACCGTTTAAGAATTAATGTATTGCAATGATAAAATCTCCCTTCCTATATATTATAAATTATTAATAGTCTATTTCGCTGAATTGTCTTATCCAATACAACTCGTGTTTTCATCTCTTAGGACGTAGGTCGTGAATTATCGACAAGATGAAAACACACGTGGCATTAGTTTTGATAAGACCTTCAGCGAAAAATAAAATATTGATATTTTATAATATATAGGAAGGGAGATTTTATCAGGTTATGATTGTAATACTTACCTTAGTTCTCAAATGGTAGATGTCGCATTCGACCATGTTTATTTACCGAAGTTTTCTTTCTTTCTTCACTGCCTACTGAATTAAACAAACAAACGTCAGGTGCGAAAGAATTTCAAAGAAACAAACATCAGCTGCAATAAGATTTTTCACACAGAATGCAGAAGATACACTATAGATATTGAATACTGCACCAAGAAAGTTCTAATCTTTCTTAGAAGCATAAAACTGTAATTTACTTATTCACAATATTTTAAATCTGTTAAAACTTCACTTTCAACAGCAACGCACCTAGTTACAATATTGTATTTAAATCTATGTAAAAATTGCTTGCCTAGTGTAATCTATAATGCACAGAACTTTGTTTAATGTGTGTAAATCATTTCATTGTAATACTATGAGTTCAATTGTTATAAATATTATACGGTCGCGACATGACCTAGGAGATAAAGCGACCTAAAATAAACAAATTAACATCTGATGTATTCCACATGACTTTCTCTGCATCTCTGTAACAAATTATTTTTAAAAAGCTTATGATTCTATTTACTTCATGCTAATCGAGAAAAAATAAGAAAATTCCCCATGTGCAACTACCCTTTACTTGGAATTTTTTTGCGAACATTTTGACTGTCTTAAAATTGGTCTAACATTTTTTATGAAAATATCATATATTACAGATATTTATCTGAAAAATAAAATGTATATTTTGAATTTTCTGGGAATAGCCTCTGAAGACTACTTTATTCTGGATCAATTTTACGGAATTTTACATAACTGCTAAACCGTAAGAGATGGACAAAAGCTTACCACACAAAAAATGTAGATCACGTTAAAGCACACAATTTATGTTAAAAACGTTTTTCGTGGAGTTGATCGTTTTCTAGATATTCCTTGTTTTTGGTTTCAGCTTTAAAACTTATATTTTTCTCTACAGGAATTTATCAACTCCTGTCCATACAAACAAGGAACTTCAGTCACATAGCAACCAGCTTTTGACTATCACTTTAACCTATGGTACTCCCTTATTTCGTTTCTGCTTACAAGGAAGCAAGTAATAAGGCCATTTCTGCTAGGTTTTTCTCGATTAGCATGAAGTAAATAGAACCATAAGCATTTTAACAATAGTTTGTTTCAGAGATGAAGAGAAAAGCATGTGAGTTGAACACGTCAGATTTTTTTATAGGGATCCTTAAAGCCTTCTTCTGTGACATCCCGACATCGAATATTTGTTTGAAATGCAGTTTTTCCGCTACCTACTATTTTATGTGGTAACTAACGGAACGAGACAGTAGTTTTTATAGGTTTATAAAGCGCTGGGAAATAAAAACAGATCCTTTTGAAGCAGGATGAAGGACTGTGTTCAGTGATCCACCGAGATCCAAAGGATTTTGAAACAGGAGGAAGTTAAACTGCCAATATCCGGGTGGGTCCAGCCGAGATTTCCCTTGGGATAGACAACACTGCACATCCAGCAGTCCAGGAAATGAATCATGTTCAAACATCGGTAGACAACTCGCGCAATTTTATTGAAAGAAAACATTGAAGCTTTATATTTCTTAGCTTGCGAGGGCGTCATCTTGCATCTGACTAGAAATTGATTCAAATTAAAAGAGAACTCAAGTTACAGGTTATCAAATTGCAAATTTGGCATTTTCCAGCTATTGTGTATGTATTTTTATTTTCTCTATATGTATTACGTAAACCCATCGCTACCAAAAATCAGTCACTGTCAGATTCTATGTGTCGATCGACGGGCTTCGTGTATCTTCGTAAAAGCTGTGTTCACAACGTCTACAAAATAACTGTATAGTGTCCAGTGTCTCACAGCGCAATGGTCAACTTCTGAATACTGAAAACAGATTACGGAACAATGTTACGGTGGCCGAGACGTTTAAATGGCCTCGCTTCCACTCAAAAGCTCCTAGGTTCAAATCTCGCGCTGCTTGTCATTTTTACTTACTCTACACGTACTATATACATGGTGTATAGAGAAGCTATTGAAATGCACCCAAAAATTCAATAGCGGGATTTCACCGGAAATACATGTTTTGGATCCCCCTGAATTCAGAAAAAAAAAAACATTTCCGGAAAAAGGTCCATAGGTGTGCGTGCGTGAGTATGTGTATGTGGACAACATAGTTCAAAAATGAAAATATCGTTAAATACCAAATTTGGTATTTAAGCTTGGTATCTTCCTAGGATGCGACATGAAGATTTTCAAGAAAATTCCCACATCCACATCTACCCTTTACATTGAATTTTTTTCGAAAATTTTGTTTTTCCCAAAAATGGCTCTAACGATTTTAATTAAAATACCGTATATTAAAGATATTTCCTGACAAATAAAATGTATTTCTTGAATTTTCTGGGATTAGCCTCTGAAGACTGCTTTATTCTGGATGAATTTTACGGAAGTTTGCATAACTGCTAAACCATAATAGATGGACAAATGCTTACGACACAAAACATGTAGAGCACATTAAAGCACACAATTTATGTTATATACACTTTTTATGTTGATCGTTTTTGAGATATTCCTTGTTTTTGATTTCGGCTTTAAAAACTTATACTTTTCTCATACAGGACTACTCAACACCTGTCAATACAAAGGAACTTGAATCACATAGCAAGCAGCTTTTGACTATCACTTTAACCTATGGCACTCGTTTATTTCGTTTAGCTTTTGTTGCAGAGATGTAGAGAAAATCATGTGAATGGTACACATAAGATTTTTTGTTTGTTAATATTATGACTGGATATGTAGAACATAGAATTGCATTAACATAACTTTAGCATTTGAAGTTATGGGCCCATCTAAGCACAAAAAATATAAATGTACTACATTCGTGTTAAATAACTAAAAAGCAATCTTATGTGTTCCATTCACATGATTTTTTTCTACTTCACTCTAACAAATTATTATTATAAAGCTAATGCTTCAATGTTTCAGTAATACGGGGCATAATTTCAGGTATGTATTTCCCACATATAGACAATCAAATTAGTTCATTATAACATGTGTCTGGAAATGCTTCATTTCCGAGTTATGGCCTTCACAACATTGAAATTCATTGGAACGTTTTTCTTTCCGCAGGTTGTTGTCATTACAGATGTTCAAAATGTCCACCTCCTGCTTCAATACAGACCTCACATCGATGTCTCACTGACCTGCGAACACGATCCCAAACTCCAGGAGTATTGCGTATGTCCTCACAACTTGCCACAATTCGATTCCGAAGGGATTCCAAATCCGGCACCGGAGACGAATAAACCAATGATTTTAAATGGCCCCACAAGTAGAAATCGAGAGGGTTCAGATCAGATGAGCGTGGAGGCCAAGCAATTGGGCCATCTCCACCTATCCATCGATCAGGAAACCTTCGATCCAAGTACCGGCGAGCCGTAAGACTGAAGTGTTCAGGAGCGCCATCATGCAAGAAGTGAATGTGTTGATGATTGATCAGTGGAGTGTCTTCGAAAACGTCGGGTATGGTGCTTTCCAGGAAGTTTGTGTACGCCTGCCCCGTAAGTCTGTTTGCAAGTACATGTGGTACAACTAATCGATCACCAATGATACCGGCCCACATGTTGAGGGAGAACAGCACCTTTTGATGAGATACAAAAGTTGCACGTGGGTTTTCATGCGACCATACATGCTGATTGTTGAAATTTGTTATGCCATCTCTTGTGAACTGTGCTTCATCTGTAAATAATACGACGGCAGAAAAGTTCGGATTTACACCACACTGCTGCAAGAACCACTGACAGAACCTAACTCGTGCAGGGTAATCTGCTGGTGACGGCCTGTACACGTTGAAAATGATAAGGACACAATTGATACTCGTTCAACAGTCTCCAGACAGTCGTATGAGGAACATTGACTTGCAACGCTAACCGTCGTGTGCTGATAGAAGGAGTCCTATCCACAGCCTCCAGAATCTCCTCCTGCACTTCTGGAGTTGTAGATCTTGGTCGTCCCCTTCCCAAACCAGGAGAGGTGAATGTTCCATACTCGCACAGACGGGAATGGAGACGTACAAATGTCTTCCGATCTGGACATGTCGCTGTGGGTACCTCTCCTGGTACAAACGACGAGCCAGCGCAGCATTGCCGTACGCCTTACCGTACATGAAGTGTATCTCTGCCAGCTCTTGATTTGAATACATGTCGCACAGTCTTAACGCCTAAAGAACACTGAATGTAACCTTCCTGAGAATGAACTATCAGAGCGCCCTCCTAATGTCTCCTTTGACGGCAAAAACCTGCGGAAAGAAAAACGTTCCAGTGAATTCCAATGTTGTGAAGGCCATAACTCGGAAATGAAGCATTTCCGGACATGAACTATTTTGATTGTCTACAGGTGGGACTTTCAATGTTGTAAAGGCCATAACTCGGAAATGAAACATTTCCGGACACATGTTATAATGAACTATTTTGATTGTCTTCATGTGGGAAATACATACCTGAAATTATGCCCCGTGATTTTGAAACATCCTGTATAATTCATACTAATCCTGATATACATTGGTAGAAATGGCTTCTTGTATATAGAAGTGAAAAAATCTGATGTGTTCCATTCACATGACTTTCTCTATATCTCTGGAATTCATTATTTTTAAAAACCTTATGCTTCTATTTACTTCCTGCTAATCAAGAAAAAATTAGCAGAAATAGTCTTATTACTTGCTTCCTTGTAAGTAGAAGCGAAACAAGGGAGCACCATCCATTAAAGTGATAGTCAAAAGCTGGTTGCTATGTGGCTGAAGTTCCTTTGTTTGTATGGACACGAGTTCACAAAGTCCTGTATTAGAAAAATGCAAGTTTTTATAGCTTAAACCAAAAACAAGAAATATCTAAAAAACAATGAACTCCACGAAAAAAATGTGTGCAACATAAATTGTGTATTTTAATGTGCTCTACATTTTTGTGTGGTAATTCTCTCTCTCTCTCTCTCTCTCTCTCTCTCTTACGGTTTAACACTTATGCAAATTTCCGTTAAATTCACTCAGAATAAAGTAGTCTTCAGAGGCTATTCCCAGAAAATTCAAAATATACATTTAATTTGTCAGGTAAATATCTTTAATATACGATATTTTAATCAAAATCGTTGGAGCCATTTTTTAGAAAATCAAAATGTTCGAAAAAAATTCCAAGTAAAGGGTAGTTTGGAGTGGGGGGATTTTTCTCAAAACCTTCGTGCCGCATCACCGGAAGATACATACATTCTCTATACACTATGTACATAGTGCGTATAGAGAAAGTAAGAAAGGAAAACACTAGGCTAAAACGATAGTCAAATATTATAAAAGCTGGTTGCCATGTGGAGGAAATCCGTTTCTTTACATTGCCAGAATTTGACAAATTCCCGTATGTGAAAAGTTTTAAAAACTTTAAAACTAAAATGAATAACAGAGAATATCTCAAAAGTGGTTAACCCCACTAAAAATGTATATCACCTTAATTGAGTGTTTTAACGAGATATACCTGTTTTGTATAATAAGTTTTTATTTATTCTTATATCCAGCAAAATTCTTCCAGAATAAAGAGGTCTTAATAGTCTACTCCCAAAAGAAGTTGAGATAGACATTTTGTTTGGCATTCTAATATCTTTAATATATGGTATTTTAATGAAGATCGTTAGAGCCATTTTTAGAAAATTAAAATGTTTGAAAATTTTTCCATGTAAAGGGTAGTTGATGTGGGGGGGATTTTCTTGAAAATCTTCGTGTCGCATCTTTGGAAGATACTGTACTTAAATACCAAATTTCGTTTTTGATCTATGCTGCCCCCTCCAGACACACACACACACACACATACACAGGCTCACAGACAGACACATAATATTTTTATAAAAATGCTTCTTTTAGCTTTCTCTACACCTAACATACATAGTAGATAGAGAAGGTATTGTAATGCATGCAAAAATTCGATACCCAGATTTCACCGGAAATACATGTCTTGGGTCCCCCTGAATCCAAGGAAGCATTTATGGAAAAAGATCCGTGTGTGCGTGAGTAACAATTTTCAAAAAGTGTTCCTTTTAATAGTAGTTGGTGGTTGGGGATTTTCTTGAAAGCCTTCGTGTCGTATCCTTGGAAGATACTGAACTTACATAGCAAATTTGGTACTGTACCGACTTTTCAAACTCTGCTGACCACGCATTTTTCTAAAATATTTTCTTTTTTTTGGACTTAAGGGTTCCAAAACGTGTATTTCTGGTGAAATCTTGGCATCGAATTTTTGGTTGGAAATAAATTCCTTCTGTACTCACTATGTACATTGCACATATGTGCTAAAAAAAGTAAAACTGAATTAACACTCCTTCTATTTCCCTGCCCCGCCATCCAAATGTAGCTCATCCCCATGGTTTCCACGTCTTTCTTTAATTTTAATCCCACGTTTAATTACCTTCCATTCTCAGCTGTTCACGGTAGCTGACTGCCATATTTATATATTGGTCTATTGAAGGATTCGCAGCCAATATTTAACTGATCTGACTTTATCTAAAGGAATATCTTTGTAAACTAATTTTGAATAAGATAATCAGTAGAAGAAGAACGTGTATAATCTGACTACTCAAGGATGCGTGCCAACTCTGGGTCAAGTCCATGGATTTTCTCCGTTAGGGCAGTACCTACCTATTCTATACACTGAACCCTCTGCGTGAAAGTACTGAAGGACGGAAGTGGATAGCACACATACGCGCGTCAACCCCGAAGGGAAGACTACTAAAAAAACATCAGTATTGCCAACAGATGTCTAGCATACCTTCTATTAGCATTCCAGGTTAGTGCCGGAGGACATTAAAATGTCTCCAATCTCCCAGGGGTATCAGGCCACTTTCACGTCGAGTCCAACCCAATCCGAACAGCTCCCTTTCGAGAGGGGCTCAGATGTTCATCCGGACTACTTCTAGTAGCATCGGAGCAGCTGAAGAAGTCGAAGAAACATCCTTTGGAAAAAAAAAAGAAAAACATCCAGCTCCAAGGCGAGGAATCGAACCCAGGTCTCTAGGGTGACTCTCGGGTCACTATTATTTTTTATGCTTGTATAGAATTAGTGTCAGACGCCCATGTCTGTTAACAAAGGTGAGGTTATAAATTGGAAGATGCGTGCCCGCGTAATAACGGGGCCTGACTCTACTTTGCTAATGGAAGCACGAAGCAGGCAGGCAGCGTTAAATCGTACGTGACTTTGTGCTCCCAGAGGGCTGATGACTGCGCGTTACAACAGATGAGCTCGGGTCTCAGTGAAATTTTAATTTACTTCAAGCACAAAAAACGTGCGTGGATTAAGGCTTGAATTAATAATGCAGCATCTTGTTATTAAACTATACGGGTACGCACCTCTCAGAGGAAAAATACCAAACTTTTAACTTCAAAGTCTGGCTTCGAAAATTGTAACGTGGATTTCCTCAGGTAACACACACGCATACACACGTGAAAGAAAAACCATTTACTCTACCCACTAGGGTTTATTACTTTCTCTGCCACGTGTAATGTACATTGCAGATAGAGAAAGAATTACATTGAACCCAAAACTCTACACGTAGATTACACCGTAACAGGTACACTAATAATACATAAACAGATAATACAAAGTGTGATCGAAGAATAACCGGAAGTTTGGTTTTTCTTAAGCAATTTTTTTTTAAAATACAGTTCCGGAGGCTTGGCAGGACTCCGGCGCTGTATTCCTTTTTCCTTTGCTTCCTACATTTCCTTAGTTGACCTATTAAGTATTAACGGTTTCTTTTTACATATACATACACAGACATATACACAAACACAAACACACAAACACCCATGCTCAAGGCTGGACTCGAACCCACGTTCCGGTGTGCCACGAAGCAATTTAGCGAGCGCGGCTTTCGGGACCGGCTGGGATTTGAACCTGGGATCCTCCGGTCTCTGGCAGGATGCTCTTCCACTGACCTACCATGGCAACATAAGCAATCTTGTTTTAAGCATCTAATCAACTTAGTGCCTTCAAAACAAACTCTTAGATATAATACACTTGTGCCAGCACTTCTTCCAATCTTGCAAGCAACTCTGGAACCCACTTTTCCTTTCAGATACTTCAGTCATTCTGTTTCTGTTCACCAATAGTGGCTAAAGACGCCCTTTCATGTTCTCTTCAGCCTCAGGAATAGAATGAAGTCGTGGGGGTCTGAGGCAACATAACGTTTCTGGGTTTTGCCAAAAAGTCACCAACAGGCGTTGAGGTGTGAACAGGAGCACTATCCAGGGCGTTTTTGCGAAAATAATGGACGTTTTCTTCGGATTTCTTCATGCAAACGGTACCTAAGTTCTAGGTAGCATTCCTTATTGGCCATGTAATCATGTGGTAGCACCATTTCTTTGTAGCATCCACATTGTGGTCCGTAATTGCTGTGTTAGGACGCACAGCGGATCGTTGTTTACAGAGCGTTCTCGAACCTCTTCGAAACGTCGATACTACTCGAAAATCCTTGTCAAACTCATAGTAGATTTGCCAACAGACACAGCCAGCATTTTGAACACTTTACTCGATTTTCAATCAAAATTCGCTGAGCCTTTGAAAACAAGTATAACCCTTTTAACTGTCAACATTTAAGTATGTAAAACAGCTGAAAATGCAAACATACGATGTGTTCTATTCACCTGACTTTCTCTACATCTCCGCAACAAATGTTAGAAAGCTTATGCATCTATTTACTTCATGCTAATCGAGAAACCATTAGCAGAAATAGTCTTATTACTTGCTTCCTTGTAATTAGAAGCGAAATAAGGGAGTACCATAGGTTAAAGTGATAGTCAAAATCTGGTTGCTATGTGACTGAAGTTCCTATGTTTGTATGGGCAGGAGTTGACAAATTCCTGCATGAGAAAAGTATACGTTTTTCAAAGCTGAAACAATAAACAAGAAATATCTTAAAAATGATCAACTCCACGAAAAAAATGTATATAATATTAATTGTGTGTTTTAACGTGCTCTATATTGTTTATGAGGTAAGTTTTTGTCCATTTCTTACAGTTTAGTAGTTTTGTAAAATTCCGTAAAATGCATCCAGGTTAAAGTATTCTTCAGAGGCTATTCCCAGAAAATTCAAAATATACATTCTATTTGTGAGGTAAATATCTTTAATATACTATATTTTAATCAAAATAGAGCAATTTTTGTGAAAATCAAAATTTTCAGAAAAAGTTCCATGTAAAGGGTAGTTTAGGATGAGGGAATTTTTCTCAAAATTTTCGTGTCGCATCCTTCGAAGATAAACTTAAATATTTTAGCGACTTTCCGTTTTTGAGTTATCGTGTTCATGGACACACGGACACACACGGCCATTTTTCTGAAAATGCTTTTTCATAAAATATAAACTCTATACAAGAATTACGTCGAAGTGAAACATTCCTAAAAAAAAATCTGAAATATTCAATTCACATTACTTTCTTTTCATCTCAATAACAAAACATTCTATTTACTTTATCTAATCCAGAACAAATTAGCGGAAATAGTCTTATTACTTGCTTCCTGGTTAGTAGAAGCGAAATAATGGAATATCATAGGTTAAAGTGATAGCCAAAAGCTGCTATGTGACTGAAGTTCCTTTGTTTGTATGAACAGGAGTTGACAGATTCCTGCGTAAGGAACAAATCAGTTTTTCAAAGCTGAAACAAAAAACAAGGAGTATTTTAAAAACGATCAATTCCACGAAAAAAAATATATATAACATAAATTGTGTGCTTTAATGTGCTTTACATTTTTATGTGGAAAATTTTTGTTCAGCATTTTGGTTTAGCAGTTATGCAAAATTCCGTAATATTCATCCAGAATAGTCTTCAGAGGCTATTCCCTCAAAACTCAAAATATACTTGTTATTTTTCAGGTGTCTTTAGTATTCGAAATTTTAATCAAAATCGTCAGATCCATTTTTGAGCAAATCAAGCTTTTCTAAATTTTTTCCATGTAAGGGGTAGTTTGGGGTGGGGGTATTTTTCTCAAAATCGTCGTGTCGCATCCCTGGAAGATACTTACGTTAAATACCAAGTTTGGTATTTTACCGACTTTTCGTTTTTGAATTATCGTGTGCACAGGCACACGGATACACGGACACACACACACACGTACATACATTTTTCTGAAAATACTTTTTTTGGATACAGAGAAGTCTAAAACGTATATTTCCGATGAAATCTCGGTATCGAATTTTTTGGTGGAGTGCAATACCTTCTCTATACACTATTACATAATACGTGTAGAGAAAGTAAAAACGTTCTTCTCAGATAATTAACTAATCTAAAAACTACAATTTAAAACTAAAATCAATAAATAAGGATCTACAATATAGAAAGAAGAATTAAGGTATAAACACATTAAAATATAATAATGTAATAAAGCTAATTGTTCTAAAACTAAAATATTACTGAAAAACCAGCAATTTTACTACTGGTATCCATCTGCATGCTGCTCTATAATATACACTACATCAGTGCTATCCAGCGAAAGATGCTGGTTTCCAGTACTAAGTTGCAGATTTACTACAATAAGTTTATTCTACCTACTAATAATATAATTTATGTTTACGAATTTAACTATATTACTTTACACAATATTTAATACTCAATGTTATTATTGTATTATATTAACAAATTATTTTTTCTATAATTGCCGTTATATTTCTTTAATAGTTTTTCACAATTTTAATTCCTATCATACTCCTTCCTCACCACAGGCTGCAAATTAAGTAATGACAGGCCTATTCTCCACACCGGCACCTTCTTCTCTTTCATCTCTATTCTTCTGCTCCTTCCATAACTATAAATTCAGCAATAGTAACCCTACTCACTACACCTACCCTTCTCTCTCATATTCATTCTTTATCTGCTTCCTCTCTCACCATCATTACTGTCATTTTAGCTGCGGTAATTCTATTCCCTACACCGTCACCTTCTTCTTCTTCTTCTCTATTCCTCTTCGGCTTTCTCACTCACTACATAACTATAAGATCAGGAATAATAATCCCACACACTGCACCGGCACCTTCTTCGCTCTCATAACCATGGTAACAGATAGGGAAACTCTTAAGATTAGATAGGATTCAGTCGGAAGGGACTCGCACCGAACCTGTGGTTATTGTACCTACGTCTCAACAGGGGGTCTCCCAGGGAGTGAGGGATGAGGTGATAAAACCGCGGGTGGCCGAAACCAGTAGTGACTACGCAGCAATGTCAGGGTCTCTAGGGTTTCTAAATTTGAGCGCCCCAAAGTTCGGAGAGGTAGACCGAGGTTCTCCCACCTAGGGTCCAACGCTTCCTCATCCCAGCAACCAGCCGAATTCGGCGGACGGAGATAATCACATTGTACTTCCTTTTCCCTTCCACGCCGCACCGAGAACCATCGCTGGCACTTCTAACCCTCAAAGAAACCAACGGAGGAAGAATGAATTAAATGGCAATATAAACTAAATGGAGGTACGGGAAATTCTACACAAATAGCTAATACATTCCAATCATATGGCTCTCTCGATCTGTTCTGCAACAAGACCGCGTCGTGGCAGAGTGTTTGCACCACTCGTCTTTCACCAAGGACTCGATCCCAGGCGAAGTTCTATATAAGAAGTTCCAGAATAAATTATTCTTCTATCTACTTCACGCTAATCCAGACAAACATTAGCAGAATTTGTATTATTACTTGCTTCCTTATAAGTAGAACGGAAATAAGGGAATACACTACTCTAAAGCGATACTCAAATGTTTTAAAATCTGTCATTGGAATGCGGTTCTCTTTCCTTGACCAACGGATGAGGGCTTCCCCCATTTGAGAAAAGTTTAATTATTTTAAAATTCAAGTCAATAACTAGCAATATTTCGGTAAAGAATTAGCTCCACAAAAACCTGGGTATGAAATAAATTGTGCTTTACGAGATCTAAAATGTTTGTATAAAACGTTTTTATATATCCCTGAATGCTAACCAGTTATGTAACATTCAGAGAAATTCATAGAGAATAAAGATATCTTCAGAAGCTAAAAGCCTAAATTTCAATATTTGCATTTTATTTTTCATGTTAATATCTTTAATATACGATTTTTACTTTCTCTACACGTACTATGTACATAGCGTATAGAGAAGGTATTGTAATGCATACAAAAATTGGATACCAAAATTTCACCGGAAATACATGTTTCCGATCCCCCTGAAAAATCATTTTTGGAAAAAGGTTCCGTGCGTGTACGTGTGTGAGTCTATGTGTGTGTGTGTGTCTGTGAGCAGCTTAGCCCCCTCCCCCAAAAAGGAACGTTAAATACCAAATTTGGTATTTTAGTTTGGAATCTTCCAAGGAAGATTTTTAAAGAAAATCCCTCTACTCCCAACTATCCTTTACATGGGAATAATTTCGAAAATTTTCATTTTCTCAAAATGGCTCTAACGATTTTGATTAAAATATCATATATTAAAGATATTTACCTGAAAAATAAAATGTATATCTTGAATTCTCTGGGAATAGCACCTGAAGACTACTTTATTCTGGATGAACTTTAAGGAATTTTGCATAACTAACAAACCGTAAGAGATAGACAAAACCTTACCACATAAAAACATGAAGATCACGATAAAACACACAATTTATGTCATATACATTTTTTTCGTCGAGTTGATAGTTTTTGAGATATTCCTCGTTTTAAAAACTTATAATTTTCTCATACAGGAATTTGTCAACTCCTGCCCATACAAAGGAATTTCAATCACATAGCAACCAGCCTTTAACTATCACTTTAAGCCATGGTACTCCCTAGTTTCGCTTCTGCTTACAAGAAGCAAGTAATAAGACTATTTCTGTTACTTTTTTCTCGATTAGAATGAAATAAATAGAAACATAAGGTTTTAAACAATAATTTGTTGCAGAGATGTACAGAAAGTCATGTGAATGGAGCAATCATATTATTTTTTCTCAAAATTTTACAACCAATTTTTAGAAAATAAAAATGTTAGATTTACCATGAAAAGGGTGGTTTGGAATTGGGGTGGGGGGTTCTTGGAAATCTTCATGTCGTATACTTGGAGCTTCTAAACTGCACGAAAAGTACGTTAGACAGGCAGGCAGGCATTTTTCTGGATTCAAGGGTCTCAAAAATATTTATTTCCGGTGAAATTTCCGTATCGAGTTTTTGGGTGCATTACAATACCTTCTCTATATACTATGTATATAGTACGTATAGAGAAAGTATTAATTAATTAACATTAACATGAAAAGTATGTATATTTACCCTACTTGAACAATTTACACATTTCATAACTTCGGAAAATTATACCCTTTTTGGACCAGAGAAAGTTTTTCCCGATTTCAATTTCAGGAATCTGACAATCATGTAATGGTTTTATAGATACATGAAATGCGTTTCATTGTCATATTAGGCTTTATATTTAAAGATTACAAAACACACTTTGGCTGATCACTGTGACCATCTTTTGTCTATAAATGGAAACTGTGAACACATCACTGGTGTACAAACAACGAGAGATCTAATACGTCATCAACCAAAATAAATCCATTTTCTCTTTCATTCGTGTGCATAAACACAGAAAATCGCATTATTCCCTTTAGGAATAACCTGTATGCTGCATTCACTTTGATTTTGCTTTTAAAATAAGCTCACAATCCTTTGAATTGAAAATCGTTGTCAATCCCTGCAGGAAATAATACAAATAACAATAGGGCATTTTATTGTGACAGTTGCATGGACGTAACAGTCTGGAGGGACATTACTAAACTATTATTATCATGCTATACTGAAATAAAATACATTCTTCCAACACACAAAAACTAAGTAGTTTAATACAGCTCATTTTGTGGCTTATTAATAGAAAATGTGGAATTAGAGAATTATTAGTGGAATCTATCAATTCCTGTTGATCAACAAAAAATCTTATGTGTTCCATTCACATGACTTTCTCTACATCTGTGTAACAAATTGTTGTTAAAAACCTTATTTTTCTATTGACTTAATGTTAATCGAGAAAAAATCTGATGTGTTCCATTCACATGACTTTCTCTACATCTGTGTAACAAATTGTAGTTAAAAAGCTTATGCTTCTATTTACTTCATGCTAATCAATAAAAAATAGCAGGAATAGTTTTATTACGTGCTTCCTTGTAAGTAGAAGCAAAATAAAGGAAACCATATGTTAAACTTATAATCAAAAGCTGGTTGCTAGGTGATTGAAGTTCATTTGTTTTTATGAATAGGAGTTAACAAATTCCTGTATGAGAAAAGTATACATTTTTCAAAGCTGAAACTAAAAACTACGAATACCGTAAAAACGATCACCTCCATGAAAAAAAATATGTATAACATAACTTGTGTGTTTTAATGTGCTCTACGTTTTCTGTATAGTAAGTTTTTATACATCTCTTAGGGTTTAGTATTGCAAAGTTCCGTAAAATTCATCCAGAATAAAGTAGTCTTCAGAGGCTATTCCCAAAAAATTCAAGATATACATTTTGCTTGTCAGGTAAATATCTTTAGTATACGATATTTTAATCAAATTCGTTTGAGCCATTTTTTTAGAAAATCAAAGTTTTCGAAAAAAAATTCCATGTAAACGGTAGTTGGGGTTGGGCGGACTTTCTTGAAAATCTTAGTGTCACATCCTTGGAAGATACCAAATTTAAATACCAAATTTGGTTTTTAACGCCTTCTCGTTTTTGAGCTATGTTGTCCACAGACACACACAGACTTTTTTTCGGAATCAGGGTGACCCAAAACATATATTTCCGGTGAAATCTCGGTATCGAATTTTTGGGTGCAATACAATACCTTCTCTATACAGTATGTACATGGTTCGTATGGAGAAAGTAAAAATTGGCAGAAACGGACTTATTACCTGCTTCCTCATAAGTAGAAGGGAAATAAGGAAATTCACTGGGCTAAATCTTTTAAAAACTAGTTGCTATGCAACTGAGGTACCTTTGTTTCTATGGACAGGAGTTGATAAATTCCCATATGAGAAAAATATATAAGTATTTTATAGTTGCAACTTATAACAAGGAATATCTCAAAAAGGGCCAACTCTTCGAAAAATATCTCATGTGTTTCATTCACATGACTTTATCTCTCTGTAATAAATTATTGTTAATAAGCTTACCTTTTATTTATTTCATGTTAATCGAGGAAAATTAGCAGAAATAGTCTTATTCCTTGCTTTATTGTAAATAAAAGCGAAATAAGGGAGTACCATTGGTTAAAGTGAAAGCAAAAGCTGGTTGCTATGTGACTGATGTTCCTTTGTTTGTGTGGACAGGAGTTGGCAAATTCCTGTATGAGAAAAGTATAAGCTTTTCGAAGCTGAAACCAAGAAAAAGGAATATCTCAAAAACGATCAACTCAACGAAAAAACTGTACATAACGTATATTGTGTGTTTTAACGTGCTCTACATTTTTTGTGTGTTACATTTCCGTCTATCTCTTTCGGTTTAGTAGTTGTGCTAAATTAATCCAGAATAAAGTAATCTTCAGAGGCTATTCCCAGAAAATTCAAAATATACATTTTATCTGTCAGGTAAATATCTTTAATATATGATATTTTAATAAAAATTGTTAGAGCCATTTTTTAGAAAATCAAAATTTTCGAAAAAAGTTCCATGTAAAGGGTAGTATGGGGGGAGGGATTTTTCTCAAAATCTTCGTGTCGCATCCCTGGAAGATACTAAACTTAAATACCAAGTTTGGTATTTTACCGACTTTTCGTTTTTGAGTTATCGTGTTCACAGACACACGGACACACACACACACACACGGACCTTTTGAGAAAATGCTTTTTTTAGATAAAGGGGACCCTAAAACGCATATTTCCGGTGAAATCTCGGTATCGAATTTGTTGGTGGAGTGCAATACTTTCTCTATTCACTACGTACATAGTGCGTATAGAGAAAGTAAAAATGTATATAACATAAATTGTGTGTTTTGGCGAGCCCCACATTTTATGTATGATAAGTTTTGTGTACTACTTACGGTTTACCTGTCATGCAAACTTCCGCAAAATGCATCCAGGATAAACATGTCTTCAGAGCCTATTCCCAGAAAATTAAAGAAATACATTTTATTTGTCACATAAATATCTTAAACATAAGAGATTTTAATAAAAGTCGTTAGAGCAATTTTTGAGAAAATCAAAATTTTCGAATTTTTTTGCATGTAAAGGGTAGTTCTGGGTGAGAGGATTTTTATCAAAGTCTTTGTGTCGCATCCCTGGAAAATAATAAACTTAAATACCAAGCTTGGTATCTTAACGACTTTTTATCTTGTTCACAGAAACATGGACACACACGGACATTTTTCTGAAAATACTTGTTTGGATACCCCGGACCTTAAAAGGTGTGTTTCCAGTGAAACCTCAGTATCGAATTTTTGGTTGCAATGCAATACACTCCCTATACGCTTTGTACACAGTATGTCTACAGAAAGCAATAGTTGAACTCTTCTAATGTGATACTGTTTTGTTTTCTGACATGACCTACTAGCTCTTAGCAGTAGCAGTAAAACTTCTTATGTGATGCTATGGAGTCATATGCTGTTGTCTGCGCACTTTGACTTCAAAGGTAAAATACGGAGTTTTATTTGCTGCAATAAAATTAATATATTTATTTATATAAGCTACGAGGCATCGCACGACGGTTTATGATTTAGACAAGAGAATACACATTAGGCAGTTTGTTTAGCTTTGTTTACAAAGGGTATGTCCCCTAGGCTGCTATATCGTTGCACCGCTTAGACCTTGAACTTTTACATAGCATTTCAAATAATTACAGTATTTGACCCTAGATGACCTTAGGAGGGTAAATTTATGTCCTCACTTTATATATATATACAAACAGGGTGTTAACGAAGTATACCGAAATATTTTGAAAGAATATGTGGATTACTTATATAAGTAATTTGATTTAGGAAACTTACGGCCAGTTTATTGAAATTTCGAAGTAACGGCTATAAGTTTCTGAAGTGCCAGTACGGCACTTCATCGGGAATGAAAAAAATGATAATAAAAATCATTTATTCTATGACAGGAATCGAACTCGTGACCGTTGGGAGAGCAGTTCCTGTGTTACGCACTAAGCCACCTGAGCAGTTGAAAAAAATGCTTCCAGAGTAGGTTACATAACCGAAGAACGTAGTTAATGAATGGTCAGTGTCGCACTGTCAAGTGATTCTTCCAAATTTTAGTGATTTTTGCGACATTAAATCTTGACAACGCTAGTAGCGAGCTGCTACAGCTCGATATTTGTATACTCGTGCAGCAGTTTTAAAGACATTGTAAACCAATTTTTCAACCTGCTTTGCTTTAACACCGACCTATCAGCACCTGATACCCACACGTTTAACGCTATGTAGCTGCGTTATGTTTATCCGGGGACCATGCATCGCCGATCTCAAATTACTTATATCAGTCACGTGCACAATCTCGCAAATTATTTCGGTGTCATCTCAAAATAATTTGGGAACACCCTGTGGTTCACCGGGATACATGCGAGTCAGTTGAGAAATTCAATGCTATGCCGGCATGTTGACTTGGTGCCTGAGTGGAAGAGCAACCGGCTAGAGATCGGGACATCAGTGATTCAAATCCCGGCTGTGGCATTGAATTTTTCAGTCTGACTATATCTATCCAACTCCTGTCCAACACACGGCTTGTGTGAAAAAACAATTAATCCAATATTTTGGTGTAGTTCATTAACACCCTGTATATATAACTTTGCCCTTCATTATTTCGGCTTTTTGTAGGAAATAAAATGAATTCAGGATAACGTTGGCAACACTGTATACACATTCACTTGTTTATGAGCTTTATGTTTTTTTTTTTTTTTTTTAATTTTTTCATTTGTATAGCCCCCTTTAACTTCAATGGTCATATTACTGTAGGCTATTTTGTTTATTTATTTATTGCAGCTTAACGCCCTTTAACCTGGTTGATAATATTGGACGATGAATGAAATTGGTGAATTGCTGCTCAAAAGATCTCGGGCTTCTTGGAGCTTACAGTTACTCGACATTTGTCTTCTCAGAGTAATACTGTTGGTTATTACGTTAGGTTAATCATTTTTAAATCATTCAATTCACGCTTGCAGACTCTGTGTGAGCTAGGGAATAATTCTGGTTAAAGACCCTGGACCCCCAGGTGAGAAGCTAATTCGCTGACCACTTGACCACGGAGGCAGTAGATGTGTTGAATATTATTTGTAATGGCCAATACATTTAGTAAGGAACAACGCATTTACATGTGTCAAATTACTGTGGAAATATGACAAAGCGACAGACAGATTCATGATGGCTTTGCTTAATGCACCATTTCCAATTCGAAAACATTTGCGAAAACTCAGCATAAAATTTGAAAGAACAAGGAACGTTGCAGATGATTTGAGTTCTGGTTGGCCACGTAATGTCCGAAATGACGAAGGTTCTCAGTTAGATGTTCAAACCTCACAAGGCTGTTGCAATTGGGCATGTCTGCACAGAATCCTAAAAGGCATAACATTCAAACCTTAACGCCCAAAATTCCGTCACGCATTACATGAAGATGGCTACATCAAAAGACAGGAATTCTCCGAGTTGGTTTAGCACACAGCGAAGCAGATTGGTGGTCAAACTTATGGACAGACGAGTCAAGTTTCAAACTAAATCGAAACAAATTCCCAGGAGGTTATAGTAGAGAATGATTTCAGTGTTCCAGGTGTTATTTATTGTCTGCGGAGGAATTTCAAGTACCGGATTAACAGACCTTCTTATTTTGAAGGTACGGTTATTTTTGCAGCTAATTTATAAATTCTGCAGAAATTTGTAGTACTCAAGTAGGAAAACCACTATATTCTGAATCTTTTTAGGCAACAAGATGAAGCTACACCCCATTTTGGACTGAACGTTAGATTTTTTTTTTAAATAACACATTCAGATAATGAATTTGATTCCATGGAACTTGTGATTAGCCACCACGTTCTTGTGATTTGATGCGATGTGATTTCAGTCTGTGGGGGATCCTGAAGGATGTGGTGTTCTCCATATTGCCAAGAAATTCAGATGAGCTGAGCTTTAGTGCCTCGTGTTGCCTGAAATGTATTGAGCAAGGAGGTGGACAATTTGAAAAAAATGAATGTGTTTATGTGTTGCCAACAATTTAAAATTATGTCTGTTTTTTATACGTTCAAGGAAAAAAATCTGATGTGTTCCATTTACATGACTTTCTCTACATTTCTGAAAGAAATTGTTATTAAAAAGCTTAGAATTATACTTACTCCATGCTATTTGAGAAAACATTAGCAGAAATAGTCTTATTACTTGCTCCTTGCAAATAGAAGCGAAATAAGGGAGTACCATAGGTTAAAATCATAGTCAAAAGCTGTTTACTACGTGACTAAAGTTCCTTTGTTTCTATGGACAGGAGTTGACTAATTCCCGTATGAGAAAGATGTAAGTTTTTCAAAGCTGAAACTAAAACAAGAAATATCTTAAAAACAATCAACTCCACGAAAAAATGTACATAATGTGGATTGTGTGTTTTAGTGTCCTCTACATTTTCTGTGTGGTAAGCATTTATCCATCTCTTACGGTTTAGCAGTTATGTATAAATCTGTAAAATTGATCCAGAATAAAGTAGTCTTCAGAGGCTATTCCCAGAAAATTCAAGATATACATTTTATTTGTCAAGTAAATATCTTAAATATACGAGACTTTAATCATAATCGTTAGAGCCATTTTTAACTAAATCAAAATTTTCGAAATTTTTCCATGTAAAGGGTAGTTGGGAGTGGGGGATTTTCTTGAGAATCTTCATGTCGCACCCTTGGAAGACACCAAACCTAAATGCCAAGTTTGGTATTAAACGGACTTTTCGTTTTTGAGCTATGCTGTCAACACACACACACACACACACACACACACATGCACACAGACAGACACACGTAGGGACATTTTTTTAAAAATGCTATTTTTGGATTCAGAGGGTCCTAAAACACGTATTTCCTGTGAAATCTCGACATTGAACTTTTGGGTGGAATACAATACCTCTATATCTCTATGTACATTGTATATACGGGGATAGAGAAAGTAATTTGCTATTTCACAATAATTTATTACAGCGATGTAGAGAAAGTCGTGTGAAGCATAGCTTTGAAACTTGTCTTGCATACAACAGTTTTGTTTCTTGCTATAGATGGAAACGAAGATAATTTGTATCAACAAGGTTGAAATAGGTTTAATCTATTACGGAGCGGACGATGTGTTGGATATTTTTCCAGCAATTTAATTTCTCAGCGAGGCAAACAACACGAGGGTATGTTATATACCTCTCTGCCATTTGTTCTACGTCATTCAAAGTGCCGAGTTTAATTTCTAGGCTCATTTTTTATATTTCCACGTTTCCCTAGATAACCCTGGCGATATAACTGAAAAGAAATGGGAGATAGGAAGAAGGCAATGATTCTGCAGGGGTTGATTGATGCTGGGGGTTTAATCAGATGTAAAGGCCAGACATGGGGTGCATTTTTCGCTGCTCTAGACTGGCTGTCAATTTAGATCAAGAAGATAGGGACTGTCTGTTGTAAAAGAGGGGGGGGATATAACAAGGTAAAAAAAATTATGTGTTCCATTCACATGACTTCCTCTACATCACTGCAACAAATTATTGTTAAAAAACCTTAAGCTTCTATATACTTCATGCTATTCAGAAAAAAATAGCAGAAATAGTCTTATTACTTGCTTCCTTGTAAGCAGAAACGAAATAAGGGAGTACCATAGGTTAAAGTGATAGTCAAAAGCTGGTTGCCATGTGACTGAAGTTCCTTGGTTTGTATGAACACGAGTTGACAAATTTATGTATGAGAAAAGTATGTTTTTTAAGGCTGAAACAAAAAACAAGGAAAAATTTAAAACGATCAGCTCCACAAAAAAAGTGTACATAACATAAATTGCCTGTTTTATCGTACTCTCTGAAGACATGTTTATTCTGGATGGATTTTACGGAATTTTGCAGAACTGGTAAACCGCAACAGATAGACAAAAACAAAAGTACTTCAATCACATATCAATCAGCTTTTAAAAGATTTGACTATCAACTTAACCTATTGTAATCCCTTATTTCCCTTCTACTTGCAAAGAAGTGAGTATTAAGACCATTTCTGCTTATTTTTTCTTGATTACAGTCAAGTAAATAGAAGAACAACATTTTTAACGACAACTTATTGCAGAGATGTGGAGAATGAAACACATCGGATTATTTTTTGCTTTCTCTACACGTATTATGTATTTAGTATATAGAGAATGTATTGTATTGCACCAAAAAATTGGACACCGTGTTCTCCAGAAACACATGTGACTCGAAGTATTTCAAGAAAAAAAAAACCCAACCACGACGAACCTTTACAGGGAACATTTTTTCGAAAATTTTGATTTTCTTAAATATGACTATTTTGATTAAAATCTGTTATATTATAGATTTGCATGACAAAAAAAACTGATGTGTTCCATTCACATGACTTTCTCTACTTCTGTGGAACAAATTATTTTTAATAAACTTATTCTTCTATTGCCTTCATGCTAATCGAGAAAAAATTAGCAGAAATAGTCTATTTACTTGCTTCCTTGTAAGTAGAAGCGAAATAAGGGAGTACCATAGGTTAAAGTGATGGTCAAAAGCTGGTTGCTATGTGACTGAAGTTCCTTTGTTTGTATGGACACGAGTTGACAACTTTCTGTATGAGAAAAGTACAAGTTTTTCAGAGCTGAAACTAAAAACAAAGAATATCTCAAAAAACGATCAACTCCTCGAAAAGAAATTATATAAATGCGTGTTTTAATGTGCTCTAAATGTTGTGTGTGTTAAGCTTTTGTCCATTTCTTACGGTTTAGCAGTTATGCAAAATTCATCTAAAAAAAGTAGTCTTCAGAGTCTATTCCCAGAAAATTCACGATATACGTATTATTTGTCAGGTAAATATCTTTAATATACGACATTTTAATCACAATCGTTAAAGCCATTTTTGAGTAAATCAAAATTTCCGAGAAAAGTTCCATGTAAAGGGTAGTTGGGAGTGGGGGATTTTCTTGAAAATCTTCGTGTCGCATCCTTGGAAGATACAAAACTTAAATACCAAGTTTGGTATTTAACGGTCTTTTCGCTTTTGAGCTATTATGTCCAAGGACACACACACGCACACACACACACACACACGGACCTTTTAGAAAAAACAAAACTTTTTTTTTGGATTCAGGGGTACCCAAAACATGTATTTCCGGGAAATCTCGGTATCGAATTTTTGGGTGCAATACTAAGCCTTCTCTATACACTATGTGCATAGTACGTATAGATAAAGTAAAAATGTACATTTTCAATTTTCAGGGAATAACCTCTAAATACTTGTTTTTTCTACATGACTTTTTTTTTATATAACTAGTAAACCGTAAATATAGGCAAAAATTACTTCACAAAAAATGTAGAACCTTAAAACATACAATTTATGTAATATACACCTTTTTTCCTGGAGTTGACCGTTATGTATTCCTTGTTATTGGTTTTAGTTTTAAAATACTGAAACAATTCTCATAGGGGAACTTATCAACTCCTGACCGCGCAAAGAAAGGCATTTCGATTCCATAGCAGCCATATTTTAAAACATATGACTTATTTCCCTTATAGTTACAAGAAAGCAATTGATAGGAAATAGAGGAATAAACTTACTTGCAATAATTTTGTAAGGAGATGCAGAGAAAGTCACTTGAATTTAACAGATTACCTTCTGTTCTTTTTACTTTCTCTACACGTACTATACACACAGTGTATACTCACTCACCCACCCAAAAATTCTATACCAAGATTTCACCGGAACTATATATTTTAGGGTCCCCGGTATGCAATTAGGTCCGTGAATGTGCCCGTGTGCTGTGAACGCGATAACTCAGAGACGAAAAGTCCGTAAAACACCAAACTTCGTATTTAATTTTAGTATCTTCCAGAGATGCGAAACGAAGAAAAATTCCCCACCCCAAACTACACATTAGATTGAAGTTTTTCAAAACTTTTAATTTTTCAAAAATGGCTGTAACGATTTTGATTAAAACATGGTATATTAAATATATTTACCTTACAAATCAAATGTATATCTTTAATTCTCTGGGAATAACCTCTGAAGAGTGAATTTTTACTGAATTTTACATAACTGCTAAACAATAAGAGATGGGTCTCATCTTACCACACAAAAAATATAAATAGAGTGCATTAAAACACCTAACTTACATTATATACATTTTTTTCGTGCAGTTGATCGTTTTTGAGATATTCCTTGTTTTTTGGTTTCAGATTTAATAAACTTATAATTTTCTCATACAAGAACTTGTCAACCTGTGTCTATACAATCAAAGGAACTTCAGTCACATAGCAAGTAACTTTTGACTATCACTTTAACCTATGGTACTTCCTTATTTCACTTCTACTTAGAAGGAAACAATTAGTAAGAATATTTCTGCTAATTGGTTCTGGATTAGCATAAAGTAAATAGAAGCCTAAGCTTTTTAGCAATAATTTGTTGCAGAGATGTAGAGAAAGTCATGTGAATAGAACAATCAGATTTTTATCATCCGTAATGCTTTGCGAGTCGAGTAAGTTGTCCCCGGGGTACCAACCCGGAACACAGCAGATGAAAGTCGCATGCGATACTTCGCTCGCTCGGTAGCTTGTGGACTACCCTGCTACTGTGTGTGGGTGTTGGTGATTAGTGTACTACCCACACACCATACGTACCCGGCTATTAATTGCTCGAAAACACACATTTTCAATTAAGAAAATTACTAGAAGGTATTTTGTTGCTGACAATCACTTTACCCAACTTTAATTTAAGGTTTGTGTTTTGTAAAACGCCTTTAGGGAAGTGTTTAATAATTGGTCTGTCAAAAACTCCAGCTTCAAGTGCCTGTGAAGCTTTGGGCTTTCTCTACCACGTACATTAAGTAGATGAAGTACTGTATTACACCCGAAAATTTCATGTCCATATTAAATCGGAAAAAAATATTCTGAGATCTCTTGTCAAACAACGATTTTTAGAAACACTCCATTTATATTTTTTGTTATGTGTAAGCAGCAAAAAGATATGCTTTCATAATATTTAACGGAACAATATAAAAAGTTGAAAATATAGATTAAGTTGTAATTAATGAATTAAAAAATTAGTTTATACGTAAATAACCAAGGAAGCTAATATATTTTAATTCTTTAACACGTATATACAATATGTATAGGCGGTGTGAAGAAGGTAATGTATGTTACCCAAAAATTGAATACTGAGATTTCACCGGAAATACATATTTTGAGGCCTGCGGCGGTAATGTTATGTGCCGCGTTTGGTATGATTATAATGGGTGATTTTAATAGAGCTGACACACTTCTTTCATTATTTGTTTCAAAACGTGTTATGCTAGCGACAACTTATTATACCGAAATTGTAGACGAATTTTGGGAGATTATTTACCTCTATAGCAAATGTTGAAAATGTCCTCCATCGTGCATAAGGCACAACTCAACACGTCGTACTGGCCACTCGTTGGAGGACTCTGTTGTCAATAGCTTGAATCTCCTTTGTGATGTTGTGCTTCAGATTGTCCAATATCTGGGGACGTGTGGCGTAAACCCTGTCTTATAAGTAATCCCATAGAAAGAAGTTCGGCGATGTCAAATCCGGAGATCTCGGTGGCCAAAGTTTCCTGGAAATATTGCGGTTATTTCCGTTATACATACAAGCAAGTAATAAGATTGCTTTTGCCAATTTTTTCTCGATTAGCAGGAAGTAAATAGAAGTATTAGCTTTTTAACAATAATGTGTTACAAAGATGTAGAGAAAGTCATGTGAATGGTACACATAAGATTTTTGTATAAGAGGTGAATCGTAAGAGATAGTCAAAAACTAACTGCATAAAAAATGTAGATATTGTTAAAACACGCAATTTATGTCGTCTACATATTTAATAGAGTTAACCTTTGCCAGATATTCCTTGTTGTTAGTTAAGGATTTGACTATTTCTCTAGTCTAATATACACTCTTATTCCTCTTACGTATAAGCAGAGCTAAAGGGCTCGTACCGTTCGCCGTTCCGTATATAGGTTGCGACCGACGAACTCGCCGCATCAAAAAAAGTCATTAAGAACGCAGGGGGGAGAGGCAAACAAACCTGTTGTCAAGTAAACAGTGCTATTTTCTGAGACTAAAAATTACTTATAAGACATCTGTATAAGCACGTCTATTTAGATAATTATATACAACATACAAATTATTACATATTATATAAGGTTGACTCTTACTGATTTCTAAACATGTACATTATAAAGACACCCAAGCAATTATATCACGCATTGAGATATTTATTGATCGAATGTTAAAGGTCCGTGTATATGTGTGTATCTATGTATGTGTGTGTGTTTGTGTGTATTTAAGTATTTGGTATTTAAGTTTGGTATCTTTCAAGGATGCGACACGAACATTTTCAAGAAAACACCCACCCAAACTACCCCTCACACAAAACAAATTTCGAAAATTTTCTTTCTCAAAAATACCCTTAACGATTTTTATTAAAATCTCTTATATTTAAAATGTAGGTATATCTTAAATTTTCTGGAAATAGTCTCTAAAGACCTCTTTATTCTGGATGAGAGATAGACAAAAGCTTCCTGCACAAAAAATGTAGATCATGATAAACCACACAATTTATGTCACAAGAACTCTTTTCATGGAGCTGATCATTTTTGAGATATTCCTTGTTGTTGGTTTAAAACACTTATACTTTTCTCAAACAGGAATTTGCCAAATCCTGTCCATACAATCTAAGGAACTTCAGTCACAAATCAATCAGCTTTTGACTATCACTTTAACCTATGCTACTCCCTTATTTCCCTTCTACTTACATGGAAGTAAATATAAGACTATTTATGCTATGTTTTTCTCGATTAGTATTAGGTAATTAAAAACATAAACTTTTTAGCAACACTTTCTTACAGAGATGTAGAGAAAATCATGTGAATGGAACACATCAGATTTTTTTAAAACTCGTATGCTGTTTTCTATGCTTGTCACTTTTTGGAGACCTTCCAAGCTTGAAAAGGGAATATCATCAGTATTATTTAGTTCATGAAAAAAATGTTTACAGTGCTGCTCCCAAACGGGAGACTATGTAACCAAAACAATACGAACCGCCGTACCGCAGGTGATTGAAATTTGGTTTGGTAGAGCAGATTAGTTACAGAGTATAATATCCCTGCGCCAGCTTACAAGTGTCATGGAAACACGTGACAAATGGAAACAATGGAAGGAAATTACTTGCCTCTGCTTGTCGCACACAAAATGAAGTTTCCCAGTTGAACGGAAATTTAGTGGCAGATGCGATAAGGGAACTTCCCGCCTCCACTTATTCCTGTACTGCACTTGCCAGCGTTTATTCTGCTGAGACAGTCCTCTCTCCCTCTTTGGCTTTCAAACTTTGTTCTAATACTCTTAGTCCTAACCAAAATAGGATTTTTGGGGAGGTTCGAATCCTAGTGGAGCCATAAAATCTTCGTAAATGATGGGGTGGTCTCGTGTGAGACAGTACATGTCTTGCCCCTGGGAAATAAATTATACCACGAAGATAAAATATAAATGTATAGTGAAAATGGGAAAGGTAGAAAAACTTTTAACACGTATAAGCCACGAGCTCCCGGTACAAGATCCGTTACCTGCCGTGCATTGAACCGAAGGGGTGAATATAAAAGGACCCTGCCCGAGGCGACTAACGGAACACAGCAAGACAATGGTTCCCGCTGGTCAGGCGACAGTGTGAGGCACTTGGTGAAGAACCCCCGGGTCAGTAAAATGTGAAATTTAGAATGCGGGATGGAGCCGCACAGGCTACCTTTAAATTGTAAGGCTCTTGACGAAGAGCTCCCGCACGACCAAGATGTGGTATTTGAACGCGTGGTGTAACCCTTAGTTGTGACGGAAGTAAGTGATTTTAAGACCGATACACGGTAACTCAAAAACGAAAAGTCGGTAAAACACCAAACTTGGTATTTAAGTTTAGTACCTTCTAGGGATGCGACACGAAGACTTTGAGGAAAATCCCCCACTCCAAACTACCTGGAACTTTTTCGAAAACTTTGATTTTCTCAAAAATGGCCCTAACGATTTTGATTAAAATATCGTATGTTAAAGATATTTACCTGACATAAAATGATTATGTTGAATTTCCTGGGAATACGCTCTAAAGACTATTTTATTCCGGATGAATTTAAAGGAATTTTGCATAACTGCTAAACTGTAAGAGATGGACAAAAAGTTACCACACAACAAATGAAGAACACGTTAAAACACACAATTTATGTTATATACATTTTGTTCGTGAAGTTGATGTTTTTTAGATATTCCTTGATTTTGGTTTCAGCTTTGAAAAACGTATACTTTTCCCATACAGGAATTTGTCAACTCATGTCCCTACAAAGGAACTTCAGTCACATAGCAACCAACTTTTCACTATCACTTTAACCTATGCTACTCCCTTATTTCCCTTCTACCTACAAGGAGGCAAGTAATAAGACTATTTTTGCTAATTTTTTCTCGATTTAAGTGAAGTAAATAGAATTATTAGGTTTTAACAATAATTTGTTGCAGAGAACTAGTTAAAAATTTTAGCAGTAGAAAAGTATAACTTCTGCGTTGAAAATCCGGTACTTTGTGACAGTAAATAGCTCGATAGCAATGACGATTACTTAGAGGAATAGAGTAAGGTGCTGTAAGTTTGAAAATAAAGTTTTGTGTTGATAACTTTCGTTATTGTTTAGTTATGCCAAATCGTCTGACAGTTTCTGGATGGTCCTCGAATTTATGAAATGGTGATGATATGACTGGTATTTATGCGCTATGAAAAGCCGGTTCAGTGTCCACTACTCCATAAACAGCCAATGTTTACACAAAGAAATGAGGTAACATCGTTACTAGCAGGAATTACAGCTCCGGTATTGACATTAATTCGTCAATCTGCAAAGTTATAAATCACGATACGGTTGTATAAATTTCCATTTGTGACCCAAACCATTATTTGTTCACAGAGCGACACCAGATGTGTTTGTGTTTAGGTAAACTGGGTCATCTCGTTAAAGGTAGAGCTGAGCTCGACTGCCAACTTTTAACAGTCATATAAATGCTAATAGCCATCCCTAGAATAAATCTAAAAATAGTATTTAAACGCAATACAGGCTAATACGACGTCAAATACGTGATTCCCAGAGCATTTATTGCTTAGCTTGTATTATAGTTTTGCTTTTACTATGATGTGCATAATTGGTAGAGAAAGTTAATATTGTGTTCCATAAAAATGTTACACACATTTCACTGTAAAAACATATTTTCATATTCCTGAGACCAAAAAATCTGTTAGTTCTATTCGCTACATTTCTGTCACAAATTATTGTTAATAACCTTATTATTCTATGTACGAAAATCATTTTTTCTCAACCTCCAATAGGCTATAAATAAAAGACAACTATATAGAAAACAAATATTTTATTACTAAAAGTTTTGTGCATTTTTCAACATAATCACCGAAATGATTGAGACATTTATCATACCTGTGCACAAACTTTGCAATACCCGCTTGAAAAAAATGTTGCCGCCAATGATTTCAAATGACCATTGATGTTGTTTTGAAGATCTTCGTACTTTACGACGTTTGCGGAGAGTCATTCACAACAAACGAAGAGGAATGCTGACTTCAGGAATTGTGTTGATCCATGACAACGCTCGTCCACACACTGCTGGCACAACCCATCGGCTCCTTGAACAATTTCAATGGAACATTGTCGATCATACACCGTACAGTCCTGACCTGGCACCCAGTGACTTTTACCTTTTCCCTGAACTGAAGACGTGGCTAGGAGGGCAGCACTTTCAAAACAACGAAGATCTTCAAAATAACGTCAATGCTCATTTGAAATCATTGGCGGCAACGTTTTTTGAAGCGGGTATTGCAAAGCTTGTGCAAAGGTACGATAACTGTGCTTTTATACATTTTATTTGTCACGTAAATATCTTCAATATACGATATTTTAATCAAAATCATTAGAGGCATTTTTAAGAAAATCAAAATTTTCGAAAAATGTTTGAGTGTGGGGGGATTTTCTTGAAAATATTTATGTCACATCCTTGGTAGATACCTAACCTAAATACCACGTTTTGTATTCAACGGTCTTTTCGTTTTTGGGTATGCTGTCCACAGACACACACACGGACCTTTTTCCAAAAATGCTTTTTTTTTTTTGATTCAGGGAGGCCCAGAACATGTATTTCCGGTGAAACCTCGGCATCAAATTTTTGGGTGCAATGCAATACCTTCTGTATGCACTATGTACATAGTACGTGTAGAGAAAGTAAAAAAAATGTATTAAGCTCTGTGTTAAAAGCATGGGTTACAAAAACAACAGAATGGACATATAGTCTACACCATTTTCTTTTGAGGCCTGTACGCTACTTCACTAGACTTAATTTGCTCTATAAAACCATATGTAATTCATTTTTTTTTTGTTTTTGCACATAGAAACAAAAAGTATCAAAAATTGGTGTTGAAATGTACAAATTAATATAATTTCATTATATGTAACATTGATCTAATATCAAATGATAGTTTTCTAATTATCGACATAATAGTTACTACTAATACTTATATAAAACTAAAATATGATTATTGTATAAACTCTTCATAAATGTCAACAAATTATAATACATATTTAGAAATATATTATAGAGTTCACAATGCAAAACTAAACAAATATGTTCTAGAGTATAAAATATCAAAGCATCAGGCTTCACAGAGCTAGTGTCGTTGCTAAATGCTAAACATTTGAAACATTCGTGAAAGTCAAAGTATACATCAGTTTAATTTTAATATAATAATGTTTGTCTTGATTAGCATGGACAGAATAAGCTTTTGTAAGAATACTTTATTGCAGGAAAGGTATATAAAGTCAACGAATAAAGTAGGACATGAGATTGAAAGGGACTGGACAGTGGAGGTGTGGATGGTGTCCTAGATAGCGGGGCCAGTGTCTGCATTGCGCACACTTATGGCCCAGGGACAGACACTGTGGCCAGACCACCACGTTGTGGTGAACATCGACACTGTCCCTTGTATCGGCCACCAAGCCGTTTGTATGTCGGCTTCTACAACTGGAAAACCGCACCTTGCTGCCTGCAGATACCTTTTATCAGCGACGTCACCTTTAGGCCTAACTTTCTCTTCCATAAGCTGCTCTGTTTTATACACAAGCACAGACCCTGGTGCCATACCCTTCACATGACATTCTCTACCCATAATAGTTTCACATTCTATTTCATAAGGAAAAAAATTAAATGTGTTCCATAGAGATGACTTTATATACAGTTTTATAAAACATTGTGTTGACAGACAGATAGACACGAGGGCCATTTCTTTTTCAACTTCTGATAGGCGATAAATAAAAAAACTTCATAGAAAAGACTTATTTTATTACTAAAAGTTTTGTACACTTATGATTACTTTTCAGCACAATCACCGAAAAGATTGAGACATTTGTCGTACCTGTGCACACGCTTTGCAATACCCGCTTTAAAATATGTTACCACCAATGATTTCAAATGAGCACTGAGGTTGTGTTGAAGATCTTCGTACTTTACGACGTTTGCGAAGAGTCATTCAAAACATATGAAGAGGAATGCTGACTTCAGGAATTGTGTTGATCCATGACAACGCTCATCCACACGCTGCTGGCAAAACCCATCGGCTCTTTGAACAATTTCAATCGGACATTTTCGATCATCCAACATACAGTCCTGACATGGGACCCAGAGACTTTCACCTTGACCTTGAAATGAAGACGTGGCAAGGAGGGCAGCACTTTCAAACAATCGAAAATATTCTAAACAACGTCAATGCTCATTTGAAATCATTGGTGGTAACATTCGTAAATTTCGTAAATGGCTCCAACGATTTTGATTAAAATACCATTTGCAATGTACAGTTTTAATACTAATATACTATCCAGTTTTTGGTAGTGCAACACTAACACTATATTAAGAGGGAACACAGGTCTGAAAGCATGCAACAATAACACCGTATTAAGAAGGAACCCAGGATTGAAATCACGCAACACTAACACAGTATTACGAAGGAAATCAGGCCTGGAGCCATGCAATACTAACACTGTATTAAGATGGAACCCAGGTCTAAAAGCATGCAACAATAATACCGTATACAGAAGGAACCCAGGATTGAAATCATGCAACACCAACACCGTATTAAGCTGGAAACCAGACCTGAAATCATGCAACACTAACATCGCATTAAGAAGGAACCCAGGCCTCAAAGCATGCAACACCAACACCGTATACAGATGGAACCCAGACCTGAGATCATGCAACACCAACACCATATTAAGAAGGAACCCAGGCCTGCAATCGTACAACACTAACACCGTATTAAGAAGGAACCTAGACCTGCAATCGTACAACACTAACACCGTATTAAGAAGGAACCCAGGCCTAAAGTCATGCAACACTAACACCATATTAAGAAGGAACCCAGGCCTGCAATAGTACAACACTAACACCGTATTAAGAAGGAACCTAGACCTGCAATCGTATAACACTAACACCGTATTAAGAAGGAACCTAGACCTGCAATCACGCAACAATAACACCATATTAAGAAGGAACCCAGGCCTGAAATCATGCAACACTAACACCATATTAAGAAGGAACCCAGGCCTGAAATCATGCAACACTAACACCATATTAAGAAGGAACCTAGACCTGCAATCACGCAACACTAACACCATATTAAGAAGGAACCCAGGCCTAAAATCTCGCAACACTAACACCATATTAAGAAGGAACCCAGGCCTGAAATCACGCAACAATAACACCGTATTAAGAAGGAACCCAGAACTGAAATCACGCAACACTAACACCGTATTAAGAAGGAACCCAGGCCTGAAATCACGCAACACTGACACCGTATTAAGAAGGAACCCAGACCTGAAATCATGCAACAATAACACCATATTAAGAAGGAACCCAGACCTGAAATCACGCAACACTAACACCATATTAAGAAGGAACCCAGGCCTGAAATCACGCAACACTGACACCGTATTAAGAAGGAACCCAGACCTGAAATCATGCAACACTAACACCATATTAAGAAGGAACCCAGGCCTAAAATCCTGCAACAATAACACCGTATTAAGAAGGAACCCAGGCCTGAAATCACGCAACACTAACACCATATTAAGAAGGAACCCAGGCCTAAAATCGTGCAACAATAACACCGTATTAAGAAGGAACCCAGGCCTGAAATCATGCAACACTAACACCATATTAAGAAGGAACCCAGGCCTAAAATCGTGCAACAATAACACCGTATTAAGAAGGAACCCAGACCTGAAATCATGCAACACTAACACCATATTAAGAAGGAACCCAGGCCTAAAATCACAAAACACTAACACCATATTAAGAAGGAACTCAGGCCTAAAGTCATGCAACACTAACACCATATTAAGAAGGAACTCAGGCCTAAAATCATGCAACAATAACACCGTATTAAGAAGGAACCCAGACCTGAAATCACGCAACACTAACACCGTATTAAGAAGGAACCCAGGCCTGAAATCACGCAACACTGACACCGTATTAAGAAGGAACCCAGACCTGAAATCATGCAACACTAACACCATATTAAGAAGGAACCCAGACCTGAAATCATGCAACACTAACACCATATTAAGAAGGAACCCAGACCTGAAATCATGCAACACTAACACCATATTAAGAAGGAACCCAGACCTGAAATCATGCAACACTAACACCATATTAAGAAGGAACCCAGACCTGAAATCATGCAACACTAACACCATATTAAAAAGGAACCCAGACCTGAAATCATGCAACACTAACACCATATTAAGAAGGAACCCAGACCTGAAATCATGCAACACTAACACCATATTAAGAAGGAACCCAGGCCTAAAATCATGCAACACTAACACCATATTAAGAAGGAACCCAGGCCTAAAACCATGCAACACTAACACCATATTAAGAAGGAACCCAGGCCTAAAATCGTGCAACAATAATACCGTATTAAGATGGAACCCAGGCCTGAAATCACGCAACACTAACACCATATTAAGAAGGAACTCAGGCCTAAAATCACGCAACACTGACACCGTATTAAGAAGGAACCCAGGCCTGAAATCACGCAACACTGACACCGTATACAGAAGGAACCCAGGCCTGAAATCACGCAACACTAACACCGTATACAGAAGGAACCCAGGCCTGAAATCACGCAACACTGACACCGTATACAGAAGGAACCCAGGCCTGAAATCACGCAACCTTGACACCGTATACAGAAGGAACCCAGGCCTGAAATCACGCAACACTAACACCGTATACAGAAGGAACCCAGGCCTGAAATCACGCAACACTAACACCGTATACAGAAGGAACCCAGGCCTGAAATCACGCAACACTGACACCGTATACAGAAGGAACCCAGGCCTGAAATCACGCAACACTGACACCGTATACAGAAGGAACCCAGGCCTGAAATCACGCAACACTGACACCGTATACAGAAGGAACCCAGGCCTGAAATCACGCAACACTGACACCGTATACAGAAGGAACCCAGGCCTGAAATCATGCAACACTAACACCATATTAAGAAGGAACCCAGACCTGAAATCATGCAACACTAACACCATATTAAGAAGGAACTCAGGCCTAAAATCATGCAGCACTAACACCGTATTAAGATGGAACCCAGGCCTGAAATCACGCAACACTAACACCTTATTAAGAAGGAACCCAGACCTGAAATCATGCAACAATAATACCGCATTAAGAAGGAACCCAGACCTGAAATCATGCAGCACTAACACCATATTAAGAAGGAACCCAGGCCTAAAGTCATGCAACACTAACACCATATTAAGAAGGAACCCAGGCCTAAAGTCATGCAACACTAACACCATATTAAGAAGGAACCCAGGCCTAAAGTCATGCAACACTAACACCATATTAAGAAGGAACCCAGGCCTGAAATCACGCAACACTAACAGCATATTAAGAAGGAACCCAGGCCTGAAATCACGCAACACTAACACCGTATTAAGAAGGAACCCAGACCTGAAATCATGCAACAATAATACTGTATTAAGAAGGAACTCAGGCCTAAAAACATGCAGCAATAACACCGTATTAAGATGGAACCCAGGCCTGAAATCACGCAACACTAACACCGTATTAAGAAGGAACCCAGGCTAAAATCGTGCAACAATAACACCGTATGCAGAAGGAACCCAGACCTGAAATCATGCAACAATAATACCGCATTAAGAAGGAACCCAGACCTGAAATCATGCAACAATAACACCGTATACAGAAGGAACCTAGGGCTGCAATCACAGCCTGTGATGCATTAAACAGTGAACTGTGTCGAATAGTTGGACACGTATTCCTCGAGGATCTCGCTCACAAAGAATAACAGTTGTGTTTCATACAGCGCCACGTCATCCATTGCAAATAATCTCCTCACCAGGGACGCTGCGCTGATTCCTGATGCAAATTGAAAAGGGAGTTACAGCTGCGCCTACATGTAATTATACAGGCAGCACAGGCCTGTGAAAACTGTCCGTTTCAGAGCAAGCACCCTGCTATTGACAGTACATGGTTTTGATGTGGGTGTCTTTGAAATAAATTCTCGTAAATAATACACATGCTGCCAATAATTATATAACCTGGGCTGAAACCACTTTTTAATAAACAAGCAAAAATCTGAATAGTTGCATTCACATGACTTTCTCTACATATCTGCAACAAATTATTGTTAAAAAAGCTTATGCTTGTATTTACTTCATGCTAATCGAGAAAAGATTAGCAGACTTAGTCTTATTACCCGCTTCCTTGTAAGTAGAGGCGAAATAAAGGGGGTACCATATGTTAAAGTGAAAGCCAAAAGCTGGTTGCTATGTGACTGATGTTCCTTTGTTTGTATGGACAGAAGTTGGCAAATTTCTGTATGAAAAAGTATGTTTTCTAAATCTGAAACAAAAAACAAGTAAATACCTCAAAAACGATAAACTCCACGAAAAAAATGTACATGACATAAATTGTGTGTTTTAGCGTGCTCTATATTTTTTGTGTGGTAAGCTTTTCTCCGTCGCTTACGGTATAGCAGTTATGCAAAATTAACTAAAATTCATCCAGAATAAAGTGGTCTTCACAGGCTATTCCCAGAAAATTCAAGATATACATTTTATTTGTCAGGTAAATATCTTTAATATACGATATTTTAATCAATCGTTAGAGCAATTTTTAAGAAAATCAAAATGTTCGAAAAAAGTTTCATGTAAAGGGTAGTTGGAGGTGGAGGGATTTTCTTGAAAACTTCGTGTTGCATCCTTAGTAGATACCGAACTTAAATACCAAGTTTAGTATTCAACGGTATTTTCGTTTTTGAGCTATGGTGTCCACAGACACAGACACACAGACACAGCACACACACGGATCTTTTTCTGAAAATGTTTTGTTTTTATTTAGGGGGACCCAAAACATATTTCCGGTAAAATCTGGGTATCGAGTTTTTGGGTGGAATGCCATACCTTCTCTATACACTATGTGCATAGTACATGTAGAGCATTTTTGTACAGAAACACACATACTCGGACAATTTAAAAAAAATGCTTCCTTTTTTGGATAAGGGAGTATCAAAACATGTATTTCGGGTGAAATCTCAGAATCAAAGTTTTGGATGGCGTACAATATGTTGCCTATTCATTAGTTACACTGTAAGAGAAAGTAAAACAATCTGATGTGTTGCACTCACATGATTTTCTCTACTTTTTGTAACAACTTACTGTTAATAAGCTTACTTTTCTATCTACTTCTTGATAGTCAATAAACGTTAGAAGAAACGGTCTTAAAACTTGCTTCCTTGTAAGCAGAAGGGAAATAAGAAAATACACTAGGTTAAACCGACAGGCAAATGTTTTAAAATGTGGTTGCTATGGGATTAAAATGCCTTTTTTGCATGACCGAGAGTTGACAAGTTCCTGTATAGAAAAATTTGAGTATTTTAAAACTAAAATCAATAACAAGGAATATCTTGGAAAATGTCAATTCCACGAAAAATATTTATAGGACATTAAATGTGTATTTTAACGAGATCTTCATTTTTGCGTAGTAAGCTTTCTTCTATTTCTGACAGTATATGAGTTGTGAAACATAATCCTGAATAAAGAGTTCTTCAGAGGCTATTCACAGAAACTTCAAGATAAACATTTTATTTTTATATATAAATGTCTTTAATATACGGTATTTTAATCAAAATTGTTGGGTTAATTTTTGATAAAATAAAAATTTCGAATAAGTTCCATGTAAAGGGGGTATTTGGGGGTGGAGGGATTTTCTTGAAAATCTTCGTATCGCATCGTTGGAAGATACTGTACTTAAATACCAAGTGTGGTATTAATCGACTTTTCGTTTTTGTGCTATGCTGTCCACAGGCACACACATACACATAGATATTTTTCTAAAAATGCTCTTTTTAAAATGAGTGGTCACAAAATGTGCATTTCTGGTGAAACCTCGGTATCGAATTTTTGGGTGGAATACAATACTTTCTCTATGCACTATTTACATTGTAAATACGGGCTAGCAAACCAATTATATATACTTTATAAGACTTAAAATAAATATTCTTTATTCATAACTTTGAAGAATATTAGTTTTTGTAACTTAAAGTCTTTAATATATCAGCAAAATTAAAGTGCAACCTAACATTTCTAAGAATAACGTGCATAATGAAAATATAATTGCTTTTTGGGCAGAAATTTTTTTGTTGAATCATTTTTTATATAATTTCTGTATATATAATTAAAGCTAAGAATAAATATAATACAATTAAAATTAAAATTATTTTAATGGGTTGATTATATATTTTAATAAAGAATTATTAGGTAAAACATTTATTGTTAATCTTTTTCTAAATTTTCATTCAAATTTATCTACTCCTTTTTATGTGTTTATTTTATACTTTGTATTTTCGTCACCGCGTCATAAAGGGCAGTCACCAGTTAAAGCAATATGTTCATTAGAATATGCTATATAAATAAATAAAATAAATAAATACAAAAGTAGTACATTGAACTTTTTACAATCCTTGGTTTCACGAACGCCTCTAAACATATTTCCACTTCATATGCAGAAAAGATTCTACTTTTGTACACAATAAATAAATACTAAACAACAGTCGACAGAAAAGCTGGTCTATATACGATGATTATCCGTAACAAATAAGCGTCGATATAACAACTTACCGGGAAAAGGAAAAGCAACTAAGAAAAATGAAACATATCGTTTCCTGGAAAAAACCTCCTACACAAAGTACATCTCTTAGATCTTTATTACGAGCCCACCTGGACGTTTTCCCAGTTTTGAAGTCGACGGCAAAAGGGTTGGAACATCTACTTTTAAATTGTTAAGCAGTGGGTCGTGAGCCATAGAAAGGCCTGCGATTCATGATAAAGTACTTTGTAAGAGCGTTTATCTCCTGTCTTTTCAATTCTCTGGTTAATTATTCATACGTGGCTTTTTAAGGTTATGTTACGAGATGGGTAATGACTTGAATGGAAGTGAATAACGTGTAGGCGACCATAGTGGATATAACTCGAGATAAATGTCGACCATTCCTACTTGCAAACGCGAAACGTTTGTAATACAAACTCATAACAATTTTCCCACAATTTCATTTCTGTTTGAGATATCCTACCTAATTTTGCACCCTTTTACAAAAGTCTTTACAAAATATATCTAGGAAGTATGAGAAACATTTCATTAACGTTTATTACCTTCTCTGCACATACTTTGTATAGAAAAAGTATTGGATTCCACCCAAAAATTTAATACCACGATTTCCCCAGAAATACATGTTATAGGTTCCCCTGTATCCAAAAAAAATTTGACGTGCTCCATTTATAAGACTTTCTCTAAATCTTTACAACAAACTATTGCTAAAAAACTTGGCTTCTATTTACTTCATGTTAATCGAGAAAAAATTAGCAGAAAAAGAAGTATTTTGAGGCTATTCCAATATTATTCAAGACATACATTTTATTTGGCAAGTAAATATCTTAGATATAAAAGATTTTAATCAAAATCGTTAGAGCCATTTTTAAGAAAATCAAAATTTTAGACATTTTTTCCTTGTAAAGAATAGTTTGGGGTGGGGGATTTTCTCTAAAATCTTCGTGTTGCATTCTTGGAAGATAGCAAACTTAAAAACCAAGTTTGGTTTTTAACGGTCTTTTTGGTTTTGAGATATGCTGCTCACAGACACACGCACACACACACACGGACATTTTTCTAAAAATGTTTTTTTTTTTTTTTGGATTTAGGGGGTCTTAAAACTATATTTCAGTGAAATCTCGGTATCGAATTTTGGGTGCAATACATTACCTTCTCTATAGACTATGTATATAGTACCTGTAGAGAAAGTAAAAAGTGTGTCTGTGAACACGATAACGCAAAAAGAAAAGGTCGGTAAAATACCAAGCTTGGTATTTAAGTTTAGTATATTCCACAGATGCTACATGAAGATTTTGTGAAAAATCTCCTCACCTCGAACTGCACTTTACATGGAAAAAAATTTGAAAATTTTGATTTTTTTAAAAATGGGTATAATGATTTTGATTAAAATACCGTACGTTTAAAATATTTATGTTGCAAATAAAATGTACACTTTCAATTTTCTGGGAATAGCCTCGAAGACATGTTTATTCTGGATGAATTTTGCATAACTCGTAAACCGTAAGAGATACACAAAATTTTACTCCACAAAAAATGCCAACCACTAGTAATGCAAAGAAACGGATTTCATCCAAATGGCAGCCAGTTTGGAAACGTTTCATTAATGTTATTACTTTCTCTGCATGTACACTATGTTCACAGTGTATAAAAGAGGTGTTGCATTCTACCCAAAAATCTGATACCAAGATGTCACCAAGAGGTCCCCTGAATCAAAAATAAGCATTTGAAGAAAAAGATCCGTGTGTGTATATCCGTGTGACTGTGAATATGATAACTCAAAAATGAAAAGTCGGTAAAATACCAAACTTGGTATTTAAATTTACTATATTCCAGGGATGCGACACAAAGATTTTCAGAAAAAAGCTTCACACCACAAACAGACATTTACATGGAAAAAAATTAAACACTTTTTACTTTCTCAGTAATGGCTCTAAGGATTTTAATTAAAATAAGGTGTATTAAATATATGTATATTACTAAAAAAATGTACACCTTGAATTTTTTGTGAATAACTTCTTCATTCCGAATGAGTTTTGCTAAACTCTGTGTAACTGATAAACAGTAAGAGATAGACAAAGACTTACTGCACAAAAATGTAGATCACGTTAAAACACACAGTTTATGTCATATACGTTTTTTTTCTTGGAATTGACTATTTCTGAGATATTCATTGTTATTTTTTTTATATTTAAAATACTTAAAGAATTTCTTATAGGGAAAGCTCTAAACTTCTGGCCCTGCATGGAAACGGGTTTCAAACACATGGCAACCACCTTTTAAAAAATTTGACAATCTTTTTAGCCTAGTGTATTCCCGTATTTTCCTTCTGCTTACAAGGAAACAAGTAATTAAAACAATTGCTGCTAATGTATATCTCAATTATTATAAAGTAGATAGAAGAATATGGTTATTAACAATACTTATACAGCGATGTAGAGAAAGTCATGTGACTGGACACATCAGATATTTTAATCTATGTAATTTACAATATTGGAAATACAAGGTCACATTAAGGAACATCGATCTTGAAAACTACTGAAATCCTTTTAAGATGTTTTTCAAAAGCTATGAGCAGATAAATAAGAAAAGTTGTGGGACAGAATTTTTTAAAGGTCTTAGTTTTTTCTAAAAATGTTTTATTATTTTGAAAAGAAGATTTGCTAACAATGAAGAGGTGGAGTCTACAGCTATTGTGCAGACTTCGATAGTTCTCGCTATAAACATGGTATCGAAGCTATTGGGAAAAGTGTATCGAGCTGAAAGGAGAATATGTAGAGAAATAAAAATGTTTTTTCCCAAAAATGTTGTGCTTTCTTTGTTTGGTCGGGTACTTCTGCTAATTTTAAATCGATTAAAATGATGTAATTAGAAAAATAATCTTTTTACTTTCTCTACACGTACCATGTACATAGTGTATAGGAAGGTATTGCATTCCACCCAAATTTTGATACAGAGGTTTCATCGGAAATACACGTTTTGGGTCTCCCTGAATCCAAAGAAAGCATTTTCAGAAAAAGGTCCGTGTGTCTGCGAGTGTGTGTCTGTGTGTCAGAGCTCAAAAACGAAAATACCGTTGAATACCAACTTAAGGTTGGTAATTTCCAAGGATGCGACACGAAGATTTTCAAGAAAATCCCCCACCCCCAACTTTTTTCGAAAAGTTTGATTTTATTAAAAATGGTTCTAACGATGTTGATTAAAATATCGTATATTAAAGATACTTACCTGATAAATAAAATATATATTTTGAATTTTCTGGGAATATCCTCTGAAGACTACTTTATTCTGGATGAATTTTACGGATTTTTGCATAACTGCCAAACCGTAAGATAAGGACAAAAACTTACCACACAAAAAATGTAGAGCACATTAAAACACACAATTTATGTTCTACACATTTATTTCGTGGAGTTGATAGTTTTTAGGTATTCCTTGTTTTTGGTTTCAGCTTTGAAAAAGTTACTCCTGTCAACACAAACAAAAGAATTTCAGTCCAATAGCAGCCAGCTTTTGACTATCACTTTAACCTATCGTACTCCCATGTTTCGCTTCTACTTACAAGGAAGCAAGTAATAAGACTATTTTTGCTAATTTTTTCTTGATTAGCATGAAGTAAATAGATCCATAAGCTTTTTAAGCTTTACACAGAGGTAGAGAGAGTCATGTGAATGTAACATATCAGATTCTTGTAAAAATAGTTTATTATCTTGAAAATAAGATTTACTAACAATAAAGAGGTGGAGTCTGGCTATTTTACAGACCTCGATAGTTCTCACTATAAACAAGGTATCGAAGCTATTTGGGAAAAGTGTATCGAGCTTAAAAGAGACTATGTAGAGGAATAAAGATGTTTTTCCCAAAATTTTGTGCTCTGATTGTTAGGTATGGTACTTTTGGGACTGCTCTCGTAACAGCTAATTCTGCTAATTTTATATCGATTAAAATGGTGTAGATAGAGAAGTAGTTTTTTATTACTATTTGTCATAGAAATGTAGAGAAAGGTATGTGAATGGAACACGTCAGATTTTTTTTTGTTTTGTTTATATGAGCATGTGCTAATCTTCGATACACACGGTTTTGAAATGCATACCCTGGCGGCTAAACGCGCAATTACGGAGAACTTGGCTTGTTTGTCAGTAAACAGGCTAATTGCTGACCTGCAGGCCGCGCGTGGAACCTGCATTTTTGTTATTAATTACAAGAGACGACGTATTTTGATTTCGTGCCGTTTAAAAACATTACTTTTTTTGCTAGGAGTGCTCTTCCCTCAGATATCAATTTACGTGCGTCATGCGTTAAATGGAATCCAGCGCGGAGGCGATTCATACAGAGAGAAAACAAATCAAAAACAGCTGTTTGTATTAAATTTCGTGTTTAAAACATTCTGAGAGTACAGATATGTATGCCAACTGGTGAAGAATTTATTACCACGGAATTTTGTCTTTGATCTATATACTGACGGTGTTATGGCGTTTATCCTAAGCAGTACTATCTTGTAGATAATTATACTAAGAGATGAAAACACGAGTTGTAGGAGAGCCTTTTTTTTCAACCTCCAATAGACTATAAATAAAAGACAAGTTCATAGAAAACAATTATTTTATTACTAACAATTTTGTGCACTTATGGTTACTTTTCAACATAATCACCGAAAAGATTTAAACATTTATCGTAACTGTGCACAACCTTTACAATACCTGCTTCAAAAATGTTGCCGCCAATGATTTCAAATGAGCATTGACATTGTTTTGAACATCTTTGTACTTTACGACGTTTACGGAGAGCCATTCAAAACAAACGAAGGGGAATGTTGACATCAGGAATTGTGTTGATAAATGGAAACGCTCGTCCACACACTGCTGGCACAACCCATCAGCTCCTTGAACAATTTCAATGGGACATTTTCGATCATCCGCCGTACAGTCCTGACCTGGCACCCAGCGACCTTCACCTTTTCCCTGAACTGAAGATGTGACTAGGAGGGCAGCACTTTCAAACCAGCGAAGATCTTCAAAACAACGTCAATGCTCATTTGAAATCATTGGCGGCAACATTTTTTGAAGCGGGTATTGCAAAGCTTGTTCACAGATACGATAAATGTCTCAATCTTTTCGGTGATAATGAGAAAAGTAACTATAAGTGTACAAAACGTTTAGTAATAAAATAATTGTTTTCTATGAACTTGTCTTTTATTTATAGCCTATTGGATGTTGAAAAAAAACGACCCTCATATTTGATAAGATAATTCAGCGAAATAGAGTATTATTAATTTATAATATATAGGAAGGGAGATATTATCATTGTAATACTTACATTAGTTCTCAAGTGGTAGATGACGCATTCGACCATGCTTATTTACCGAATGTTTTTCTTTCTTTCTTCACTGCCTCCCGATATGGCCCCACCCAATGTACGAATATCGACAGCAACAATAGAAATGGAGAACAATTATTTTATTTCAGCTCTATATAGGTAATACTTGAAATGGAAGCAAACGTTGTTTTATTTGAAGCTATTGTACTCATTTCATACATAAGAGATACAAATAATGATTATTTTCACTCCTTTTCTTGAATTAAATACATTATGAACTGGATAAAAGTTTAAAAAAACATTGTAACTGAATTAATTTAAAGTACAATTGTTGAACTGGCAGTTATTAAACGTGAAGCGATTTATATTACAATTGGCTATTTAGGAGAGCAATAAAACAAAAGAAAAGTGACCACTTTCTAGGAATAGCCTCTGAAGACTCTCTGAATTTTATTGAACTTTGCATAACTGTTAAACCGTAAGAGATGGACAAAAACTTACAACACAGAAAATGTAGATCAGATCAAAACACATAATTTATGCTACACACACTTTTTCGTGGAGTTTATCGTTTTTAAGATATTCCTTGTTTTTCATTTCAGCTTTGAAAAAGTTATACTTTTCTCATACAGGAGTTTGTGAAGTCCTCTCCATACAAACAAAGGAACTTCAGTCACATAGCAACCAGCTGTTGACTATCACTTTAACCTATGGTACTCCCTTCTTTCGTTTCTACTTACAAGGAAGAAAGCTATTTATGCTAATTTTTTCTCGATTAGCTTGAAGTAAATAGAAGCATACGCTTTTTAACAATAGTTTGTTGGAGAGACGTAGAGAAAGTTGTGTGAACGGAATACATCATTTTATATATATAGAGCCAATAAGTTTTTCCTTATTTACGGTGTTATTTAATTAATTAAATTTATTTTAAATTTGAAATGTATATATGATTAATGAATAAGGCATTATTTTGAGATTTGAAAATACAAGTGATTGTAGTTTCGTGTCTAGAAGTGAAAGGAATGCACTGGCCGCAGAATGAAGTGGTATCCATTTCCAGGCGAAGTTGGAAGTCAAGAGAGAATGAAGAAAAATGGTAAGTGAGGCATTGTGGAGTTGATCTCGATACAGGGATGGTGCAGCCCTGGCTCGCTAGGGATCCCTGGAATAACAAAGGTTTACCAACGTGACAGACCTAACAAGTAGAGCACTTCGTTATCTGATCTAGACTGAGTTATTTTGGATGTTGAATCACAATAGATTACGCCGCCAGAATTGAACTGACGTACTGGAGTCTCCCAGGAAGGCGAATATCCTGATTGGGTAGAAGCTCTCAGATATGCCTGCGTGTGTATCTTCCTTTCAGCGGGATTCATCTCCTCCATGCTGCGGCAAAACATTCACTTGTTTAGCCCTCTATAACCCTGGGTCTGTTTCACAGTGTTTACATTGTAAACTTTGTTTGTAATTTCTAAAAATCTGATGTGTTCCTTTCATATGACTTTCTCTACATCCCCGCAACAAATTATTGTTAAAAAGCTTATGCTTCTATTTACCTCACTCTAATTGAGAAATAGCAGAAATAGTCTTATTAGGTGTTTCCTTGCAAGTAGAAGCGAAATAAGAGAGTACCATAAGTTAAAGTGATAGTCAAAAGCTGGTTGCTATGTGACTGAAGTTCCTTTGTTTGTATGGACAGGAGTTGAAAATTCCTGTATGAAAAAAGTATAAGTTATTCAAATCTGAAACCAAAAACAATGAATATCTCAAAAGCAATCAATTCCAAGAAAAAAATACACATTTATGTTTTATGCTGATCTATTTTTTTGTGTAATAAGTTTTTGTCTATCTCTTACGGTTTGCCAGTTATGCAAAATTCAGTAAAATTCATCAAAAATAAGGTAGCCTTCAGAGACTATTCCCAAGATATACAATTAATTTGTGAGGTAATCATCGTTAATATACAATATTGTAATCAAAATCATTACTTTGAAGACTACTCTATTCTGGAGGAATTTTACGTAATTTCGCACAACTGCAAAATCATAAGAGATGTACAAAAAGTTATAACACAAAAAAGGTAGAGTACCTTAAAACACAAAACTTATCTTATGTACATTTTTTTCGTAGAGTTGGTCGTCTTTTAGATGCTCCTCTTTTTTGGTTCCAGCTTTAAAAAGACATACTTTTCTCATACAGGAATTTCTTAACTCCTGTCCATACAAACAAAGGAGCTTCAGTCACATAGCAACCAATGTGACTATCACTTTAACCAATAGTACTCCCTTATTTCGGTTCTACTTGCAAGGAAGCAAGTAATAGGACTATTTCTGCTGATTGCTTCTCGATTAGTATGAAGCAAATAGAAGCAAAAACTTTTTAACAATAATTTGTTGCAGAGATATAGAAGTCATGTTATTGGAACACATCAGATCTTTTCTTGCTGCTCAGTGTAAATCCAAGGGATGAAGATTAGTGAAGAAGAATATTTCGTAAAAGTAGAATTAAGCTGGCTCTTTATGACCTAGATTGAGGCATGATGCGGCATTACAGCTTGCTTATGGACCGGAGGGGTATTTATGCAGCTGTTTCCAGCAATCCATTTACCCACGATAGGAAATAATGGAACATCACACAAACAACGTCCAAGAGAAGGACAAAGCATTGTTAGAATTGATTACTATTGCAGTTGTGCGTTATTCAACACGTGCGGTAATAAACTACTTCTTCACATGCAGAGGATTCATCATTGCATATCCAAGAAACAGCTTCAACCGGGTATCGAAACCTAGGTCATATTTCACTTTGACTGTCTCTACATCTCTGCAACAAATTATTGTTAAAAAGCTAATTCTTCTATTTACTTCATGCTAATCGAGAAAAAATAGCAGAAATAGTGTTATTACTTGTTGCCTTGTAAGTAGAAGCGAAATATGGGAGTATCATAGGTTAAAGTGATAGTCTAAAGCTGCTTGCTATGTCACTGAAGTTCCTTTGTATGCATGGACACGAGTTAACAAATTCCTGTATGAGATAAGTATAAGCTTTTCAAAGCTGAAACCAAAAACAAGGAATATCTTAAAAACGATCAACTCCTCGAAAAAAAATTATATAACATAAATTGTGTGTTTTAATGTGCTCTACATTTTTGTGTGGTAAGTTTTTGTCCATTCTATATGGTTTAGCAGTTATGCAAAAGTTCGTAAAATGCATTAAGAGTAAAGTAATCTTCAGAGGCTATTCCCAGAAAATTCAATATATGAATATTATTTGTCAGGTGAATATCTTTAATATACGATATTTTAATCAAAATCATTAGAGCCATATTTGAGAAAATCTAAATTTTCGAAAAAAATTCCATGTAAAGGGCAGTTGGGGGGGGGGAGGATTTTCATGATCTTCGTGTCGCATTCTTGGAGGATACTAAACTTAAATACCAAGTTTGGTATTTTACAGCCTTTTCGTTTTTGAGCTATGTTGTCCACAGACACACAGACACACTCAGACACACACACACACGCACGTACGCACACGCACACACACGAACATTTTTGCGAATATGCTTTCTTGGATTCAGTGGGACCCAAAGCATGTATTTCCAGTGAAATCTCGTTATCGAATTTTTGGATGGAATGTAATACTTTCTCTATACACTATGTACATAGTACGTGTACAGGAGGTAAAAAGACATTTTTAGGAAACAGTTCAGTGTGTTGATATATCTATGTGTTTGTGTCTTTGAGAGGGTGTGTGGGCAGCATAGCTCAAAAACAAAAAGTCTTCAAATGGCAAATTTATAATTTAAGTTCAGAAACTATCAAGATGCGACAGGAAGACTTTAAATACCCCCCCCCACACAAACTACCACATAGAAGACTCTTTTTTTCAAATTTTGTTTCTCTCAAAAATGACTAACGATTTTGATTAAAATACCGTATATACATCACAAATAAAGTGTACGTCTTGAATTTTCTGGGAAGAGCCTCTGCAGACCTCCGTCTGAATAAATTTAGATGCCTGGTAAGCTCTAAGAGATAGACGAAAATCTACTACATGACTTTCACATGACTTTCTCTTCATCTCTGCAACAAATTATTGTTAAAAAGCTTATGCTTCAATTTACTTCATGCTAAACGAGAAACAATAGCAGAAATAGTCTTATTACTTGCTTCCTTGTAAGCAAATGGGAAATGAGGGAGTACATTATTCTAAACCGATAGTCAAAAGCTGATTTGTATGCGATTGAACTTTCTTTGTTTGTATGATCACAAATTGAAAAATGTCCGTACAAGAAAAGTAGAAGTATTTTAATGCTGGAACCAATAACAAGAATTAGCTAAAAAAAAGATCAACCGCACGAAAAAAGTATTTAAAATAAATTATGTCTTTTAACGATCTGTGCATTTTCTATTCAGTAAGCTTTTATCAGTTATGCTAAATTCCGCAAGTTCTTTCAGAATATACATGATTTTATAGGTTATTCCCAAAAAATTAAAGATATACAATTTGTTTGTGATGTAAATATCTATTATATACGATATTTTAATCAAAATCTTTCTGCCATTTTTGAGAAAAATAAAATGTTCAAAACTTTTTCCATGTAAAGGATAGTTTGGGGTGGGATGTTCTTCTTCTTTTTTTCTTGAAAATCTTCGTGTTGCATAATTGGGAGATAATGAACTTAAATACAAAGTTGGAATTTAACGATATTTTAGTTTTTAGGCTATGCTATTCACACACACAGACACACAGGACCTTTGACTGAACAATGCTGTTTTTGTACTCAGGGGGTCTCAAAACATACATTTTCGGTAAAATCTCGGTATCACATCTTTAGTGGACTGCAATACCTTCTCTATACACTATATACATAGTTCGTGTGGAGAAAGTAAAATAGTAGTTCTCGATAATCATATGCCACATGCAATTTTGTAGAGTTAACCGTTTCCGAGATATTCATTTTTATTGGTTTCAGTTTTAAGCTACTTAAACTTATCTCAAACGGGAGGTTATTTTTCGTTTCACCTCTCTTTTGTTTCATTTCTGGCCGTAGAAGTCAAATCGAATTTAATTTGTTTCACACAGCAACCGGCTTTTGACTACAGCCCAGTGCATTATTTCCCTTGTACTTACAAGGAACTAACGATTTCTGCTAATGTTTCTCTTGATTACTGCGGTTTAGGTAAACGAATAATCCTTTCTAATAAGATTTTGTAGACAGGCATGTGAATGGAACACATCAGATTTTTGGAATAAATCTTGGAATAAGTGCATACAGTTAAATCTGACTCCATTGATTTAATAAATTTTAACTTCCATATTCTCCAAGTTTCCAAACCTTAAATATAGCTGTGCATGCATTATTATGCCGCTATAGATACCTCCTCTACTTTGTAAAGTAAGTAGGAGAAGGATTAATTTCTACCCAAAAATTCAGTGTTGATATTTCACCAGAAATACAAATGTATGTGGGTACGCGCGCGTGCGCGTGTGTGTTTGTGTATGTACGGGGTGGTGTTCGTCTATGAACAACACAGTTAAAAACGATACCGAAATGTAAATTGCGCTGGTAGAACACCGCAATTTACCCTTCACGTACAATATTGATTTTTTTCAAAGGTGATGCAAAAATTTTGCTTAAAATACCATTTATTTAAACCATTTTATGACAAAATGTATATCCCTATAAGACCGCGAATCATTTATTATCTCTTTGAGCATACTAAATTTAAAGGATACTTTATTTTTAGATGTTGGTAACGTCCATGACGACACATCATTTCAATTGTCATGCTAAAATGATTGTTGTGTTTGCTTATCAACTAGTTAATTTCTCTTCACGTACTATGTGCATAATTTATAGAAAACATATTGTATTGCACCCAAAAATTCCATACTGAGATTTCACCGGAAATACATGTTTTGAGAACCCCTGAATCCAAAAAAGCATTTTTAAAAAATGTCTGTATTTGTGTGTGTGCGTGTGTCAGTCGGCAGCATACCTCAAAAACGTAAAGTCCGTTAAAAATCCAACTTGGTATTTAGGTTTGGTATCTTCCAACGATACGACACAAAGATTTTCAAGGAAATCCCCCCACTCCCAACTACACTTTACATGAATCTGTTTTCGAAAATTTTGATTTTCTCAAAACTGGCTCCAACAATTATGATTAAAACACCGTATATTAAAGATATTTACCTGATAAATAAAATGTATATCTTGAATTTTCTGGGAATAGCCTCTGAAGAATACTTTATAATGGATTAATTTTACGGAATTTTGCATAACTGCTAAACCGAAGGAAATCGACAAAAACTTACTTCACAAAACATGAAGCGCACATTAAAGCACACAATTTATGTTATATACATTATTTTCGTGGAGTTGATTGTTTTTAAGATATTCCTGGTTTATTGTTTCAGTTTTCTCATACAGGAATTAGTTAACTCGTCGCCATACAAACAAAGGAACTTCAGTCACATAGCAGCCAGCTTTTGACTATCACTTTAACCTATGGTACTCCCTTATTTCGCTTCTACTTACAAGGAAATAAATAGAAGTATAAGCTTATTACAATATTTGTTTTGCAGAGGTGTAAAAATATCATGTGAATGGAACACAACAGATTTTTTGTTGTGGAATAGGTAGAGAAACTCAAATGTATAGAACAGATGAGAATGTTTTAAATTAAAATGCAGTAAATATCTTAAAGGTGAAGTGCAGCTAGATGCACACTCCGAGGGTTAAGAATAACTTTCTTGAGATGTGAGAGAAGTTAGTGTGGCCCCGAGAGATGTGGTAAAGTCAGAACTCTGAGCCCAAAGTTGGGGAGGTACATATATAGAGGGTTGACCACAGGAAGTAGCTTTCCACTGCCACAAAGGAAACCTTCCTCGTGTCAGATAACCAGAGGAATGCTGCTGCAGCTTCCTTCGGCGTTTAGAAGCGATTTCATGTAGCAACTGTGATATGATTAGGGCCGGCAAAACAGTAACGTAACGGTGATTATCACTGGCTATTCACGGTTAACCAATATTCACACACCAGCTTTTGCAAACGCCACTGTAACTAACATTTCAGAACAAAACTTACTTCATTTTCTGTATCTTCATAAGAACGTAGTTCAGCCCACCTGGGTAGTGTGGTGGTAGCGTATCTGCCTCACATTCTAAAGGTCGTGAGTTCGAATCTCGCTTAGGGTGAGGTACCCGGATAAGGGTTTTTCGGGGTATTTCCTTATCCTGAGAAACGAATATCGAGTAACTTTAAGCTCCATGGACCCCGAGATCATTTGAGCAACATTTCAACAATTTCATTCATCGTCTGATATGAAAAACCAGGTTAAAGGACGTTAAACTCAACAACAAAAAAGTGTATGAACGTCTGTACAACAAAATTATCAGCATAACGAAAATAATGCATTCCCTTTAAGAGAACGAAAGAGAATGAAGAAGTACTCCTTAGTGATCTTGGTAAAAACGTAGTTTTTACTTTCTCTACACGTACTATGTACATAGTGTATAGAAAATGTACTGTATTGCATCCAAAAATTCGATACCAGGACTTCACAGGAAATATATGTTTTAGGACCCCCTGAATAAAAAAAATAATTTTTAGAAAAATGTCCATGTGTGTGTGACTGTGAGCAGCATATCTCAAATACGAAAAGAGGGTTAAATACCAAACTTAGTATTTAAGTTCAGTAATTTCCAAGGATGCTACAGAAGATTTAAAAAAAAAAATCCGCCCACTCCCAGTTACCCTTTATGTGGAAAAAAATTCGAAAATTATGATTTTCTCAAAAATTGCTCTAACGATTTTGATTAAAATATCGTATATTAAAGGTGACAAATAAAATGTATATCTTGAATTTTCAGGGAATAGCCTCCTGACTACTTTATTCGGGATGAAATTTACGGAACTTTGCATAACTGCTAATCCGTAAGAGATGGACAAAAACTCATTACACAAAAAAGTAGATCACGATAAAAGACACAGTTTATGTCACATACATTTTTTTTTCGTTGAGTCGATCGTTTTTGACATATACCTTTTTAAGTTTCAGCTTTGAACGACTTATACTGTTCTCAATTTTGAACTCCTGTCCATACAAGCAAAGGAATTTCAGTCACATAGCAACCAGCTTTTGACTATCACTTTAACCTATGATACTCCCATATTTCGCTTCTACTTACAAGGAAGCAAGTAATAGGAGTATTCCTGCTAATTTTTTCTCGATTAGCATTAAGTAAATAGAAGCTTAAACTTTTTAATAATAATTTGTTGCAGAGATGCAGAGAAAGTCATGTGAATGTAATACATCAAATTTTTATATTTTTGTTACTAGAAACGCTATAATTTAAAGTACATATTTGAAACGTTTCATTCCGCTAGGTCGGATGTAACACATGTTTTGAATGTCATTTTAAAATGTTGACCTGGTTAATTAACTCTCTATGTGAAATTTCAAAGTCATTTATCCCAGGTTCAAATATTTTGTTCTTACTTTTCTATATTCAAAATCTATCTTTCCCTTCAAAAACGCAGCTAGAGATCTAAAACTGTGTCTGAAAGCAGTGAAGAATGTGTCTGTTATTAATTTTGATATTGATTAGCTGTTTTTTTTCGCTCTCCGTGGTGTAATGTACCAAGCTCACTTTATATACCAAAAAGTGGCAGGTTCAAACCAGATGGAGGACGAAAATCCTTAGCAAGGTTTCCTTTGGAAGGGAAGCAAAGCCGTTGTCGTTGATTTACGGCACGTAATAGAATCTCAAAACTGATAAAGAGGTCTCTGAGCAAAACTAAGCGGTCTTTCACGACTAGTACAGGATGGTTTATATAAAGCTGCCACATTTCTTTCGTTAATTGTTTTAAAACGTGTTATGTTAGCGACAAATTATTCTACCTAAATTGTAGAGGAATTTTGGAAGATTATTTACCTCTATAGAAAATGTTGAAAATGTCCTCCATCCTGCATAAGGCACAACTCAACACGTCGTACTGGCCACTCGTTGGAGGACTCTGTTGTCAATAGCTTGAATCTCCTTTGTGATGTGCTTCAGATCGTCCAATGTCTGGGGACGTGTGGCGTAAACTCTATATTTTAATTAACCCCATAGAAAGAACTCCAGCGATGTCAAATCCGGAGATCTCGGTGGCCACAGGTTCTTGGAAAGTATCCGCTCGTCAAAGAAACTTGCAATTAAGTTCATGGATTCATTTGATGTATGGCATGTAGCGCCATCTTGCTGAAAATATTCTTGACTCAGCTCTACACCGTACTGCATTTTCACGTTGACTACAAGAACGAAATGTCGAAACAGCTGCCAACAATGCAATTAGGAATAAAACATAAACATCTGAGCATCTAGTGACAAGGAATCGAAACTCCAGAACATTCTGCTTAATTTGGCGCTATAATTGGGTCATTGAATGAATTTCCAACGGAATGATTATAGAAAAAAGTGTGTCAGCTCTACATAAATCACTCTGTATAAATGGGATGCTGAGGACCACAGCAGTTGAAGTGCGTCCAGAAATAAAACTTTATTTACATTTCTATGGATTAGTTTTAAAAATTAAATAATGTAGTTATGTGCTCTCTTTGCAGTTTTTTTTTTTTCCAGTTTTTGATGTACCAAATTTGAGAAGATACTATCCACTTAAGACAATTTCAAACATCAAATTTGTTTCAAAGATACTAAGGAATGTAATTTTAAAAATAGTAAGTACATTTGACTCAATATTTGTAGATCAAGTCCATTTAGCTAATTAAATGGAACAAATTAATTAATATACGTATAGAATGAAAACACATATTAGAATGACACTTGATTTTTGTTTTCGGCAATGTCTGCACAAAGACTAGAACTGTAGTTTTATTGCTTCAGAAAATAAGTTTTTCATTTTTACTTTCTCTACACGTGCAATGTATATAGTGTATAGGGAAGATATTGTATTGCACCGAAAATTCAATACTGAAAGTTTACCAGAAATATATGTTTTGAAGTCCCCCGCGAACAAAAAAAAACATTTTTAGAAAAATGTCCGCGTGTGTGTCTGAGGACAGCATAGCTAACAAAGACCATTAAATACCAAAGTTGGTATTTAGCTTTGGCATCTGCGAAGGATGTGACACAAATATTTCAAGGACATCCCCTTACTCTAAGTTAACTTTTACATGGAATAAGTTTTGAAAATTTTGATTTTATCAAAAACCGCTCTATTGATTTTGATTAAAATGCCTTATATAAAGCTATTTACATCGAAAATAAAATATATATATGTATATTGAATTTTCTGGGTTCTAAGACCTCTTTATTCTGCATAAGGTTTACCGAATTTTGATTAATGGTTAAACTGTAAGGGATAGAGAAAAACTTAATTCACAAATAATATAGATCTGGTTAAAGCACATCATTTGTGAGATATATGTTTTTCTGATCGATTAGATCGTTTACGAGATATTCTTTATTATGGGTTATCTAATTTTTACTTTCTCTATAGGCACTATGTACATAGTGTATAGAGAATGTATTGCACTCCACCAAAAAATTCGATACCGAGATTTCACCGGAAATATATGTTTTAGGGTACCCTATATCTAAAAAATCTGATGTGTACCATTCACATGACTTTCTCTTTATCCCTGCAACAAATTCTTAAAAAGCTTGTACTTCTATATACTGTATGCTCATCAGAAAAAATTAGCAGAAATAGTCTTATTTCTTGCTTTATTGTAAGTAGAACCAAAATAAGGGAGTACCATAGGTTAAAGTGAAAGCCAAAAGCTGGTTGCTATGTGACTGATGTTCCTTTATTTGTATGGACAGGAGTTGACATACTCCTGTATGAGAAAAGTATGTTTTTCAAAGCTGAAACCAAGAAAAAGGAATATCCCAAAAACGATCAACTGCACGAAAAAAATGTATATAGCATAAATTGTGTGTTTTAATGTGCTCTACATTTTTTGTGTGTTAAGTTTTTGTCCATCTCTTACGGTTTAGTAATTATGAAAAATTCATCCAGAATAAAGTAGTCTTCAGAGGCTATTCCCAGAAAATTCAAAATATACATTTTATTTGTCAGGTAAATAACTTTAGTATACGAAATTTTAATCAAAATCGTTAGAGTCATTTTTGAGAAAATCGAAATTTTAAAAAAAAGTTCCATGTAAAGGGTAGTTTGGGGTGGAGGGATTTTTCTCAAAATCTTCGTGTCGCATCCCTGGAAGATACTAAACTTAAATACCAAGTTATCATCTTCCTTATGGGGAAATGTCATTAGAAATCTAGTTCCTAGACTATATTGCTGTATATCGACAGTAAAATATGAACCACTGGAACCACCTAACTTTGAATGGAAAACCAGGCCATAGAGCTCCACCACTACTATGCTGTTTACAACGCAATAGATGCCGGAGAGGCCATATTGAAGTACTCTCGATCATCCATCAAGATCAATTCAACCGCACAAATCCTTTTTTTAAAGCGGCTGGAATATCCAACCCCGAGATTCTGCAGCACTTGTTCTGCATTATAAATAACCCTCTTTCAAGTATTTCAATGCTAAAGTAAGTGGTTTTAATTATCCAAATTAAAACTGTTAAAAACACTAAATAGATTAATGAATATTATACATATAAAACATATTTTGAAGTGGATGTGATCATTTTTAGGTTATGGCCCATTCAGTCGCCCTAATTAAAACACTTCCTTATATAGAAACGTCAACAAGATACTCCAATTTGCGACTTATAGAAACACACAATTAATTTGCCAACCCAAATTCTTTGACGAAATCCAGGAGTGGAACGTAAATTTTGTATTTTCCACGTACTTACAGCAAACCAGATAGGAATTTTATACCTTCTGAACCCAAAATTCAAACTGTAAAAAATCGAAAGTACATTAAAATCTGTTGTGTTTTATTCACATGACTTTCTCTAAATCTATGCAACAAATTATTATTAAAAAGCTTATTCTTCTATTTACTTCACTCTAATTGAGAGCAAATTGGCAGTAAAAGTCTTATTACCTGCCTCCTCGTGAGTAGAAGGGAAATAAAGGAATAGCATCTGCTAAATCGATAGTCAATTTTTTTTTAAAAGCTGGTGGCAAGTTTATTGAAGTACCTTTGTTTGTACAGACAGGAATTGATAAAATCCCGAATGAGAACCGTATAAGTATTTTAAAGGTGAAATTAATAATTAGGAATATAAAAAACGATCCACTCCCCGAAAATAATATATATAACATAAATTGTGTGTGTTAGTCAACTCTATATTTTATGTATGGAAAGTTTTTGTGTATCTCTTACGGCTTAACAGACATGCAAACTTCCGCAAAATTCATCCATAATAAACATGTCTTCAGAGACTTTTCCCAGAAAACAGCAGATATACATTTTATTTGTCACATAAATATCTTAAATATTCGATCTTTTAATCAAATTCGTTAGAGATTTTTTGTAAAAATTCATAATTCTCGAAAAAAATGCCATGTAAAGGGTAATTTGGGGTCGGGGGATTTTTATCAAATCTTTGTGTCGCATCCCTTGAAGATGTTTAAATACCAAGTTTGGTATTTTACCTACTTTTCGTTTTTGAGTTATCGTGTTCGCAGACCATGGCCACACGGACCATTTTCTGAAAATGCGTTCTTTTGGATACAGGGGACCCTAAAACATATATTTCCGAAGAAATCTAGGTAGCAAATTTTAAGGTGGACTGCAATACCTTCTCTACACACTATGTACATAATATGTATAGAGAAAGTAAAAACGGAAAACCTGTAAACAACTAAAAACAGTTTGTATTAGCCAAATGACAAGCTACTAGATTTGAATCTAATAAACCAGTAAGCAGCAAATGCTAATGCAGTCTGTTTTCGTTTGAATGTAATATTTAAATACCAACCTTAGACATCAGAATTTTGGCAATGAACATCTGCTTCTCTTACCTGTTGAAGGAAAAAGGGATTTAGTTACTGGATACACGAACACAACATATACACACACCATCTATAGCTTAGCAGTTCTCACATAATAGTTTATCTTCTAAGTGACTTAAATAGACTATTGTAAGTGACTTAAATAGATGGGATGTTTAATTCTCATGAGCAATATATAGTCTAATAAGCCACGTTACTTTCTCTACACGTACTATTTACATAGAGAAGGCACTGTAACGCAACCCAAAACTTCGATACCGCAAATACATGTTTTGGGTCCCCCTGAATCTAAAAATAGCATTTCTAGAAAAAGGTCCTTGTGTATGCGTGTGTATATGTCTGTGTGTGTATCTGTGGACAGCATAGCTCAAAAACGAAAAGATCGTTAAACACCAAACTTGGTACTTAAGTTTGATATCTTGCAAGGATGCGACACGAAGATTTTCAAGAAAATCCTCCCACCACCAACTACCCTTAACATGGAACTTTTTGGAATTTTTTTTATTAAAATGTCCTATATCAAAGATCTGACAAAGAATATGTATATTTTGAATTTTATGGAAGTAATCTCTGAAGACTACTTTACTCTGGATACATTTTACGGAATTTTGCATAACCGTAAGAGATAGACAAAAACTTACAGAAACACCTTTACGTGGAACTTTTTTCGAAAATTTTGATTTTCTCAAAAATGGCTCTAACGATTTTGATTAGAATTTCGGATATTAAACATATTTACCTGACAAATGAAATGTATATCTTGAATTTTCTGGGAATAGCCTCTGAAGAGTGGTTTATTCTGGATGAATTTTACAAAATTTTGAATGACTGCTAAACCGTAAGAAATGGACAAAAACTTACTACACAAAAAGTGTAGAGCACTTTAAAACACACAATTTATGTTATACACATTTTTTTCGTGGAGTTCGTCGTTTTTGTGACATTCCTTATTTTTGGTTACTGCTATGAAAAACGTATACTTTCCTCATACAGGAACTTGTCAACTCCTATCCATACAAACAAAGGAACGTCATTGCCATAGCAACCAGCTTTTGACTATCACTTTAACCTACGGTTGTCCCTTATTTCGCTTCTACTTACAAGGAAGCGAGTAATAAGACTATTTCTGCTAATTTTTTCTGTATATCATTAAGTAAATAGAAGTATAAGCTTTTTAAGAATTATTTGTTGCAGGGATATGGAGAAAGTCATGTGAATGGTACACATGAGATTTTTTAGAGATATTACCCGATCATGCTATTTTGTGCAACAGAACCATGATAATAATTCATAATAATAGTATATAGTAGTAATAATAGAATAGTTTAATCCCACATGTTTGGGTATAAGCATTTCACAGTTCTGATCTTGTTCCATGTTTCAACTAGTTTTTCAGTGTTCATCAGTAAAATGAATGTTTATTCTAGTAGAAACAGTTTCTATTCCACAAAAAAGTCTCTCGAATTACCTCGTATTCCATTTTGCAGAGCCTGAGTGTGTCACCGTTCGTCTGTAATTTTGTAATAAAAGACTGGTATCAGGCCGTGAATGAAAATGGATCTGAGATTAAGCGTTGGTTTACTCTTCTCTTTTGAAAGCACATTCACATCTTTTCACTCCTGTGTGGACCCGAGCGACCGCAGTTCTGATAATATCCCTTGAACATGTGTTAATGAGAGAGCGAGAACAAAAGACTGGCGGATCGTTTCACTGGCTTGGACATCGTAAAAATTTACTGCCGCAGCTCCCGATGAAAAGCTAACGTAAAAAGTGTTGATGATCTTTGATGGCGGACATTAGCCAGATAATCTGGTCAGGATTCGTTCTATCGACCTCTAGCGTTAACGCAAAACCAAATGTAGATAACGATGTGAACATACGAGTCACCAGATTTATTCTTATCGCTTGGAATAAAACTGTCAAAAGAGGTTCTTCATATAAAGTTTTGAAAATTAAATTAATACTATTATATTTGTTATGGAACTTGGTTCGTAAATACAGCCTAACCGGCAACGTCACAATGTTGTGTTCCATTCACATGACACTATCTACATTCCTGCAATAAAACATTATTAAAAAGCTTATGCTTCTATTTACATCATGCTAATAGAAAAAGAATTAGCAGAAATAGTCATATTACTTGCTTCCTTGTAAGTAGAAGCGAAATAAGGGAGTACCATTGGTTAAAGTGATAGTCAAAAGCTGGTTGTTATGTGACTGAGGTTCCTTTCTATGGACAGGAGCAGACAAAGCCCTGTGTGAGAAAAGTATAATTTTTTAAAGCTGAATCCAAAAGCAAGGAACATCTCAAAAACGATGAGCTCCATGAAGAAAATGAATACAACATAATTTGTGTGTTTCAAAGTGCTCTACATTTTTAATTTGGTAGGTTTTTTTTACATCTGCTATGGTTTAGCAGCTGTGCAAAATTCCGTAAAGTTCGTCCAGAATAAAGTGGTCCTTAGAAGCTATTCCCAGAAAATTCAAAATATAAATTTTACTTGTCAGGGAAATATCTTTAATATACGATATTTTAATCAAAATCTTTAGAGACATTTTTTAGAAAATAAAAATTTTCGAAAAAATTTCCATGTGAAGGGTGTTTTTGGAGTGGGGAATTATCCTCAAAACCTTCGTATTACATCCCTGGAAGATACTAAACTTAAATACCGAGTTTGGTATGTTACCGACTTTTCGTCTTTGTGTCATCGTGTTCACAGACACACGGACACACACACACACACATGGACTTTTTCTCAAAATATTTCTTTTTTTTTTTTTTGGATACAGGGGACCCTAAAAATATATTTCCGGCGAAATCTCGTTATCGAATTTTTTGGTGGAGTGTGATACCTTCTCTATACACTATGTACATAGTACGTGCAGAGAAAGTAAAAATCTGATGTGTCCCATTCACATAATTTTCTCTACATCTCTGCAACAAATTATTGTTAAAATGTCTCATCTTTTCGGTGATTAAGTTGGAAATTAGCCGTAACTGTACAAAACTTTTAGTAATAAAATGCCTTTTTTCTATGTACTTGTCTTTTATTTATAAGCTATCGGAGGTTGAAAAAAACACGGCTCTCGTAGGTCTAACAGTTTCTGAGAAAATGTTCATTATGTATCAAAAAATGTAGTTTTTAAATATCAAAAATAGAACTAAACTTTTCAACACCTTAGGAAGGATTGTCAGGGTTATGAAGAATATTTATAATATTTGAATATTTATTATATCATTACTACCATTTTCATCAGCGTCTTTCAATAAACTATTATATTCATCTCAATATTTATGCAGTTTCTTTTTAGAGGAACTGCTACACTTCACTTCATCACTGTTACTGTTACCACATCACTGTTTATTTCAACATTTACATGTGGATCTGTAATATCAACATTATTGGCAGTGATATCTTTTGGTTTTCCAACATTCTTTCGCTTTCTGAAAACCATATTACTGCGTCGTGGCATGCAAACAAATTGAAATAGCAGCCAAACACAACAACAGAATATTCAGAATCACACCATTAATAAACAAAGATGTTTACACAAAACAAAATGGCAAGGTTAGATTGTCATAATAAATCAGTATTACCAAAAATAAGTATGGCCATTTCAAAAATTTCCCACAACACTTCCTTCCTAAATGAAATGGGAACTTTAAATATACCAATTCCGTTCAAAGCAAAAACAAATGTCAATAAATTGACCCAACACGCCCACTAAATGCAGCCCCTCGTAAATACTCTATAAAAATAGTGACATCAAAACACAAATTTAAGCACTTTACTGAGAAAATTCTCTAATATTTTTGCATATAAAAACAAAAAAAGTTATTTTTACTCATATTTGCCTTTCCGGGTCCTCATAACGCCCGAGCCAGCTTTTTAACCAACTTAACCTTTCTATCGCTTCACCTCTACCTATAAGGAGCTAATAATAAGACAAGTTTGTGGTATAGTTTACCTTGATAAGTCCGATGTAGACAAAAGAATAATCTGTTTTACTTTCCCTATACGTACTATCTACATAGAGGTATTGCATTCCACCCAAAAACTCTACACCGAAATTTCACCAGAAATAAAAGTTTTAGGGTCCACTGTATAAAACAAACATTTTTGGAAAAAGGCCCGAGTGTGCGTGAACAATATAACTCAAAAACTAAGAGTTCGTAGAAGACCAAACATGGTGTTTGAGTTTGATATATTGCAAGAATTTGACACCAAGATTTAGAGGTAAATCCTACACCAAAAATAGTGAGTTATATTAAAATACCATATATTAACGATACTTATATAAGAAATAAAATATATATCTTGAATTTTCTGGAAATAGTCTGATGTCTTTTTTCGGGATGAATTTAGCCAAGTTTGTATTACTAATAAACTATAATGGTGGACCAAACTTACTACACAAGAAATGTAGATCTCGTTAAACCACACAATTTATGTCATATACATTTTTTCAAGAAGTTTACCATTTTTGAAATACACCTAGTTATAGGTTTTTATTTTAAAATATCTAAAACTTTTCACATAGCGGAACATATCAGCTTCTTACAATGCAAAGAAACAAATTCCAACCACATGGTAACCAGTTTTTAAATAAAATTTACTATCATTTTAGCCTAGTGTATTCAAGTATTTCCTTTCCACTTAAAGAAAGCTAACGTTTAACTCGATTAGCACGAAGTAGAGGTATAAGTTTTTTAACAATACTATGTTACAGAGATGTAGAGAAAGTTGTGTGAATGGAACAGATCAGGCTTTTAAGAATAGAGTGTTCGTAGAACAGATGGTCAAAGTCCTGTGAATGGAACACATTTGACTTTTAAACTCTCAATGTCATCCGCAGAAAGTTATGTTACCGACTCTGCTTCGCTACTTAAAAAGGTTTTTGTTTTAAGGATTTGTGCCAGTAATGATGCTCTGAAGGAATCTATTTCAAGCTAGACACTGTATCATTAAATTTATACGCTTTGGTGTTCTCAGGAAAAGGTGTTATAAAGGTATCATGTTTATATTTAAAGCAATTCCATGTCTGTCTATTAAAAAAAAATATTATCTGTTCCATTCAAATGACTTTCTCTATATCACGGCACATTCTATTTACTTCATCTAATGTAGAAAAAATTAGCAGAAATAGTCTTATTACTTGCTTCCTTGTAAGTAGAAGCGAAATAAGGGAGTACCATAGGTTAAAGTTATAGTCAAAAGCTGCTTGCTCTGTCACTGAAGTGCCTTTGTTTCTATGGACGCGAATTCACAAAGTCCTGTATAAGAAAAGTATAAGTCTTTATAGCTAAAAAACAAGGAATATCTCAAAAACTATCAACTCCACGAAAAGAAAAAGTATATAACAAAAATTGTCTGTTTTAAGGTGCTCTACATTTATTGTGGTAAGTTTTTGTCCATCTCTTACGGTATAGCAGTTATGGAAGCTTCCGTAAAATTGACCGAGACTAAAGTAGTCTTCAGAGGCTATTCCCAGAAAATTCAAAATATACATCGTATTTGTCATGTAAACATCTTTAATATACGATATGTTAATCAAAATCGTTAGAAAATCAAAATTTTGAAAAATGTTCCATGTAAAGGGTAGTTTGGGGTGGGGGATTTTTCTCAAAATCTTCGTGTCGCATCCCTGGAAGATACTAAACTTAAATACCAAGTTTGGTATTTTACCGCATTTTCGTTTTTGAGTTATCGTGTTCACAGACACTTGGACACACACACACACAGACATTTTTCTGAAAATACTTTTTTTTTTTGGATATTGGGGACCCTAAAACATATATTTCCGGTGATATCTCGGTATCAAATTTTTTGGTGGAGTACAACACTTTCTCTATACACTATGTACATAGCACGTACAGAGAAAGTAATAAGAATTTTATGAATCTTATAGTCCTAAAATAATTCTTTAAAACATCAAGCGGTTTATTTTGAAACATAACAATTCTTATTTTCCCTATACGTACTGCATACCTAGTGTATTGAGAAGGTATTTTATTGCACCCAAAAATTCGATACCGATATTTCACCGGAAATATATGTTTTGAGAACTCCTGAATAAAATAAATTAAAAACATTTCCGTGTATCTGTCTATGCGTGCGTGTGCGCGTGTGTGTGTGTGTGTGTGTGTGTGTGTGTGGGCAGCATAGCTTAAAAACGCAAAGACCGTTAAATATCAAACTTGGTATTTAAGTTTAGTATCGTCCAAGGATGCGACACGAAGATTTTAAAAAGAAATCACCCTACCCCAGAGTACTCTTTACATGGAAAAAAATTCGAAAATATGGCTGTAGTGATTTTGATTAAAATATCGTATACTAAATGTATTTACCTGACAAATAAAATGTATATCTTGAATTTTCTGGGAATAGCCTCCGAAGACTACTTAATTCTCAATGAGTTTAACAGAATTTTGCATAACTGCTAAAGCGTAAGAGATGGACGAAAACTGAAACCACAAAAAATGTGGAGCACGTTAAAACACACAATTTATATTATATACATTTTTTTTTCTTGGAGTTGATCATTTTTGAGATATTCCTTGTTTTTGGTTTCAGCTTTGGAAAACACTTTTCTCATACGGGAATTTTTCAACTCCTGTCCATACAAACAAAGGAGTTTCAGTCACATAGCAACCAGGTTTTGACTATCACTTTAACCTATGGTACTCCCTTATTTCGCTTCTACTTACAAGGAAGCAAGTAATAAGACTTTTTTGTTAATTTTTTCTGGATTAGAAGAAGTAAGTAGAATAATTTCTTGCAGAGAAAGAAGTCATGTGCGGTTATGAGGGTTGGAGAGGTGGAAAACACCGTCACAGTCATGCTTCACTGCCTATTACTTTCTCAGTATTACTTGTGATTGCGTTGTTACAAGTTGTGGTCGTTCTTTGGCAGTGAAATTAGGAAAATATGATTATCTCTTTCACCGTTCTTGCTTCACTGGCTTTCCTATTGTTCCAAGCGGGTGTTGGGAAACGATGGAAAGCTTTGCAATTTGAGTTTGAGATTAAGCAGTTAAGGATTTCCAAGTGTCGTGTGGAGTAATTTGCTGTTTCTTTTTAATTACCATTTTTAAGTTAAAGCGAATGCACAGTAATATGTTAAGCATGTTTAAGATATTAAATTAATATATTCTAAATGTGAATATATAATATCATTTTCACCAGTAGCATGTAAGACAGGAGTTTATAATTTGCCATTCAGATATGACATTTCAAAATATTTCTCCTTGTGGTTTTTCGGGAAAAACACGCGTCAGTTGGAGAATTTAGTGTCGTGCTGTAATGTTTCCATGGTAGGCCAGGGGTCAGAGGAACAGGAGGAGTCCTCGGTTAAATCCCGAAAATGACATTTTTACTTTCTCTACACATACTGCGTACTTAGAGTATAGAGAAGGTATTGCACACCACCCAAAAATTCAATACCGAGTTTTCACCAGAAATATATGTTTTAGGGTAACCTGTATTCAAAAAAGCATTTTCAAAAAAAGCACCGTGTTTGTGTCCGTGTGACTGTGAACACGATAACTCCAAAGCGAAAAGTCGGTAAAATACCAAACTTAACATTTAAGTTAAGTATCTTCCATGGATGCGACACGAAGATTTTGAGAAACCCCTACCCTGAACTACACTTTACATGGAACTTTATCGAAAATTTTGATTTTTCAAAAATGACTAACGATTTTGATTAAAATATCACATTTTAAAGACATTCACCTAGCAAATAAAATGTATATCTGTAATTTTTTGGGAATAGCCTCTGAAAACTACTTTATTCTGAATGAATTTTATGGAATTCTGCTTAAATACTAAACCGTAAGAGATGGAAAAAACTTACAACACAGAAAATGTAGAGTACTTAAAACACACACAATTTATGTTATATGCATTTTTTCATGGAGTTGATGCTTGTTTTTGTTTTTTTTTAGCTTTAAAAAGCTCATACAATTATCATACCGGAATTTGTCAACTCCTGTCCATAAAAACAAAGGAACTTCGGTCACATAGCAACCAGCTTTTGACTGTCACTTTAACCTATGGTACTTCCTTATCTCGCTTCTACTTACAAGGAAGCAAGTACTAAGACCATTTCTACTACTTTTTTTCTCGATTAGCACGGAGTAAATAGAAGCATACAATAATTTGAGGTAGAGAAAGTGATTTGAATGGAACACATCACATTTTTCCTATCTCTAACGCAAATGCACAACATACAAAGTAGATAGAACATGTAGTGTATGCCAGCGGACATTCGTATATGATATTAAATGCTCTGAATCCAAAAGGAGCATTTTTAGAAAAAAGGCAATATGTCTGTGTCTGTGTATGAAAACATCATAGCCCCAAAACAAAAAAAACGTTAAATACCCAATTTGGTATTGAAGTTATTATCTCATAAGAATGCAAAAGGGAAATTTTCAAGCAAATTCTCCCGCCCAAAAGTAACCATTACAGTGAAACATTTTTGAAAATTTAGTTTTTCTCTAAAATGGCTGTAATGATTTTTATTGAAATACCGTATATTGACCTATTTACATCATAAATAAAATGCATATCTTAATTTTCTGGGAATAGCTTCTGAAGAGCTGTTTTTCCGGATGAATTTTGTGAACTTTGCATACCTTCCGCTTTAAGTACTTATGGCACCGCAGGTGGTGACACTGACAATACATGAATGAAATGCGATGGAGGGGTAAACCGAGGTACCCGGAGAAATCCCGCCCCAGCGCCACTTTGTCCACCAAAATCTCACCACGGCCGTCTAGGTGAGGGGCAAGTGGTTTAACCACTCGGCCACGGCGCGGCCGCTATTTTTTTTTTTTTTTTTTTTTTTTTGCTTAACTGTTAAACAAAACCTTACCACACCAAAAATGCAGATAATTAAAACGCCTAATTTTTAATATACATTTTTTCTTGGAGTTGACCGTTATGGAGATAGAATTCGCTTTGTTTTAGTTTTAAAATATTTAAACATTTCTTTTGCGGGTACTTTTCATATCCTTAGCCTAGTGTATTCACTTATTTTCCTTTTACTTACAAGTAATCAAGTAATAAGGAGAATTTGTGGTAATGTTTATCTCGATTAGCAAGAAGTAAATAGAGGAATAAGCTTTTTAGGAGTAAATTGTTACGGATCTGTTGAGAAAGTCATGTGAAAGTCACGCGAGATGTTTTTGTCATATTTAAAGACCCTTTAAGTACTTGAGTGACAAGAGAAGCTAATTTCTTCCAGTACATTTGAATGCTGTTTTGCTGTACACATCTACATAATGCGTTCTCATCAGGAAGCGAGTGCAGTAGCCTTAAACTGCATTGCTGTGATGTTTCAGGCTGTTGGGTATAATTCCATGAGAGAGGGCGCGCGCGCCTGCACTTCACACTGCAACCCGCAACACCAACCGCACTGCATACGGAATACTATTTCAAACAGTGCAACAGGTTCGCTCGTCTCATTACCTTCACTAGCTCACGAGTCTCGTCACGAGTTAACAAGTTTTACAAGCGTCGAGGGGTTCAAACCAGTGACCCGCTGCGTTCCTCACTCTGTTTCAACCTGCACCTGCGCAGTGCGGTACATCTATGCCAGGTGTCACGATTTCGCTTGATTTTGTGCTACACTTGCTCCGTGCACATGACTTTCTCTACATCTCTGCAACAAATTATTGTTAAAAAGCTTGTGATGTTATTTACTTCATCTAATCGAAAAAATATTAGCGGAAATAGTCTTACTATGTGCTTACTTGTAAGAGCAACAGATAGTCAAAAGCTGGTTGCTATGTGACTGCAGTTCCTTTTTTTGTATGGACTCGAGTTGACAAATTCCTGTATGAAAAAATTATGTTTTACCAAGCTAAAACCATAAACAAGGAATATCTAAAAATCGATCAACTCCACGAAAAAAATGTATACTATATAAATTGTCTGGTTTAACATGCTATACATTTTCGGTGTGGTAAGTTTTTGTCCAACTCTTTATAATTTAGCAGTTACGCAAAATTCCGTAAAATAAGTACTCTTCAGAGGATATTCCCAGACAATTCAAGATATACATTTTATTTGTCAAGTAAATATTTTTAATATACAGTATTTTAATGAAAATCGTTACAGCCATTTCATAAAAATCAAACATCTTTTCAAAAAGTTCCATGTGAAGGGTAGTTGGGGTTGGGAGGATTTTCATGAAAATCTTCGTGTCGCATCCTTGGAAGATACTGAACTTAAATACCAAGTTTGGTATTTAACGGACTTTTCCATTTTGAGCTCAGCTGCCCACAGGCACTCACGCACGCATGCACACACACACGGAAAATTTTCTAAAATGCTTCTTTTTTTTTTTTTTTCTTTTTGTATTCAGGGGTCCTAAAACATGTATTTCCGGTGAAATCTCTAATCGAATTTTTGGGTGCATTTCAATACCTTCTCTATACGCTATGAACATAGTACGTGTAGAGAATGTAAAAAATACCGAGTGATACAAAAGTCCGTTGACGAATGAAGAAAACTTCCATTTTACTTTCTCTATACGTAATATGTCATAGTATACACAGGAGATATTGTATTGCACCAAAACATTTGATAGTGAGATTTCGCCGGAAATATATGTTTTGGGTCTCCCCTGATTCCAAAAAAAGTATTTCTGGAAAAAGGTCCGTGTGTGTGTGTCTGTGGACAGTATAGCTCAAAAACGAAAAGACCGTTAAATACTTAATTGTTGTTAAAAATTTGGTGTCTTCCAAGGATGCGACACGAAGATTTTCAAGAAAATCCCCTACCCCAACTACCCTTTACATGGACCATTTTTCGAACATTTTTATTTTCTAAAAAATGGCTCTAAAAATTTTGATTCAAATATCGTATATTAAACATATTTATCTGACAAATAAAATGTATATCTTGAATTTTCTGGGGACAGCCTTTAAAGCGTATTTTATTCTGGATGAATTTTACGGAATTTTGAATAACAGCTAATTCTTAAGAGATGGACAAAAACTTACCACACAAAAATGTAGATTACGCTAAACACACAATTATTTTATATATATTATTTTCGTGGAGTTAATCCTTTTTAAATATTCCTTGTTTTGGTTTCAGCTTTAGAAAACCTATACTTTTCTAATACAGGAATTTGTCAACTCCTGTCCATACAAACAAAGGAACATCAGTCATATAGCAACCAGCTTTTGGCTTTCAGTTTAACCTATGGTACTCCATTATTTCACTTTTACTTACAAGGAAGCAAGTATTAAGACTGTTTCTACTAATTTTTTTATAGATTTAAATGAAGTAAATAGAAGCATTATCTTTTTAAGAATAATTTGTTGCAGAGATGTAGAGAATGTCATGTGATTTGAACACATCAAGATTTGTTTCTATACGTTTCTTACTGTTTCTTTTTGCCACATTTAGCTTATATCTGAAAACTGCATGTATGGCCTGTATAGTAAGGGTTTGTGTAATAACTTTAATATTTGAAACATACCTACATTATTTATGGGCCATATAAAACCTGATGTGCTCTATCCACTTGTTTTCCCTAGCTATACCATATACAAACTACTCTTACAAAATATTATTCTGTTATCTACTTGATGCTAAACGAGATAAACACTAGCAGAAGTCGTCCTTTTACTTGCTTCCTTGTGAACAGAGGGGAAATAAGGGAGTACATTATGCTAAAGGGATGGTCAAATTTTTTAAAAGCTTTTCGCTATGTGAAATAAGTGAGGTTCAGCTCTCTTTGCATTTTGAGAAAATTTGGACATTCAAAATTGAAACCAAAAACATGAATATCTCGAAAACGATAAACTGAACAAGAAAAACGTATATAAAATAAATTATGTGTTTTAAAGAAATCTATAATGTTTGTGTTCTAAGTTTTTGTCTACTTCTTATGGTTTAACAGTTAAGCAAAATTCGCGAAACCTATCCAAAACAAAAAGGCCTTAAAAGGCTATTCCCGAAGAATTCAAAATATAACTTTTATTTGTGCTGTAACTTTTATTTGTGCTTTGATGTACTCGTACGATATTTTAATTAGAATCCCTACAGCCATTTTCTAAAAAATCAAAATTTTAAGAAATTGTTCCATGTAAAGGGTAGTTGTGGGTGGGATGATTTTGTTTAAAATCTTCGTGTCGTATCTTTGGAAGATACGGAACCTAAACATCTAGTTTTGTATTTAACGGACTTTTCGTTTTTGGGCTATGCTGCTATTTTTCTAAAGATCTTTTTTTTGGATTCAGTGGGTCCCAAAACATGTATTTCTAGTGAAATCTCTATATCGAATTTTTAGGTACAATACAGTACCTTTTCTATACACTATGTACATAGTGCACGAAGAGGATGTAATGTATTTTAAAGGACCTTACAACATATATTTTCGCTGATATTCGAAATTGAATTTTTGAGTAGAATAGAATGTCTTTTCTATTTATTTTTGTACATATGGCAGAGAAATTAAAAGTAATAAATACAAACTGCATTAGATAGTGTATCTAACGGTGTAGGATGTCTAAGAAACGCTGTACATTTGCTAAGAGCATTAGAGTGGAAGAATGACATCCTCTTTGCTAAATTTGAACTAAAAGTCTACTCGCGCTTATGCAAGTAGCAATTGACGCATCTCAGGGCGTTTTAGCGGGCCTGTGGGGCTTCATAGACCCAGACTACCTGGTGACTTCTTAAATAATAAGTCACTGGGATTTTCTTAAAGAATTGTAGTTTATTTTTAATCATTTTGTACAATTCTAAAGTGAAACTACAATCGCTCGATGCAATTTACGTGCTTTGTTGAATGCTACAAATATTTGTACGCATATAATTCTACGCGAATACATTAATTTATGCTTAATCTCCAAGTGGTCTTTTCCATGCTTGTGAGAAAGCCTCTTGCTTTTTGATAACGGGCCTCACAAGTAAGATAATCAACACGTAACTATGATATTTATTGTCGAAAAATAAAATCGCATAGAGTAAATCAAAACACTTATACGCGACGAAAGTACAAAGAATAATAAACATTTGCATCCAGCGATATCAACAAAAACATCTGAACATCAAATATTACAAAAGTGACATGAAATTCAGAAAATGTCGGTAGATTTTGAGGTTAGGATATAAACATTGCCTCAGAATTAGTTTTCAAACTTGTGGACGTTTGTGTAAATCTCCGTGACGTCACTCGTACACATATGAAAACACTTATACGTGACGAAAGCTCAAGGAATAATAAACATTTGCATCCAGCGATTTTAACTTTGGAATGCATCAGAGCAAAAACATTTGAAAGTCAAATATTACAAAGATTACATGAAAGTCACCAAATGCCGGCAGATTTTGAGGTTAGGATATAAATATTGCCTCAGAGTTAGTATTCAAACTTGTGAAAGTTTGTGTAAATCTCCGTGACGTCACATATTCCGAGTGCAGTCAGATACAATCTTCATGTAAAGCCATTATTACCTCACGATGCTGTTTCATTGACAACATAATGATGTGAATTCCTTTGTTGAGGATATCGATCTTTATTTTAAGAATATTGACCAGAGGCGACCTTTCTCCTCGCGACCAGTAGGATGTGACCGCGGGGGCTGCGACAGACCGCGTCGCGCGCATGCGCATTGCTCCACCTTAATACGATAACACTTTCTCGCTCATTTATTCAGCAAGCTATTCTTCTCGGAGCGCACAACGTAAACATGGCAAAACAAAACACGACACAACACAGGTGTTCTTGCTTCTTTGTTCTGCAGAACGCGATCTTTGCACTCCTTTAAAAACTTTTATTCTCTCTCTCGCAAAATAAATACATGGGAATTAAGAGAATGTTGCACAATGGTACTGTTCCTTTGTATGTAGATATTCCTAATTCCACTCTCTATCTCCCTCTCATTTGAAAACGTCCCAGCTTGTATAACAAATTATGTAATTTAAACAAAACACTTCAATTTAGATACTGAGGGGGTCTTAAAACTAATCTTAAGGACACGTATGATTCAAAGTTTGAAATTCCAAAGTAAATTTTTGAAATTTATGCTAAAATGTAATATAATACAAATAAATTACAGAACAAATTTAATATATTTTGCTCTAACAATTTAGAAGTTATGCTCAAATTTCTTTGTTTTGTCTCGTCACTAAAAAGTTCCTTGCGACAGTAAAATTAATATTTTGGTTTAAGAATTCAACCCTAGGCCAAAATAATCTACTTTTTGAAATTATTCTAGTATTCTGTGTGCCTTTTTACTTTCTCTACACGTACTATTTATGTACATAGTGTATAGAGAAGGTATTGTAATGCACCCAAAAATTCGATACTGAAATTTCACCGGGAATACATGTTTTAAGACACCCTGAATACAAAGAAAGCATTTTTAGAAAAGAACCGTGTGTGTGTGTGTCCGCCTGTCTGTCTGACTGTTTGTCTGTGTGTGTGTGTGTGTGTGTGTCTGTGGACAGCATAGCTCAAAAACGAAAAGGCCGTTAAACACCAAACTTGCTATTTAAGTTCAGTATCTTCAGTAGGATGCGACACGAAGGTTTTCAAGATAATCCCCCCACCCCAAACTACTCTTCACATGGAAAAATTTCGACAATTTTGATTTTCTAAAAAATTACTCTTACGATTTTCATTAAAATGTCGTATATTAAACCTGATAAATAAAATGTATATCCTGAATTTTCTGGGAATAGCCTCTGAAGACTACTTTATTCTGGATGAATTTTACGGAATTGTGTATAACTTGTAAACCGTAAAAGATATGCTAAAACTTACCACAAAAAACAGTAGAGTACATTAAAACACACAATTTAGGTTATATGCATTTTTTTTTAGTGGAGTTGATCGTTTTGTAGATATTCCATGTTTTTTTACTTCAGCCTTGAAAATATCATAATTTTCTCATACAGGAATTTGTCAACTCGTATTCATACAAACAAAGGAACTTCAGTCACATAGCAACCAGCTTTTGACTATCAGTTTAATCTATGGTACTCCATTACTTCGCTTCTATTTACAAGGCAGCGAGTAATAAGGCTATTTTTGCTAGTTTTTTCTGGATTAGCATGAAGTGAATAGAAGCACAAGCATTTTACAATCATTTGTTGCAGAGATGTGGAGAAAGTCATGTGAATGGCACACATGACATTCTTTCTTTTGGTTTGAGACTGTTTGCTCGCTAGCAGTGTAACTTGGAAGTTGTGCAGGGAAGTCTACCCAGTTGTAAGCACGGCGTGGACAGTGATAGACCGTGTGTTTCCCTCGAGGCACGGTCTCAGTATTTGCTTCGACATCCTTTGATCTTCCATTCTCTTGTCCCAATCTAACATCGACCTCTTATTTGTAATCCTACCGCAGATTCTTGGGTCTGATTCTGTCCCTTCCACAGCATATATACCTTACTCCTTGCATTAACATATAACAAACAAGAATTCTCTGCATTTTAACAAAAATCTGATTTTGTAAAGCTTATGCGTCTCTTTACTTCCTGCTATTCGAGAAACCAATAGCAGAAATAGTCTTATTACTTGCTTCCTTGTAAGTAGAAGCGAAATAAGGGAGTAGCATAGGTTAAAGTGATACTCAAAAGCTGGTTGCTATATGACTGAAGTTCCTTTGTTTGTATGGATAGGAGTTGACCAATTCCTGTATATGAAAAGTATAAGATTTTTCAAAAGCTGAAACTAAAAACAAGGAATATCTAAAAAAAAAAAGAGATCAACTCTACGAAAAAATATACATAACATAAATTGTGTAATTTTAACGTGCTCTAAATTTTCTGTGTGGAAAGTTTTTGTCCATCTCTTACGATTTAGCAGTTATGCGAAATTCCTCCAGAATAAAGTAGTCTTCAGAGACATTCCCAAAAAATTCAAGATGTACATCTTATTTGGCATGTATATATCTTAAATATCAGAGATTTGAATCAAAATCGTTAAGAGCTGTTTTTAAGAAAGTCAAAATTTTCGAAAAAAGTTCCATGTAAAGGGTAGTTGGGATGGGGGGCTTTTCTTGAAACTCTTTGTGTCGCATCCTCGGAAGATACTAAACTTAAATACCAAGTTTGGTATTCAACGGTCTTTTCGTTTTTGAGCTATGCTGGCCAAAGACACACAGACACACAGTCACGCACACACACGCACCTTATTGTAAATATGTTTCTTTTTATTCAGGGGGACCCAAGACATGTATTTCCGGTGAAATATTGGTAACACTTTTTGGATGGAATGCAACAACTTCTCTACACACCATGCACATAGTGCGTGTACAGAAAATAAAAATTGGATCTGTTGCATGAATTTGTATACTGTTTTTCAGACATACTCTTCTTATAGTTTTCGCTCCATTATGATAATCAAGCTAAACATTAAACGAAATTTTCTTATTTCTTGTTTCCTTATAAGTAGAAAGGAAATACACTAGGCTAAAGTGATAGCCAAATATTTTAAAAACTCAGTAGCTATACGAAACAAAAGGAATTCGGCTTGCTTTACAATTTATAAAACTCTAATGTGTTCCACACATATAACTTTCTCCATCTGTTCTGCAAACAAACATTCGCCTCTCACCTAGACGGCCTAGGTTCGATCCCGAGTGACTATGTGAGATTTGTCATGGACAAAGCGGCACAGGGGCAGTTTTTTCGGCAATTCCGGTTTCCCCCGCCATCGCATTCCACCGGTCCTCCATCTCTACTCCATGTAGCGTCAGTGTCATTGCCTGTGGTGCCACAAGTAGTAAAATCGGGCGTAAAACAGACACACATTGTACCTTTTTTCAAAAACTGTATTGTTTTTTCTTTGTTTTCTTGGTTTTTTTTTGTTGTTTTTTGTTTTTTTGAGTTTTGCTCATTGGACTTCAAGCTATATGGGCTTAGATCTGTGTATTCGTGTGAAAATCTATTAACCTCATTATTTCAGGATTTGACATATGAGGTGAATGCAGGGGGAAGAACTGATGCAGTGGCGATGGACTTTTCTAAAGCTTTTGATGGTGTGCTGCAAAATTTACTCATCCGAAAACTAGCAAAAATAGGAATCAATAATTGCGTAGTATTGTGGATAGAAATGTTTTTGAAAGGAAGGACACAGAGAGTTAGAGTAGGTAAAGAACTATCTCAAAAGGGTTTTGTAAGTTCGAGCGTGCCCCAAGGCTCGGTACTGGGTCCCTTACTTTTCTTATTTTCGTTAATAATATAAATATTAAATGTCAAATTGGATTGTTTGCAGACGATTATATTATTTACAATAAGATTTGAAATAGCATGCATGAGATCACCTTTCAGGATGACCTAAATGAAATAAACAAAATGACAATGCTAGGAAAAGTAATTCAATTGTTTTTAGTCGTACTAAGGGGAAAATTCTTCATAGCTATCATAAGGGCAGACCATGAATTCCACAGGTGGACAGCTGCAAATATTTGGGAGTGTGCTTGTCAAGTAATGCCGAATGGGAGGATCAGATAAACTCTACATCTAGGAAAGTGTGGAAGACATTGCATTTCCTAATGAGAATACTGAAGAAGGGGAGCGCAAAGAACAGGGAAATTGCCTACAATTCCTTAGGTTGGCCAGTTATGGGATATGGAGTAGTATGCTGGGACCATACAGGTTTAATAAAACTGATTCGCTGGAAAAGATACAGAGGTTGTTAAATTCATAAAGAGAGGTAAAGATTTTGGACTTACGAAAGGCGAAGTGAATAAATGGAAGCCGCTAAAAGTTAGGCATAAAACACATAGGTTAGTCGCACTATTTAAAGCTTATACAGGTTTAAATGCATGGGTGGACGTTAGAAAGAGGTTAGAAAACCCAACATACTAAGGACGAAACGATCATTTGTATAAAAATAAGGGTAGACGATATCGAACCGACGTAGGAAAATTTTGTTTTGTTAATAGGTCCATTGAAGACTGGAATGAATTGTCTGTAGCAGCCTTTCAGGGCTGCCCTGTGACCTTAAAGAAGTTAAGGGTTAATTTAAAGAGAATAAATGTTACTTAATTTGCGTAAAAATTGTTATTAATGATTTCAAAAACTGTATTAATGTATATTATTATTAATGAACATATTAGTAATGTATAGTATTAATGTTGAGGCTTATTAATAACTGTTTATTGACATAAGTTAATGAGTGGTTAGGCATTTAAAACAAACATGTACATGTTATATGTTAGTTGTATAACTATTTTTAATTTAATTTAAGGTTATTATTTTAAGTGAACTTTGTATATTTTACTCTGTCACGGGCAGTACACAATTGCAGAGAATAAATACATTTGCGGTGAAAACTCACTATCTAATTCTTGGGTGGAATACAATGCCTTCTTTATATAGTATATGCATAGTACGTATAGAGGAGGAAAAAAATCTGATGTGTACAATCCACATGACTTTCTGTATATATCTACAATAAATTATTGTTAAAAAACTTAGGCCTCTATTTACTTCATGCTAATCAAGAAAACATTAGCAGAAATAGCCTTATTATTTGCTTCCTTGTAAGTAGAAGTGAAATAAGGTAGTACCATAGGATAAAGTGACAGTCAAAACTGGTTGCTATGTGACTGAAGTTCCTTTGTTTGTATGGGCACGAGTTGACAAAATCCTGTATGAGAAAATTATGTTTTTTAAAGCTGAAACTTAAAAAAAAAGAAATACCTTAAAAAGGATCAACTCCACAATATATATATGACATAACTGGTGTGTTTTAACGTGCTCTACATTTTCTGTGTGGTGAGTTTTTATCCATCTCTTACGGTTTAGCAGTGATGCAAATTCCGTAAAATTCATCCAAAAAAAAAGTAGTCTTCATAGGCTATTACCAGAAAATTCAAGATGTACATTTTATTTGGCAACTAAATCTCTTAAAATTAATATATTTTAATCAAAATCGTTAGAGCCATTTTTAAGAATTTTTTTCCATGTAAAGGGTAATTTGGGGTGGGGGGTTTTCTTGAAAATCTTCGTGTCACATCCTTGGTAGATACCAAACTTAAATACCAAGTTTGGTTTTTAACGGTATTTTCATGTTTGAGCTATGCTGCCCACAGATACACACACACAGACAGACACACACGGACATTTTTCTAAAAATGCTTTGTTTGGAATCAGAGGGTCTCAAAACATATCTTAACGGTGAAACCTTGGTATGGAATTTTTGTGTACAATACAATACCTTCTTTATATACCATGTATGTGGTACTTATAGAGAAAGTAAAAATATTATTCGTTCAGGAAACTTCAAAATATGTAGAGGGTTTAGATACTAAAAGAATAAATAAAAGAAAAAAAGCAACAGAAAATTAATTAACACTGTTAACACCCACGTTTCACATGGAGGTTGTCACTTTGAGGTTATGTACATTATTAATGACATTAGCATAGCCACTGACAGGCATTTGTTCCTGGGAAAACAACGCGTGTGTGGAACCCTTTGTGGTGGTCTTCCACTTTATTAGTATAATGGAACTTCTGGAAAAATCAATATTTCCTGTACATATTACCTCGAAGTGGACTTTAATATCTCTTAAATTAATTTCCTCTCTCAATAATCTACTAATGGACATTCTAAATTAAAAAAGAAAAATTCTAATGAGTTGCATTCACATAACTTTCTCTACAAACTATTCTTACAAAGGATTGTTTGTATATCTACTTGAAGCTAATCAAGGTAAACATTAGCAGAAATTCTCTTATTAATTACTTTCTTATAAGTAGAAGGGAAACAAGGGAATACACTAGGCTGAAGCGATAATCGAAAATTTTAAAAGCTGGTTGATATGTGAAACAATTCAACTTCGGTTATTTTTGCTTGCTAGGAGTAAACAAAGGAGACGAAAATAATAGTAAATTGCCGTTTGAGAAAAGCCTAAGTTGCTTAAAGAAACTAATAACTAGAAATATCTCAAAACTGTTAACCGTACAAAAATATAAAAGTAAAAATCTCATGTGTACCATTCACATGATTTCCTCTACATTTCTGCAACAAATTATTCTTAAAAATTTTATACTATTATTTACTTCCTGTTAATCAGAAACAAATTAGCAGAATGGTCTTAATACTTGCTTCCTTATAAGTAGAACTTCCTTATAAGGGAGTACCATAGGTTAAAGTGATAGTCTAAAGCTGGTTGCTCAGTCACTGAAGTTCCTTTGTTTGTATGGACAGCAGTTGCCAAAATCGTTCATGAGAAAAGTATAAGTTTTTCATAGAAGGAACCAAAAATAAGGAATGTCTCAAAAACGATGAACTGCATTAAAAATGTTTATAACATAAATTGTGTGTTTTAACGAGCTCTACATTTTTGGTGGAGTAAGTTTTTATCCATCTCTTACGGTTTAGCAGTTATTCAAAATTCCGTAAAATTCGTCCAGTATAAAGTACTCTTCAGAGGCTGTTACCAGAAAATTCAAGATATACATTTTATTTGTTATGTAAGTAACTTTAATATACGATCGTTTAATGAAAATCATTACAGCCATTTTTGATAAAATCAAAATTTTCGAAAAAAGTTACATGTAAAGGGTAGTTGGAGGTGGAGGAATTTTTCTCAAAATCTTCGTGTCGCATCCCTGGAATATACTAAACTTAAATACCAAGTTTGGTATTTTACCGGCTTTTCGTTTTTGAGTTATCGTGTTCACAGACACGGACACACGTACACACACGCATATTTTTGTGCAAATGCTTTTTTCGGATATAGGGGACCCTGAAATATACATTTCTGGTGAAATCTCGGTATCGATTTTTTGGGTGTACATAGTACCTGTAGAGAAAGTAAAAATTAAAGCAGCTTTTGTATATTGACAGACAGCAAATAATTGCGCAATACATGGAGAAGGTTACATTGGAAGTAGTCAGTACTAAAATTAGAGTGAGGTATGATGCAATACATCTAAACATGTACCACACTCAATAGAGAGAGGCTCACATGGAACTAGGAATACAGTGGATGATAACATTTACTAATGAGAATCTTCCCCATTTGCGAGGAGGAAGAGTCATAAAAAATGTATAAATAAATAAATGCTGTGTTATTTATGGAGCTCTTTAACTACTGAGGTTCTCAGCGTCCCATTCTAAATTGGGCGTGAAAGACCGCTTAATTTTGCTCAGAGGCCTCTCTGTTAGGCTTGAAGTTCCTTTTGTGCCGTAAATTTATGACACGGGACCAACACCTTTATTTCCCTTCCGAAGGAAGCCATGATAGGGATTTTTACACCCGAAAAAATCCATTGTCCTTCGCCGGGTTTGAACCGCTACCTTATGTATATGAAGTTAGCATGGTATCCATTACACCACGAAGGGTGACGAGGAAGAGTTGTGGACTCATATCTTGGCAAGATGTAGGGGTACGGAGGAATGTAGGGAAAAATATTTACCGCGATTATTTACCACCGTGATCATGCTAGAAGCATGTTGGACGCTACTGGCATGCACGGAAGACGCGGACGGGAAAGGTAAATTTCTATTTAAGGCGACACAACTGAGATCTGAGAATCCTGTGTGTGTGTGTGTGTGTGTGTGTGTGTGTGTGTGTGTGTGCATTCTATTTCATAAGCAATGTCGTTTTTTTAAGAAAATAAATACTTGAAATGTGTTCTGCCGAGCAATTAACTAATCTTCAAAGTATACACCATTAGATTCTCTGGTCTTCAGCCATCTTTCAGCGAGGTTTATTATCCCACGATGGTACCAGTCTCTGTTTTTTTGATACGAAGAATTCGGTGAGATTCACTTGCACTGCTTCAATACTGTCAAAATTTCTTCCATGCAGAATATGGACCATGGATCAAAAAAGATGATAATCTAATGGTGCGAGATTAGAGCTGTATGTTGGGTGTGGTAGCAGTTCGATTCCTCCCAATTCTTGAATTTTTTCCATGGTTGTTCATGCAGTATGGTGTCTTGCATCGTCCTGTTGCAATATAACTCTATTTCGGTTAACTTCTCCGTCTCAAAGCTTCATGAACTCGTTCCAGTTGTTCAGAATAGAGATCTGCATCAATCGCCCGCCCGTTTGGAACAAATTCCCAGTGAATCACACCTTCAAAATTCCACCAGACCCACCGATTTTTTTTAATGATGCCTTTGGCAGATTGGCGGGAATCAAGCCACTGTTTCGAGGCATCAGGGTTTCGATACCATACCCATTTTTCATCACAAGTGACAATTCTCCTGACAAGTGTATCATCCATGGGATTACGGATAAGCTGATGACAGATATCCACTCCACGTTGAGCCTGTTGAGGTGTCAGTTCTTGAGGTACAGGTCTACAGCTTCTGTATGATTTTACAAGTGTCTTAATGTGGCGATGTATGGTATCTTTTGATGCACCAAGTTCTTCTGAAAGCCTAGGGTACCTTTTTGCGGGTTTTCTCGCAAAACTTGGCGTGTATCCTCAATATTCCATACTTTAGGTCTTCCACAACGAGGCAAATCTTTAGTATTTTCGTCTCCATTGTTGAAACGTTGGAACCATCGTTGTGCCACACGCTCACTAACGACACCTTCTCCTTCCACTTCACATATTCTTCGAGCTGTGGCAGCGGCTTTATAATCTTGTTTTCAGGAGTGCTTTAGAAGAACTCCAAAACACTAGCCATGGCATCCTGTAAATAACAATGCCAAACCAAACAATCACAATAAATATTCAAAACATCAAAATCAAAAAACCGACATTACTTATGAGACAGCCTAATATTTCTCTTATGTGTATTTGTCTACTATAATAGAATACACTAATGCATCTGAATACAGCTTATTTTGTTATGTAAGTTTAAGTTGCTGTATTTGAGTATTTTATCCCTCTATGTTGTGTTCACTCTTTTAATTTGTTATTTATATTTTTACTTTCTCTACACGTACTATGTACATAATATATAGAGAAGGCATTGTAATGCACCCAAAAATTCGATACCGAGATTTCACTAGAAATATATGTTTTGAGACCCACTGAATGAAAAAAAAAATCTGTGTGTGTGTGTGAGTGTCTGACTGTGGGCAGCATAGCTCAAAAGCGAAAACACCGTTAAATAACAAACATGGTACCCAATGATTTTCAAGAAAATCCCCCACCCCCAACTACCCTTTACATGGAAAAAATTCGAAAATGTTTATTTTCTCAAAAATAGCTTTAAAATTATTGATTAAAATCTCTTATATATAAAATATTTGCATGCAAAATAAAATGTATATCTTGAATTTTCTGGGAATAGTCTCCGAAAGCTACTTTATTCTGAATGAATTTAACGGAATTTTGCATAACTGCTAAACTGTTAGATATAGGCAAACACATACCAGATATAAAATGTAGAGCACATTAAAACAAACAATTTATGGTATATACATTTTTTTCGTAGAGTTCATCATTTTTGAGATATTCCTAATGTTTGGTTTCAGCTTTAAAAAGCTTATACTTTTCTCATACAGGAATTTGTCAACTCCTGTCCATACAAACAAAGGAACTTCAGTCACATAGCAACCAGCTTTTGACTATTACTTTATCCTATGGACTTCGTTTCTACTTACAAGGAAGCAAGTAATAAGACTATTTCTGCTGATTTTTTTTTTTTCTTGACTTGTATGAAGTAAATAGAAGCATAAGGTTTTTAACAGTAATTCATTGCAGAGATGTAGAGAAAGTCATGGGAATGGAACGCATTATATTTTATAATATTGATTACTATTTTGTGTATTGCAAAAGACGTACGATATGTGAGCCCGTGAGATCGATGAAGATGAATATATGTTAGTTTAATAAACACACTAATTCATTATTTATACTATAGCTATGTAATAGAGAAGGTTAAGATATAATATTTCTCTTTTTAACTCTCATCTGCGCTATAAGCTACTGTGTGACAGGTGGGGGGGGGGGGTAAGCGTTACTATGGAAGTAACAATCTCCAGAGACAATGCAGTGTGTTGACCACACCTCCAACTGGCCACCCTCGGCGTCCCTTTATGTGCTGCCCGCCTCTATGTCAATTAGCAGGTCCTGGTTACTGCATACCAATTCCTGAGATTATCATACGCTGTCTGTCTGACTGCAAGATAACATCTGCATATCGAGTAACTTACCTCTTAGATAACTGTGTGCATCAGGGGCTCACCGTATTGCTTTGTAACAGAATCTATCCAAAAGCCTTCAGAAAACATAAAAAAAAAAATCTGATGTGTTCTATTCACATGACTTTCTCCATATCTCTGTAAAATATTGTTAATAAACTTATTCTTTTATTTATTTAATGCTAATCGAGAAAAATTAGCAGAAACAGTCTTATTTCTTGCTTTGTTGTAAGTAGAAACGAAATAAAGGTGCACCACAGGCTAAAGTGATAATCAAAAGCTGGTTGCTAAGTGACTGAAGTTCGTTTGTTTGTATGGATACGAGTTGGCAAATTCCTGTATGAGAAAGGTATAAGTTTTTCATAGCTGAAACCAAAAACAAGGAATATCTCACAAACGAGTAACTTCACGAAGATAATACGTATATATAACATAAAGGGTGTGCTTTAACGTGTTCTACATTTTTTGTCTGGTAAGTTTTTGTTTATCTCTTACGGTGCAGCAGTTATGCAAAATGTCTGCTAATTTTTTTTCTAGCCTAGCATGAAGTAAATAAAAGCATAAGCTTTTTAAAAAAAATTTATTGCAGAGATGTAGAGAAAGTCATGTGAATGGAACACACCGAATTTTATTCATTTCTCTCTCAGTTCTTGTCCCATAATTGAAGTTTATTCTTTTTCTCGCTAGTCGTTGACCTGCAGATCTATCCAGCTGTTTATTGTGAGAAGACTGAGTAATTTAAATTTGCTGTGAAGGGGTTACCACACGTGCGTTCTAAAAATGCCTTAATTTGATACTGTATTTTCCGTGAAATGTCGGTACTGTGGGTGGAGTGCTATACCTTTTCTATCTATGTACTGTGTACTAAGAAGATAAATTAAAAAAGATCTTACATGTTTTATTCACATGACTTTCTCTGCATATCTAAAGCAAATAATTGTTATAAAGTTTATTCTTCTATTTATTTCATCATAATCAAGAAAAAAAGTTAATAAACTGCCTTATTACCATATAAGTAGAATGGAAATAAGGGAGTACATTAGGCTAAAGTGATAGTCCAAAGCTGGTTGCTCTGTGATTGAAATTCCTTTTTCTGTTTGTATGGACAGGGGTTGACAAATTTCTGTATGAGAAAAGTGCAAGTATGTTATTGCTGAAACCAATTATAAGAAATAACTCAAAAAGATCAACTCCACAAAAAATGTAACTAACATAAAGTGTGTGTTCTATCGTGATCTACATTTTTTGTGAAGTAAGGCTTTGTCTATCTCTTACGGTTTGCCAGTTACGAAAAATTCAGCAAAATTTACCCAAAAGAAACAGGTCGTTAGAACCTATTCCCAGAAAATTGAGTAAGGAAATTTTGTTTACCATAGACATATCTTTAATATACGGTATTTTAATCAAAATCGTTAAAGCCATTTTTGAGAAAATTAAAATTTTCAAATTTTGTTTCCATATAAAGTGTAGCTTGGTGTGCGAGGATTTTTCTCAAACCCTTCGAGTCACATCCGTGGAAGATAGTACACTTAAATACCAAGTTAGGTATTTTACCGACTTTTCCTTTTTGAGTTATCGTGTTTTAAAGACACATGGACACACGGACATACACGGATATTTTTCTGTAAATACGTCTTTTGGGACACAGCGACCCTAAAACGTGTATTTTCGGTGAAATCTTGCTACGAATTTTTGGATGGAATGCAATTCCTTCTCTATACACTACGTACATGGTACGTGTAGAGAAAGTAAATATATATATGAAGAAATTGTATATATATTAGTCTCATTTCTAAGCAGTAAAACTGCTATGCAACGCATTTCAGCTGGTATGATGAACACGAGTTCTGCTGTATATACCAGTACCATACCTGCTGAACAATGCCAATTGTGGTTCTCCAAACATTTGCAAGGTTTTAAATGGGAATTAAGCTAACAATGAGCAGTCCACTTCAAAAATTTAGTATGCAAAATTAGAAGCCCATTTTACCAGTGTTAATGCCCCACTACTATAAAAGCACTTCGCTAAACAAAACCCTGAAAAAACACTGGGCCCCTTAAACCTATTTTCAACGTGCAAGAGGGTGGTTCAAATAGTACTCGTGTTTAAAAATACATACATGGTACTGCTAAGGTAGGTTGGTATTATCACTGTATACTGTCTTTTGTCACACCTCGCCAAAACAAATTTTGTACAAAATTTATAGTTTGGTTTGAATTTTTCAGGCATTTTGGTTAGTCATTCAACCTGTTTCGCTAAAAAATAAAATGTGCGGTCGGTCAGCGATTTGCTTCTCTACCACTATTTCTATAGTGGTAGAGAGCGTACATATTATACTCCACTCAAAATTACGATTTCGAGATTTCACTGGAAATATAAGCTTTAAGGTCCCATGAATAATAATAACAATAATAATAACTGCCATAATAATTATAATAATAACAATAATAGTAGTAATAATATTTGTTTGATAACAATAAAACTAATAACAATAATAACAATATTTGCATTAATAATAACAATATTTGCATTAATAATAACAATATTTGCATTAATAATAATAATAATAATAATAATAATTATTAGTAGTAGTAATAATATTTGTCTGAAAATTATTATTATTATTATTATTATTATTATTATTATTATTATTATTATTATTTTCACACAAATATCCGCGTATGTCCGTGTAGGTGTGCGTGTGTGAAGAGCACAATTTAACAAGGAATATCTCGAAAACGGTTAACTGTACAAGCAAAAATATTTACATATGACATAGATTATGTAATTTAATGAGATCTACATTTTTTTGTGCAGTAAGTTTTTGTCTACGGTGGCGCCGTGAGTGAGTGGTTAGAACGCTCACCTCCCATCTAGGCGGCCCGGGTTCGAACTCAAGTGCACGCATATGGAGTTCGTGGTGGACGAAGCGGCGTCTGGATATCTTCCGGTTTTCCCCGCCAGTCATCCCACCAATTGCTCCCTCATCACCTTTCCACTCATCAATTTTGCCTGCATTTCATAACATCCACTTTCTCACGCTCATGCCTGGCTGCTGGCAACCCCTTGTAACAGGTTCTCCATTCCGCGGTTTCGTGCTGTTGGCTGCCGGACAGGCTTCTGACCCCTAGGCATTGGCTTGTAAGTCTTGGGGGGGGGGGCAGTTCTACAATTACTGGGAGGGTAAGCCGATTATGGAACGAAGCTTTCGTCTATCCCTTATGCTTTAACCATTATATAAAATGTTGCTAAAACTCATCCAGAATAAAGAGGTCTTCAAAGATTAATCCCACAAGGTTTAAAATATACATTTTATTTGTAATTTAAATAACTTTAGTATGCTTTATTTTAATACAAAGTGTTACAGCAATTTTGAAATACTTTTTTTCAGACATTATTCCATATAAAGGGTAGTCTATGCTGGGGGATATTCTTGAAAACCTTCGTGTCGCATCTTTTTTTTTTTTTTTTTTACTAATCATAAATCTAAGTCAAGTATTTAAAGGACGTTTCGTTTTTGAGCTATGCTCTCCACAGACACACACGGGCCTTTTTCGTAAATGCTTTTTTGGACTTAGGAGCCCTCAAAACAAGTATTTTCGAAGAAATTTTGGGTGCAATACAAGTTGTAAATAGTACTTGTAGAGAAAATAAAAAAGCTGATGTGTTCCATTCACATGACTTTCTCTACATCTCTGCAACAAATTATGGTTAAAAAGCTTATGCTTTTATTTATTTCATGATAATCGAGAAAAAATAGCAAAAATAGACTTATTACTTTATTCCTTGTAAGTAGAAGCGAAATATGGGAGTATCATAGGTTAAAGTGATAGTCAAAAGCTGGTTGCTATGTGACTGAAGTTCCTTTGTTTGTATGGACAGGAGTTGACAAATTCCGGAATAAGAAAAGAATAAATGTTTTAAAGTTGAAACCAATAACAAGGAACATCTAAAAACGATCAATTCCACGAAAAATGTATATGACATAAACAGTGTGTTTTATCGTGTTCTACTTGCTTGTGCCGTAAGTTTTTGGCTATCTCTTACGGTGTACTAGTTATGTAAAATTCAATACAAATCATCCAGAGTAAAGGGGTCTTTAGAGAGCTATTCTCAGAAAATGCAACATATACATTTCATTTGGCATATAAATATCTTCAAAATAATATATTTTAATTAAAATCATTAGAGCCATTTTTGAGGTAAAAAAATCGAAAATTTTTCCATGTAAAGGGTAATTTGGGGTGGGTAGATTTTTCTAAAAATCTTTGTGTTGCATTCTTGGAAGATACTTAACTTAAATACCAAGTTTGGTACTTAGCGGTCTTTTCGTTTTTGAGCTGGGCTGCACACACACAGACACACACACACACGCGCGCTCACACACACACAGCACTTTTTTTTTTTTTTTTTGGATGCAGGGGGACCCAAAATATATATTTCCGGTGAAATCTTGATATCGGATTTTTGGGTGCTATATAATACTTTTTCTATATACAATGTTCATAATACGTGTAGAGAAAGTAAAAAAATATGACAAATTATTGTTTAACGAGATCTATATTTTTTATAGTAAGTTTTTGTATATCTCTAACGGTTAACAGTTTTGCAAAATTGAATAAAAATCATTCAGGACAAAGAGGTCTTCTGAGGCCATTCCCAGAAAATTCACATTGTTTTTGTTTAATTTATATAGGTCATATCGGGGGCTTCAAATTAGAAAAAACTCGTAGTCTGGGTTTAAACCATTTTATTTCCTAAAACACGCATATATTCTCTCTCACACACACTTCCTGACTCTGTGGGGAATAGGGAATAATTCTGATTAAAGAAAAATTCCCCGCCCCAGCCGGGAGTCGAACCCGGGACTTCCGGGTGAGAAGTCAGCTCGCTGACCACTTGACCACGGAGGCAGTCAATGTTCATTTTATTTGTGAGGTAAATAAGTTTAAAATACGTTATTTTAATACAAATCGCTACAGCAATTTTTGCAAAAAAATCAAAGATTTTCAGACATTTTACCATGTAAAACTTTGTTGGATACAAATCATAAGTACCAAGTTTAGTATTTAACCGTTTAGTATTTAATTATTTTTAATTATGTTCTTCACAGACACACACGGACCTTTCTCTAAAAATGCTTTTCATGGAGTTAGACGCCTTCAAAATAAGTATTACAAATGATTTTTGGGGTGCAATCCAACACCTTCTCTGTAGAGAAAGTAAAAATTGACTTTTTTTTCTTCTAACTGGGTAGGTACTTATTGAACGGGGCTTGTAAGCGAGCGGTGGTAATCTATGTAATTGTAGTAAGGTCCATACACGCTGCCGTTGACCTGAAGAGCGCTGCCGTCCTGGTGTAATGGAGCTGAATGCGTGTCGCTGACAGAAGCAGTAGCAGTTTTCTTACCCCATAGCGACAGAGAGAACTTTTAACAACATTACACCATAACACTTATGGTCATCGGAGCGTGAAGGCGGCCACTACATGTGTTTATGGACCATCTCGTCGTTAATGCTGTCGACAAACACTCGCACAAATGAAACACTGTGTTTATGATATCGCCCGCCTCTTTTCAAATATCGCACGAAACGACAATGGCACAGAGAATCTGTTTTTAAGTATATCTTTAAAACATTTTCACAACGTAATAGGGGCAATTGTTTCCAAATGACATCAAATCTTCTTGTTTTTCTCTTTCGTGGATTACATCTCTCTGTTGTTCCAACGAGGTCTTCTGAGGAAAAACAAATAAAAAGTGTTTGTGAATATGCGCGAGGAAGATGCCTCTGGTAGCGTTTTTGGATTGGTTCTGCTGAGTTCGATTCCTGGTCATTGCAAGGCCAGCTGCAACGGTTTCTCTTACACCATCAGATTTATTTCCCGTAATTGTTCTTTCTTTTTCTTAAGAGCAGTGTAGCGTCATACAGTAGGAGCACTTTCTTTAATTTTAAAAGACTTTCAGGCCCTGCCGTATGGTATTCTTCTAAAGCCGCCTATAATAGATCGAATTGTCCCGGATTTCATCAAGAGAAGTCTTCTCAGATACACATAAACTGGTTAGAGGTCTGCTCTGTTTCGCTCTAGGAAGCCTTCTCTGAGACGCATCAAGTAGGCGAGATCTCCCCACTTCCACCAGAGGGATGCCTTCGCCGAGCTGCATCTAGTGGATCCGGATCTTCTTGGACCCACCAGAGGACTGCCTTTTCTGAGGCGTAACAATTGGGATCTTCTCTGTTCTACCAGAAGGAAGCCTTCTCTAAGCCACATGAAATGAATGGGCATCTCCTCGGTCCCGCCAGAGCTCTGAGCCACATCAGATGGCTGGAGATCTGTTCAATTTCACCAGCAAAAAGCCTTCCCTAAGCCGCATCAAATTCATTGGGATACTCTCGGTTCCAATAGAAGGAAACCTTCTCTGAGCCGCGTGAAGTGGATCGGGATCTCCTCAGTCCCAAGTAGGAAACCTTCTCTGAGTCGCATCAAGTGGATCGAGATTTCGGGTTTCCCTGAGGGAAGCTTTCCATGACATGCATCAATGACATGTCTTCTCTCATCCGCATCGAGTGGATCAAGATCTTTCCGATTTTGCCAGAGGGAACCCTTCTATAAGCAGTCCACCGGCGTGATTGGATCATCAATCTTGGATAGCTGGTGACCTCTAAGCTTCTCTTTCGGCCAGCTTATAGTCCCTTAAGATTCCTGCACTCCATCCACTTCTCCTGGTGATAGTGAGCACAGAAGAGCTGTGGTAAATCGAGTTGCGAGGATGTCGCTCCGTTCCCTGATGATAACCATATATCCTGTTATGCTCTGTAATTCCTTCACCACATCAAGCATAAAAGATCCAAGTTGACTCGGGCTGGGATGTGTCCTCTCCATTCCCTTTAATTGTTTCATATATCGGGAAATTAAACATATAGTTACAATTCTGTTAATTACTAGCATGATGTCAACCCGATTTTCGTCCCGCAGGAGTTCTTTTACATGCCAGTAAATGTACTGGTATAAGACTGTCGCGGCCGCACTATGGCCGAGAAGTTAGACCCCTCGTCACTCACTAAGGTGGCCCGGGATCGTTTCCACGCGAACGCTTTAGGATTTCTGGTGAACAAAAAGGCGCAGTAGCAGGTTGTTTCCGGGTTTTCCGGTTTACACCGCCATCGCATTCCACCGGCGCTCCATTTTCATCGCATGTATCATCAATATCATCACCTGTTTTGTCATAGTAGTAAAAGCGGGCGTTAAACATTGTCAAAAATAGAGCTGTCAGTTTTTAAAACCATCGATCTGGCTCGGATTTGAACCCGTGACCTTGGGATCAGAAGGCCAACGACTACACAACTGGGTTTCCCACACCAACGTAAACGGACTGCTAAGTTCCCGGAAGCTCCACCTGACTTTGGAAGAGAAAATTGACGGAATTTCACAAGGCAAACGTTTTGCGTTGGAGTGTACCAACACGCCCAGTACATAAACTGAATCCAGCGCACTTGCTGAGCGAATAATGATAATGAATTTGACAAGGACTTCTCGTACTACAAGGAATTCTCTTCTGTTCTAGGACCAGCCGTGTAAAGGACATCTTACATTTGGTCCTGTTCTACTTATAGATGTCGTTCGTGACTCCCAGTGTAATGGCATACTGCCCGTTAATCTTCTTACAACGGAAGCTCGCCCCAGAAGTTTCCAAGACCGCAAACTTTCTCACTGGCGCCCAGATACTTTATTCGGTTCATTATAAGGACCTGCAGTTAAAGTTGCAGGAATTATCCTCAGGTAGGTTTCATATATTAAAATTTATCTTTCTCTCAAGCCCTGCTCAGATCGCCTGCTTTACTTTTTAATTGCTGCGTCTAATGATGACTGCACTAATGCACATTTAATTACAGCATTTTCCCTTCTTCCTTATTTTGCTCTTCTTCCCTCTCACTATTTCTAGTTTTCTTTGTTTGCGTCCTGTTTCTCGTTTCCACGCTCTGTACATTTCTGTTACACGTTAACACCAGATAGGTGACGTTTGTGCGTTTTACATTTGGTGGAGGCGCCGGGTAATTGATACACTACGAAAAAAATGCTTGTTGCAAGTTAACTGAATAAACGTTGTTACTTTCTTTATTTAAACCATTTTACGTAGATATTACGTAACCAAAAAATTGTAATGAAGATTTTGATCGAAATACACGTTTTATGGTCCCCATATATCCATGTAAATAAAAACATTTTACAATAAAGTCAACTTTATGTGTGTGTATCTAAACACGATAATGTTTGTTAACACGATGACCAAAAAAAGCTGATGTAAAAATACATAATTTTCTCTACCTGCCCTACAAACATTTTACAAAAGATTATTCTCCTTTCTACACTATGCTAATCGAGATAAACATTAGCCAAATATTTTTATTCCTTAATTCATTGTAAATAGAATGGAACTAAGAGAATACACTGGTCTAAAGTGATAGTAAAATGATTTAAAAGCTATCATTATGCGAGTTTCATTGCAAATAGATTCTTTACCTGGCCAGGAGTAGAGCAAAAGAAAAACAGACACCTCGAGCCTGAGAAAAGTATAAGTATTATACAATTGAATACAATAGCAAGGAATATCTGGAAACGGTTAGCTCCACAACAAAAATGTAATGGACATATATTGTGTGTTTTGACGATATCTACATTTTTTTTTGTAGGAAGTTTTTTCTATCTCCTACGATTTATCAGTTAACTGAAATTCGGCAATATTCATCCAGAATAAAGAGACAATTCGCAGAAATATCAAGATATACATTTTGTTTGAGATGCAAATTTCCTTAATACACGGGGTTTTAACCAAAATCGTTAGAGCCATTTTGAGAAAACCAACATTTTCGAAAATGTTTCCATGTAGAGGGTAGGTTGTAGTGCATGAATTTTTTTTTCAAAATATTCTTGTCGTAACCTTTGAAGATACCAAACTTAAACACCAAGTATGGTATTTAGCGGTATTTTCGTTTTAGAGCTATGCTGTGCACGCGCACACACATACTCACATAAACACACATGGGCATTTTTCACGTGGTTTTCTCTATATCTCAGTAATATATGCATCATGCTAATCGAGATAAACATTACCAGAAATTGTCCTTATTTCTTGGTCCTTGTAAGCAGAAGGGAAAAAATCTGATGTGTTACACTCACATGGCTTTCTCTAGCTTTCTACAAACTTCATACATAATATTATTCTTCTTTCTGCACCTTGCTGATCGTGTTAATCATTAGCACAATGTTATTATTATTCAGTTCCGTATAAGCAGGAAGAAAATAACGGAATACACTAGGCTGAATCGATAGTCAAATGTTTTAAAGGCTGTCGTTATGTGATTGCCATTACAAATCGCTTCTTTTCTTGGCCAGGAGTAGAACAAAAGAAAAACGGACACTCCCGTCTGAGAAAAGTAAAAGTACTTCACAACTGAAACAGATAACAATGAATTCCTCGAAAACGGTAAGCTCCACGAAAAAATGTACATGACATAAGTTGTGTATTTTAATAAGGACTACATTTTTTGTAAGTAAGTTTTTGTCTATCTCTTACGGTTTACTAGTTATGTCAAATTAAGCAAAATTCATCCAGAATAAACAGGTATTTTAGAAGCTATTCCCAGAAAATTCAAGATATACATTTTATTTGTCAGGTAAATATCTTTAATATACGATATTTTTATCATAATCGTTAGAGTCATTTTTAAGAAAATCAAATTTTTCGAAAAAAAGTTCCATGTAAAGGGTAGTTTGCGGTGGTGGGTTTTTCTCAAAATCTTCGAGTCGCATCCCTGAAAGATACTGAACGTAAATACCAAGTTTGGTATTTTAGCTATTTTTCGTTTTTGAGTTATCGTGTTCACAGACACACGGACACACACACACACGGACCTTTTTCTAGACATGCTTTTTTTGGATTCAGGATGTCCTAAAACATGTATTTCCGGTGAAATTTCGACATCGAATTTTTGGGTGGAATACAATACATTGTAAATACGGGGCTAGAGAAAGTAAAAATACAAAATGTTCCATTCACATGACGTCGTGCTGCTGTTTGGCAACTGACCTTTTATTGAAAACATTAATTTGTTAGCTACATCATGCTAATCAAGACAATAAGCAGAATTAATCCAGATAGATAATAGTAGACATTGTCCTTATTACTAGCTCCTTGTAAGTAGAGGGGAAATATGAAAATGCACAGGCTAAAGTGATAGTATTGTGCTTTAAAAGCCGGTCAATATATGCATCAATTGAAATTCAAATCGTTTTGATTGACAAGAGTAAACAAACAAGAAACGATAAGAAATAAGTCATTCCGTTTCAAAAAATGTAATTGACTTAAAGGAGTTCAATAGTTTTAACTGTCAATATGGGTTTAATGCTTTCATCAATTAAATAAAGAATTCGAATGGAGGGTAAAGCAATAAATAACATAAATGCCAAATAAACGAATAACCCGGAATATCACGAAAACGGTTAACTTTACAAAAAAAAAAAAAAAAAAAAAAAACCGATGTGTTCCATTCACATGAGTTTCGCTATATCTCTGCAACAAATTATTCTATTTACTTCATCTAATACAGCAAAAATTAGCAGAAATAGTCTTATTACTTGCTTTCTTGTTAGTAGAAGCGAAATAAGGGGGTACCATAGGTTAAAGTGATTGTCAAAAGCTGGTTGCTCTGCGACTGAAGTTCCTTTGTTTGTATGGACACAAGTTCACAAAGTCCTATATGAGAAAAGTATAAGTCTTTATAGCTGAAAAAAACAAGGAATGTCTAAAAAACAATCAACTCCACGAAAAAAATGTATATAACATAAATTGTGTGTTTTAAGCTGCTCTACATTTGTTGTGTGTTAAGATTTTGTCCATCTCTTACAGTTTAGCAGTTATGCAAAACTCCCGTCAAATTGACCCAGATTAAAGAAGTCTTCAGAGGCTATTCCCAGAAAATTCAAAATATACATTTTATTTGTCATGTAATTATCACCAATATACGATATTTTAATAAAAATCGTTAGAGCCATTTTTTAGAAAATCTTCGAAAAAATTTTTCGAAAAAAGTTCCATGTAAAGGGTAGTTTGGGGTGGGGGATTTTTCTCATAATCTTCGTGTCGCATCCCTGGAAGATACTAAACTTAAATACCAGGTTTTGGTATTTTACCGACGTATCGTTTTTGAGTTATCGTGTTCACAGACACACTGACACACAGACACACTGACACACAGACCTTTTTCTGAAAATACTTTTTTGGATACAGGGATCCCTAAAACATATTTCCAGTGAAATCTCGGTATCGAACTTTTTGGTGGGGTGTAGAGAAAGTAAAATTGTACATAACATAGATTGTGTGTTTTAATGAAATCTACGTTTTTTGTACAGTAAGTTTGCATATCTGTTACGGTTTACCAGTTATATAAAAGTCATCCAGAGTGAAGAGGTCTTCAGAGGCTATTCCCGAAAATCAAAGGTATGCATTTTGTTTCACATAAAAATATCTTAAACATAAGGTATTTTCAATAAAATCGTTTGAGCAATTTTTGGGAATATCAACATTTTGGAAAAATGTTCCATGTAAAAGGTATTTTAGGGTTGGAAAATTTTCTTGAAAATACTCATGTTGCATGCCTATAAAATACCTAACTTATATATTAAGTTTGGTATGTAACGGACTTTTCGTTTTTGAGCTATGCTGCCCACAGATACACACAGAGACTCACACACACACACGGACATTTTTCTAAAAATGCTTCTTTTGGGTTCAGGGGGTTTCAAAACATGTAGTTCTGTTGAAATCTCGGTATCTTATTTTGGGTGAAGTACATTACCTTATCCACACACTTTGTACATAGTACGTGTAGAGAAAGTAAGAAAAAGGTCTGTGTGTTTGTGAACACCATAATTCAAAAACAAAAAGTCGGTATGTAAGTTCAGTATCTTTCTATGCTGTGGCATGAAGATTTTCAAGAAATTTTCCCCACTCCAAACTACCCTTTAAATTGAAAAATGTTCCAGAACTTTGATTTTCACAAAATGGCTCTAACGTTTTTGATGAAAATATCGTAAATTAAAGACATTTATACTAGATATAAAATGTATATCTTGATTTTTCTGGGAATAGCCTCTTAAGGAGCCAAAAATATAAATCTGGTTAAAATACACAATTTATGTCCTATACATTTTTTCCTACAATTGAACATTTTTTTTTAGGTATTCCGAATTTTTGGTTTTGGCTTTAATCTACCTAAACTTTTCTCAAACGGGAAGTCATTTTTCTTTTGATCTCTCTTTTGTTTAGTCGTATCAGACAACGAGAACAGAATTTCAATTGATTCGTATAGCGACCGGCTTTTAAAATATTTGACTGTAGGTTTATACTAGTGCATTTCCTTATTTCCCTTCTACTGACAAAGACGCGAGTAATAAAGAAAATTCTGGTAATGTTTATCTTTTGTAAGAAAAGTTGATTTATGAAACAGTTAGAAATAGTCATGTAAACGCAATACAATAAATTTTTCAGTCTAATTCTACATTATCACATGGCTTTTTGTAAAATAATAGTCTTCTTCTTCTTCTTTATTTCTTGGATTTTACCAAGCTGGGTTTCCAGTTTTGGATTGGCATAATCTTTGGTTTTTTCAGTCTTTTTTCGTCCATGGCTTTTTAATAAATGATTCGCACGCCAGAAAGAGGACTGAATATGTGATTTTATATATTTTGTTATGATTATTTAAATAACCATGTAAGTTAAAATTATGAAACGTGTCCAGCACATTACATTGTTCATAAAATTCAGCAGAGTAACTGTGCATTTTTATAATTTTAGAAATGTTACCATCTAGTTGCAGTTTCAGCAATATTGAAAACAGAAATGTTCTTGAAGAATTAGTTGAACGTAGTTTAGCTGTAATATTTCTTTACAAACCCACAGCGGCGAAGGCAATTGATCACCTAGACATTTTTCTTCAGTACATCTGCAGACGTACCAACTCTGAAAGAAAAATTCTCCCCTCAAGATATTTGCGGAATGTTTGCGCTGTGGTATCCGTCAACGTCACAGCGCCGCACTAATTAATTCACAGCGTGGACTAATTCACCTACAGACAATCAATCACACACGGAAATTCCGGTTGCCTGCACTTAATGTTGTGTGTTTACAGAGGAGGCGAGTTATTCGTAAGCCAACAGACTCTCTTTCTATTGGTGGAAACAACGCACTTACATTGATTAGCTACAGGGTTTGTTTGTGTACACTCGAATAACTTAACGGGGCTTTCGGCCGAGCTTTCTAGGGTTCAGATCAGGCTCGGTCAGGGGTAAAACTTGCAAGGTGCAGACATAAGAACGTCAAAGAAGAGAAATGGTGGTGAGTCACACATTGAGTGGTCAGTAGCCAGGGTTAGGCCATTAGACTCTCACCTAGACGGCCCGGGTTCGATCCCATGCAACGGCATGCGGGATTAGTGGTGGACAAAGCGAATTTTCCGGTTTCCCCCGCCATCTTCATCCATACATATGTATGTATTTACGAGGGCCATTTTTTCACCCTCCATTAGATTATAAATAAAACACAAGTTCATAGAAAAAAGTATTTAATTACAAAACGTTTTGTTACACTTATGGTTACTTTTCAACATAATCACCGAAAAAAGTGTGTCATTTATCGTACCTGTGCACAAGCTTTGCAATACCCGCTTAAAAAAAAATGTTGCCGCAAAGGATTTCAAATGAGCTTTGACGTTATTTTGAAGATCTTCGTTGGTTTGAAAGTGCTGCCCTCACATCCACGTCTTCAGTTCAGGGAAAAGTTGAAAGTCACTGGGTGCCAAGTCAGGACTGTACGGTGGATGATCGAAAATATCCCATTGAAACTGTTCAAGAAGATGATGGGTTGTGCCAGCAGTGTGTGGACGAGCGTTGTTTCATGGATTAACACAATTCCTGAAGTCATCATTCCTCTTCGTTCGTTTTGAATGGCTCTCCGCAAACGTCATAAAGTACGAAGATCTTCAAAACAACGCCAATGCTCATTTGAAATCATTGGCGGCGGCATTTTTTGAAGCGGGTATTGCAAAGCCTGTGCACAGGTACGATAAATGTCTAAATCTTTTCGGTGATTATGTTATGATTTTAGAAAATGTTTGCATGTAAAGGGTAGTTTGTGGTCGGGGAATTATTTTTAAAATCTTCGTTGGGAAATATCCCGTGGCAATTACGGTATAGAACTTTTTACTTTTTCTACACATATTATGTACATAGTGTATAGAGAGGGTATTGCATTCCACATAAAATTAGATACCGAGATCTCACCGGAAATAGACGTTTTAGGGTCCCCTGTAACCAAAAAAAGTATTTTCGGAAATAGATCCCTGTGTGTCTGTAGGTACGACAATTCAAAAACGAAAAATTGTTAAAATACCATACTTGGTATTTAAGTTTCGTATCTTCACGAAAGATTTGCAACACGAAGATTTTGAGAAAAAGCTCCCCACACCAAAATATCCTTTACATAGAAAAAATTTCAAAAATGTTGATTTCCTCAAAAATACCTCTAACGATTTTGATTAAATACCTGAATATTAAAATAATTTATATACAAAATAAAATGTACATATTAAATTTTCTGTGAATAGCCTCTTAAGACCTCTTTATTCTGAATGAATTTTGCTGAATTTTGCGGAACTGGTAAATCTTAAAATACCAATTTATGTCAGATAGGTTTTCTTGCGTGGAATTGACCGTTTCTGGGATATTCCTTATTATTTATGTTAGATTCAAAATTCTTCACGCGGGAGGCTGTGAACTGCTGGGCCTGCATAGAAACGGATTTTAACCACATGGCAACCAGCTTTTAAAGGATTTGACTGCCGTTGTAGCCTCGTGTATTTCCTTCTTTCCCTTCTGCTTACAAGGAAGCAAGCAATTAAGACATTTTCTGTAAATATTTATCTCGATTATCATAATGTACACAGTAGAATATACTTATTTCAATAACTTGTTACAGCGATGTAAAAAAGGGCACGTCAATGGAAAATATCTGCTGTGTTTTTAGTGCAATACTTTCCCTACCTGGCATATTCATAGTACATACGTGGAAGAGAATGTAAATAGAGGCGCCTACTCTACTTTGTTGTTCTCAATATGTATATTTACTTTCTCTACACGTACTATGTACATAGTGTGTACAGAAGGTATTGTATGGCACCCAAAAATTCGATACTGAGATTTCACCGGAGATACATGTTTTGAGACCCCCTGAATCCATAAAAAGCAGTTTTAGAAAAATGTGCGTCTGTATGTATGTTTGTGTATGTGTATCTGTGTATGTCTCTAGACAGAATAGCTCAAAAATAAAAAGACCGTTAAATACTAAACTTGGTATTTAAGTTTGGTATGTTACAAGGATACGACACGTAGATTTTCCAGTAAATCCCCCTACCCGCAACTACCCTTTACTCGAAAACATTTTCGAAAATTTTGATTTTCTCAAAAGATTTTGATTAAAAGCTCTTATATATAAGATATTTACCTGACAAATAAAATGTAAGTCTTGAATTTTCTGGGAATAATCTCTGAAGACTACTTTATTCTGGATGAATTTTACGAAAATTTGTATAACTGCTAAACTGTAAGGGATAAACAAAAACGTACCACACAAAAACTGTAGAGCACATTAAAACACACAATTTATGTTACATAAATTAACTCGTGGAGTTGATCGGTTTTGAGATATTCGTTGATTTTGGTTTCAGCTTTAAAAAAGTTTTTCTAATACAGGAATTTGTCAGCTCCTGTCCGTACAAACAAAGGAACTTCAGTCACACAGCAACCAGCTTTAGACTATCACTTTAACCTAAGGTGCTCCCTTATTTCGCTTCTACTTACAAGGAAGCTATTTCTGCAAATTTTTTGTAGATTAGCATGAAGTAAGAAGCATATCCTTTTTAACTATAATTTGTTGCGGAGATGTAGAGAAAGTCATGTGAAGGGAGCGATTACAGCACGCTCGCCAGGCTACTTGCTATAATAAGCTGGCATGTGTGTACTGGACAGACTGGCATACTGCACACAGTGCATACGACATCTTGACTCCCTTCTCACCACGGAGGCCTTTCTCTGGCATATTCACATCTGCAGCCATCGCACGTGATTCTGCAGCTTCCAAACCCGAATGTATTTCCTTATAATATTCTCTGCACATACTATGTACATAGTGTATAGAGAAGTTATTATAATGCATCCAAAAATTTGATGTCGAGGTTTCACCGGAAATACATGTTTTAGAACCCCTGAATCCAAAAAAAGCATTTTCAGAAACAGGTCCATGTGTGTGTGTGTGTGTGTCTTTAGACAGCATAACTCAAAACAAAAATGTCTGTTAAATACCAAACTTGGTATTTAAGTTTGGTATCTTTCAAGGATACGACACGAATATTTTCAAGAAAATCACCCTTTCCCATGGAAAAAATTTGAAAATGTTTGTTTTTCTTAAAAATGGCTCTACGATTTTGATTAAAATACCACATATTAAAGCCCTTTATATCACAAATAAAACGTATATCTTGAATTTTATGGGAATAGTTTAAAATACCTCTTTATTCTGGATGAATTTTGCTTCATTTGGTGTATCTAATAAACCGTAAGAGATAGACAAAAACTTACTTAACAAAAAATGTAGATATTGTTAAAATACACAAGTTTTGTCATATACAGTTTTTTTGTGGAGCTTACCGTTTTCGAAGTACTCCTTGTTATTAGTTTCAATTGTGAAGTACTTAAACTTTTCTTTTGTACTACTCTTGACCAAGCGCTTTGCAGTAACAATCGCATAACGACAGCAGCTTGACTATCACTTTAGCCTAGTGCATTCCCTTAGTTCCAGTCTACTTATAAGGAACTAAGTAATAAAATTCTGCTCGATTAGCCTGGTGTTGAAAGATGAATTGCCTTTTGTAAGAAGCTTGTTTGTAGAGTAGCTAGAGAAAGTGATGTGAGTGTAACACATCAGAGTTTATTTATATTTCCCAAATATTTATACTTTACTCAAATGATAACTATTATTCATATTTTTCATTCTGATCATGCAAAGATAACAGAATATTAGTGTTATCACAAAGCGCCTGGCTGTTAAACGACTTGTGATTACTTTAGCCTTTTTGTATCTCCAAATTCCCTTCGTACCTACAAGGAAAGATGTAAATATAGCATATGTATTAATTTTAATCTGAATTAGAATGAAGTACACTGAACAATCAGATTTAATAAAAATACTTTGGTGCAGAATGGTTATAAAAGATCATTTGAACGTAACATATCAAATGTTTTAGCCATGGAGTCTCAAAAAAGCAATTTGTGGAGAAACTTCTGTATCGATATTTTGGGTGAAATGCAATCCTTTCTGTAATTACTATACGTAAGAAAAATTAAAGTATTTGAAGCTATTGGATATAGAAACTGGAATGTACGAATCCCATCCAGAAAGTGACAGACGATTTAAATAACTAAATAATGACGAAAGTTATCAACACAAAACTTTATTTACAAAGTTACACAACCTTACTCTATTTCTCAACCTAATCTCCATTCTATAAAATATTTACTGTCGCTTCACCATCATAAAAAAACGGCCGCGCCGTGGCCTTGGATCCCAAGCGACCACATGTGAGATTTGTGGTGGACAAAGCGGTGCAGCGGCGGGTTTTCTCCGGGTTCTCCGGTTTCCCCTGCCATCGCATTCCACCGGTGCTCCATCATCATTCATGTACCACCAGTGTCATTGCCTGCGGTGCCACAAGTAGTTAAAGCGGGCGTTAAACACTACCAAAAAAAAAAAATCTGAGCCAAGATGTCACTGTCACTTTGAGGTCCTCATGGCTGGAAAATCTTTTCCACCAAAAAGTCATGTACGGTGTCCAAAGTATAACATCGGTTTTTCTGAATTCTTCTATCAACATTTGCTTTCAAATTCTCAATAACGATTGATGAATTTCCACTCCGGTTTTTTCATACACATTGATTTTCCTTAATTACTCGTAAATTACGAGCCATTTCCTCTCTGAAGTTGCAATGTCTCCATACACTTGCGCCATTTGCCTATAATTCGATTGGCTGAACATTTTGTGTATTCCAAAATCGAATACGTTCTTGGCGGTAGAAATGTATAGTATCGGAATTGAAAAATCGGTACCAGACGATACTAAATGTCTTGAAAGAATAGAGATTACGTTGAAAAATGGAGTAAGGTGCTGTACCTATGTAAATAAAGTTCTTTTTTTTTCATTTGTATAGCCCCCTTTAGCATCTAATGTCATATTGGGGGCTCTGCAAGTCTGTAGGTTCTTTACGTTGGGTTTAAATCATTCTATTTCCCTCAAACACATACACATTCACTCTCACATACATATTTCCTGACTCTGTGGGGGATAGGGAATAATTCTGGTTGAAGAAAAAATTCACCACCCCAACAGGGAATCGAACCCGGGACTTCCAAGTAAGAAAATCAGCTCGTTGACCACTCAACCACGGAGGCAGTCTTAAATAATGTTTTGTGTTGATATCTTTCGTTATTATTTAGTTATGCCAAATCATCGACACTTTATGGATGGAACTCGTGTATAACAGAAGATGATATTTTCAACTGATGAATCTTCAGTTTGAAGATCAGATGAGGTCAAACACAATACAATGTTAATAGTGTGTAGGAGTAGATGGTACATTGCATCGCATTTAGAACGCCTCTGCCTGTAATTTGAAAGGTCAATCTGGGTTTGCGTAATTTTAAAAGGTCACAAACATGCGGGGGTTAGATTAGTAGCTCTTTGTATGTCATTCCTTTACACAACAAATTATATTGTTTATGCATTTCTATTTCTCTGCAAAATAAACCAGCAATCACAGTTTCGATATTTTCATGTAATTTGATTTCGTCTATTTATTGTTTTGTTCCGGTGAATGCTTCCTTTAAGCGTAAAACTCTTTTAAGCACGTTTTATGACATTCACAGAGTTATTTACTTTCTTGTTCCATACGTACTATGGAATTCAGTTTTTACTTCTTCTACTAGTACCATGTACATAGTGTATACAGAAGGTAATAAATATATTGCACCCAAAATTTGATGTCGAGATTTCACCAGAAATACATTTTTTAAGGGTCCCTGAGGTCCAAAAAGAGCATTTTTAGAAAAAGGTTCGTGTTTGTGTCTGTGTCTGGACAGCAAAGCTCAAAAATGAAAAGACCGTAAAATGCCAAATTTGGTATTTATGTTTGATATCTTCTAAAGATGCGATGAAGATTTTCAAGAAAATCCCCCGACCCCAAACTACCCCTTATATAGAATAATTTTAATAAAAATGAATTTTATCAAAAATGACTAACGATTTTGATGAAAATGCCTTATGTTTAATTTATTTTTATGACAAACGAAATGTATATCTTGAATTTTCTAGGAATGTCTTCTGAAGACTTTTTCATTCTGCATAAATTTTACCCAGTTTTGCATAGCTTGGTATTTAAGAATGGGGGGATTTCAAGAAAATTCCCCCATCCGAAATATTCTATACCTGAAAAATGTTTCTAAATTTTTTACTTTCTCAAAGATGGATCTAATACTTTTGATTAAAATATATTAAAGGTATTAAATGACAAATAAAATGTATATCTTGAAGAGGGATAAAAATTACTACAAAACAATGTACACCCCTTTAAATCATATAATTTACCTAATTTGCTTCTTTTTTTTTGTAGAGTAGACAATTTTCAAGATATTCTTCTTAATGTTTTCAATTTTAAAACACGTAACATTTCTAAAACGGGACCATGCAAAGCAAACTGAACCTCAATTTTTTCACGTTTCGACCAGCTTTAGAAACATTTGGCAATTGCTTTGACCTAATGTATTCTCTTATTTCGCTTCTACTTACAAGGAAGCAAGTATTGAACCAATTCTGCTAGTGTTTATTTTGTATACCATAGCATAAAACAAAAGAATAAACTTTTGTAAGATTAGGTTGTATATGGAATAGCTAGAGCAAATTATGAAAATGGAAATCATCAGATTTTTTAGTTATCCTGTTCATAGGGCAAAAATATGTGATGTATTCCATTCATATGACTTTCTCTACGTACCTGTAACAAAGTATTGGTATACGCTTATTATCCACTTCATGCTAATCGAGTCTTATTACTTAGTTCCTTATAAGTAAAAGGGAACTAAGGGAATAGTGATAGTCAAATGTTTTAAAAGCTGCCGTTATGCGATTGTCATTGCAAATCACTTCTTTCCTTGGCCATGAGGAGGACAAAAGAAAAACGACCACTTCCTGTCTTAGAAAAGTTTAAGTACTTTACAATTAAAACCAATAATAAGGAATATCTCGGAAGCATTTACCTCGACAATAAAATGCAAAGGACATAAATTGTGTGTTTTGAAGAGATCTATATTTTTGTGCAGTAAGTTTCTGTCTATCTCTTATGGTTTAGCAGTTAAGCAAACTTCCACAAATTTCATCCAGAATAAAGAAAATGACTTATGTAAAGGGTAGTTTGTGTTGGATGGGTTTTTCTTGAAAATCTTCGTGCGATATCTTGGAAGATACTAAACCTAAAAGCAACTTACGTGTTTAACGATATATACGTTTTTGAGCTGTGCTGTTCACAGACATATACATATAGAGACACACACAGGACCTTTTTCTAAAAATGCTATTTTCGGACTCAGGGACCCCCAACACTTATATTTCTAGTGAAATCTCGACATAGAATTTTTGGGTGAAATACAATACCTTCTCTACACATTATGTACACAGTACGTTTAGAGAAAGTAAAAAAACGTATATGTCATAAATTGTTTTAACCAGATCTACATTTTTTGTATGGTTGGGGTTTAGATTTATTTCTTAAGGTAATGAAAATTTAACACAAGTCATCCAGAATGAAGGGGCCTTCAGGAGCTATTCCCATAAAGTTCAAGATTTGCATTTTATTTGTGATGTAAATAGCTTCAATATACAGGGTTACTACAAAAGAAATAGACAACTTCAACTGCCTGTAAAATAAAAATTGTTACAGATAGCAACCTAATTATTTTGGAGGTATGTTGAGAAACTTTCAAAGTTTTGTTTGTTACTATTGGTAACGCTGTAGTGCTTTGTTTGTTGTTGCAGAAGCTGAAATGGCGGAAAATCCTCTGGAAAAGGCATGTTGGAATTTGTTAGAATGCAATCAGCAACTGTTGTCCAACGACATTTTAGAACACGTTACCACAAAAATGAAATGATGCGCTCACAAAAACCAGCATCGTCTTCATCATGTCGCAACATGTCGATGCAAAAGTCACGCCGTATGACCTTATCTTCTTCACTCAGAAACTGCAACATCTGTAATCTGTAAGGCATCATGTGCAGTCGCTTCCGCAGGATTTTCCATACAGTTTGCTGTGGAATTTGTAATTGCATGCTTGCCCTAGATGTCGATTTCTGTGGGCTTCTTATGTAGGCAGAACGAACACGTTCAACGTTTTCTTCCGAAACTCTTGGTCTTCCCGAGCTCTTCCCTTTGCACAAACATCCCGTTGTCTCGAATTTTCTATACCAGTCGTAGATTGACTGTCTAGTCGGTGGCGTTTTGTGGTAACGTGTTCTAAAATGTCGTTGGACAACAGTTGCTGATTGCGTTCTAGCAAATTCCAACATGCAATATGCCTTTTCCACAGGATTTTCCGCCATTTCAGCTTCTGCAACAACAAACAAAACACTACATCGTTACCAATAGCAACAAACGAAATTTGAGCGTTTCTCAACATACCTCCAAAATATTTAGGTTGCTATCTCTAATAGTTTTTGTTTTATAGGCAGTTGAAGTTGTCTATTTCTTTTGTAGTAACCCTGTATTATATGCTAATCATAAGTGTTGAGGAAATTTTTAAGGAAACCAAAATGTTTCCATGTAAAGGGTAGTTGGGGGCGTGGTGATTTTTTTGGAAAATTTCGTGTCGTATGCCTGGGAGACACCAAACTGGAATACCTAGTTTGGTATTTAACGGACCTTTTTTTTAGCTATGCTTTCCAGACACACATGTATCTTTTTCTAAAATACTATTTTCTTACTCAGGGCATCACAAAACATATATTTCTAGTGCAATTTCGACAGAGAATTTTTGGATTGAAAACAATACCATCACTACCTACTATGTACATTAAACATATGGGCTAGGGAAAGTAAAAATGCTTTTTTAATTTCTCTATACGTACAATGTACATAGTGTATAGAGAAGATATTGCATTCCATCCAAAAATTCGATACCGAGATACCCCTGAATCCAAAAAAAAAAAAAAGCATTTTCAGAAAAAGTTCAATGTATGTGCGTCTGTGTGTGTCTGTGGATAGCATAACTCAAAAACAAAAAGACCGTTCAATACCAAACTTGGTATTTAAGTTTGGTACCTTCTAAGGTTGCGACACGAAGATTTTCAATAAAATCCCCCACCTCCAACTATCCTTTTTATGGAAGTTTCTTCAAAAATTTTGATTTTCTTAAAAATGGTTCTAACGACTTTGAATAAAATATCGTATATTCAAAATATTTACCTAACAAATAAAATGTATATCTTGAATATTCTGGGAATAGTCTCTGAAGGTTACTTTATTCTAGATCAAGTTTACGGAATTTTACATAGCTGCCAAACCGTAAGAGATGGACAAAAATTACTACACAAATAATGTAGAGCACGTTAAAACACAATTTATGCCATACACTTTGTTTCGTGGAGTCGATATATTTTTCAATATTCCTTGTTTTTGGTTTTGGAAAACTTTCTTTTCTCATACGGGGATCTGTTAACTCCTGGCCACACAAACAAAGGAACTTCAGTCACATAGCAACCAGCTTTTGACTATCACTTTAACCTATGGTACTCCCTTATTTCGCTTCTACTTACAAGGAAGCAAGTAATAAGACTATTTCTGATAATTTTTTCTCAATTAGCATGAAGTAAATAGAAGCATAAGCCATAACTTCTTCTCTAACATAAGCTGTATATTGAGCTGTATATAATATTTTGGACTACACAATAATTTACCAGGGAATGCGGGAGAGATAAATGAAATGAATAAATGGTTATTGCACGTTTGAAATGCCACAGGTGCATTGCCGGATAAGACAGGTAATCTTAACCAACTCTTCTATGGAGTGACGTAAGCACAGTTTAAAATTGGATATCAATCATATGTCCGAGAGGTAGACAGCAATTAGCGAATGTGTATGTATGATTTTGAATTTCTGGGCAGCGGAAATCCAACGGATTGTCTCTCTCATTTCCGGCCGGCCGCGTATTGACTGCAGCGTACTCTGGTGACCTCGTTTACGCTATTAACAACTGCAACCAGGAGCTTGTGGTTAACCTTGCAGAGGTTCCTACCTACCTACATTGCTTAACATTACTGCAGTTTATGTTAATTGACTAACATTAAACTAACAAAAGTTAACAACTCGTTTTATACTAGAAAAATCTGGCGTGATACATTCACATAACTTTCTCCACATCTCTGTACCAAATTGTTGTTAAAAAGCTTATTCTTCTCTCTACGTCATTATAATTAAGATTAACATCAGCAGAAACGAACTTATAACTTGCTTATATGTAAGTAGAAGGGAAATAACAAAAAGTACACGCTAAAGCGAGAGTCTCCTTTAAAAGCGGGTCACTATGTGAAACAATTGATGTTCGGTTAACAAACGAGAAACGAGAACAGAACACTCTTTCCGTTTCAGAAAAGTTGAAGTGGATTGAAATTAAAACCAATAATCCAGAATATCTCGATTTTGGTTAACTCAAAAAAAAATCTGATATGTTCCATTTACATGACTTTCTCTGCATCTCAAATTAGTGTTAAAAAGGTTATGCTTCATGCTAATAAAGAAAAAAATAGCAGAAATAGTCTTATTACTTGCTTCCTTGTAAGTAGAAGCGAAATAAGGGAGTACCATAAGTTAAAGTGGTAGTCAAAAGCCGATTGTTATGTGACTGAAGTTCCTTTGTTTGTATGGACAGGAGTTGATAAATTCCTGTATGAGAAAATCATAAGTTTTTCCAGGCTGAAACCAAAAACAAGGAATATTTAAAAAACAAAAACAAAAAATGTATATAACACAAATTGTGTTTTAAACTACTCTAAATTTTTTGTGTTGTAAGTTTCAGTCCATGTCTTACGGTTTAGCAGCTATGCAAAATTCCGTAAAATTGATCCAGAGTAAAGCAGTCCTCAGAGGCCATTCCCAGAAAAATCAAGATATACATTTTATTTGTCACGGTAAATATCTTTAATATTCGATATTTTAATCAAAATCGTTAGAGCCATTTTTAAGAAAATCAAAATGTTCTAAAATATTTCCATGTTAAGGGTAGAGTATGCGGGAGATTATCTTGAAAATCTTGGTGTCTCATTCTTGGAAGATACCAATCTTAAATACCAAGTTTGGTATTTAACGGTCTTTTCATATTTGAGTTATGCTGCCCACAGACACACACACACACATACAATCACATAGTCACACACACACACACACACACGAATATTTGTCTAAAAATGTTCTTTTTTTTGTATTCAGGCGGTCTCAAAGCATGTATTTCCAGTGAGATCTCGGAATCGAATTTTTGGGTGCAATACAATAGCTTCTCTATACACTGTGTACATAGTAGGCATAGAGAAAGTAAAAATGTAAATGACATAACTTGAATGTTAAAGTGAGATCTACATTTTTGTGTAGTAAGTTTTTCTATGTCTTTTACGGTTTCCCAGTTACCAATACAAAGCTCATCCAAATGAAGGGGTCTTTAGAGGCTATTCCCAGAAAATTCAAGATATACCTACATTTTGTTTGTCATAAAATATCTTACACATTAGGTATTTTAAACAAAATCATTATAGCTATTTTTGAGAAAATCAACATTTTTGAAGGGGTAAAAGTTGTTGGGGTGGGGGGATGTTTTTGAAAATCTTCGTAAAAGATACAAACCTTGAAAGACACAAACCTAAATACCAGTTAGGTATTTAACGCTATTTTCGTTTTTGGGCTATGTTATCCACAGACACACACGGACCTTTTCCTAAAAAAGTTTTTTTTTTTTTTTGATTCAGTAGTTCCCAAAACATGTATTTTTGGTGAAATCTCGGTATGAAATTTTTGGGGGCATTACAATACCTTCTCTATACACTATGTACATAGCACGCGTAGAGAAAGTAAAAATATAACTATTTGTTGAATACTATAAAAATCTGGTGCGTTCAATTTAAATGACTTTCTCTACCTGTTCCTCAAGAAAAAAATCTCACAAAAGAACGCTAATCGAAATAAACATTAACGGCTATGGTCTTATTCTTTAATTCTTGTAAATTAAGGGAAATATGAGAATACACTGGGCTAAATCGGTGGTAGAATCTTTTAAAAGCTGGTTGACATATGAACAATTGAAGTTCGATTTGCTTTGCATTGTCATTAAACCAAAAGAAAAAAGGAACGAAAGATGATCCTGTTTGTGAAAAGTTACTTAGCTTAACACTGAAATCAATAACAAGAAATAACTCGGTAACGCTCTATTCTACAACAAAATTGTACATGCCTATAGCTACATCTACATATTTTTTCCACTAAGCTTTGACTATATCTTACGGTTTACTTCTGCAATGTCATTCAGAATGAAGGTGTTTTCAGGGCTAGTCCCAGAAAATTCAAGAAGTACATTTTATTTGTTCTGCAAATATATTTAATATTCGGTATTCCAATCCAAATCATTAGAGCCGTTTTTGAGAAACCAAGAATTTTCATAGCTTTTCCATAAAAACGGCCGTCTGGAATGAGGGGATTTTCTATAAAAACATCGTGTCGTACCCATGGATGACACCAATACAAATACCAAGTTTGGTATTTTACCGACTATTCGTTTTTGAGTCAATTTTACAGACACACTGACACACACACGGACCTTTTTCTGAAAATACTTTTTTTGGATAAAGGGTACCCTAAAGCATATTTCCGGTGAAATCGTGGTATCAAATATTTGGATGGAGTGCAACACGTTCTCTGTATACTATGTACATAGTATGTGTAGAGAAAGTAGAAAGAGTTAATGACAAATTATTGTTTTTATTATTAGGCTGAGAATATAAATAGTATTTGATATCATTTAAAAGTTAATAATTGTCTCTAATGATAGAAAATTATATCATTCGACTTGGTACTCCCAAAAATGAAGGACTCTCAGTTTGGGAAATGGCGTGTTTTGGAGTTTGCGACACTTTTTGCATATTTCTGATGCAGATGAGGTTTGATTACTTGAGGGAGGGCACAAGGACTCCTGGTGGGCCAGTTGTTACTGTAATAGGACGTCGTCCACAGGAGACCTACATAATTGAGAAGTTCGTGCAAGTGTGGCGGGGGGGGTGTATACCCTTCTCTCATCTCATCGTCACTTTCCCCTGAGTGAGAATTTTCAACCTCTACCCTAGCCCATTCCTATTTCATGCAGAATTAACCACTTCCTGAGAATTGGTTCCCTCCTTATGCAACCTCCCCTCTTCCCTTTTTTAAACTCCGCCCCTTATGAATAATGAGTATACGGAACTCAAGTTGCAGTTTATATATCTTATACTTTCTTGCATGTTCGACAATTCGTAAGCGGACCGATGCGTGAACTTCCAAAACCTAGAGTTTTTAATTATTTATTTATTTACTTCCGTTTCAAAAGCAGGACATTGATACTTTTATATTGAAAAAGTTTCTAATTATTTTTGTATAAAGTAAATAACACATCGATATGTATTTTCCCATAGCTACGTGTTACAAAGTACTTTATAAATTACGTCATGATTCTTAAGTAATAAACATTTCCCTTTTCAAAAGTTTAGTATATTGTTTCCCTTGAAACAAAGAAGACATTTCTCTAATGATTGTTACCAACTAATTATACATGAAAACAAATTATAATTTATAGGTTAAATATGAATTCAACCATAAATAATACCTGCACAAAGAACAAGTATGAGTTCAACCATAAACCATACTCGTAAAAAGGTAAAGAATGAGTTCAACCATAAACCATACTCGTACGAAGGTTAAGTATGAGTCCAACCATAAACCATACTCGTACAAAAGTTAAGTATGAATTCAACCATAAACCATACTCGCAAAAAGGTAAAAAATGAGTTCAACCATAAAGCATACTCGTACAAAGGTTAAGTATGAGCTCAACCATAAACCACACCCGTACAAATGTTAAGTATGATCTTAACCATAAACCATACTCCTACAAAGGTTAAGTATGAGCTCAACCATAAACCATACTCGTACAAAGGTTAAGTATGAGTTCAACTATAAACCATACTCGTACAAAGGTTAAGTATGAGCTCAACCATAAACCATACTCGTACAAATGTTAAGTATGAGTTCAACCAAACACCATGCTCGTACAAAAGTTAAGTATGAGTTCAACCATAAACCATACTCGTACAAAGGTTAAGTATGAGCTCAACCATAAACCATACTCGTACAAAGGTTAAGTATGAGTTCAACCATAAACCATACTCGTACAAAGGTTAAGTATGAGCTCAACCATAAACCATATTCGTACAAAGGTTAAGTATGAGCTCAACCATAAACCATACTCGTAAAAAAGCTAAGTATGAGTTCAACCATATATCATATTCGTGCAAAGGTTAAGAAGGAATTCAACCATAATTCGCACAAGAACATTCTAACCGAATTTACAATAATCTGATAATTTGTACAATTTTTAACATTGACTTGAGAAGCCATATTATCACATGAACTGACATTTTTTTTCTACTGCCTTATTTGTTACACTGCTAACACCAACTTCATAAATCTGATTGCGCGTATCAATACGAGGGTCGATTGATAATTCCCGGACCTCACACAGACATGACGCCACTAGGCCAGTTAGACGGTAGCATCGTAAAATATAACTCTATACTAGCTTGTATCCAAAGTTACACATCTATAACTTGTTTATGTTTTGAATGATAGCATTTCAAACAAGACAACTTTAGAGTTTTCAAGAAAATTGAGGATTTGAAAAGTCGAGAAGTGATTAGATACCTCCATTTTAAAGGCTTAACGCCTAAAGAAATAAAGGAGCAAATGGACAGTACATTGAAAGACTCTGCCCCTTCATATTCAATGATTAAAAGATGGGTTGCAGAGTTTAAAATGGGACGTACGAGCACTAGTGATGAGCCTCGCTCTGGACGCCCTGTAGAAGTGACAACTCCAGAGATCATTGAAAAAATTAATCGTGTAATACTGGAAGACTGCAGATTAAAGTTGTTTGAGATAGCAGAGGCTGTAAACATATCAAAAGAACGTGCAGGTTATATTTTAAGTAATGTTTTGGGCTTTCACAAGATATGTGCAAGATGGGTGCTGCGTTTGTTGACACCTGAACAAAAGTTGCAAACAAAAACTGTTTCCGTTAAGAATGTGGGCTCTACCGTAAAAATGCTAGTGAATTATTGAGATGGCGTATTACCATGGATGAAATTTGGATACATCACTACACTATAGAGAGTAAATCACAGTCTAAACAGTGGCTTGCGCCAGGCAAACCAACTCCGAAAAAGGCAAAGTCAATTTTGTCAGCCATCAAGGTTATGGCGAGAGTTTTCTGGGATGCACAGGGAATTATTTTTATTGATTACTTGGAAAAGTGTAAAAGTATCACTGGTGACTACTACGCAAGCTTACTGCAAAGTTTGAGTGATGAAGTAAAAAAAAAAGTATTGTTTCATCACGACAATGCTCCGGCCCATCGTTCAGTTATTGCAATGGGAAAAATGTGCGAATTAAAGTTAGAATTGCTTGAACATCCACCCTATTCGCCAGATCTGGCACCCAGTGACTACCACCTGTTCCCAAACCTCAAAAACAAATCCTGGAGGACGAAGCTTTCACAACAATGAGGAGGTCATTGATGCGGTAAACAGCTATTTTGAAGACTTTGATAAATCGCAATACAGAGATGGTTTAATTAAATTAGAACATCGATATGACAAATGTATTAGTCTTTCTGGAGATTATGTTGAGAAATGAAGCAAAAAACAAAATGTAAGTTATGTTTTCATTGAGAGACCCGGGACTTATGAGCCGACCCTAGTGGTAACACATGCAATAGCACCCCCAAAAACTCTGCAGAATTCGATTTATTTGCAATAAGAATGCGACTTGCCACAGTTTTCTTGTATTGTGCTTGACTCCGTGTGTCTTTAATGTTAGTATAGCCGCTATCTGCTAGAAGAGCGTAAATTATGCGATATTTTCTCACTGAAGACTCGTTCATTGCAATATCACAATACACTTGCGTTAAGTGCCTATAAAATTCAATTGGCCGAACATTTTGTGCTTTCAAAAAAACATGAGCTTTTTGGCGGTAAAAAAGTATAATATCGGCAATGATAAATTGTTAACAGTCTGGACTGAAACTTTGTAAATAAATTGTTGTGTTGATATCTTTCGTAATCTTTTAGTTATAGCAAATCGTCTGTCACTTTCTGACTGGCCCTCCTCGTACATAGTAGATAAACTGTTGTAATCCACCCAAAAATTCGATACCGATACTCCACTGAAAAAATTATATGTATAAGGTCCCTGAAATAAAACTTCTAATGTGTTCCATTCACATAGTTTTCTCTAGCTGTTACATATATGAACTATTCTTACAAGAGATTTATTATTTTATTTACACAATGTCGGAATTAGTATTATTGCTTGCTTCCTTGTAAGTAGCAGGGAAAGGAGTGAATATATTTTTGGCTATTTTGTAATCATTAAAATCATTTAAAAGCTGATCGCTATATGAAACAATTGAGGTTCGGTTTGCTTTGCATGGTCCCAACTTCAGATAGATTAGGTAGCTTAAAACTGAAACCATTAATAAGGAATATCTGGAAAATGGTCAGTACTACAAGAAAACCATATATGAGATAAATTATGCAATTTAAGAACATTTACTTTTAAAGTGTTTAAACTCCTTCGGTTTACTAGTTATGCAAAGCAACCCTGAATAAACAACTCTTCAGAGCCTATTCCCAGAATAAAAAAAAGAGACGTGTTTTAGAAACACCCGCGTATGTGTTTGTGTGTGCAGCAAAGCTCGAAAACCGAAAGTCCGTTAAAAACCAAACTTGGTGTATAAGTTGAGAACCTTTCAAGGATCTCTTAATCTCCAAATACCCTTTACATGGAACATTTTCCGCAGACTTATTTTCTCAAAAAACAGTTGAAACAATATTCAATAAACTGCCATATGTTTAACATATTTTCAATAAGAAATATAATGTATATCTTCATTTTTTGGGAACAGTCTCTGAGGACATCTTTACTCAGGATCAGTTTTGCAGAATGTTACATAACGAGTAAACCGTAAGATATAGACAAAAGTAATAAATATAGGGCTTGTTAAAACACACAATTTATTTTAATAAACCTACGTTCTTTGCATGGAATTGACAGTTTTTACATATTTCTTGTTAGGTATTGGTTTCAGTTTTAAAATATTTAAAACTTTTCAGATTCGGAAATTTTTCAACTTCTGGCCATACAAAGGACGTTAACTCACATAGAAACCAGCTCTTAAAGGATTTGACAATCTCCTTAGTTAAGTGTATTCCCTTACTTCCCTTCTACTTAAAAGGAAGCAAGTTATAACACAATTTCTGCTAATTTTTACTTTCTCTTGACGTACCATGCACATAGTGTATAGAGAAGGTATTGCACTCCACCCAAAAATTCGATACCGTGATTTCACCGGAAATATTTGTTTTAGGGTCCTCTGTAACCAAAAAGACATTTTTAGAAAAAGGTCCATGTGCCTTTGAACACGATAACTCAAAAACGAATTGGTATTTAAGTTTACTATCCTCCAGGGATACGACACGAAGACTTTCAAGAAAATCACCCCACCCCAACCTCCCTTTACTTGGAAATTTTTCGAAATTTTTGATTTTCTTAAAAATGGCTCTAATGGTTTTTATTAAAATATCGTATATTAAAGATATTTACCTAACAAATAAGATGTATATCTTGAATTTTCTGGGAATATCCTCTGAAGACTACTTTATTCTGGATGAATTTTACGGAATTTTGCATAACTGCTAAACCGTAAGAGATGGCCAAAACCTTACCACACAAAAAACGTAGAGCACATAAAAACACACAATTTATGTTGTATACATTTTTTTCTGGAGCCGGTAGTTTTTGAGATATTCTTTGTTTTTGGTTTCATACTTTTCTCATACAGGAATTTGTCAACTCGTGACCATACAAACAAAGGAACTTCAGTCACATAGCAGCCAACTTTTGACTATCACTTTAACCTATGGTACTCCCTTCTTTCGCTTCTACTTACAAGGAAGCAAGTAATAAGGTTATTTCTGCTAATTTTTTTCTCGCTTAGCATGAAGTAAATAGAGACATAAGCTTTTTAACAATAATTTGTTGTAGAGATGTAGAGAAAGTCATGTGAATGGATTACTTAATGTTTTATTATAATATATTATTTGATTTCAATGAGCGAGCATTTCAGTAAGTGAAGTAATATCTTGAAATTTCTATAATGGTCCAATGCCTTTCCTTTACTGCGCAAAATGTTTGACGAAGTTAATCTGAACCTTATGCAAGGTAGAATCTCTGAAAAAAGATTTTCTATAACAGAATCAGTGGAGAAAATTTGGAAGCTTCATAAAGATGGAAGGCTAAAGTCTCTTATCGTCTCCCCTTCCCACTCTTCTTTGCTCTGAAAATAGCTGTAATAAATCTTATCTCTCGAGTCTATTATGAAGGAACATGAAAAGAAGTTTCATGAAAGGCAGGTCTATATAATAAGAATTGTTCGTCCCATTCCGTCAATCGATTTTAATAATCTTGGCAAAATGAGTAAGTAATCTACATCTCGTAGGTTCAGCGAGGTGCCCCAAGTGTCTTTCACGCGCTGCGCTGTGCTTTTGTTATTCGTGTAGGGATGCTCTACCCAGTACCAAATCTACACCCATTACCAAAATTCAAATAATATTAATAGTAATATTTTTTGAAGTCAGCTTTCTCTCCCCTTATGTAGGACTGACACTCCGCTAGGACTTACAAGCGGATGTCTAGGGGTCAGAAGCCCGTCGGGGAGCCAACGGCACGTAACTACAGAATGGAGAACCTGCGACGTGTGGTCAGCCCGTAGCCGGGCATAGGCTAGTAGATTATATGAAAGATAAGCGACATGCATGATAGGAAAGGTGATGATGGAGCAATTGGTGGAATGAGTGGCGGGGGAAACCGGAGGACACGGAAAAATCCGCCCAGACACCGCTTTGTCCACCATAAATCCCACATGCGGGCGATTGGGATCGAACCCGGCCAAGCGATGTAATCACTTACCCATACCGCCGCATAATAATTAATAATAACAATATTAATAACAATAATAATACAAATAATAATAACAATGACAATAATAATAACAATAGTAATAATAGTAACAATTATAACAATAACTATAATAATAGCAATAGTAATAAAAAAAAATAATAATAATAATAATAATAAAAAAAACACTACAGTCCCGATTATTCGCGATAATGTGGGGAGAAAAAGCAGGAATAATCGTCTAGGCCTGTTCTCTCCCGTTACTCTGGTTTACCCCGCCATTCATTACGCTACATCATCATCTCCCTATCATCCATTTCGGTTAGATATCATATTATAAGAAAGTCTCTTTTTATTACTTCAAACTAAGTAAAAACAGTATGTATCCAGCACTATATCGCAATTCTGCTCTGGTCGCTACGACGCTCGCTCCAGCTGCTACTTCACACTGCAGTCGCACGCTCGGAACTAATAGTCGAAAACTTACTCTCAGGAACTAAGTTGCCCTCCTTTTTATCCTGTCCATCACGTGGCAAGAAACTTTCAAAGCTAGAAGTTATTATTTTCACACAGGAGCCCGGCGACCGCACACGTTTTCATTCGTATCGATGTGATGTGAATTCAATATCGAACGGCATTCAAGAGAAACAGTTAACTAATAAAAATCTGATGTGTTCCATTCACATGACTTTCTCTACATCTCTGCAACAAAATATTCTTAAAAAGTTTATGCTTCTATTTACTTCATATTGATCGAGAAGAAATTAACAAAAATAATCTTACCACTTGCTTCCTTGTAAGTAGAAGCTAAATAATGGAGTAGCATAGGTTAAAGTGATAGTCAAAAGCTGGTTGCTATGTGTCTGATGTTCCTTTGTTTTTATGGACAGAAGTTGACAAATTCCTGTATGAGAAAAGTATAAGTATTCCTGGAGGATAGTAAACTTCAATACCAAGTTTGGTATTTTACCGACTTTTCGTTTCTGAGTTATCCTGTTCACAGACACACGGACACACACACGGACCTTTTTCTGAAAATACTTTATTGGATACAGGGGACTCTAGAACATATATTTCCGGTGAAATCTTGTTATCAATTTTTTATGGACAGTACATAATACAATAATCATATTTTAGTTTTATATAATCACTAGTAGTAACTATTATGACTCGAATTAGAAAACTATTATCTGACATTACATCAGCGTTACATAATGAAATTATATTTATTTATACATTTTAACTCTAATTTTTAACTCTTTATTTATATGTGCATGCAGAAGGGAATTTGTTATGTTTTTTTCGTAGTATATAAGCATATGTGTACATGAATGTCCCTTGACAACTTCTATGTTCAGTGACTTACTGGCCTAAACGAGCCTACAGAATGCTTTCTAATCTAATTACGCTTTCCTGACTTCATCGCTTTGCTGCCCAGCATCATAGATGTTCGCCTCTATATATTTAATTGAGCAGTTGATAAAACTAGTAAACCAATTCAGCTATCAGACCACAACTTAAAATATATTCTTGTGTGTGAATCAGAGCACCCAATGTTGAAAAATCTGATGTGTTCCATTCACATGACTTTCTCTACTTTTGTGTAACAAAATATTGATAATAAGCGTATTCTTCTATTTACTTCATGTTATTCGAGAAAAAATTAGTAGAAATAGTCTTTTTACTTGCTTCCTTGTAAGTAGAAGCAAAATATGAGAGTATCATAGGTTAAAATGAAGTCAAAAGCTGGTTACTAGGTGACTGAAGTTCCTTTGTTTGTATGGACACGAGTTCACAAAAATCTGTATGAGAAAAGTACAGTTTTTCAAAGCTGAAACCAAAAACAAGGAATATTTCAAAAAACGATCAACTTCTCGAAAAAATGTATCTAACATAAATTGTGTGTTTTTATATGCTCTACATTTTTTGTGGGGTAAGTTTTTGTTCAGTTCTTACGGTTTAGCAGTTATGCAAAATTTCGTAAAATTCATCCACAATAAAATAGTCTTCATAGGGTATTCTCAGAAAATTCAAGACATGCATATTATTTGTCAGTTAAATATCTTTAATATACGACATTTTAATCAAAATCGTTATGGCCATTTTTGAGAAAATAAAAATGTTGAAAAAAGTTCCATGTAAAGGGTAGTTGGGGGTGGGGGATTTTCTTGAAAATCTTCGTTGCATCCTTTTTTTTTTTTTTTTAATTTTCGAGTGGAGGGGAAAAATCCACCTTATGGACTAACCCGGGCAAGCCCGGAGTGTCGGGGTCTCCCATGTGGGCCTACCGACTAAAAAACCCCTCCACCGGTATTAGAAGGAAGAAAGGAGAGGCGGTACCGCATGATTGCACCCGCGGATTCAAGGCGATAATGTAACTGACTGCAGGGTGCAGTCAGAGAGGTGAAATGAGGACCGGGAGACAGACTTGACCGAGGCCCAGACTGCCACCGCGGAGTATTCGGGGTGAGGAATGAAGGAATTCTAGGGTGAAGGATGGAGTTAGTGCTGGTTAACTCTGTTGAGCCAGTCGTTGTATCCTGGGACGTTTTCGAGCCTAAGCCCTTGGCGTCTACTTTGGATGTTGAACCTGGAAGTTTTAGGTGCCGACTTCTCCAGTAGAGCTCTCACCTCCTCCCTGAAGATGAGTTGGATATCGGTGACTGCTGTTGCTATTGCTTGGTGAAGTTCTGTGTGTGAAGTGGTGCCGTCCTGTTCCTGAAGCCTGTCCTCCAAGGCCGTCAGATTAGCCGTAAGAATCAGGACCTCCGCGTGGAGGTCCTGAATAGCCTCACTTAGGCCTTGGATTTCCTGCTGCAGAATGGTTGGTGTTGGTTGTTTAGTCTGCGGAGATGGTTGTGTAGATGATGGTGTCCGGGCTGGTTTAGGCGATGAGTTGCTGCTCTTTGGGTAGCTGGGGCACTGGGCTTGCCCGGTGAAATGTCCCGTACCACCACAGGTGGCACAGAACCGGCGACGGCGGCGGAGGTCGTGCCCAGTGCACTCCGATGTGTATGCGTTGGTGCCACAGTAGTTGCACTTCGGCCGTAGGCACAGCAGCGACGGCAGGGCCGGTGTCTTTCCTGTCTGCTTTCCTCAACGTGCAGAATTCGCCCTAATAAGGGCAACCCTGACGCCAAGGCAGCCTCCAGGTCTGATCGGTCCTGTAGCTCCACCCGGGCCCCGGTCACAGATAATTCTAGTGGCCCTCGAACATGAAGGCCATCTAGATTGAGCAGCGGCGAGGAGGTGCCGGGTGGAGAGATCCCGAGGGACACCCCTAACCACGGCACTGTACCGGGGCGGCGGCGGTGTGGAGCTCAGCAGTGGCGGCGATGAAGTGTTGGCTGCCGGTGAAGCAGCGGCGGCGGTCAGCGGCGGTGGTGATGGTGAGCGCGGCAATGGTGCAGCGCTCACTGCCGGCGTAACGGCAGGTGGCGGAGATGCCTGTGAGCGCTTCCTACCGGCGGTTGCCGGAGAAGCGGTGGCTGCTGTAGGAGCTGCTGGTCTGCGTTGTTGCTTCCTCTTCGGCATCTCGAAGCGAAGTCCAATAGTGGTCAATGCCAACGGCACGTGGTGTTCCCAAGCGGTCACCCATCCAAGTACTGACCACGCCCAATGCTGCTTAACTTCGGTGATCGGACGAGAACCGGTGTTTTCAGCATGGTATGGCCGTTGGCAAAAACACTCTCGCAGTCCTGGAAGATACCAAACTTAAATACCAAGTTTGGTACTTGACGGTCTTTTAGTTTTTGAGCTATGCTGTCTATAGACTCACAAACACACACATGCGCACACACGGACCTTTTTCCAAAAATGCTTTTTTTAAATCAGGGAATCCAAAACATGTATTTCCGGTGAAATATCGCTATCAACTTTTTGGGTTCAATACAATACCTTCTCTATGCACTATGTATATAGTACGTGTAGAGAAAGTAAAAACTATTGATGGACGAAAAGAATTAAAGTATCTCGTTGAAGTGGTACGGGCTCACGTAAATTTTCACTCTGGTTACATCAACACTGTGTACATTGTAAAAGCAGTGACTTATTGTCACAAGGACAAAGGAATGATTTGTTTAAATACCGACATTGGCATTTAATCATCATTTCAAAGACATGATAGAGAATTCTATTCTGAAAACAGTTTTCAATGTTCTGTATATGCAATTTCGTTACGCGATAAAAAGTTGTATTTTGTTTCTTGTGAAATAAAGTTTGTTTACAATTATTTTATATTCAACTTATAATACTGAACATCCTGTAGCTATCACTAATAGTTTAAAATTCACAACATACAATGTATAGTACAGAATGTGTCGTTTAGAGAGATGGGTGCCACTACTGCATGTTTTGCCGCTGCGTCGTCAGTCGTGCTGAGTAAACAGTGCCCGCGCTGTACGCTATACCTGTTTGCGGGCGAATCTGCTCTACGTGATTAAGTCACAGGGCAAGTTAGTGACGTGATAATTGCTCATGGGTTCCTGGGATTTATTTTGTTTAGGTAATATTTGTTATGAATGTCTAGACAGACGGAGACTATTAATTAATAAAGGACTATTAAATTTAATATCAAGAATGTCATTATGGTGATTTTTATTATCCTCTTGTAATGTGGCTCTATCTGATTTACTGTCCCTTGGTCTTCAAAAGATAAAATATATTGTTGCGATATCTGTATGATTTGTTGAGAATAATCATCGTCGCAAGAGGTAAAATGAATGAAACATAAATGAATTTAAATCAGAACCAGGTACATGATCTTAGGTATTGACTTGTAGTTCATGAGGTTTAAATCCTCCACATGAGGATAGTGTACAGTTGAAAAAGCACAAGAGGACTGTGTATCTTCTGCTAAGTCCCAGTTCTCCCGTAACTTACACAACCATGTAGAGCAACTAACTAGTGGCCTCCATATTTTAAGGCAAGTTGGTCTTGTGGCTGGCAGACACATAGTAATAATCACACAAATTAGAGGACATACCGCGGCGGCAGCCAGAGGGAAGCGAACGGACACAATAGCCGGACAAACAAAGGCCTTTTATGTGTTTCCCTGTAGCATCTCTCGAACCTTTTTTCTCCCCAGGCCGAGAACATTCTTTTTCCAGATCAATCCCTGTTTAATGGACAAAATGTAATGTTCTCGTAATTTCTAAGACTGGAAGTTTCGGAGACGGATGTGGACTATATAAGATATAGTCCTCCAACTGAAGTGAACTGAAGTGAAGTGAAGTGAACTAAGACGAAGTGAAGTGGGGTGAAGCAAGCTGAAATGAAGTTGGCTGAAGAGAACTGAATTGAAGTAGACTGAAGAGAATTGAAGTGAAGTTGACTGAAGTGAAGTGAAGTGAACTAAGACGAAGTGAAGCGGGGTGAAGTAAGCTGAAGTGAAGTTGACTGAAGAGAACTGAAGTGAAATGAAGTTGACTGAACTGAAGTGAACTAAGCTGACGTGAAGTAGACTGAAGAGAACTGAAGTGAAGTGAACTAAGACGAAGTGAATTGGGGTGAACTAAGCTGAAGTGAAGTGAGTTAAGGAACAATCTAGTGAGTGAGTGACGCCAGTCAGCCATGTAGTTTGAGGCTAGAGCAACTAGTGGCCTGCATATTTTAAGGCAGGTTGGTCTTGGGGCTGTCAGACACATGTGAATAGCACACAAATCAAAGGACACACAGAAAGGAGTAAGCCGCGGCGGCCGCCAGAGGGAACCTTTCATCGCGTAATAAGGATGTAAGAATTTTCTCTCTTCAGACCAGGCGCAGAAGCGGAGGTTAAATGGGAAGGGGGGTGCCGCCCCTCTATTACAACACCGGCGCCTGGCAACCCCCTTACCCCCCAGGGCCCTCTTTCAACCCCACTGTTCACTTCATCACTGCTCCAGGAATATTACTTTTTCAATAACCGCCCAAGAAGACTATGGAGGCGCACTGGCTTTGCCTTACGACCGCGTGTATCAGGCAGATAAACCTCCAGTGGCGTGCAAGTATTCCACACAAATTCCGATACCGACATTTTACCCCAAATACATGCTTAGAGACTCTCAGAATTAAAATAGAACCATAGTCACACAAGCGTACGAGTTGCGGTGGTTCCCGAATGTGTGGGGGTTCCGGGTTCGAATCCCGCGTAAAAGTTTAGAATATTTATGGAATAATGTGGAGATGTGGGTGTCCTAGCTCAGAATGTGTCAGCATGGAATCTTTCTGAGGGTCGTGTTAAGCCACAAGTGATTTCCTTTAAATTCACGATTGTTATTGAATACGTTTATCATTTCCTTCGACATCTTCTGCCGACGAACACACACATATTCCCCCTAAGATCCCCCCCCTCCTTCCATGTCCTCTTACGCGACCGGCTATCATTCCTTATTACTTTGGGCCGTCTTCTGGTGTATTAAATAAAACTGTTTATATCACGGCCAGTGTAGCCCGTTTGTCTCCAAACTCAAAATTCAAATATCACGTCTTAATCCAACGAATCTTCCATAGCAAGTGAAGTCGCGTCGCTCGACCAATAAGAAACCCGTTTCTATTTGCTGTGTAATGTCCACCCTCGGGAAGTGGAACTTCCAACCCCTTCGGCTCATTGTCTTGCCCTTAACGGTACTCCTGGATCGTTTGCCAGCTCGTGGTAACTTTGTCTATGTATTTTAGATGCGTTTAACAACATTTCTTTGCTGACTATTTCCAATATATATTTGCCCCTTCTTAATCTAATTTATATATCACATTAGATATAATTTATGTTTCCCTTTTAGAGACCTTCTAATCCCAACACGATATGTACTATCGCAGGTTATGAACATAACTATAATGTGTAATATGTTCTACTCACATGATGTTCTCTAATTCTCTGCAACAAACTTATCTGTCTAACTACTTCATGCTAATCGAGTTAAACACTAGCATAAATTGCCTTGTTTTTTGCTTTCTTATAAGTAGTCAAATTTTGGAACTGGTTGCTGTGAGGTTGAAATCCGTTTCCTTGTATTACCAGAAGTTGACAAATTCCCGTGTGAGAAAATTGAAGTATTTTAAAACCGAAACCAATAACAAGGAATATCTCAAAGATAGTCAACTCCAAGAAAAACTTTATGTGGCATAAATTGTTTGTTTTTACGAGATCTACATTTTTTTGTGAAGTGAGTTCTTGTCTGTTACAGCTTACCAGCTATGCAAAATTCGGCATAAAAGTGTAGTTTGGGGTGGGGTAATTTACCTTAAAATGTTTGTGTGGCATCCTTGAAAGATACTAAACATAAATACCAAGTTTGATATTTAACCAACTTTTCGATTTAGAATTATCCTGTTCACGCACACACACACACACACACATACACACATGGAGCTTTTTCTATTTTTTTTTTTTTGATAGAGGTTAAATTACATATTGGCGGTGAAATCTTCGTATCTAATTGTTTGGTGAAGTGCAAGACCTTCTGTACCAGCGTACCATATAGAAACTATGTAGAGATAGTAAAATTCTGATGTGTTCCGTTCACATGACTTTCTCTATCTGCTTTACATAAACAATTATTCTCTTATCTACACAATTCTAAAAAGGAAAAACATTGCCTAAAGTGATTTTATTACTCAGTTCCTTCTAAGTAGAATGGAAATAAGGAAATACACTAGGCTAAAGCGGTAGCCATATCTTCTAAAAGCTATCGCTTGCAATCCGGTTCTCATTCCACGTCAGGGAGTAAAACAAAAGATGGATGAAACGGATACGGCCACCAGTTTGAGAAAAGTTTATATTTCAAATTTAAATTAATAACTAATGTTTAGCTCCACAACAAACATGCATTGTACTGACATTGTGTGTTCTGAAGAGATCTAAATTTTTGTGGAGTAAATTTTTTGCTATCTCTTACTGTTTACGGTTCTGTAAAAGTTATGCAGAATGAATAGGACCTCAGAAGCTATTCCCAGAAAGGTTAAGATACACATTTAGTTTGTCATGTAAATATTTTAACTGTCGGTATTTTAATAAAGATCATTAGGACCAGTTTTTAAAAATTAACTTTCCGAATATTTTCCATGTACAGGGTAGTTTAGACTGGCAGGATTTCCCTCAAAAACCTTCGTGTTGCAATCTTTAGGAGTTAGTAAAATTAAATTCCACACAGAGTTTCAGTCAAGTGCCACCTACAGCGCTACTGCAAGGTAAAATACAAATATCGACTCGTTTGGAAAAGTAGTATCGCGAAGAATTCCGCTCAGTTAATAAATTTCTGTGGGCGAAATATATAACCGCAGCTGATATTCAAAGACAACTGGTAGAGGCCTATGGGGATATTGTAATATTTCGCCAGCGTATCGCAGAATGGTGTCGAAATGTCACCGACGAGAATCGCAGTGGCCGACCCAGCACGACATCCACAGATTTGAACACAGCTCACGTGGAGAAGTAGATTCAGGGCAACAGGAGGATCACGTTACGACATATGGCGAGAGAACTGGGAATGTCTTTTAGAAGCATTCATCATATTCTACAGATGCTCCGATGGGTTCCACGAAATCTGTCCCATTAACACAAGGATAAGCGCATGGGGCAAGTCTGCAACTTTTGCGACGGTTCTGCGCGGAATGGAACAGTTTTCTTCGCCGCATTGTCACGAGGGTCGTGACATGAATCCATCATCATACCCAGCAGTAAGCGTCCATCAATGGAGTGGGGCCTGCCATCTTTTCTTAAGATAAACATGTTTATGCTGGCGCCATCTATCGGGAACCAGATTGTAGATTCTAGTTCAGTTTTAGACTAAGGCTTTTCCTGAGCCTTTCCTATTGGTTACGGAGAAAATATGGCTACGTGACAGGTGGACGACAGGCTTCGAGATTTCGTCGAGGTTAGGCTACGTTAGGTTAGCTGTATATAAATGAACTAGATCGAAATAAGGGGTAAAAATGGATTTTCTGAAAAACGATTCTTCTTTCCAATGCAAAATGCACAGTCTTCCGTTCATTCTGACTGCTGGAGCATGCGTAACCATGTTGGTCAATTGACCGATGGCAGAGTCAAATCTAAAACGGAACTAGAATGTGCAATGTCGCCTACCGAAAATTTGTTGACCACAGTGTTTGGAGACAGCGCAGGTGTCATACTCGTGGAGTGTTTGGAAAGAGCGCACACAGTGAGCGCTGAACGATACTTGAAGACTATGACATAACTGCGCGAAACAAACTTCAGGAGAAAACAGCCAAGACTCTCATCGAGAGTGTCATCCTCCTTCACGATAACGCGCGACCACATACAGCCCAGAAGACCACGATACTGTTGAAAGAGTTCCATTGGGATATCATCGACCACCCTACCTACAGCCCGGATATCGCTCCAAGCAACTTTCACTTTTCTTCTCACTTGAAGGAACACCTAGGAAAATATCTCCTTAGAAAATGGTCAGGAACAAAAAGGTAAGATACAAATTATGTTCCAAATACTGAGATCTATCACTGTTTTAAACATATCACATTCTTTCGTGTCTTTTTCAGACCTTCTGGAGTATTTATAATGTTCAATAATTAATTTTACTTTAGATGTTTTATTAAATACACCACAAATCAACTTTATTTGTTTTTATCTGTCATTCTCAAATTCAAATCAAAGGTATAAAATAATTACTTATTCTTTCAACTGGAAATTCAATTTCCATTTGTTTTTGTTGTGTTCCGCTTTATTAGATTGTTTCTGATTGTAATCCAATTACTATTTAAACATAACATTTGCATTTTACTATTCTGAGCAATTAATCAGCGTGATTTGAAATGTAAAGATTTCCGTCCAATTCACCTGTTTCAATCTGTCAAGATACACAACGCTTTCAATCTATTACACGGTTCATTGCGCTGCTTCATTTAGATACATTTATTTGAATTATTTTTAATTCATGATACGAAATGTATTTGACAAGCTCCGGCAGTTATATCGTATTTCGTTTATCAAAGCAACTGTTAGCCAATTTTTTTTTATTAACAGCGAATATTTTACATTCACCTACGCCTGCTTTAGGTGATGCACTATATTTTTAATTGCTCTGTTTCAGTTGTAAATATTTACTTTGCCCCGAGGTCCTGACTTCGTTTCTAGGCCAAGAATTGAACATTTTTCATCAATTAGGATTATTCTCTACTCTCCTCGTAGTGGTAGTGCGTGTACCTAGGACAGAATGATACCTGGAAAAATCTACAAGCAAGCTATTATAAAATTGAAGAGAAAAAATCTGATGTGTTCCATTCACAAGACTTTCTCTACATCTCTGCAACAAATTATTGCTAAAAAGCTTATGCTTCTTTTCATTTCAAGCTAATCGAGAAAAAAATTTACAGAAATAGTCTTATTACTTGCTTCCATGCAAGTAGAAGGGAAATAAAGGAGTAGCATAGATAAATTATTAGTCGAAGTCTGGTTGCTATGTGACTGAAAGTCCTTTGTTTGTATGGACAGGAGTTGACAAATTCCTGTATGAGAAAAGTATACTTTTTTAAAACTGAAACAAATAACAAGGAATACCTAAAACACGATCAACTCCAGGAAAAAAATATATATAACATAAATTGTGCGTTTTATCATGATCTACATTTTTTGTGCAGTAAGTTTTTGTCTATCTGTTACGGTTTACCAGTTCTGCAAAATTCAATAAAATTCATCCAGGATAAAGAGATCTTTAGAGGCCATTCCCAGAAACTCAAGATATACATTTTATTTGGCATGTAAATTTCTTAAACGTAACAGCTTTCAATCAAAATTGTTAGAGCTACTTTTGATAAAATCAACGTTTTCGAAAATGTTTCCATATAAAGGGTAGTTGTGGGTGGGGGATTCTTCTTGAAAATCTTCGTGTCGCATCCTTGCATAATAGCAACTTTTAATACCAAGTTTTGTCCTTAACGGTCTTTTCGTTTTTGAGCTATGCTGCCCACAGACACAAACACACCGATTGACACACACACACATGGACATTTCTCTTAAAGTGCTTTTATTTGGTTTCAGGGGGTCCCAAAACGTGTATTTGCGGTGAAATCTTAGTATGGAATTTTTGGGTGCATTACAATACTTTCTCTGTACATATGTACATTGTACGTGTAGAGAAAGTAAAAATGTCATTACAAACAAATTATTGCCAGAAATGGCTATAATAGTTGAAAGAGTATATAGCAGTGGTAAAAATCTGATGTGTACCATTCACATGACTTTCTCCACATCCCTGCAACAAATAATTGTTAAAAAGCTTATACTTCTATTTACTTTACGCTAATCAGAAAAAAAGAGCAGAAATAGCCTAATTACTCGCTTCCTTGTAAGTAGAAGCGAAATAAGGGACAACCGTAGGTTAAAGTGATAGTTAACAGCTGGTTGCTATGTCAATGAAGTTCCTTTGTTTATATGGATAGCAGTTGACAAGTTCCTGCATGAGAAAAGTTATACGTTTTTCATAGCAGAAACCAAAAATAAGGAATGTCACAAAAACGACGAACTCCACGAAAAAAATATATATAACATAAATTGTGTGTTTTAATGTGCTCTACATTTTTTGTGCAGTAAGTTTTTGTCCATCTCTTACGGTTTAGCAGTCATTCAAAATTTAGTAAAATTCATCCAGAAGAAACTACTCTTCAGAGGCTATTCCCAGAAAATTCAAGATATACATTTTATTTGTCAGGTAAATATGTTTAATATACGAAATTTTAATCAAAATGGTTAGAGCCATTTTTGAGAAAATCAAACATTTCGAAAAAGTTCCATGTAAAGGGTAGTTGGGGGTGGGGGGACTTTTCTCAAAATCTTCGTGTCGCATCCCTGGAAGATACTAAACTTAAATACCACGTTTGGTATTTTACCGACTTTTAGTTTTTGAGTTATCTTGTTCACAGACACACGGACACACACACACACGGACCTTTTTGTGAAAATGCTTTTTTTGGATATTGGGGACCCTAAAACATATATTTCCGGTGAAATCTCGGTATCGAATTTTTGGGTGGAGTGCAATACTTTCTCTATACACTATGTATATAGTGCGTATGGAGAAAGTAAAAATGACTGTCTCTAGACGTCTAGTCTTCCTGGTTCACCTCTACAGTATCTTTGTTACGTAACTTGGCCTTCAGCCTACATTTCCGTTCGCGCGCATCATACATCCGTTCGGTCCTCACATGTGCGTCAGTCTTACTTCTGCTCTATTCCAGTTCACACGTGAATAACATTAGGAATGTTCAGAAGTGTTTAGCTTTGCTGAAGGTGTTTTAAAAATGCAGTATACAGTATCGCAAAGAGTGTTAATGTACGGTACATATGTGCTTACGTCGTCTTGTAGGGATATTTTAAGGCAATTTGAAACTAAATTGCCTGACGTGCGTGTTCCGAGTAGAGAGGCTGTTCGCTTGCTTGTAAATAAATTTAGGGAAACTGGATCAATTTGTGATAGGAAAAGAAAGATAAATAGACGTGTGCTTTAGGATCAGAAATTAGACAAAATCACAGAAAGGCTATAACAGTCACCTCGAAAATCTCTTAGGCGTCTTGCACAAAAATATAACATTTCAAAGTTTCAGCATGGAAAGGAACAAAACTTTTAAAACTCAAACCATACAGTGTTACTGTTGCCTAGAATTTGCTACATGTGATCAGCAGTCGGGTAAATTTCTGTAATTGGATTCTCAAGAATGTTAATGATTAAACAGTCGATCCAGAATTAATACTGATCAGTGACCAAGTATGGTTTCATTTATATGGTCATGCATCATTACAAACCCAATATTCATGAAACTACCATGTATGATAAAAACATCGGGGCATGACTCCTTGGCACAGCTCACTAAGAGCCTTGACCTACCGCCCGGCCGCTGCATCCCCCATCTCGGTCCATTACGGACGTCATGGATGGGGTGCAGCATTTTGTGGTGAGACGTGGTCAACGCACCGATCCCGCCAGTTGTTTTCACGACCTGGAGCCGCTACTTTTCAATCAAGTAGCCCCTCAATTGGCTCCCCTTGGTCCAGGTCTCCGACGCCAGTACTGAGAATCGAACCCACGTCTCCCGCTTGGCAATCGGCAACGCTACCACCACGCTAAGGAGACGACCTAAAACATGGTGCGCAATAAATGGATACAGTCCTGTCATAAGGCACGTTTTATGTTTATTCTGTTGACGTCCACGCATGTGACTGGGTGATGGGCCGTGTGACTGTCAGCCTATACAGTACGTGACCGGGAGATGGACCGTGTGCCTGGCGGCCTTGTAGCATACTTACTATACTTGCAAGTAATACGACAATTTTTACTAATGCTTTTCTCGATTAGCTTAAAGAAAGAGAAGAATAAGCTTTTGTAAGGATATTTTGTAACAGGATATTTAGAGAAGTATATGGATATAGCACACCAGAATTTTATTATTCTGAAAATATTAAGATATTGGAGTAAAATTTCAAATTTCTATATTATTGTATCAATTTTTCTGAAAGTTTTAATGTGATTGCATTTCTATTATGTTAATATAAACACTACACTTCATTTAAATTGGAAAAGTACTTTGCAAATGTATAATTTATTTCATACATGTTTTGGGAAAATATAACATTTCTAAAATCCTTCGGTGTAAAGAATAGTTTGGGGTGAGAGCATCTTTGTGAAAATTTTCGTATCGCATCCTTTGAAGATACTGGTATTTTATGTAGAGCTCGGTTTTGGGTTCAAAAGCGCAGGTAGTGGTATAAAGAGTTGTTGCGTAAACATGCTCACGTTGAGGTATAATCTGTTCCAAAAGTTGCTCATTGACATGTAATGACATTATATGCATCGCTCTAATAAAGTAACACAACAAAACAATTATTTCATAATATCATTAATATATAATATGACTTATACTTTAATAAATAAAAGTATAAAGCTTGATACAAAAACATTCAGAATAATAATCTGCAGAGTTTTGAAAAGACAATGAACAGAAATCAACCAAACTCTCTCAGAATCCATTACAGTAAATTACAAGATACATTTTTACTGTAACGAAAGAGAAGGCGCTCCTCCCGTCACTTAAATTATGTTTGAATCTTCCACAAGGTTATTCAGTGTGGAACGCTTATCCTTTTATATTTTCGACATTTTTTAAACTGGGATCTCTTACAGTGTCCACTAGTTTATCTACTAGCAGGAACTGTACGAGACCAGGCAGTGAGCAATGCTAGATACTGTAACACGTTTCTAAACGCGCTGTTGAGATCACGCCTACTTCATAACGTCATACTTACACTCAGTGTGAACCAAACTTCAATCCGGCAATTTTTTGACCCCGGACCGAGCTCTACAAATATACCAATTTCTATTTTCAGGTGACTTTTCCTTTCTAAGTTATGCTGGTCAAATACACACACGCACACGCTCTTTGCCTCTCCTTTCTTTCCCTCCCTCCCTCTCTCTCTCTCTCTTTCTCTCAACGATACACACAGGCCTTCTTTCAAAAATTGCCTTTTATGTATGCAGGAAATTCAAAACGTGTGTTTCCGGTGAAATTTCGGTATAGCATTTTTAGGTGGAATACAAAACCTTCTCTATCCACTAATTACATTGTGTATACGTGCTGTTGAAGGTAAGTATGTTACAATATTATCAAGGAAAAATATTTATATGGATGCACCTAGCAGGACAATTCAGACGTTTGCAGGAAGTCAAGAGTTCGATTCTTGGGGCCACCTAATGGACTCATGGAAGTTCGGGGATTTCGCCGAGTCCCCAGGCAGTTTTGATGCCACGAATTTCCTGTCTTTCTATGCCGTTTCCATTGTTATTCCATCCATGTTTCATTCTGGTTGTTTTCAGTGTTGGCAGTCGATGATGGCGCTGGTTCGGTGCGGCGTGGCAGGGAAAATGATGCTCTTCATGACTTTTTTCATTTCTCAACTTTGGCTAGTTGCCAGGATGAGGACCGCTCTGGTTTTCTGTTCGACTGCCTGGTGTATCCTCCATTCTGGTGCGCCCCCCCCCCCCCGTGGGGGTAGGTGCCGACTCCTATCCTACTATCTATACAGTGGAAGTTGTATGATTTGGGATTAGGCAGTCACAGGTTACCTACAACCGAGCGAGCAATAGTACGATTTTCTCACTCTCCCATGTTTCAGCTTAACTCCGATAGACTGTAATAAACTCACAATGCTCTAAAATAACCCTTCGACGCAAGCAAACATGTCACCCCCAGATGTTGCCTTGGCCAACAAAATAAGTTCGCAGAGAAATATCAATGTCAGCGTGTACAGTGAGACAGTAGGGAAGAAATATTGTGAAACACGTCGAAAAGTGTAAAGACGGGGTTTACAAAGGTGTGGATCTGCCAAGTACACAGGTTGGCAAGAGACCCAGGTAGACATGTACGGTTACTGGCGGGACAATGAACCGAAGGGAGTACACGGTCCATTACCCGAGGGTGGATATGACAAAAGGGATTTCTTGTTGGTCGAGGGAAGCGACTTCACTTGCTATGGGAGACGCGCTGAGTTAAGACGTGCTATTTGATTCAGCGGTGGAAACGAACGGGCTATGTATAGTCGTTATAGATGATAGCTAACTAATGATAATGATAATTTATTTCACCATTTAGCATACATACAGTGCAATGCTTTCGTCAGCAAGTCATTACAATACATCTAAATTTAAATATTCTTGTGTGCTGTAAAAATTAAGTCGCTTACTTCTGTTTTAACACTAATTTTTAAAGAATTTACATTTACAATTTGTCTTATATCTAAAGGTAGTTTATTACACAATTTCACTCCAAGATAGAGATGAGAGTTAAGAGATTCCTGTAACCGAAATTTAGGTGCTACCATATTGTTTCTACACCTTGTATAATGGTTATGTACGTCAGAAAAAAGTAACTCATCTGTCGTTTGGAGAGGAATAAAATTCAAGCATGCAAATACATACAAAGATACCACGGTTTAAACTCGAAATCCTTTCATTTGTTGGCGAGAATTACAATTTTTATTATTCTCAAAGCCTTCTTCTGGAGCAAAAATAATTCGTTGGCTTCCCTACTGCTACCCCAGAGCAAAATACAATTGTTTAAATGGCAATGAAATAAACAGTCAATAAAGTGATAATGAAAACACACATCCTAAGTCTTCTTAAGATAAATAAAACATTAGAAACCTTTTTGCAGATTTCCAATTTGTGGAATTTCCAGCAAAGCTGGCCATATTCCGAAAAGTTTAAACATTTAATCTCTATTTTGTTAATCTCTTAAACTAAATAAGACAGTTTGTGTTTGTTTCTTTGTTCATATGCAAACAATATGAAATTTGATGCAAATTATTGGACCAATCAAAAGTAATTTCAGAAATAATAATAGTATACCATAGGTGTCACGGGATGGTAGGCGTGGTCGCGTAAAGAATGCCTAAGAGGAATGCGTGTGTGTTCGACAGCAGAACATATCGAAGAAAATCTGATGTGATCCATTCACATGACTTTCTCTACATCTCTGCAACAAATTATTGTTAAAAATGTTTATGCTTCTATTTGCTTCATGCTAATCCAGAAAAACATTAGCAGAAATTGTCTTATTACTTGCTTCCTTGTAAGTAGAAGCGAAATACGGGAGTAGCATAAGTTAAAGTGATAGTCAAAAGTTGGTTGCTGTGAGACTGAAGTTCCTTTGTTTGTATGGACAACAGTTGACAACTTCCTATATGGGAAAAGTATAAGCCTTTTAAAGCAGAAACCAATAACAAGGAATATCTTAAAAAAACGACCAATTCCACGAAAACAATTTATATTTTTGGTGTGGTAATTTTTTGTGTATCTCGTACGGTTTAGCAGTTATGCAAAATTTCGTAAATGGAAATGGCGTGTTATTTATGGACGTTCTTTAACTGCTTTGGTTCTTAGCGTCCCATTCTATTTTGGGCGTGAAAGATCGCTTAATTTTGCTCAGAGGCCTCTCTTATCAGGCTTGAGGTTCTTTTACGTGCCGTAAATCTACGACACGGGACCCACGGCTTTACTTCCCTTCCGAAGGAAACCATGCAAAATTTCGTAAAATTCATCCAGAATAAAGTAGTCTTCAGAGACTATTCCCAGCAAATTCAAGATATACATAATATTTGTCAGGAAAATATTTTTAAACAAAATCCTTAGTCATTTTTTGAGAAAATCAAAATTTTTGAAAAAAGAGTCTTGTAAGGGGCAGTTGGGGGTGGGGGGATTATATTGGAAATCTTCATGTCTCATCCTTCAAAGAAACCAAATTTAACTGCCAGTTTTAGTTTTCAAAGGTCGTTTCGTTTTTGAGCTATTGACATTGACATTGACACACACATGAACCTTTTTGTAAAAATGTTTTTTTTTTATTCTGAGTGACCCAAAACATGTATTTCTGGTGAAATATTGATATCAAATTTTTGAGTGTAATGCAATACCTTCTCTATACACGATGTACATAGTATACGTGTAGAGAAAGTAAAAAGAAATAACTATTTGAACAGTAATGCTGAAGTGAAAGGAAACCACTTATGGCTCAACACCAGCCCTGGGAAAGATTCCATGCTGACATATCCTGAGCTAGGGCGTGCTCACTTCTATACCATTCCTTAATTTCAAGAACCATTACGCGGGATTCGAACTCGTAACCCCTAAAAGCAACCTGAACGCGAGCCGCTTCTGGAGACTGAACCGGGGTCTTCCCAAGTGCGACACGGTTTCGTGTGGCGACATCCGCCACTGTCTTTTCCTATACATCTCTCCCGTCTTCCGCAGCAGTTCCCTATGTACATATGAAAAATTGGGGGCCCTGAATTGAGTGAGTGGTTGGTGCAAATGTCGCTGGTATGGAATTGATGGCTGAGGTGAGCCGCCAAAACTTACCGGAGTAGAACAGGGGCCTAGAAACATTTTGTCTTTCCAAAGAGCTTTACAAAACGTCATCCATTGTGTTGTAGAAATAAACTATTTAATTCGGGGCATATAAATTACTAGTACATATTCTATAGAGAAGATATTGTAATATACCCAAAAATTCGATACCGAGTTTTCACCGAAAATACATGTTTTGGGACCCCCTGAATCTAAAGAAAACCTTTTTAGAAACATTTCCGTCTGTCTGTGGGCAGCATAGTTCAAAAACGAAAAGGCTGTTAAAAACCAAACTTGGTATTTAGGTTTGGCATCTTCCAAGGACTTTTGGTCACTTTTGTTTTGTGTTCCCTCTTGTTTTAGTAGATTTAGTGTCATAGTTTTATCGCCAGCTCTGGATTCAGGGCTGGACAGTTATTTTATCTTGGTTTTAGTTGTTTGTGCTGATTTTATCTATAGTTTAGCTCTTTTGAGAGAGATCTGTTTTAGCATACAGCTCAGGTGTTTTAACTCCCCAGTCGCTGATAACCTAGTAGTTGAACGCCCTTAAACCCCATTCATCATCATCATCATCTTGCAAGGATTCGACAGTGATTTCTGAAAAAAATACCATGTAAAGGGTAGCTGGGGGTGGGGGGATTTTCTTGAAAATCTTCGTGTCGCATCCTTGCAAGATACCAAACTTAATATTAAGGGTAGTTAAAGGTCTTGGCTATGTTGTCCACACACACACACACACACACACACACACACACAGATCCTTATCCATAAATGCTTTTTTCGGATTTAGAGGAACCCAAAACATGTATTTCCAGTGAAATCTCAGTATGGAATTTTTAGGTAAATTACAATAACTTCTCTATACACTATGTACATAATACGTATAGAGAAAGTAAAAGAAAGTCAAAGATGCGCCCACTTACGTCATTTCAGAAGGTTTTCAGATATATTAAGGTTTTATAAATATTATTAATAGTTCAGCATTTCTGAAACACCATAAAGATAATTTCTTTAAATCATTATAAGCTCTCGTGCAGTATTCAAACTTGAAAACATACACTAAAATATGATAATAATCATAACGAATTTTAAGCTGAAAGCTTTTGAAAGTGGATTTCCTTGTAAGAAAGCTCGCTAAAGCTCTGCTAATATCAAATGAATATTAATGGAAACGCATTCTCTTACACGCAAATATATTTTAATGATTTTACGTAACCAGTGTTGGCAATGAGTTATGTTGGCATTAAGGAAGGAACAGAGATGGCGTTGTTTGCAGCGTGCTTTATCATTACTCACTGCCTCCATTAAACCTTCTTCAAGTAGAAGTTATTAGTTAAAGCAGGCCTCGTTATATTTACTTCAAAGTGAAGCGTAATAAAAAACTCCATAAGGACGTTACGCTTTTTGCAATATACTTTTGATGAAGGAGAGCGTTTGCGTGAGTTTCTAAGCCTTTTAGATTTATGTAAGGATTCTTATTTTCTACACTGAGTAGTGGAAGCTTTCTATTTCACAATTTTCGGGATTTCACTGGGAATACCTGTTTTGAAGCCACTGCTTTAAATTATATAAAAGTCCATCTATAGCTTTTTCCAAAAATACTTATTTTAGATTTATATAAGAATTTTTTCTTTCTACTCTGAGTAGTGAAGGCCTTCTATTCCACAATTTTTGAGATTTCTCTAGCAATACGTGATTTGAAGCCTCTGTATCAAGTTACATAAAACTCCAACTATCACTTTTTCCAAAAATACTTTTTTTAGATTCATTTCAGGATTTTTATTTTCAATGCCGAGTAGTGAAAGCTTTATAGCCCACAATTTTCGTATTTCACTATGAATACGCATTTTGAAGTCCCTGTATTAAATTATACAAAAGTGCATTATATTTTCCAAAAATATTTATTTTTCAATCTCTACGGTGTACATAGTATATAGAGGTTCGCATGGATCAGACTAGAAGCATGGCGGAGCATAAAAATTGCTGACGAGAATGGTATGAGTACCTGCCCCATTTGCGAGGAGGAAGAGTCGTGGACCCATATCTTGGCAAAATATAGGGGTTCGGAGGAATGGAGAGAAAAATATTTACCACGACCCTTCACCACCGCGAGGCATATTGGACGCTACTGGTAGGCACGGAAGACGCGGACGGGCTAGGTAAATTTATACTTAAGGCAAGAGCGCTGAAATCTGAGAAGGCTGACAATAGAGAAAGTGGGTTAAGGATAGCTAAACAAAAGTGATTACAATATTTTACACACATATATTGTATGTCATACTTTTTTCATTGTAGTGTTGTTATATATTGTGTATATATTTCTCTTAAGTGTGTTTGTCTATTATAATAGGGTACATTAGTGCGTCTGATTAAGGTGTACTTTGTGTTGTAAATTTAAATTGCTGTATTTGAATATCTTTGTCTTCTTATTTTTGGGTTTACCTTCTTAATTCTTTGTTGTTGTTGTTTTCAAATTACCTGTGTATTCAGGCGATTGTTGAAGTTCAATGTATGATAATATTATGTCAATAAATATACTTATTCATTCATTCATTCATTCATTCATTCATTCATTCATTCATTCAGTGAAGATATTGTATACAACCAAAAAAAAATCTAATGTGTTCCATTCGCATGACTTTCTCTACATCTCTGCAACAAATTACTCTATTTACTTCATCTAATCGAGGAAAAATTTCCAGAAATTATCTTATTACTTGTTTCCTTGTAGGTAGAAGCGAAATATGGGAGTACCATAGGTTAAAATGATAATCTAAAGATGGTTCCTATATGACTGAAGTTCCTTTGTTTGTATGGACAGAAGTTGACAAATTCCTGTATGACAAAAGTATAAGTTTTTCAAAGCTAGAACCAAAAAGAAAAAAGGAATATTTAAAAACGATCAACTCCATGAAAAAAGCTGTATAGCATAAAGTGTGTGCTTTAACGTGCTCTATATTTTTTGTGTGGTAAATTTTGTACATCTCTTACGGTTTAGTAGTTATGCAAAATTCCGTAAGATTCATCCAAAATAAAGCAGTCTTCAGAGGCTATTCCCAGAAAATTCAAGATATACATTTTAATTGTCAGATAAATATCTTTCATATACAATCTTTTAATCAAAATCGTTATAGCCATTTTTAAGAAAATCAAAAATTTCTAAATTTTTTCCATGTAAAGTGTAGTTTGGGGTAGGAAGATTTTTTTTGAAAATGTTCGTATCGCATCCTTGGACGATACCATACTTAAAAACCAAGTATTGTTTTTGAGCTATACCGCCCACAGACACACACATACACATACACAGACAGAGTCACATTTTTCTAAAAAAAAATTTTTTGATTCAGGGTGTTCAAAACATATATTTCCGGTGAAATTTCGGTATCGAATTTTTGGGTGCAATACACTATATACATAGTGTGTATAGAGAAAGTAAAAATTGATATAGAGATTTTAATGAAAATATAGTTTTTGTGTACTATTCACTTGAGTTTCTCTAAATCTCTAACAGATTATGTTAAAACATTTATTGTCATATGAACTTTATGTTAATTGAGATAAACATTAGTAGAGTCTACCTTATTACTTGTTTGCTTGTAAGTAGAGGTGAAATATTGCGCTAAACAGATAGTCAAATATTTTAAAACTGGTCGTCATGTGAATGAAATTCGTTTGTTTGCATTGCCAGGAATTGACCAATTTCCGTACTGAAAAGGTTATGTATTTTAAAACTGAAATCAATAAGAAGGAATACCCCCAAAATAGCTCTACTAAAATAATGTATAAGGCATAAATTATGCATTTAGCGTGATCTACCTTTTCTGTTAATAAGTTTTTATCTATCTCTTACGGTTTACAAATCATGCAAAATTCAGCAAAATTTATTCAAAATAAAGAGATATTTAGAGGCTGTTCCTAGAAAATTCAATTCATACAATTTATGTCATATAACTATTTTAATGTATACAGTATTTTAATTAAAATCGTTAAAGCCATTTTTGAGAAAATTACAATTTTCGAATTTTTTCATTGGAAAGAGTAATTTGGGCTCGGGGAATTTTTCTAAAAATCATCGTGTCGCATCCCTTGTAGGTACTAAACTTAGATACCGGCATTTGTTTCTGAGTTATCGAATTCACAGGAACACGGACCGTTTTCCACTTTTTAATTTTTCTCTACACGTACTATGTACATAGTGCATAAAGAAGGTATTGTATTCCACCCAAAATCTCGATACAGGGATTTCACCGGAATCACTTTTTTTTTGAGTTCTCTTAATCCCAAAAATAAGTATTTACAAAAATAAGCGTGTGTGTACGTGTGTGTCTGTGCCTGTGGCCAGCATAGATAAAAAAGGAAAAGACCGTTAAATACCAAAATTATCTTGAATTTTCTGGGAATAGCCTCTGAAGAATACTTAATTCTGGATGAATTTTACGGAATTTTGCATAAGTGCTAAACACTATGAGATACACAAAAGCTTATCACACAAAATATGTAGAGCACATTAAACACACAATTTGTGTTATATAAATTGTTTTCGTGGAATTCATCGCTTTTTAGATATTCCTTGTTATTGGTTTCAGCTTTAAGAGGCTTTTACTTTTCACATACAGGAATTTGTCAACTCCTGTCCATACAATAAAGGAACTTCAGTCACATAGCACCAAGCTTTTGACTATCACTTCCCTTATTTCGTTTCTACTTACAAGGAAGCAATTAATAAGACTATTTCTGCTAGTTTAGCATGAAGTAAATCGAAGCATAAGCTTTTTAACAATAATTTGTTGCAGAGCTGTAGAGAAAATCACGTGAATGAAACACATATGCTCTACATATATATGTATATATAGAGAACCCGAAAACGTATATTTCCGGTGACAATTCGGTATCTATGTGCACTATGTACATAGTCTAGAGAAAGTAAAACAGAAAATGCTTTCTTTACTCGTACATAAAAGGGCCATCCAGAAAGTGACAGACGATTTGGCATAACTAAATCATAACGAAAGTTATCAACACAAAACTTTATTTACAAAGTTACACTACCTTACTCTTTTTCTCAACGTAATTTCCATTCTGTCAAGACATTTATTAACACGTGGTACCAGTTGTTCAATGCCAAGTTATATTTTTCTACCGTCAAACAACTTATACTTTTTTGAATGCACAAATTGTTCGACCAATCGAAAGTTATAGGAAAACAACGCAAGTGTATAGTGATAATGCAATGAATGAGTCTCCACTGAGACAATGGACAGCATTTACGAGTAATCAAGGAAGAACCATTGTATACGATAAATACCGGAGTGGAAGTTCATCAATCATTATGAGGGAATTGAAATAAAATGTTGAAAAAAGTATTCAGAAGAACCGGTGTTTTACTTTGGACACCGTATATGATTTTCCCAGCGATGAAGACCTCAAAGTGACAGTGGCATCTTGGCTCAGAACTTTAGCGGTGGAAAACCGGTATCACGTGGCAATAAATTCCTTGTGTAATGACGGTTACGTTGAGAAATAAAGTAAGATATTGTAACTTTGTAAATAAAGTTTTGTGTTTATAACTTTCGTTATGTCAAATCGTCTGTCACTTTCTGTATGGTCCTGTAATATGAAGAAAATATATTACATTCTACTAAAATTCGATACCGTAATTTCACTAGAAATATACTTTTTTCTGATGTGCTACACTCACATGACTTTCTCTAGCTGCTCTACAAACGTCATACAAAAGACATAATGCTAACCAAAATAAATCCTAGGAGAATGTTCTTATTACTTAGCTCTCATAAGTAAAAGGGAACTAAGGTAATTCACTAGGCTGAAGTGATAGTCAATTGTTTTAAAATCTATCGCTATGCGATTGTCATTGCAAAATTGTCTAAATTGTTAGAGACTTTTTTTGGGAAAATCAAAGATGTCGAAAATTGAACCACGTTAATGTTAGTTAAGTGTGAGGGATTTTCTTGAAAATCTTCTATTGCATCCTTGTTATATACGTACTTCACTTCCGATGGAAGCCATGCAAAGGATTTTTACGCCCGAAAGAAATGCATGGCTCTCTAATCCTGGATTTTGGAGAAAAAAATGGAAATTGCGTGTTATTTATGGACGCTCTTTAACTGCTGTGGTTCTCAACGTCCCATTCAATACTGGGCGTGAAAGATCGCTTAATTTTGCTCAGAGACGTCTCTATCAGGCCTGAGGTTCTTTTACGTGTCGTAAATCTATGACACGGGACCAACGGCTTTACTTCCCTTCCGAAGGAAGCCATGCTAAGGATTTTTACGCCGGGTTTGACCCCGCGACCTTAGGTATATGAAGTTAGCACGGAGGGCGACATGGGGATTTTGGAGGCTAGTATAGTACCACTACACCACGACTCTGCATAGCACTGGTAAGTACATTAATTATAAATTCTTCAGCATTTTCGGCAGTAATGAAGACTCACTAGAGATGTAAAACCTGAAATCTGCTCGTGAATGTATTCCATTAAAGGAAGGCGATGGGATTAATTGCATTAACATGGAATGTTTGGCACATGTAGAAGGCAGAACATATTTGGCAATATCCCATTTCTATTTCTTCGACCACATCTTCGCTTCTCCACGGCGCGTTTCACCTTCTCGCCCTCCCCCCAAGCTTTTGGCTTGCCAGGTCATTTGAATAAACGTTCTGCAAATTCAGCAGCAGATTTGGGAATGAGGGGAGTTTTGAACGCTTATTATTATGCATGCAGCGGCACGGGGGGGGGGGGGGTTAGAGTTTTAGTGGGTGGATGACTACGAGAAGGACCTGAAAATAAGCCTCTTTCTCACCCCCCTGCTGCAGCTGTACATGCTTCGAGGGTGTAGTAAACTCCTCGCTATTATACGAACACATTGACTTCGGGCGAAAGGAAATGTAAACCTTTTTCTTGTATCCAATAGAATGTATACAGGGTGCGGAAACTTAACATGCTTTACTAAACTCTAAACTCAACAATTTGGGGTTCAAATCCCCGCTGTATAGGACGATTCTTAATCTCTCTACCACGTATCAATCGCTAGTTTCAGAAAAACATGAAACTTTTTTCCATTTTTATTTTCTCTATACGTACTATGTACATAGTGTATAGAGAAGGTATTGTACTGCACCCAAAAATTCTATACCGAGATTTCACCGGAAATATATGTTTTGAGACCCCCTGAATCCAAAAGAAAGCATTTGTCTGCGTGTGTGTCTGCCTGTCTATAGGCAGCATAGCTCAAAAAGTCCGTTAAGAATCAAACTTGGTATTTAGGTTTGGTACCTTCCAAGGATGCGACACGAAGATTTTCAAGAAAATTCCCCCGCTCCAAACTAACCTTTTCATGGATTTTTTTCTCGAAAACTTTGATTTTCCTAAAAACTGCTGTAACGATTTTAATTAAAATCTCGTATATTTTAGATATTTACATGCCAAATAAAATGTATATCTTTAACTTTCTAGGAATAGACTCTGAAAACAACCTCATTCTGGATGAATTTTTGGGAATTCATCATAACTGCTGAACCGTAAGAGATGGACAAAAACTTGCCACACAGAAAATGTAGAGCATATTAAAACACACAATTTATGTTATATACTTTTTTTTTCTGGAGTTGGTCGTTTTTAAGATATTCCTTGTTTTTTCAGCTTTGAAAAACATATTTTATCAATATATTTCTTTAATTACAAACGTTTTTGATATGTTTTCTCACAAGTCGTAGGAGTTGGATAGATACAGTCAGACTGAAAAATTCAAGTCATAGCCGGGATTTGAGCCACGGATCTCCTGGTGTCTAGCCGGTCTCTCCAACCACTGAGATACCATGGCAATATGCCGCCATAATATTGAATTTCTGAACTGACTCGTATGTTTCCCGGTAAACCACAAGGTGATCTCAAATTAGTTTGAGATGACAACCCCAATGGCGACTTACAATGTTGTAAGTACTTTAGACCAGGATTCATAGTATAGCCAACTATTATGGTCAATTAGTATTGGATTAATAGTTTTTTCACACAAGCTGGTGTAGGACAGGAGTTGGATAGGCGCGACCATTAAGTTTTATAAGAATAGTATTTGCAGAATAACTAAAGAAAGTCGTAAGAATTGAACAAATAAGATTTTTTTTTTTATATTTGGTAATACTAGGTGAAAATTCCAATAGTTTGGTAGAACCATGTTTAACCCTTTGTTGCCTGTCGGTACCTATAAGTTCCGCTTATTTTAAGCATAACTGTACAAATAGGGTTGTATTATAGGATTAATTTCATGTTATACTAACCTTCAATCATAAACGATATGTAATCAAGACTTTTATACTGTAAAAATATATGCAAATTTTGCCCTAAAACTGCAGTGACTTTTTTTAAATAAAAAGGAGAGAAACACCCACATGACTACAGTCAAATGTAGCCCCATTAACTTCCAAGCATCACACCGATTATTTCACTTGGGCTCTCCCCGTCCTTTACTAAAGTCAGTGGGATTTTAAGTTGCAACATTTGACTTTAAATAGATGACCAGTCCATTAACTATCACCTAATGCACATGGCCATCTGAACCAATGTTTTGGTAGTGCCTTTGGCAGGATTATTAAAAGTGGCTTAGAAGAATTTAAACTTTTAATTGCGAAGAAAAAGATTAATAAAAAATCTAGGTACATTTATTTTCATTTTTATTGTCTTTGTTATTTTATATAGTGATTATATAGGTTTATTCCCATATATTTTTACTAATACTTCAGTTTTAAACTTGAATTAAAGGAAAAACGTCATACGTAGTGAACTAATGCAGGCAACTAAGGGTTAAATCAGCGATATTGCATTCTCCAGCTGGTACTTATAGATTCGCGAGAAATACCTTGTACGCCTCTAACAAACGATACAGGCCAGGGAATGTAATGTGAGAGTAACACATCAGATTTTTCCTATGACAACAAATCCAGATGTATCTATTCAATCCCAGGGTTGTAACGCAGGCAGACAGACAGACGGACGGAGCTAGCTGGTGCGCGCATGTACATTAAACACTGTGCAAATATTTATGTCGGGTAAAAGCTCGCGTCGGAGGAAGCAGTTTTATCCCGGAGGACATCACAACTGACAACTATAAACGAGAAACTTACAGCACTTCAACTTAATATTTCACACAAGGAAACTTCGTCATCAAGCAGCGCAACGCAAACCCAACATAAAAACTTATTACTCCTGCTAAGAACAAAACTTTATATGTCCCGCTGATATATAAACAAAACTGAAGTCGTTCAAGAACATGTTAATAGCTTAAACGAACTTTATATAATATATTTGCCTATCTGAAGTTACACCAAATAATATATTGCGTACTAAAAACTGTAAGTTATACTTATCAGGTCGAGAATGTATTCGAGAAAAAAAACCCCAAAAAATTAAAAATGCTTTTCAAAATGTTATTGAACATTAAGAAAAAATTCGATATTCTACATTCACATGACTTTCTCTACATCGCTGTAACAAATTATAGTTTAAAAGCATATTTTTCTATGCACTTTATGATACTCCAGATAAACATTAGCAGAAATTGCCTCAATTATTCCCTTCCTTGTAAGTAGAAGGAAACTAAGAGAACAGAGTAGGCTACAAATGTAGTCAAATCTTTTAAAAAAAGCATGTGCATCAAATCCATTTCTATGCTGGGCTAGGAGTTTATAGCTTTCCTGTGATTAAAGTTGAGTACTTTAAATCTGAAACAAATAATAAGGAAAATCTGATGTGTACCATTCACATGACTTTCTCCATATCCCTGCAACAAATAATTCTTAAAAAGCGTATACTTCTATTTACTTTATGCTAATCAGAAAAAAAAATAGCAGAAATAGTCTAATTACTCGCTTCCTTGTAAGGAGAAGCGAAATAAGGGAAAACCGTAGGTTAAAGTGATAGTCAAAAGCTGGTTGCTATGTCAATGAAGTTCCTTTGTCTATATGGATAGGAGTTGACAAGTTCCTGTATGAGAAAAGTATACGTTTTTCATAGCAGAAACCAAAAATAAGGAATGTCAAAAAAACGACGAACTCCACGAAAAAAATGTATATAACATAAATTGTGTGTTTTAATGTGCTCTACATTTTTTGTATAGTAAGTTTTTGTCCATCTATTACGGTTTAGCAGTTATTCAACATTTAGTAAAATTCATTCAGAATAAACTACTCTTCACAGGCTATTCCCAGAAAATTAAAGATATGCATTTCATTTGTCAGGAAATTATGTTTAATGTCCGAAATTTTAATCAAAATCGTTAGAGCCATTTTTGAGAAAATCAAAATTTTCGAAAAAAGTTCCATGTAAAGGATAGTTATGGGGTGGGGGGACTTTTCTCAAAATCTTCGTGTCGCATCCCTGGAAGATACTAAACTTAAATACCAGGTTTGGTATTTTAGCGACTTTTCGTTTTTGAGTTATCGTGTTCACAGACACACGGACATATTTTAGCGACTTTTCGTTTTTGAGTTATCGTGTTCACAGACACACGGACACACGGACACACACACACGGACTTTTTTGTGAAAATGCTTTTTTTGGATATTGGGGACCCTAAAACATATATTTTCGGTGAAACCTCGGTATCGAATTTTTGGTGGAGTGCAATACTTTCTCTATACACTATGTACATAGTGCGTATGGAGAAAGTAAATATCTCAAAAATAGTGAATTCAACGAAAAAATCTGGTTTTCTCTATATATCTGCAGCAAAGTAACGTTAAAAAATCTGATGTGTACCATTCACATGACTTTCTCTATATCCCTGCAACAAATTATTCTTAAAAAGCTTATACTTCTATTTTATTTTTTACTCCATGGCACGACAGCTCACAAGGAACCTTGGCCTACCGCCCGGTCGCTGCGTCCCCCATCTCGGTCAATTACAGACGTCATGGATGGGGTGCAGTATTGGAGGGTGAGACGTGGTCAGCACCGCGAGTCCCCCGGCCGGTTAATGCGGTCCTCATGACCTGGAGGCGCTACTTCTCCATCAAGTAGCTCCTCAATTGGCCCCCCAGGGACCTTACGAGGCTGAGTGCACCCCAGGCCAGGTCTCCCAGCGGGGGAAATATCCCCACACCGGTACTGGGGATCGACCCAGGTCTTCCGCTCGGTAAGCAGCTGCGCTACCACCGCGCTAAGGAGACGGCCATACTTCTATTTACTTTATGCTAATCAGAAAAAAAATAGCCGAAATAGTCTAAATACTCGCTTCCTTGTAAGTAGAAGCGAAATAAGGGACAACCGTAGGTTAAAGTGATAGTCAAAAGCTGGTTGCTATGTTAATGAAGTTCCTTTGTTTATATGGATAGGAGTTGACAAGTTCCTGTATGCGAAAGGTATACGTTTTTCATAGCAGAAACCAAAAATAAGGAATGTCACAAAAACGACGAACTCCACGAAAAAAATGTATATAACATAAATTGTGTGTTTTAACGTGCTCTACATTTTTTTTTGTGTAGTAAGTGTTTGTCCATCTCTTACGGTTTAGCAGTTATTCAAAATCTAGTAACATTCATCCAGAATAAACTACTCTTCAGAGGTTATTCCCAGAAAATTCAAGATATACATTTCATTTGTCAGGTAAATATGTTTAATGTCCGAAATTTTAATCAAAATCGTTAGAGCCATTTTTGAGAAAATCAAAATTTTCGAAAAAAGTTCCATGTAAAGGGTAGTTGGGGGTGGGGGGATTTTTCTCAAAATCTGCGTGTCGCATCCCTGGAATATACTTAACGTAAATACCAAGTTTGGTTATCGTGTTCACAGACACACGGAAACATGGACTTCAAAACTAACTATGCTCTATCTGTTGTTGGATAGCTATAGTTGAGATTATAAAATAGTAAATATATACATAAAGTTGTTTCGGAATAACAACAGGCAATTCATTGAAACAAAAATCTGATATGTTCCAGTCACATGACTTTCTCTACACCTCTGTAACAAATTATTGTTAAAAAGCTTAATTTTCTATCTATCTCATAATAATTGCCAAAAACATTAATAGAAATTATTACTTGGTTCCTTGTAAGCAGTAGGGAATGCCTTCCATTCACATGATGTCCGTTATCTGTTCGCTAAGCAAACCTTTTATTTAAACGTTAACCTGTTATCTACATCATACTAACAAAGATAAACTTAAGTAGAATTTGGTTTATTGCTAGCTTTCTTGCAAGCAGAAGAGAAATAAGAAAATGCACGGGCTAAAACCTAAGTCCTATAAAGGCCAGTTGCTATTTGAAACAATTGAAATTCCAATTTCTTTGATTGCCAGGAATAAATAAACGAGAAGCGAAAAAAAATATATCTTCTCGTTTGAGAAAGCATAAAGTAACTTAAAATTGAAACCAATATTCCGGAATATCTCCAAAACGTCTACTTCTGCCAAAAAAAAAAAAAGTATATGCAAAATAAATTGTGTGTTTTAATAAGATCTAACTTTTTTGTGTAGTAAGTATTTGTATATCTCTTAAGGTTTGCCTTACCAAGCGGGAGACCTGGGTTCGATCCCCAGTACCGGCGTGGGGATTTTTTCCCCGCTGGGAGACCTGGCCCGGGGTGCACTCAGCCTCGTAAGGTCCCTGGGGGGCCAATTGAGGAGCTACTTGATGGAGAAGTAGCGGCTCCAGGTCATGAGGACTGCATTAACCGGCCGGGAGGAACTCGAGGCGCTGACCACGTCTCACCCTCCAATACTGCACCACATCCATGACGTCTGTAGTGGACCGAGATGGGGGACGCAGCGGCCGGGCGGTAGGCTAAGGTTCCCCGTGAGCTGTCGTGCCATGGAGTTATTATTCTTACGGTTTGCCAGTTATATAAAAGTCATACAAAATCAATAGAACTTTACAGGCTATTCGCAGAAAATTCAAGATTTATATTTCGTTTGTCACAAAAATATCTTACATATAAGGTATTTTAATCAAATTCACTACAGCCGTTTTTGAGAAAATCAAAATTGTCTAAAAGTGCTCCGTGTAAAGGGTAGTTGGGGTTGGGACAATTTTGGAAGATACCAATTACCTGAATGCCAAGTTTGGTATTTAATGGTATTTTATTTTTTGAGCTATGCTGTCCATAAACACACTCACACACACGGACCTCTTTCTAAAAATCATTCTTTTGTATTCAGGGGGATCCAAAATATGTATTTCTGTGAAATCTCGGTATTGAATTTTTGAGTGCAATACAATACCTTCTCTATACAGTATGCACATAGTACGTGTAGAGAAAGTAAAAATGGACCGTTTAGAACAAAAGTGTTAATAAACGCATATTTGCGTCGCCTTTCCAACACACGCACTCAATAACATAGTGGAGGTAGAGTTCCCCTTGCTTATTCGGCAACTTCTTCAGCAGATTTAGTGTGCATGAAATATATAAATTAGGCGTTACTGTAATAAGCATGCAAAGCAGAATGTATAACCAGAATTTTAAGATATTCATCTTAACTGATTCTGCTTTTTACCTTCTCTAGCACGTGTGTAGATAAAGTAGCTGGAGAATGTATTGTAATCCACCCAAATTTCGATGTCAAGATTTTACATGTATGTTTTGAGGTCTCCCAAGTACAAAAAATAAAAAATAAAAATAAAAAAATACATTTTACAAAACGACCAGTGTATGTTTGGGGGGACAGTATAGTTCAAACCGAAAAGGGCTTTAAATACCAAAATTAGTATTTTAAGTTAATATTCTCCAAGTACGTGACAAACATTTTGTCAACAAAGTCCCCCTACTCCAAGCTACTCCTTACATTAATGTTTTTATTTAGCTTTTTTTAAAAAATGATTCTAATGATTTTGATTAAAATACTCTATGCTAAAGATATTTACATCACAAATAAAATGTATATCATGAATATCCTGGAAATACATTCTTAAGAAGTATTCATACTGGAAGAATTTTGCTGAATTTTGCATAACTGGTAAACAACTGAAAATTTCCTTGTTATTTGTTACAGATTTACAATACTTAAATGTTTCTCATAGCAACGAGATTTTAAAAGATTTGACTTTGGCTTAGTGTATTCAATTGTTTCTATTCTGCTCACAATAAAACAAGTATAATAAGACTATCTACAAATGCGTATCTCGGTTAGCATGGAGTAGATATAAGAATACAATCTCTATCAATAACTTTGTACCCGTACTATGTACATAGTGTACTGTAATGCACCCTAAACTTCAATACCAAGATATCACCAAAAATACATGCTCTGACTCCTACTGAATAAAAAAAAAACATTTTTGGAAAATGCTGCATGTTTGCGTGTGTATGTCTGTGTGCTAGAGAACAGCATAACTCAAAAACGAAAAGTCCGTTAAATACCAAACTTGGTATTTATGTTCAGCGTCTTCCAAGGATGCGACACAAATATTTTCAAGAAAATTCACCCAAACCCAACTACTTTTTACATGGAAAAATTTTCAAACATTTTATTTTCTCAAAAATGACTATAATAAGTTTGTTTAAAATATCGTATATTAAAGATATTTACCTGATAAAACGTATATATTGCATTTGAATTGAAGAATAACCTCTGAAGACTACTTTATTCTGGATGAATTTTACGGAAGTTTGCGTAATTGATAAACCGTAAGAGATGGACAAAAATTTACCTAACATAAAATGTAGAGCACGTTGAAACACACAAATTATGCTGTATACATTTTTTCGTCCAGTAGATTTTTTTGAGATATATCTTGTTATTAGTTTGTACTTTAAAATACTTATACCTTTCTCTACAAGTATTTGTCAACTCCTGTCTATACAAAAAAAGAAACTTCAGTCACATAGCAACCAGCTTTTTGACTTCACTTTAACCTATGGTACTCCCTTATTTTGCTTCTACTTACAAGGAAGCAAGTAATAAGACTATTTATGATAATTTTTAACTCGATTAGCATGAAGTATAAAGAAGCATAAGCTATTTAACTATAACTTGTTGCAGAGATGTAGAGAAAGTCATAGGAATGGAACACATATTATTACAGTGAATTACTATAAGAGCTTCAGCGCTACCCCGGAAGGCATGTAATGCTTCTCGGGTCAAAAGTTAAGGCTAACACATCTAAATTATTGATCATCATCGGCATGCAAAATGGTCATCAACTCTACCCCTTTTGTAACACAATGTAAATATAGTTTAGTTATTACCTAGAGCTTTACCTCTCTGGTTGCGCCTAAATTCAAGTAAAGGTTACCTTTCATCACACCTGCTTCTGTCTTCTACTCTTGTGACTGAAATTTCATGAAAAATCACAAAAATCTACCTTTTTATTTTGATATAATAATATTTATTATACTAGTGTATAAATAGAGAGTTTATCCAAGAGCATAACAATTATTTAAAACGCGACCCGAAGAAGAGTGGTAAATAGAGGTTTGTCCACTTGTATAGTACATTATTTTATCCTACATATAATAAATTAATATATGACAAATATTCAGTTAATGGTTTTACAACAGATAATAATAAATTAAATAAGGAATAAGGCATTGAATTGAAGCGTTCTTATAGTTATAAAATATGGTAGGCTATGTGTGAATACTAATTTTGTTTTTATTGCTGCTAGTTTCAAATTGATTAAGTTTACGATGGACGTTGAGAACGTTAATATATCGGTTCCAAATGATATATTAATACAAACAAAAAATGCAGTTGAAGCTTTAACTCTATGGTTATGTACAACAAGCTCACTTTTATGTCGTAGAAGAATAAAAATGTTTGATTTGCTGTTAAAAGGTTGCAGAAAATGAATAGTTATTAACCATTTAGCTATTTACTTTAACCCATTCGTTACCGGAGCAACGAGTAAATTGTGTTTACTTTATCCCGCCCGTTGCGCTAATTACTATCACTTTAATTTAAAGTCCAAGTTGTCTTATGTCGTTTATGCAGAGCAATGGTGTCTATTACAAGTATCTGTATGATAAATATATTTCAACATTTCTTAATGAAAAAAGAAAGTAGTATAATTGGCCACCAGGCACTATTTTAACTGGAGCCACAGTAAAGCATTAGAGGCGAAACTGGAATCAGCGAGAAAAACTTCAGTTCAACGAGATCTCATTCACATAATGCAAAAAAAAAAAACAAAAAAAAAACGAAGTTTTACAAAATAAAAACAGCAATGTAGGAAGAAAAGGACAGAAAAGGAAGCATCAGAAGTGAGGAAAAGGAAAGCTTAGGGTCCAACCTGGTAGATTTTAATGTGAGCCATATATTCAAATCTTTCCTTGTTTTTTTGCTATTTATACTTTTAGCATTTTTATTTACAGAAATAAATTTTGATGTACATCTTCACAGGGAGACCATGGATAAGATGTGCCTTAGGTTTTACTGCCAGACACACTTAAGCATATGTTTTCAATTTTTAAAAGTAAAAATTATATTTTTATGACAACAAAAAACACACTTTTAGTTTTAAAAATTTTTGAAGTCAAAACTAAAGAAGATACAGAGAAACTTAGGATGTTTTCAAAAAGTAGATCTATTGTGAACCTAGGATTAAAATATTAGACCAATATTTTAAAATTTTCGCCGTAAGGCATTTTTAGTTACGTGACATAAACATAAACACATTTAAACATAACCTCCAAACTATTAGAGCAAAATGGATGAAACTTACATTGTAACTGCTTTGCCTTATATTACATAAATTTAAAATGTTAGGTCATATATGACCTCAAGCATATTACTGTTGTAACCCCCATTACTCTGACCGCACGCACCCCTAAGTATTCCATCCCAGTTCCAAAACAGTAAACCTCGTAGCAAGAATGCAAAACGTTTTAATTACAAATCTGATGTATTCCATTCATGCTAATTGAGATAAACATTAGCAGAAATGGTCTTATTTCTTGCTTTCCAAGTAGAAGCGAAATAAGGCTAAACCAATAGTCAACCCGTTTAAAAGTTGGTTGCTATGTGTTTGAAATTCCTTTCTTTGCTTTGCCAGGAGATGACAAATTCCCGCATGAGAAAAACCTGATGAGTTACTCTCACATGACTTTCTCTATATCGCTGCAACAAATTATTGTTAAAAAAGCTTACGCTTCTACTTACTTCATGCTAATCGAGAAAACATTAGCAGAAATACTCTTATTACCCGCTTGCTTGTAAGCAAAAGCTAAATAAGGGAGTACCATAGGTTAAAGTGATATTCAAAAGCTGGTTGCTATGTGACTGAAGTCCAGTTGTTTGTATGGACACGAGTTGACAAATTCCTGTATGAGAAAATTATGTTTCAATAAGCTAAAACCATAAACAAAGAATATATAAAAAACGATAAACTCTACGAAAAAATTGTATATAACATAAAATATGTTTTAAGGTGCTCTACATTTTTGTGTAATAAATTTTGGTCTATCTCTTACGATTTAGCAGTTACATAAAATTCCGTAAAATTGATCCAGAATAAAGTAGTCTTCCGAGGCTATTCCCAAAAAATCCAAGATATACATTTTAATTGTCAGGTAAATATCTTTAACATACGATATTTTAATCAAAATCGTTAGAGCTCTTTTTAAGAAAACAAAAATTTTCGAAAAAAGTTCCATGTAAAGGGTAGTTTGTGGAAGGGGGATTTTCTTGAAAATCTTCGTGTAGCATCCTTGGAAGATACCAATCTTAAATACCCAGTTTGGTTTTAAACAGACTCTTCGTTTTTGAGCTATGCTGCCCATAGACACACACATACACATACAGACAAACAGACAGACAGACACACACGGATATTTTTTTTAAAAATGCTTTTTTTTTTTTTTTTTTTTTTTTGGATGCAGGGAATCCCAAAACATGTATTTCCCTTGAAATCTCGGTATCGAGTTTTTGGGTGTATTACAATGCTTTCTCTACACACTATGTACATAGTACGTGTAGACACATTAAAAAGTATTTTGAAACAGAAACAAATAATATAAAATGCCGAAAAAATTTTGAAAATTCACGAACCGATGTATATGACATAAATTGTGGGTTTTGCCATTGTCTACACATTTTGGTAGTAAGTTATTGTGTATCTCCTACAGTTTACCGGTTATCAAAATTCATTCAGAATAAATAGAACTTCAGGAGCTATTAACAGAAAATCCAAGACGTACATTTTATTGTTATCGTAAATATTTTCAGATAAGTTATCTTAATCAAAATCGTGAGATTCACTTTTGGGCAAATAAAATGTTTCGAAACGTTTTCCTAGAAATGGGTAGTTTGGGATTAAAGAATTTACTTAAGCTCTTCTCGCCATATGCTCGGAACATACTAAACTTAAACACAAAGTTTGGTATTTTACTGATTTTTACTTTCTCTACACGTACCATATACACACTGTATATATGAAGTATTGTATTCCACCCAAAAATTCGATACCAAGATTTCGCCAGAAATTAATGTTGGATGCCCTGAATCCAACAAAAGCATTTTTAGAGAAAGGTCCGTGTGTGTATGTGTCTGTGGACAACATAGCTCAAAAAAGAAACGCTCTTTAAATCCTAAATTTGGTATTTGGGTATAGTATCTTCCAAAGATGCGACACGAAGATTTTCAAGAAAATTCCCCCACTAAAACTACCCTTTACAGGGAAAAATTTACGAAAATTTTGATTTTCTTAAAAATGGCTGTAACGATTTTGATTAAAATCATATACATTAAAACTATTTGCACCACGAACAAAATGTATATCTTGAATTTTCTGGAAATAGTTTCTGAAGATCTCTATATTCTGGATGAATTTTACGTAACTGCTAAACCGTAAGGGATGGACAAAAACTTACACTAAAGAAAATGTAGAGCACAATAATACTCACAATATACTTTATATGCATTTTTTTCGTGGAGTTGATCGTTTTTAAGATATTCCTTGTTATTAGTTTCCGCTTTCAAAATCTTATTTTTTCTCATACAGGAATTTGTCAACTCCTGTCTGTACAAATCAAGGAACTTCAGTCACATAGCAACCAGCTTCTGGCTATCACTTTAACCTATGTCGTTGTCTTATTTCGCTTCTATTTACACGGAAGCAAGTAATAAGACCATTTCTGCTATTTTTCCTCGATTGGCATGAAGTAAATAGAAGCATTAGCTTTTTAACAATAATTTGTTGCAGAGATGTAGAGAAAGGCATGTGAATGGATCACATAAGATTTTTTGTTTTTGAGCTATGCTGCCAGACACACACAGAGACAGACACACGCGGACAGGTGTATAAACATTTTTTTTTTATTCAGGGGGCTTTAAAACCTATATTTCCGGTAAAATTTCGTTATGGAATTGTTGGGTGCAATAATTCCTTCTCTACCCACTATGTATATTGTACATATGGGTTAGAAAAAGTAGAATTGCTATTTTGGATACAGGAGACCCTAAAATGTTTATTTCCATCGAAATTTCCGTATCGAAGTTTCGAGTTTAGGGCAATACATTCTGTTCCTACGTACTATGTAGAGATAGTAAAATGGGTAGATAATATTTAACCTTCAACTTCCTCAAAGTAGAGAACGAAAAAGAGTTTACGTTTCGTAATATGCTTATCTAAAGTATAGTAAATATCAGAAGCTTCTGCATTTATCCTCAAAAACTATTTAAGAAATACTCCTACTACTTTCTGTCTTGTAAGTAAAAGCGCAATAAGGGTGTACCACAGGCTAAAGTGATAGTCAAAAGCTGGTTGCTATGTGACTGAAGTCCCTTTGTTTGTATGGTCAGAGTTGAAAAATTCCTGTATGAGAAAAGTAAAAGTTTTTCAAAGCTGAAACCGAATAAGGAATATCTCAAAAACGATCAATTCCGCGAAAAAATTATATAACATAAACTGTGTGTTTTACTGAGCTCTACAGTTTTTGTGTGGTAAGTTTTTGTCCATCTCTTATGGTTTAGCAGTTATGCAAAATTCCGTAAAATTCATCCACAATAAAGTAGTCTTAAGAGGCTATTCCCAGAAAATTAAAAAAATACATTTTATACGTCAGGTAAATATCTTTAATATACGAAATTTTAATCAAAATAGTTAGAGCCATTTTTGAGAAAATTAAATTTTTCGAAACTTTTTCCATGTAAATGGTAGCTTGGGGTGGGGGGATTTTTCTCAAAATCTTCGTGTCGTATCCCTGGAAGATACTAAACTGAAATACCAAGTTTGGTATTAAACCGTGTTTTCGTTTTTGAGCTATGCTGCCCACAGTAACACACACACATACATACACACAGACAGCCAGACACACACGGACATTTTTCTAAAAATGCTTTCTATGATTTCAGGGGGCCCAAAACATGTATTTCCGGTGAAATCTCGGTATTGAATTTTTGGGCGCATTACAATAGCTTCTCTATACACTATGTGCATAGTACGTGTAGAGAAAGTAGACATTTCGAAACTGTACTAACAGTTTTGCTCTTTTTATTACAAAGAGTCATTCCATTAAAGGATGTCTACAGGTTACTTGCACACTGTCTGATTTGAGTCCTCGAACATCCCCATGTGGTAAAACCACACTTACTTCATCGTCATGCTGATACTGTCGGTTTAATTAAACAAACACTGTTTTTAGAGTTTATGGTAAAGGTAGGTCTTTTACCAGAGGTCAGTAGAAAATACTATCTAGTGTTGTAAAATTATAATGCCCCAACTTTGGATTATGTGTCCACGATCTCATTAAGTAGGTTAAGACTCTGAAAGCTCGTATAGATCCATAAAATAACTGATGATATGAATGTCATGAACATGGAACCAAACATAATTATGCAAGCAGCGCAGAGAGAAAAATTACTGTTACACTGCCTCCGTTGTATAGAATGTTTTCGTTCTGTACGAGTGAGTCATCATGTTGTCAGCACTGATGCTAGGCAAGGCAACAACTGAATATCGCATGAACTCCGTGAAATAAATAAAACAATGTGTTTATAATTATAATATGTGTATAAATATTGAGAAATGTCTAAAAATTATGTATGACACACATGTTAACATTGTTTTATATGTTGGTAGTATTACTGTACTCGGTCTACGGCCTCGTTTCGTAGGCTTCCTGCTCACAATATAAACCACCATTTTTACAATTTGTATTTAATATTTTTGCTATTTTCATTACAAAGAATTATTCTGTTAAAGACCTTCCTCAAACATCCCCATGTGATAAAACCACAGTTACTTTATCGCCATTTTGATACTGTTGGTTTAAGCAAGCAAACACCGTTTTTAGACACTTTAATCTTAAAAGTACCTAGATGTTCTACCAGTTTTCGGTAGTGTCTCATTGTTACAAAATTATAACACTTCTAACGTAGCCAACTTTGGTTTATGTGTCCACCGCCTCAGTCAAATAGGCTAAGACTCCGAAAGCTCGTATCTATCCATAAAATGGCGGATGATTTGAATGTCATGAACATGGAATCTGCTGAATCAGTTCAAATTATACAAGCACTGGAGAGAACAACTGTTGTATAGAATGTTTTCGTTCGGCACGAGCAAATCATCATGCTGTCAGCACTGCTGCTCAACAAGGCAACAACTGAAAATCGCGGACCATTAAACAAGAACACCGTGAAATAGGTAAAACAATAATTTATAAATCTAATACGTCTATAAATATTCAGAGGTGTCTAAAAATAGTGTGTGTTACACGTGTTATATTTGTTTTATGTTGTTGGTAGGATGTCTGTACTACGTCTACGGCCTCGTTTCATAAGCTTCCTACTCACAATATAAAACACTATTTTTACTTTTTCTACACGTACTATGTACATAGTGAATAGAGAAGGTATTGTACTCCACCCAAAAATTCGTTACTGAGAATTCACCGGAAATATATGTTTTAGGGTCCCCTGTAACCAAAAAAAGCATTTTCACAAAAAGGTCCATGTCTGTGTGTGTCCTTGTGTCTGTGAACACGATAACTCAAAAACGAAAAGTCGTTAAAATACAAACTTGGTGTTTAAGTTTAGTATCTTCCAGGGATGCGACACGAAGATTTTGAGAAAAATCCTCCCACCCCCAAACTACCCTTAAATGTAACTTTTTTGGAAAATTTTGATTTTCTCAAAAATGGCTCTAACGGTTTTGATTAAAAGATGTATTAAAGGTATTTACCTGACAAATAAAATATCTATCCTGAATTTTCTGGGAATAACCTCTGAAAACTACTTTACTCTTGATGAATTTTACAAGATTTTATTTAACTGTTAAACCGTAAGAGATAGACAAAAATTACCACCCAAAAAATGTAGATCATGATAAAACTCACAATTTATGTCGTATACTTTTTTTCTTGGAGCTGGTCGTTTTTGAGATATTCCTATTACTTGTTTTCAGCTTTGAGAAACATACCTTCTCATACAGGAATTTGTCAACTCCTGTCTATACAAACAAAGGAATTTCAGTCACATAGCAATCAGCTTTTGACTATCACTTTAACATATGTTACTTCCTTATTTCGCTCCTACTTAAAGGAAGCTAGCAATAAGGCTATTTCTGCTATTTTTTTCTCGATTAGTATGAGCATAAATAGAAGCATAAGCTTTTTAACAATAATCCGTTACAGAGAAGGTCATGTGAATGGAACAGGTTAGATCTTTATTACTAAGATTCATCCTGTTCAAGGATGATCATAAGTCACTTTCAGCAGTATGAGTTAAGGCCTCAAAGATCCCCATGTGACAAAACCACACTTACCTCATCGCCATGCTGAGACTGCAGGTTTAAATAAGCAAACACGTTTTTGCGCACTATAATGTAAGAACTGTTTAACTGTGTCAGTCTTATGCATCATGGAGAGGCAGCAGGTTGCTGCAGAAGTGAGAGCAGGAGAGAGGAAATCCTCCTGAGATATACGTACTGCTTCTCTGGCACAAAATTTTAACGTGGCTTTCGCACTAATGTTAACGAATGTCATCTAAGCTGCTGAGAGAGTTCACTTAAGTGATGTTTATACTCCAACAGCGTTGTGCTGCATCTCTGGCTTTCAGCACAGCCGCTGCTCTGGGAACAATACAGCCAGCGTCTCAAAACTTACAAAAACTTCAAGTGCTCGTAAATATTACAACAGTCGTAAGGCCGCGCTAAGTATCGGATTCAAACTTTTTTATAGTTTTGCTGAAAACCTCAGTTACTGGAAACAGCTTTTGTTTTCATGTGAAGCTTTAAAAGCAAGCTATAAAAGTTCACGTGAACTCATTTTGTGCGAGAAATATTGAAATAGCGTCAGCAAAATTTGTAATTACCAAGAGGGCATAACAAAAAATTAGCTTTCGCAACCTTTATATTTTAGTATGTAGTAAAAGAAACTAAAATGTTCAATTCACATGACCTTCTTTAACTGTTTATCATATAGCTATTCTTACAAAAGAGTATTCTTTTGTGTACCTGATGCTAATCGAGAATTGGTCTTATTACTTTCTTCATTGTAAGTAGAAGAGAAATAAAGAAATGCACTAGGTTACAACAATAGACACATATTTAAAAATATGTTCGCTATATGAAACAATTGAAGTTCGGTACGCTTTGCATTTCCAGCAGTAAAATAAAACAAACGAATTACCGTTTGAGCTAAGGTAAGGTATTTGAAACCAACAACAAAGAATACCTCAAAAACTGAGAACCAGAAAAACGTTTGGCATAAATTGTTTTTTCTAACGAGGTTGTCTATATACATTTTGTTTGTCATGTAAAGACCTTCTATATACAGTATTTTAATGAAAATAATTAGAGAAATTTTTGTGAAAATCCAACATTTTAAAAATTATTTCCACGTAAAGAGTAGCTATGGTGAGAGGATTTTCTTGAAAAATCTTCGTGTCATTTTGAAACAGTCTATTCACAGATAACACACACATATACTTGACCTTTTTATAAAATACATTTTTGGATACATGGGACCTTAAAAAGTGTATTACCGGTGAAATCTCGGTATTGAATTTTTGTGTGCTTTACAATACCTTTTCTAATCCTATGTACATAGTAGGTGTAGAGAAAGTAAACAGGAATTAGAAATTCCTATTTAGGAATAGTATTTAAAACTGAAACCAATAACATTGCGTGTTTGTGCAATAAGGTTTTTTTTTTTTACCTTTTACGGTTTAGCTGTTCTGCAAAAATTCAATGAGATAGAAGTGGTCCTCAGAGGCTAATCCCATAAAAATGAAGATATACTATATATTTAAATATTTTAATATGCGTATTTTAGTCGAAAGTAACTTAACGTTTTCGAAAACATCTTCATATATATTCTAACTGAGGTGGGAGAATTTCTTTGAAATCTTTCTGCTGCATCTTTGGAAGCCTCTGATATTATTTATCAAATTTTATATTATACCGACTTTTCGTTTTAAGTTATGCCGTCCACAGACAGGCAGGCAGACACCCCACATATAGGAACATTTTTCAACAATGTTTCATTTTGGAATCACGAGTCCACAAAATCTACAGCAACATTTCAATATCGAATTCTCCGATAGAATAAAACACATTTTATTCTATACAGATTGCACATACGTGCTAGAGAAATTAAAAATAAGTAGATAGGAGAATACAGGTTTGTAAAAATCTGATGTATTAAATTCACATTACTTTCTCTATATCTCTGCAACAAATTATTATTAAAAATCTTATTTTTTTTGGTAGTGTTTATCTCCCACTTTAACTACTTATGGCACCGCAGGCGGTGACACTGATGATACATGAATGATGATGGAGCACCTGTTGAATGCGATGGAGGGGGAAACCGGAATACCCGGAGAAAACCCGCACCATCGCCGCTTTGTCCACCACAAATCTCACATGCGGTCGCTTGGGATTGATCCCCGGCCATCTAGGTGAGAGGTGAGTGGTCTAACCACTTGGCCACGGCGCGGCCTTAAAAATCTTATGCTTCTAATTACATCATACTACTCGAGAAAAAATCAGAGAAATAGTCTTATTACCTGCTTTTTTGTAAGTAGAAGCTAAATAAAGGAGTACCACAGGTTAAAGTGATAGTCAAAAGCTGGTTGCTATGTGACTGAAGTTCCTTTGTATGGGCAGGAATTGTTAAATTTCTATATGAGAAAAGTATAAGTTTTTTAAAGTTGAACCCAAAAACAAGGAGTATTCCAAAACCGATCAACTCCACGAAAAAATGTATATAAGATAAATTGTGTGTTTTAAAGTGCTCTACACTTTTATGTTGTAAGTTTTTGTCCATCTCCTATGATTTAGCAGTTATCCAAAATTCCGTAAAATTAATCCAGAATAAAATAATCTTCAGAGACTATACATAGAGAATTCAAGATATACATTTCATTTGTCAGGTAAATACTTTTAATATACAACATTTTAATCAGAATCTTTAGAGCCTTTTTGAGAACATCAAAACTTTCGAAAAAAGTTCCATGTAAAGTGTAGTTTGGGGTGGGGGGATTTTTCTCAAAATCTTCGCGTCGCATCCCCGGAGGATACTAAACTTAAATTCTAACTTTGGTATTTTACCAAATTTTCGTTTTTGAGCTATTATGTTCACAGATCCGCGGACACACACATACATACGGGCCTTTTTGTGAAAATGCTTTTTTTTTTTTGGATACCGGCGACCCTAAAATATATATTTCCAGTGAAATCTCAGAATCGAATATTTGGGTGGAATACAATACCTTCTCTGTATACTATGTCCATAGTACGTATAGAGAAAGTAAAAAGTAGGAGAAAAAGGAAGATGCTGATATCACGGTATCTCAGCATATTCAGCATCGATAAATAAATAAAGCTAAATATCCAGGGTTCGCGTCCCAGCATAGGCATTGAATTGTCGTTTACCAAATTTGGCTCACAGTAATATCCATATATACTAAATATAAGTTTTAAAATAAAGAGCCGGAAGACGAATAAAGTTGGCAGTGGAGTTTTGTATCGCAGGGCGTTGCTATGAAATCGCAACTCGTATAATACATTTGAGACCGCAAGTCTGCATAGGAAGCAATCAATATTGTGAATGGTGACCTCTTAAAGGCCTTGCGACCTCCAGGGCCAGTAATTCTCCTGCGCACTTAATAGCTCCTGGCTTGATGGAAATGCCGCATAACAAACTGAATCCTTCGTAACGTTGGAAAACTGTCACAACGATATTCACATGACCTTCTCTGCAACAAATTATTGTTAAAAAGCTTATACAAAGTGTTTTATGTAGAACTGACACATTTCTTTCTTCAATTATTCCGTTGGAAATTCATTCAATGACCCAATTTTATCATCAAATTAAGCAGAATGTTCTGGAGTCTCAATTCCTTGTCACTAGATACGCAGATGTTTATATTTTATTCCTAATTGCATTGTTGGCAGCTGTTTCGATATTTTGTCCTTGTAGTCAACGTGAAAATGCAGTACAATGTAGAACTGAGTCAAGGAATGAATCCTGAACCTAATTGCAAGTTTTTTTGACGACCGGATAATTTTCAGGAACCTGTGGCCACCGAGATCTCCGGGTTTGACATCGCTGGACTTCCTTCTATGGGGTTACTTAAAAGACAGGGTTAACGTCACACGTCCCCAGACATTCGACGATCTGAAGCACAAGATCACAAAGAAGATTCAAGCTATTGACAACAGAGTCCTCCAACGAGTGGCCAGTACGACGTGTTGAGTTGAGTCTTATGCAGGATGGAGGACATTTTCAACAGTTGCTACAGAGTTAAATAATCTCCCAAAATTCCTCTACAATTTAGGTATAATAAGGTGTCGCTAGCATAACACGTTTTGAAACAATTAACGAAAGAAATGTGTCAGCTCTATATAAAACGCCCGGTATTTCTTTTTGCTTCATGGTAAACGAAGAAATAAGGGAGTACCATAAGTTAAAGTGAAATACAAAAGCTGGTTGCTATGTGACTGATGTTCCTTTCTTTGTATGGACAGGAGTTGACAAATTCCTGTATGAGAAATGTGTAAGTTTTTCAAAGCTGAAACCAAAAACAAGGAATATCTAAAAAACGACCAACTTAACGCGAAAAAAATATATAATAACATAAATTGTGTGCTTTAATGTGCTCTACATTTTTTGTGTGGTAAGGTTTTGTCCTTCTCTTACAGTTTAGCAGTTATGCAAAATTCAATATATTAAATATCTTAAATATAAGCAATTTTAATGAAAATCATTAGAGCCATTTTTGAGAAAATCCAAATTTTCCAAATTTTTTCCATGTAAAGAGTTGTTTGGGGTGGGGGTATTTTCTTGAAAATCTTCATCGCATCTTTGAAAGCTACAAAACTTTAATACGAAGTCTGGTATTTAACGGTCTTTTGGTTTTTGAGCTATGCTGTCTACAGACACATAGGCACACACACACACGCGCGCGCGCACACACACGCACATGCATACCTTTTTCCATAATTTTTTTTTTTAGTTCAGGAGGACCCAAAACCTGTATTTTCGGTGAAATCTCGGTATCGAATTTTTGGGTACATTACAATACCTCCAGTATATACTATATACATAGTACGTGTAGAGAAAGTAAAAGTCTGATGTGTTCCATTCATATGTCTTTCTCTATATCTCGGTAAAAATTATTGTTAGTAAGCTTATCTTTTATTTATTTCATGCTAATAGAGAAAAATTAGCAGAAATAGTCTTATTTCTTGCTTTATTGTAAGTAGAAGCGAAATAAGGGAGTACCATAGGTTAAAGTGAAAGCCAAAAGCTGGTTGCTATGTGACTGAAGTTCCTTTGTTTATATGGACAGGAGTTGAATTCCTGTATGAGAAAATTATAAGTATTTCAAAGCTGAAACCAAGAAAAAGGAATATCTCAAAAACGAGCAACTCCAGGAAAAAAATGTATACAACATAAATTGTGTGTTTTAACGTGCTCTACATTTTTTGTGTGATAAGTTTTCGCCCATCTCTTACGGTTTAGTGGTTATGCAAAATTCATCCATAATAAAGTAGTCTTCAGGGGCTATTCGCAGAAAATTCAAAATATACATTTTATTTGTCAGGTAAATATCTTTAATATATGATATTTTAATCAAAATCGTTAGTGCCATTTTTTAGAAAATCAAAATTTTCGAAAAAAGTTCCATGTAAAGGGTAGTTTGGGGTGGGATGAATTTTTCTCAAAATCTTTGTCTCGCATCCCTGGAAGATACTAAACTTAAATACCAAGTTTGGTATTTTACCGACTTTTCGTTTTTGAGTTATCGTGTTCACAGACACACTGACACACACACACACGGACCTTTTTCTGAAAATGCATTTTTTTGGATACAGGGGACCCTAAAACATATATATCCGGTGAAATCTCGGTATCGAATTTTTGGGTGGAGTGCAATACCTTCTCTATACACTATGTTCATAGTACGTATAGAGAAAGTAAAAATGTATTCTTCTATCTACTTCATGATGAACAATAATAAACTGTTATTTATGATGTAAGAGCGTAAAGTTATGTTTTTGATTCGAGCGGGAATATTGTGAATCGAAACGCAGTCGAGAATCAAAAAGAAACTTTACGCTCGCATAACATAGAATGTTTTTTTCTACGAGAACTTTCTAATATTAAAAGAAAAGCAAACAAAGATGAAATAAACTCGAGGTTAAGTTAGAACCATTCACCAAGGGTTATAGTTGGTTATTTACTTCGCATTGCTGGGCGTGATGACGGTACGGTTATAGCAGGCCGTGACAAACCTATATTATTGTTGTTCTGTGAGAATTGTGATATGGTTATAGCCGCGAAAGAACATTTGTCACTTATTGACTTTGTCACTTTGTTTGTCTGTTTATCAGTGATGTATTCACACTAATATCGTGAATTATTTTGGAGAGCGTAAGTTGGAATTCATTTACATTAAGCTTCTGCACTTCTTTGCGCGTGGATTCCGTAAACATGAGCGCGTAAACTCAATTATGCTCGGTTGTAGATGAAATTCTTTTATTTCATTTTTTAATTTGTAGGTAAAAAGGATAACGGAATACACTATTCTAAAGAAATACTGAAAGATTTTAAGAGGTTGTCGTTTAGTGAAGTCATTTATATTCCGTTCTATTTGCAAGAATGCAATGAAATATAAAAACATCTGACGTGTTCACAAGATTTGCTCTGGCTATTCGAAAAGCATTTGTTTCCTTACAACATACTACTCTTTTATCTGCGCATTGGTGATTAAGATAAACAGCAGAACTCACAAATTCACTTATTACTTGTTTCTTTCTATGCAAAAGGGAAATAAGAGAATACACTAGGTTAAAGTGACAGTAAAATCTTTTAAAAGCTGGTTACCATATGGATCACATCCATTTCTTTGCATTGCCAGAAGTTGACAAATTCGCGCATAGCAAACGTTTATTTTAAAACTGAAACCAATAACAAGGAATATCTCAAAAACAGGCAACTCCACGAACAAATGCATATGACATAAATTGTTTGGTTTAACGAGATCTATATTTTTTTTTTAAGTAAGTTTTTGTCTGTCTCTTACGGTTTACTATTATACAAAATTCCGCAAAATTTATCCAGAATAAATATGTCTTCAGAGGCTACTCCCCCCACAAAGTAAGATATACCGTTTATTTGTCATTTAAATATCTTTAATATAGGATATTTTAATCAAAATCGTTAGTCATTTTTGATAAAATAATTTTAGAACATTTTTATATACGAAGGGTAGTTTGTGTTGGGAGATTCGCATTCCTGGAAGATACTAAACTTATATAGTAAGTTTGGTATTTAACAGGTTTTTCGTTTCTGAGTTATGCTGTCCACAGACACACAGACGACACTGAGGTTCTTATAAAATTCCTTTTTTTTTTTTTTTTTTTTGAATCATATATTTTTAGTGAGATCGCGGTGTTTAAATTTTGAGTGGAAAACAATAACTTCCCTGTCTACTATGTGCGTCCTGCATACTCTCTAGAGGAAGTAAAATAACGTCTTCCAATTTGAAAGAAAACAAAAATTTCAGATGTGTTATACTCACATGACCTTCTATAGCAGTTCTACAAAATTCTTACATAGATTATTCTGCTTTCTGCACCTTGCTAATCGAGGTACTCATTAGCTGAATGTTCTTATTACCTAGTTCCTTATAAGTAGTAGGGAACTTAAGGATTGCGCTATGATAAACTGATAGTCCAATGTTTTAAAATCTATCATTATACTATTGTCATGGCAAATCGCTTCTTTGCTTGGCCAGTTGTAGAACAAAAGAAAAAGGACACATACAATCTGGGAAAAATACAAGTGCTTCGTAACTGAAACCAAAAACAAGCAATATCTCGGAAACGGTTACCTCCACAGCAAAAATGTAAGGTCATAAATTGTGTGTGCTTTCTATGGAGTAAGTTGCTTATCTATTACGGTTTAGCAGTTACACAAAATTCGGCAAAATTCATCCAGAATAAAGAGGTCTTCAGAGGCTTTCCCCAAAAAAGTGAAGACATACATTTTATTTAGTGTGTAAATATCTTTAATATAAGGGAATTTAATCAAAATAATTAGAGCCATATTTTAGAAAATCAAAATTTTTCGAAAATTGTTCATGTAAAAGGTAGTTGGAGTGGGAAAATTTTCTTGACAGACAGACAGACACACACGTACCTTTTTCTGAAAATTCTTTTTTTTTGGATTCACCATGTCTTAAAACATGTATTTCCGGTGAAATCTCGGTATCGAATTTTTGGGTGAAATGCAATATTTCATCTATACTCTGTGTACAAGGTAAGTTTTTAAAAGCTAAAACCAAAAACAAGGAATACCTCAAAAAGTGCACAAAAAAGGATGGGATAGAATTTGTGTATTTTAGGGTGATGTATATGATTCTCTCACGGCTAAACAGTCATGTCAAAAATCATTCAGAAGTTATTCCCAGAAAATTCAAGATATACATATTGTTTGTTATTTAGCTACCTTTAATATACAGTATAAATACACTAGCTAAAGCAATTGTTAATTTTTACTTTCTCTGCGTACTATGTACATAGTGTATAGAGAAGCTACTATAATGCACCAAAAAATTCGATACCAAGATTTCACCGGAAATACATGTTTTGAGACCCCCGAGTCCAAAAAAATAATTTTTAGAAACATGTCCGTGTGTGTGTCTGTCTATGTGTATGTGTGTGTGTGTGTTTGTGTGGACAGTATAGCTCAAAAACGAAAAGACCGTTAAACAGCAAACTTGGTATTTAAATTTGGTATCTTCTAGGGATGCGACACGAAGATTTTCAAGAAAATCCCCTCACGCCCAACTACCCTTTACATGGAACATTTATCGAAAATTTTGATTTTCTACAAAATGCCTTCAACGATTTTGACTAAAATCTCTTATATTTAAAACATTGATATGACAAATAAAATGTATATCTTCAGTTTTCTAGGAATAGCCTCTGAAGACTACTTTATTCTGAAAGAATTTTACGGAATTTTGCATAACTGCTAAACCAAAAGAGATAGACGAAAACTTACCACACAAAAAATGCAGATTACATTAAAACACACAATATATGTAATGTACATTTCTTTCGTAGAACTGATCGTTTTAGGTAATCTTTGTTTTTTGTTTCGGCTTGTACTTACTGGTAATATCACTATTTCTGTTAAGTTTTTATCGATTAGCATGAAGTAAATGAAAGAATAAGCTTATTAATAATAATTTGCTACAGAGATATAGAGAAAGTCATGTGAATGGAACTCATCAGGTTTTTTAAGAACATCTGACTATAAAATGGCTTTAAACTTTTGTTCTCTTTGCTTGATCAGAGGAAAACGAATAATGACATCGCATTACAGAGGAGAATAAGTATCGGAAAATTTAAACCAATAACAGCGAATATTTGGGAAAAGCTTAACTTCATGAAAAATGCATTTGGTACTAATGAAGTACCCGTACATTAACGAGATCCACGTTTTCTGTACAGTAAGAGTTTGTGTATATTTTACGATTTGCCAATTATGTAAAAATAATCCAGACTGAAGAGGCCTTCAGAGACTTTTCACAGAAAATTCAAGATTTACGTTTTATTTGTCATATCAATATATATATATTAAACATACAGTATGTTAATCAGTGGAAGACCTTTCTTCGCATCCTTAAAATATTTTTTTCGTAGCCGGCGTACCCTGCCCATATTTAGAATGACACCCCCCTAGGATTTACAAACGGATGGGGTCAGAAGGCTACTGGAGAGCCAACTGCATGAAACTACAGAATGGAGAATCTGGAATGAGTGGTTGGTCCATAGCTAGGTATGAGCGTGAGGAAGTGGATGGTATGAAATGTAAGCGAAATGGAAGATAGAAAATTTGATGGAGTAATTGGCGGCGAAACCGGAGGAGACGAGCGGTCTAACCACTCAGCCAGCGCTATAGAAGATACTAAATTTAAATGATAATTTGGTATTTTACAGACATTTCTATAATATTACATATTTTGATAACACCAGGTGGCCCAGCTTCCCCGAAATTACCGCGTGTACATATACCTTCGTGCGTTAAAAAAGTTGCCGAACTCAAGGGGGTTATTTCACACAGTTTGGAAAAAAAAAAAAAAAAAAAGGAAAGAAATGGCCTGTTATTTATAGACGCACTTAAACTGTTATGGTTCTCAGCGTCCATTCTTTACTGGGCGTGAAAGACCGCTTAATTTTGCTCAGAGACCTCTCTATCAGGCTTGAGGTTCTTTGACGTGCCGTAAATCTACCACACGGGACGCAGGGCTTTACTTCCCTTCCGAAGGAAGCCATCTGTGTGTGTATGTGTCTGTGAGCACGTTGACTCAAAGTCGATAAAATATCAAAATTGGTGTTTAAGTTTAGTATCTTCGAGGGATGCGATACGAAGATTTTGAGAACAATCCCCCATCCTTAACTACTTTTACATGGAATATTTTCGAAAATTTTAATTTTTTTAAAAATGGCTCTAACGATTTTGACTAAAATCTCCTATATTTAAGATATTTATGTGACAAATAAAATGTAAATCTTAAACTTCCTGGAGGTAGCCTCTGAAGACTACTTTATTCTGGATGAATTTTACGGAATTTTGCATTACTGCTAAACCGAGAGAAATAGATAAAAACTCACCATAAAAAATGTAGATTACATTACATTTGGATTCAGGGGGACACAAAAAAATTATTTCCAGTGAAATCTCGGTATCGAATTTTTGGGTGGAATACAATACCTTCTCTATACACTAGGTACATAGTAGGTACGTGTAGAGAAAGTAAAAATGAAGTATTTTAATGAAGTAAATTAATAAAATATAGATATTATAAATTAAGTAAAATTTAAGCTATTGTAGAATAAATTGATAAATTTATTTTAGTTAATAACGGAATTTAACCCCTTCATCATTTTTAAGACATATTTAATATTGATAATTGTATTAATTAAAGGTTTAAAATATAATAAAAGAAATATAAAATTGCTAAACTCTGTCGTGTTAAGATATAAGGTTCTTGAACTTGAAAGCTCCGATATGACTGTTGTAGCACATGAAGTCAGAGATCGTCAGCTTTAAGTGGGACAGCGTTCTGAAATTCATCATCGACGGAACTCTTTGGTGGCAATATTTGAAGCATGCCTTCGCTAAAGGTGTTAGCACATTTCCAACGCTCTCTCCTATTGGTAAACTCAATTTTGTTGGTTCCAACATTGCATATTACTATTTTTTTATCCTTACGGAGATGGAACGAGGTCGAAAAATCATATTCTATTTCCAGTTGATGGAAATTAGATTTTCTGTCCGTGCCAGGTGTTGCTTGTTCATGTATCAGGTATTTTCCTCTCTCTTCGAGAATCGATCGATCGAACGCTGGTCGACTCGACCTGAGCTGTCAGTTTGTTTATGAATGTCCCCTCAGGGATCAAAGATGGCTGCTGCCAATAAAGCAGTTCCGCTGACACGCGGATCCGGAGCCTTTAATAACTCCAACATCTTTTGTGGCCCACAGGAACACGCATCAGGTGTTCCTCAAGTTGTACCCTATTTCGGAGGTGCTACCCGAACTAAACCAGCACGCAACTTGAGCAACGAAAGCTTATATATATATTCTATTCAGATGACCATCTCTACTAATTCCCAACAAATTATTCTTATAAACACTTATTCTTCTATCTACATGATCATAGAAATCACACATATCTTATGTGTCCCATTCGCATGACTTTCTCTACAGCTCTGCAATGAATTATTGGTCTTTATTACTTGCTTCCTTGTAAGTAGAAGCAAAATAAGGGAGTACCATAAGTTAAAGTGATAATCAAAAGTTGGTTGCTATGTGACTGAGTTTTCTTCCTTTTTATGGACAGGAGCTGACAAATTTCCGTATGCGAAATAAGTATTTTAAAGCTAAAATCAATGACAAAGAATATCTCAAACTCCACGAAAAAATGTATATCACATAAATGTGTCTTTTAACGAGCTCTACATCTTGTATTCAGTAAGATTTTGTCTATCCATTACGGTTTACCAGTTATGGAAATTTCCAAAATTCATCCAGAAATAAGATACCTTCAGAGATAATTCCCAGTAAATTAAAAATATACAATTTATTTGCCATGTAAATATCTTTAATGTACGATATTTTAATCAAAATCGTTAGAGCCAATCGTATGAGAAAATCAAAATTTTCTAAAACTTTTCCATGTAAAGCGTAGATGGGGTATGGGGGAATTTTCTTTAAAATTTTCCTGTCACATCCCTGGAAGATACTAAACTTAAATATCAAGTTTGGTATAATACCAACTTTTCGTTTTTCAGTTATGTTCACAGACACATGGAACTTTTTCTGAAAATGCCCTTTTTTGAATACAGGGGACCCTACATATCATACAATGCAACATCTACAGTGGAAAACCGGTACTACGTGACAATAAATACCTTGATAGCAATGACGATTACGTTGAGAAATATAGTAAGGTACTGTAACTTTGTAAGTGACATTTTGTGTTGATAACTTTCGTTATCATTTAGTTATGCCAAATCGTGTGTCGCTTTCTGGATGACCCTCGTATATACATAGTAGGTGGAGAAGGTATTGTATTTCGCTGAAATGTATTTCACAGATTTCACCGGAAATATATGTTTTGAGACCCCCTGAATTCAATAAAGCATTTTTAGACAAAGATCAGACACGTGTGTGTGTGTGTATGTGTGTGTCTGTGGACAGCATAAGAGTCCGTTATACACCAAACAGATATTTAAGTTTTGTAGCTCTCAAGCATGCGACAGGAAGATTTTCAAAAACATTTTCCAAACCAAACTACCCTTTATTTGGAACTTTCTTGAAACATTTTATTTTCTCAAACATGGCTGTCACGATTTTGGTTCAAGTACCACATATTAAATATATTTACATGATTAATTAAATGAATATCTGGAATTTCGTGGTAATAGACTCTGAGGTTCTTTTCATTCTTAATGATTTTGGCACAACAGGTAAACCACAAGCGATACACAAAAAGCTACTACTCACAAAAGTAGAGCGCATGAAAACATACTATTTATGTCATACATTTTTACTTTCTCTATACGCACTATGTACATAGTGTATAGAGAAGGTATTGCACCCCACCCAAAAATTCGATACCGAAATTTCACCGGAAATATATGTTTTAGGGTCCCCTTATCCACAAAAGCATTTTCAGAAAAAGGTCCGTATGTGTCCGTGTGCCTATGAACACGATAACTCAAAAACGAAAAGTCGATAAAGTACCAAACTTGGACTTTAAGTTTAGTATCTTCCAGAGATGCGACACGAAGCTTCTGAGAAAAATCCCCCCACACCGAACTACCCTTTACATGGAACTTTTCTCGAAAATTTTGATATTCTAAAAAATGGCTAAAACGAAATTTATTAAAATGTCGTACATTGAAGATATTTACCTGAAAAATAAAATATATATCTTAAATTTTCTGGAAATGGCCTCTGAAGACTACTTTATTCTGGACGAATCTTACGGAATTTTGCATAACTGCTAAACCGTAAGAGATAGACATAAACTTACCATACCAAAGATGTAGAGCACGTTAAAACACACAATATGTTAAATGTATTTTTCTCATAGAGTTGATAGTTTTTTAGTTAACCGTTGTTTTTGATTTCACCCTTAAAAAGCTTATGCTTTTCTCACACAAGAATTTGTCCATCTCCTGTCTATACAAACAAAGGAGCCTCAGTCACATAGCAACGAGCTTTTGTCTATCACTTTAACCTATGGTACACCCTTATTTCGATTCTACATACAAGGAAGCAAGTAATAAGAATATTTCTGCTAATTTTTTCTCAATTAGCATGAAGTAAATAGAGGCATAAGCTTTTTAATAACAATTTGTTGCTGAGCTATAGAGAAAGACATGTGAATGGAACATATCAGATTTTTACTTTTTCTGTACGAACTATGTACATAGTGTATAAAGAACGTATTGCATTGCACCCAAAAATTCGAAACCGAGATTTCACCAGAAATACATGTTTTGAGACTCCTGAATACAAGAAAAAAACATTTTTAGAAAAATGTTTGTGTGTGTGTGTCTGTCTGTCTGTCTTTGTGTGTATATGTGTGTGTATCTGTCTGTGGACAGCATAGCTCAAAAACGAAAAGGCCTTTAAAGTCCAAACTTGGTATTTAAGTTTGGTGTCTTCCAAGAATGTGACACGAAGATTTTCAAGAAAATACGCCCACACCCAACTTGATTAAAATATCGTATATTAAATATATTTACCTAATAAATAAAATGTATATCCTGAATATTCTGGGAATAACCTCTGAAATCTACTTTAATCTGAATGAATTTTACGAAATTTTGCATAACTGCTTAACCGTAAGAAATGGACATAAACTTGCCACACCAAAAATGTAGAGCATATTAAAACACACAATTTATGTTATATAAATTTTTTTCAAGGAGTTGGTCTTTTTTTGTGATATTCCTTGTTTTTTGTATCAGCTTTGAAAAACTTGTACTTTTCATTTGTGAACTCGTAGTCATACAAACAAATCAACTTCAGTCACCTGGTAACCAGCTTTTGACTTCACTTTAACCTATGATACTCCCATATTTCGCTTCTACTTACAAGGAAGCAAGTAGTAATACTATTTCTGCTAATTTTTTCTCGATTAACATGAAGTAAATAGAAGAATAAGCTTATTAACAGTAATTTATTGTAGGGATGTAGAGAGAGTCAATGAATGGAACACATCAGATTTTAGAGTTATCACACACACACGTACACCCATTCACGAATATTTCTTTCACGTTGGTGGCTGAGCAGTTTAGAATTTAATAATTTTCCTCCGCGTCTACCAAAACACATATACACTAACATATTTGTATGAATCTAAATTCAGGATAACAGCTCCGAATTTTGCTTTTGCCAGTACTTAAGCAAAACAGTAACATGAATTTCTAATCAGATAATTATTTTCGTATATTCTCGGTTGTAGCATGCAACAGTTTTAAATTATTTAATAACATTTCCTTTTGTTCGCGTGCAAGAACTGACGTAAACGGTGTCTGCTGGAATGCATAAATTTGAATTATTTTATTACTTTAAGATATGGCATACAACTCTACTGCAAACGGTATTCTGTAGGTTATGGCCTAGAAAGGAAATTCTATTTTATAAACTGATATCGCAAAACATAAAAGACGGAGTCTTCTCTAATATTCAACAGATATATTAGAGGTGGAGGGGAGTAATGTTCCACTGGGTCCTAAAGATAAAATATTTTTTGTGGAAAAGTGCAATTTAAAGAGAAAGTCCGGAATTTATGGACAGGTAAGATGCACTTTTAAATTAAAAGAAGTCAGCGCAACTTTACCCATTTATTAAATATTTTGCACCTTCACTAGTAAAACACAAAAATATTAACAAAAGCTCGTGCTCGTCACAAACAAAAAACTATAAGGGCACCGCAGATCGGCCAGAATAATTTACCCTACTAGGGGAGCGAGAAAGTTAATAAATAATGCCAAATTAAAGCCAAAACATTACAGGGTTGATATACTAAATTTAGACTAATCGAAAGCTCTCTCCTCACGATCTAGCACGGCGCAAGTGGCCTCGAAGAAATTGCGCCCTGCTGGCGCTATATAAGGCGACTCCGATGAGAGGAAAATCCTCAGCCAACAGCAAACTAGCTGAACTAAATACTCCCCCCTCCCACCATTGGGAATGGTTAATCAAAATTCTTCAGCATTAACAATTTTCATCAAATTAAACATCAGCGGAGCAGAGAAAAAGGATGCTGCTCCTGAAAAACGCATAGGTTCGAAGAGCCTAACTAGCGCTACCTCGTTAACATCATCACCCAAAACCTCAAATTACCAAACCTTAACCATCCACTTCATTCCTGTGGTTAAGCCCTTACCAGGGTAGGTACACAAAAGCTATATCTAGGCTCACAACCTAAGGGGGCTCGTGACATGTCCAGGCATGCGCAGAGAAGTCTGAATCCCCCAGCTAGCGTTCAAGTAGGTTGACATAGGCGTTTGTAGCGGAGTAATGATGAACCAGTAAGTCACGTAGAATGCATCGTGCCACGGAGACTTTACAGTAAATGTAAATAATGTAACAATGCCGTGATGTATCTGCTCCCATGTTCGCCTTGGTATGTATGTCATCACATTTGGTCGCGTAAACATTAGGAAGAGCGGAGCGACGATAACAGGAACCTTCGGAACGCGAGACGTTATAATTCTTATAGATGTTCGAGGCGTTTCTCCAAGCTTCGCCTTCCAGAAGCTTCCAGGAAGTTCTGTAATGTAAATAAATGAGGAAGAATGGCAATGCTGTGCTGTGAATTGTTCTGAGTCGTCAGTGACTGGAGCGTTAGCGCGACCCATGATTGGAGAACAGCCGTAAGCTGTCTACGCGTCGAAACTCGAGTAAACTATTTTCAGTAGTTTATTTAAGACTTCCTTTCTAAAAACTGTGAGCAAATAGATACCTTTGATAAATAACTTCATATTTAGTACAGAAAAATCACGTGACTTTATCTACATCCCTGTAACAGAGTATTGTTAAAACCCTTATTCTACTATTTACTTCATACTAATGGAGATAAACATTTGCATAAATTGTCTTATTACTTGCTTCCTTGTAAGCACAGCTGTGCCGTGTTTACATACACCACACCACTTATAATGACTGGGCAGAATGCCTTAATACAGGAATATCTATTTGAATTTGAATGAGGAACTACAGCGAGACAAACATTTATCGACATTTACTTTTCATAACAATGTTATATATAGCACTCAGTGCATGGTCACGAAATTTGAAGCGTTAGTGGTGCTGGCCGCGTGCTCAAATGTGCGATGTCCTTGGCGGTGCTTAAAGATTCACTCCACTACCAGATGAGTAGATCTACGTATCTTATGTTGAGCAGATCTACTACCGTTGGTGTTCCTCAGCTAGACTCAGCCTGTTTGACTCACTCGGGGTAGAAATAATGAGGGTAGCTTAGGAAGTGATCTTATGAAATTGCTTAGACACACGTTACTTTTCCTTCAATTTATTGTCACTAGAAGACACAAGACAACCTTTGCTTTACAACCTGCTAAGTCAATTATTTACTAGGAGCTTAGTCTATGCGCGTCACTGACTTTGTCTATCCACTACTGAGGGCACCGATAACTAAGCATGAGAGTTGCGTTGTTTAACTTGAAAGCCGATGTAACTGTGTGACAGCCTTGATGTGACTTCAATGCTTCAATACAACTAACAGACAGCCCCAGTGTAACTGAGACAGCCCCGATGTGCGGCAATCTTCTCCTTATTTAGCAACATTGCTGTCATGGTGGCTTCTTTCTGATTGGTCAGAAAGGCCGCGGAACTGGAGTTGATATTACCCAAAATACATACTTTTCTTCCCAGGGTGCAATATAACACCCACGTGACAAGTGGAAAAATACTGCTTTTCAAACTAAAAAGGACTTTAGCGTCACACGCAGCTCGTACGTGCCCGGACAAAAGAGCATCTTCTAACAATGAAAACCTCGCACTCCACTTTCCAAGTTTGGCGTAAACAACTCTCAACTGCTTTTATTAAACGCTGATTCTTACACTCTTAGTACACGAAATAATCTAGTATTGGCACTCTTTAAATATAAACTGATAAACAATTAATAAAAATGACAATGGTTATTATAGAGAAGCCAACTAACGGTCTCAAATTGCCGGAGTGATGAAGTACGCATGATCTCTACAGCGTGATGCACAATCTAGCATTACTCACTGACTGGCCTCCTTCAGTTCCTGCTAATACATAAACCAGTGAACACTGATAATATGAAAGAGTAAGCGTTCGACACTGAGCAAATTTGTGGATGATTCAAACATATTTTGAGTGACAGGAGGAGAACCTATTTTAACTTTCTCTATACGTACTATGTACATAGTGTATAGAGAAGGTATTGTATTACACCCAAAAATTCGATACCGAGATTTCACCGGAAGTATACGTTTGGAGTCCCTGCATCCACAAAAAGCATTTCTAGAAAACTATCCGTGTATCTGTATGTGTGTATGTGTGTGTGTCGCCCTCCATGGTGTAACGGTTACCATGCTGACTTCATATACCCAAGGTCGCGGGTTCAAACCCGGCGGAGGAAGACGGATTTTTTCGGGTGCAAAAATCCTTAACATGGCTTCCTTCAGAAGAGAAGTAAAGCCGTGGGTCCAGTGTCGTAGATTTACGGTACGTAAAAGAACCTCAAGCCTGATAGAGAGGCCTCTGAGTAAAATTAAGCGGTCTTTCACGCCTAATTTAGAATGGGACGCTGAGAACCGCAGCAGTTAAAGAGCGTCCATAAGTAACATGCCATTTCAATTTCGTATGTGTGTGTGTGTGCGTGTGTGTGTGTGTGTGTGTGTGTGTGTGTGGACAGCATAGCTCAAAAACGAAAAGACTGTCAAACACCAAACTTGGTATTTAAGTTTGGTATCTTTCAAGGATGTGACACGAAGATTTTGAGAAAAATCCCCCCCATCCTTAACTACCCTTTACATGGAACTTTTTTTTTGAAAATTTTTATTTTCTTAAAAATGGCTCTAACGATTCTGATTAAAATAGCATATATTAAAGATATTTACCTGACAAATAACATGTATTATTTGAATTTTCTGGGAATAGTCTCTGAAGACTACTTTATTCTGGATACATTTTACGGAATTTTGCATAACTGCTAAACCGTAAGAGGTGGATCAACACACAATTTATGATATATAATTGTTTTTCATTGAGTTGATATCTTTTGAGATATTCCTTGTTTTTGGCTTCAGCTTTGAAAAACATACTTTTCTCATACAGGAATTTGTCAACTACTGTCCATACAAACAAAGGAACTTCAGTCACATAGTAACCTGCTTTTGACTAAAACTTTAACCTATAGCACTCCTTTATTTCGCTTCTACTTACAAGGAAGCAAGTAATAAGACTATTTCTGCTAATTTCTTCTTGATTAGATGAAGCAAATACAATAATTTGTTGCAGAGAGGTAGAGAAGGTCATGTGAATCAAACACATCAGATTTTTTGATACAGTAAAGATGGATCTTGTAATTCACTGTAATTAATTCTGATTGCGTTTGTTCATTGTCTTTTCAAAGCTCTGTATATAATTGTCCTGTTTTATGTACTAATCACATTAGTAGATGATTGTACCAGTTTATGAATTCGAACGATGCATGTAATGCCAATACAAATAATGAGCTACTTTTAGAACAGATTATATCTCAACGTGTGCATGCTTACGCTACAAAGCCCTCCCCGGCGCTGAATACTCTGTGTGTTTGTAACTGTGTGTACTTCGGAACTCATAACCAAACTCCAGTTATAGATGCCAGTAACCCAGTGTTGTAATATATCTATAGATATTACCTTTTAAAGATAGCTTGTTCTTCATTTCTTGAACATTTTGATATGTCTATCATTTTGTAATTCTTCAGAAAAGATATAATTAGGACCATGCACCAAAACATTAACTTGATGAATTATTCTACTCACATGATATAAATAATATAATTGTCGATGGTTATGTGAATACTCCCTTACCTGAAACAAAAGAAAGAGCTACATTATGGTTCATGCATAGTAATGAGACACTAACACACTTATTACAAATTCACGTATATCCCTTGCAATACTATTAATATTTATATAAAAGCGAATTTTCTAGTCGCATTTCGTTTCTTACGATATATTACTTTCCCTAAACGTTCTATGTACATAGTGTATAGAGAAGGCATTGATTGCACTCAAAAATTCGATGCTGAGATTTTACCGGAAATATGTTTTGAGACCCCTTGAATCCAAATAAGGTATTTTGGGAAAATGACCGTGTGTGTTGGAGCGGTAACGGGTTCTTATCCGGGGTGCTTTATTAATAGAGTCCGGCTTTTTCCGCCGTAGAAAACACTCGTTTACCTCTTACTTTTTTACTGTGACGTCACACTTTACTCGCCTGCTAATGTTATTGTTTATTAATGTTGAGGCCGTGATTTATTACGTACTATGATCGGTCTTAAAATTACTTACTTCCGTCACCACTAAGGGTTTTCCACGCGCTGAAATACCACATCTTGGATTTCTTCGTCAAGTCCCTCCCAATTAAAAGGAAGCCTGTTCGCCTCCACCACGGATTCTAAGGTTCTTCACCAAGTGCCTCAGAAAGCGTCCCCTGACCAGCGGAGAGCATTGTTTTGCTGTTCCTCGGTTCAATGCTCGGAAGTAACGGGATCTTGTACCCCGAGCTCGTGACTTATACGTGTTAAAAGTCTTTCTACTCTTCCCATTTTCACTCTACATTTATACTTTCTCTTCTAAGAATATAATTTTGCCCCGGGACAAGACATGTACTGTCTCAGTGTGTGTGTGCGTGTGTGTGTGCAATATAACTCAAAAAAGAAACGTCCGTTAAATACTAAACTTAGTTTTTAAGTTCATATCATCCAAGGATGTGCCACGAAGTTTTCAAGATAACCTTCGCACCTCCAACTATCCATTACATGGAAATTGTTAAAAAAAAATATTTTCTCAAAAATAGCTCTAACGATTTTAATTAAGATACCATGTACTATAGATATTTATATGACAAATGAAATGTATATCTTGAATTTTATGGGAATATCCTCTGAAGACCTCTTTATTCTGAATGAATTTTGCTGAATTTCGTGTAACTTGTAAAGCGCAAGAGATAGAAAAAAACACGTTAAAACATACAATTTGTGTCAAATACGTTTTTTTCATGAAATTGACAATTTCTAATATATTCTTTGTTATTTGCTTCAGATTTAAAATACTTAAATTCTCTCACACGGAAACTTGTAAACTCCTGGCTATGCCACATGGCAACCAGCTTTTAAAAGATTTGAGTATCGTTTTAGCCTAGTGTACTCCCTTATTTCTCTTCTACTTAAAATAAAGACAGTAATTAAGAGGATTTCTGCTAATGTTTATTTATATTATCATAAAACATAAGAATATGCTTTTTAACAATAATTTGTTACATCGATTAGAGAAAGTCGTGTGAATGGTACACATCAGATTTTTAGAAAAAAAGTTAATTGTGTCTGTGAACTCCATAACTCAAAAACGAAAAGTCGGTAAAATAAGAAACTTGGTATCTAAGTTTAGTGTCTTCAAAAATGCGCCACAAATATTTTGACGAAAAACTTCTCACCCTATACTACCGTTTACAGGAAGAAGTTTTGAAAATGTTGACTCTAAGGATTTTGATTAAAACACTGTATAGTAAAGCTATTCACATAAAAAAATTATATCTTGAGCTTTCTGGAAATAGCTTCATAAGTACTCTTTATTCTGGCTGAGTGCTGCCGAATTTTGCATAACTGGTATATTGTAAAAGATAGACAAAGGTTTACTACATAATACATAAATATATTATATTATATTATATTATATTATATTATATTATATTATATTATATTATATTATATTATATTATATTATATTATATTATATTATATTATATTATATTATATTATATTATATTATATTATATTATATTATATTATATTATATTATATTATATTATATTATATTATATTATATTATATTATATTATATTATATTATATTATATTATATTATATTATATTATATTATATTATATTATATTATATTATATTATATCATATTATATTATATTATATTATATTATATTATATTATATTATATTATATTATATTATATTATATTATATTATATATACTATATATAAGTTTAAATTTCATTAAACTGGCTCGTCTTATTGGACAATGAATGAAATTGGTGATATGATGCTCAAATATTCCCGGGGTTCATGAAGCTTAAAGATACTCGACATTTGTCTTTGAGTATTCGTCGATATAAGCTTCTTTGTGTACAGATTAAGTAGAGCAAGTCATGTAATGGGGCACATATTTTTTATCCAAGGGTCCCAAAACTTAATCTAATGGTGGAATAGTTTAAGTATAATGTTTGGGGTTAGTGCATATACTTTCTTCAGCTGTTATAGATGAACAAAATAGCTTTTCTAATAGTTTTTGTAGAGTGTGTTGTGTGAGTGTTGATTGTGTAACAGAATACAAACTAAGACAGAACCCAGCATCTGCAGCTTGTATTACAGAATGCACACTAACGACAAAACCCAGCACCTGCAGCTTGTATTACAGAATGCACAATAACGACAGAACCCAGTATCTGCAGCTTGTATTAGAATGCACACTAACGACAGAACCCAGCATCTGTAGCTTGTATTACAGAATGCACACTAAAGACAGAACCCAGCATCTGCAGCTTGTATTACAGAATGCACACTAAAGACAGAACCCAGCATCTGCAGCTTGTATTACAGAATGCACACTAAAGACAGAACCCAGTATCTGCAGCTTGTATTACAGAATGCACACTAAAGACAGAACACAGTATCTGCAGTTTGTATTACAGAATGCACACTAAAGACAGAACCCAGCATCTTCAACTTGTATTACAGAATGCACACTAAAGACAGAACCCAGCATCTCCAACTTGTATTACAGAATGCACACTAAAGACAGAACCCAGTATCTGCAGCTTGTATTACAGAATGCACACTAAAGACAAAACCCAGCATCTGCAGCTTGTATTACAGAATGCACACTAAAGACAGAACCCAGCATCTGCAGTTTGTATTACAGAATGCACACTAAAGACAGAACCCAGTATCTTGCAGCTATCGCTGTCTCATTTAACAGAGCTCGCCACTAACAAAGTTCTTTAAACCAAATGTGATGAAGCCAGAGTAAGTAGTGGTTTGAGAAGAGACCTCGGCAGTGGTTTACTTCTCGAGACAATCAAGTAGGGACCATCAAGTTTATGACGTGGCAGGGAAACTGTTACGCCACTCTGTGGAAAACAATTTCACCTCTTCTCTTACGACTCTCGAGCACCTCCTTGCATTTATGCGCGGAAAATTCCTCAAGCGCTAGTCCGCTCGTATCTTCTTACAGCGCGCTCCTTAAACTTGAAAACTTCTGGAATACTTTGTACCACACTAGTGTGGAAACTTTATCCCTCAGTAGCCGTTTTCCGCACTAAGATATCCTAAAAGATACTTTATCGCTTAGCTGTCTGCACTAGTATACTGCACATGCCTTTTTCTTTCCTTTAATACAAGTTTAAAACTGGAGTTCTAGTAAAATATTTGGCAATAAGCCTATAAAATTATTATATAATATTATAGAGAAAATAGAAATAAAAACAAACATAGATTCTTTATTAATTTTTCTTCCAAATTAAAAGTTTAAATTCGTCTAAACCAATTTTCATAATGCTGCCAAAGGCACTACCTAAAAGTAGTTCAAATGGTCATGAGTGTTATGTGATAGGTAATGGACTGGCCATCCATTCAAAGTCAAATGTTGCAAGTTCAAATAACAGTGATTGTGGTAAATGACGGGGAGAGCCCAAGTTAAATAATCGGTGTGATGCTTGGAAGTTAATGGGGCTACATTTGGCTGTAGTTATGTCGGGTTTCTCTTTTGTTTCTTTTAAAAAAATCACTGCAATTTTAGGGCAAAATTGTATATATTTTTACAATATAAAGCAGTATTAATTACTGTTCGTTTATGGTTAAAGGTTAGTATCACATGACATTAATTCTAGAGTACAGCCCTATTTGTATAGATACGATTAAAACAAGCGGAACAAATACATACCGACAGGCAACAAAGGGTTAAGATAATGCATCTGTTAACTTTGACCCAAAATTCTGCAAAATGAAACATTGTTTTCTTTCTTTCTCTACACGTACTATACATAGTGTATAGAGATGGTATTGTATTTTACCCAAAAACTCGATACCGAGATTTCACCAGAAGCATATGTTTTAGATCCCTTGAGGCAAATAAAAATTTAGAAAAAAAATCCGTGTGTTGTCTGAACAGCATTGCTCAAAAACGAAAACCAAACTTGCTATTTATGCTTTGTATCTTCCAAGGATGCGATACGAAGATTTTCAAGAAAATCTCCACCACAAACTAACGTTTACGTAGAAAATTTTTGAAAATTTTGTTTTTCTTAAAGAAGTTCTCTAGCGATCAAACTTTTCGAAAAAAGTCCCATGTAAAGGGTAGTTTGGGATGGGGGGATTTTTCTCAAAATCTTCGTGTCGCATCCCTGGAAGATACTAAACTTAAATACCAAGTTTGGTATTTTATCGACTTTTCGTTTTTGAGTTAACGTGTTCACAGACACACGGACACACACAGACCTTTTTCTAAAAATATTTTTTTGGATGCAGGGGACCCTAAAACACATATCCAGTGAAATCTCGATATCGAATTTTTGGGCTGAGTGCAATACCTTCTCTACACACTATGTACATAGTACGTGTAGAGAAAGTAAAAATTAGATTCCTCCCTTCTACTTATAAGGTACCAATAAATAAAGACAACTTCTGCTAATGTTTATCTCGATTAGCATTAAGTAGATAGGAGAATAAGCTTACTAACAACAATTTGTTACAGAGATGTAAAAAAAGGCATTTGAATGGAACACCTCAGATTTTTCTTCGTATAGAGAATTGTTTGTCGCATGCTCGTAGAATATGGAGCTTAAATAACTTGTTTTGGTGAAATTATTAATGCATGGTTTATGTAGTTGTTGAATTAAGCGACAGGTTTTGTCTGAAGTTGATTTAGCTAGGCTTTACGTCTGATGTTTGTGTTTTCCCTTGACATCCTTTCCTAGCTTCCTTCCACTACCACTACGACAGCATAACACAAATATTTAACAAAGCACGAAATGTCAGCGAAAAACTTAGGAATCAAGTGAAGGTCACAAAACTATATATGATTTATTAAAATTTAACAAAAAAAAAAAAAAAACAACTGAGTCTATCGCCCATAAATCGCTTTGTCGTATTGCATTATCGCAGTTTCTATGCAAAACATTAGCGAAGAGGGAGTTTTAGGATTTATGCGTAAATAATAAGGCCTGGTATTGGGAGAAGGTCTATAGATCATAATATTAAAGGGTGGAAGGGAAATATATCTCACCCCCCTCCTGTACCAGCGGCGCAAGCACTTTCTAAAAATTGATTTGGTTTTAATATATCTGCAATCATCGGAATGATGTCTGGGCGAGAAATTCGGTGCCTGCCTTATTCCCCCACATTTGAATATGCGTTTGGAAATCTATGAGTATAAAATGCATTTCCACCCTTCCCTACTTTTTTTGTTGTGTGCGCGCGTGTGCTAACCCACCCCTGCCACCAAACCGTGCGAGTACTATAGCGTTATACAGCATGGAGCTATGCCAGAGCTTGCCATGACCTTCTTGGGACATAATCGCTGGATGGGGAGGCCGTGCTTCTAGAGGCGTGACCCCATATTTCTCCTTTTCACGTCACCAACAGACCTACTAACTCTATACATACACAAACTTTTCCGGATTTTTCCCCGCGGTTTTTTGTCGTAAACAAATTAAAATTTTAAATCCTGCATACATACACGATTTCAGATAAAACGAAAAAACTGCAGGTCTCTTGATTGTAATTATTATTAGGTACCTACGTTGTCAAGGTATCAAATATAAATACATTAGATCAATATATTTATTTTCTCTACTTAGTACGGAAGTAGGTAGAGAAGATATTGCATTCCACCCAAAAATTTGATACCAAGATATAGGAAACACCGATTTAAGGCTCTCTGTATAAAAAAAAAAAGATTTTTTAACGTACATGTGTGTGAACACGATAACCCAAAAACGAAACACAGTACGCAGTAAATAAGTAGAGAGGGTATTTGCTTGCCACCCATAAACCGGAGAATCCGGAGAAAACCCGCCCCTAATTCGCTTTGTTCAGTACAAATCTCACATGCGGTCGAACCCGGGCCCCCTAAGCGGCCTCGCTACTGGTCTAACTATTCGGCTAGGGCGTGGCCACATGTCTGTGCCTTCTTTTGGGGGGGTAGTGTTTAACGCCCGCTTTTACTACTTGTGGCACCGCAGGCGATGACACTGGTGATGCATGAAGATGGAGCACCAGTGGAATGCGGTGGCGGGGGAAACCGGAGAACCCGGAGAAAACGCTCCCTGCAAATCTCACATGTGGTCGCTTGGGATCGAACCCAGGCAGTCTAGGTGAGAGGCGAGTGGTCTAACCACCTGGCCTCGGCGCGTCCGTGTCTGTGGCTTTGTCCGTGAACACGATAACTTAAAAACACAACGCAGGTAAAATACCAAAAAGGCTTAATATCTTCCAGGGATGCAAAGCGAATATTTCTAGGAATATCCACCAAACCCAATCTGCCCTTTACATGGAAATAATTTCGAAATGTTTTATCTCAAAAATGACTGACGATTTTTATTATAATCCGTATATTAAACATATGTCCATGTTCTGAATGCCGATGTTATACTTTTCTACCGCCAAAAAAATTATTCGTTTTTAAGAAAGCAGAAAATATTCGGTCAATCGAATTTTATAGGCAAATACGGAAGTGTATGGTGATAGTGCAATGAACAAGTCCTCAATTCACGAGTGATCAAAGAAGAACCAGTGTGTACGATAAAGACCGGAGTGGAAGTTCATCAATCTTTATGGAGCGGTTGAAAGCAAATGTTAGAATTCAGAAAAACCGGATTTATACTTTGGACACCGTACAGAACTTTTTGAAAAGATTTCCCAGCCATAAAGACCTCAAACTGACAATAACATCTTGGCTCATATATTTAGCGGTGGAAGAGTATAACATCTACATTGAAAAACCGGTACCACGTGACAATAAATACCTTGATAGCAATGGACGATTACGTTGAGAAATAGAGTAAGGTATTGTAATAAGGCCGGTGTTGTTATTGGTAACATATAACATGTCCGGGCTTGTAGGCTATGGAGGACGAAACGTCAAGTTTTAATAATTTTAATATTCGACCAAGGTCTACAAGCTTGGACTTGTTATATGTTACCAATAAGGTACTGTAACTTTGTAAATAAAGGTTTGTGTTGATAACCTACGTTAATGTTTAGTTATGCCAAATCGTCTGTCACTTTGTGGATGGCTCTTGTACTTGTACATACGTGCTAGAGAAAGTAATAATATTCTACAGCATTTATATTTTAGCGAACAAAAATGTTTTATATAAGGAGCAGAGGCAGTTTGGAAGCCCGAGGCTGTGCCCCACACTTGAGAACGCCTCCCTATAATATATCTCCCCACGAGGTTACACATCAATACAGGAAGCTGCCCCTGGAATCATTTGTTCCCTTCCGTGTTATTTCCTGTTCCCTAGGGAGTCGCCGTTGACTCATCTCGTTATCCCAGGCTGCTCAAACTTCCTCCCCAAAGTGGTCAGCGGTGTGCAGGGAGGCAAATAAACACAACAGCGGCGCTACCTGCCTGCCTTCCAACTAATTATGACGGGCGTCTACTTTATTTTTTATCTTCCGCGTCTTAACTACTTCAAAACTTGCATGGTGTTAACTGAGAGACGTGACGTCATCGCTTGACAGGATATTAACAAGAGTTGTGCAAGGCTTTTAAACTGTGGCAAATTGCGATAGCGGCCTTAAATTGAATTAGCGCGTCTTTGGGTCTCTGGGTAGAAGAAACATTTGTACACTGCCTGACAAAAATTTCTTCACGGTAAGGAAATCGATAACAGCAATGTTTATACATATTACTTTCTCTATCCCGTATATACTATGTACATTGTATATAAAGAAGGTCATGTATTTCAACCAAATATTGGGCAACGTAGAATACATGTTTTGAGAATCCCTGAATCCAAAAAACAAGCATTTTACTTTCCCTACCACGTATGCACATCAAGGTACATAGAAGATAGGGACAATATTCTATTTCACCCGAAAATAAAATTTTGAAACCTAACGGAAAATATATATTTTATGCCCAATAATACCGAAAAAAACATTTTTAGAGAAGGATCTCTAAGCAACATACACTTCGGTGTGGTACATGGAAACAGTGGCTACCCATTTACTTTTTTAAATACTTAAAAAAACTGTAAAAAAATAATAAATAAAAATTGCTTTTCAATACTTTATTGAACATTAAGAAAAAATTAATTCTCGATGTGAACAAATGAAAGGCTACACCTAAATTATATGGACAAGGCCTTCTTATGCACTGGTTTTTAATGAATTTTACAACTTACATAGTGGATATTGCATTCCTCTCAAAAATTCTATTTTAAGATTACAGCTAAAATATACGTTTTTATGTCCCCTAAGCCCGAAAAATTGTATTTAGAAAAATCTCCGTGTCTGTGTGTGTGTGTCTCTCTCTCTCTATGGACAGCATAGATAAAAAACGGAAAGTCTATTAAATACCAAACTTGGTATTTTAGTTTTGTATCTTCCAAGAATGTGATATGAAGATTTTTCAAGAACGTTCTCCCATTCCTAACTACCTTTTACATGGAAAATGTTGAACAAATTATGGTTTTACCAAAAAAAGCTTTAAAGATTTTCAATAAAATATAGTATATTAAATACATTTACTTGACAAATAAAATGTATATCTTGAATTTTCTAAGATCTCTTTATTCTTTATGAATTTTGCGTAACTTGTAAACCGGAAAAGATAGACAAAAACTTACGACACAAACAATGTAGAGCTCGTTAAAACATACAATTTATGTTATTTACAATTACTATGTCCATAGTGTACAGAGAAAATTCTCAAAACACGAATTACCTTTTTCCTGGAACATTCTTGCAAAATTTTATTTTTCTCAAGAATGACATTAATAATTTTGAGTAAAATACCATAAATTAAAGATATTTACATAACAATAATATGCATATCTTGAATTTTCTGGGTATAGCCCCTCAAGAGCTCCATATTCTGGATGAAGAAGAAATAGACAAATCTCACCCCACAAAAAAGTTAGATTACTTTAAAACGCGTAATTTATGTTTTATTTGAGGTATTCGTTTTCCAGATATTCCTTGTTATGGATTTTTATTTTGATTTTACGACAAGTAACTAATGGTTTAGATTAAAACACCAAATGTTTAAGGTACTTTCATTACAAACCAAGCGTATATATTACATTTTTGGGAATAGCATCTGTGGCCTTCTCCATTCTTGATGACACTTGATCCGAAAAATATAGACAATACTTATTTTACAAACTTTTAGTTTTCATTAAAATTCACAATTTGTCATATACTTTTTATACTTTCTCTACACTTACTATGTACATAATAAATGGAGAAGGTATTGCACTCCACCAAAATGTTCGATAATGAAATGTCACCGGAAATATATACTTTAGGGTCCCCTATTTCCAAAAGAAAGCATTTTCACAAAAAGGTCCGTGTGTGTATGTGTGTGCTCGTGTGTCTGTGAACACAATAACTCAAAAACGAAAAGTCTGTAAAATACCAAACTTGGTATTTAAGTTTAGCATCTTCCAGGGATGCGACACGAAGATTTTGAGAAAAATCCCCCCACCCCAAACTACGCTTTATATGGAACTTTTTTCGAAAAGTTCGATTACCTCAAAAATGGCTCCTTCGATTTTGATTAAAATATCATATATTAAAGACATTTACCTCACAAATAAAATATATATCTTGAATTTTCTGGAAATAGCTTCTGAACAGTAGTTTATTCTGGATGAAGTTTACGGAATTTTGAATAACTGCGAAACCGTAAAAGATGGACAAAAACTTACTTAACAAAAAATGTAGATGACGTTAAAACACACAATTTATATTATATACATCCTCTTTGAGACATTCCTTGTTTTGGTTTCTGCTTTGAAAAACTTATAGGTACATTTCTCATACGGGAATTTGTCAACTGCTGCCCATATAAACAAAGGAACTTCAGTCACATAGCAACCAGCTTTTGGTTATTACTTTAACCTATGGCACTCCCTTATTTCGCTTCTACTTACAAGGAAGTAAGTAGGTAATAAGACTATTTCTGCTATTTTTTCCTGATTACCATGAAATAACTAGAAGTATAAGCTTTTTAAAAATAATTTGTTGCAGAGATGTAGAGAAAGTCATGTGATTGGTACACATCAGATTTTTTTTGTTGTTGTAGATTTTAACATTTCCAAGATGTTCGTTGTTATTGGTTTCAATTTTAAAGTATTTAAAATTGTCCCAAACAGGAAGACATCTTTACATTTCTCTGTTTTACTCCTGATCACGCAAAGCCCAAACAGGAAGACATCTTTACATTTCTCTGTTTTACTCCTGATCACGCAAAGACAGTTTTCAGAACACTTGCCTTTCGCTTTAATAGTGTTCGTATTTCCTTATTTCCCTCCTACTTACAAGGAAATAAGTAATTAGACCACGTTTACTAATGTCTAACATGGTTAGAATGAAATACATAGAAGAAAATGCTTTTGCAACAAGACTTTGTTGCCTAATAGATAAAGTAAATCATCTGAATTGAATACATTAGATATTTAATTTCTCTACGAAAGTATTGTATTGCACCCAAAAATTCGGTACCGAGATTTCACCGGAAATACATTTTTGAGAACCCCTGAATCCAAAAAAAAAAAGTATTTTTAGAAAAATCTCCGTGTGTGTGTGTGCCTGTCTTCTGTGTGTGGCTGTGGGAAGCACAGCTCAAAAACAAAATGTCCTGTAATATCCAAACTTGGTATTTGGAATTGGTAACTTCCAAGGATGCGACACGAAGATTTTCAAGAAAATTCCCACACCCAAACTACCCTTTATATGGAAATAATTCGAAAATTTTGATTTTCTTAAGAATTACTGTGACGATTTTGATTAAATTCTCTTATATTTAAGATACTTACTTGCTAAATAAAATGTATGTCTTGAATTTTCTGGGAATATCCTCTGAAGGCTACTTTATTTAGGATACATTTTACGCAATTTTCCATAACTGCTAAACCGTAAGACTGGACAAAAACTAACGACACAAAAATGTAGAGCACGTTAAAACACATAATTTATTCTTATACATTTTCTTCGTGGAGTTGATCGTTTTTAAGTTATTCCTTGTTTCTAGTTTCAGGTTTATAAAACTTGTACTTTTCTTATACAGGAATTTGTCAACTCGTGTCCATACAAACAAAGGAACTTCAGTCACCTAATAACCAGCTTTTGAGTTCACTTTAAGCTATGATATTCCCATATTTTACTTCTACTTACAAGGAAGCAAGTAATAAGACCATTTCTGCTAATTTTTTCTCGATCAGCATGAAGTAAATAGAAGAATAAGCTTATTAACAATACTATTTTACACAGAAGTAGAGAAAGTCATGTGAATGGAACACCTCAGATTTTTTAAAATACATACATATTGGTCTTCAGGTGTGACCTAATTTGCTATCACAGCAGAGAGATACAACACAGCAACACCCATGCCCAAGGTCAGACCCGAACCTGTGATCCTTTGGGAACCGAGCACTTCAAAGTTAGTATTTTCTGTTCCTTATGGATATACAAACATGAGAAATTAGATTTAAAATTCTATATAAGCCCACTTTTTACTTTCTCTGCGCGTACTATGTACATAGTGTATAGAGGAGGTATTGCAATACACCCAAAAATTCGATACCGAGGTTTCACGGGAAGCACATATTTTGGTTCCCCTTGAATCCAAAAAATGCAATTTTGAAAAAACATCAGTGTATGTGTCCGTTAAATATCAAACTTGGTACTTAAGTTCAGTATCTTTCAAGGATGCGACACGAAGATTTTTAAAAAGATCCCTTCACCCCAACTATCCTATAAATGGTAAAAATTCGAATTTTTTTATTTTCTAAAAATTGGCTGTAACGATTTCAATTAAAATTTCGTATATTAAAGATATTTACCTGATAAATAAAATGTATATCTTGAATTTTCTAGGAATAGCCTCTGAAGACGGGTTTATTCTGGAGGAAATTTGTGGAACTTTACATAACTGGTAAACCGTATGAGGTAGACAAAAACTTAATGAATAGAAAACGTCGAGTCCATTAAAACACACAATTTATGTCATTTACATGTTTTCTTGAGGTTGATCGTTTTCGAGATATTCCTTGTTATTAGTTTCAGTTCTAACGTTCTTAAATACTTCTCATACAGGAACTAGACAACTCCTGGCCACATAAAAAAACGGATTTCAATCCCAAAGCAACCACTCTGTGGACCCGTGTGATTGTTGAAATTCTATGTATGATATTGCTATGTCAATAAATACACTTATTCATTCATTCATACTGATATATAGAGAAAATCATGTGAATAGAACACATCCGATATCTAATTACACATATTGGCTAGAAAGGAAGAGAGAATGATTTATAACAAAAGCACAGAAAAACACCATAAACACCTATACCCATAGCGGGATACGAACCCACGATCCCCTGGGGGACGGCCACTTTAAAGTTAATATTTTCTGTTCTATATAGATACACAAAGCTCACAAATCAGATTTAAATTCCTATATAAACCCAATTTGTTAACTTATAAAAATTCTATAAACGTAACGGCATGAGGGCATAATTTCCGACAAGTGTTTTGCGTGTATATCCAATCACTAGGTTACACTAGATTACCGAAAAAAAAAGCCTGACGTTTTTAAGATGTCGTTGAAAACCCGTCAAGTCTCGTTAACTGCAAACTGTATGGAAAATGTTGTATGAATAGGAAACTCCTGTTAATGAGCTGGGGTTCATTATGATTCGCTTGCCTTGAAGAAGAAGCTGTCACAAAACTTTTAATTATAACGTTTTAAATTCTTCCTGCGGTGAAGATTCTTTAAATAGAATTTCATCCCTCTGTGTTTGTGTTGTTGACGGTGGGGAGGGGGGATCAAAATGTAATTCAAGTCCCTCATTTAGCGCCCATTCACGCGAGTTTGGGGCGCGTAGCTTTCATAATGAATACAAGCACTCGCTGCTTTTTACCGAGTCACAAGCCTTCTACATTTTTACACTTTCATTCTTTGAATAAATGACGCATGCCTCAACGTGCTTTGATTGAGAAGGTTAAGGAATCCAAAAGCGACAGAAAACTCAAAACCATCCAGAAAGTGTCATACGATTTGGCATAACTAAACAATAACGAAAGTTATCAACACAAAACTTTATTTACAAAGTTACACTACCTTACTCTATTCCTCAACGTAATCTCAATTCTGTCAAGACATTTACTGTCACGTGGTATCAGTTTTTCAAATGCCGTTGTATTTTTCTACTGTCAAAGTATTAGTTTTTTTTTTTTTTTAATGCACAAAATGTTCGGTCAATTGAATTTTATAGGCAAATATCGCAAGTATATAGTGATAATGCAATGGACAAGTCTTCAGTGAGGAAATGGCGCATAATTTACGAGTAATCAAAGAAGAACCAGTGTGTACGATAAAGACCGGAGTGGAAGTTCATCAATCGCTATGAAAAAGTTGAAAGTAAATGTTGATAAAGGAATTTCGAAAAAACGTGTTTCACTTTGGACACCGTTAATGGCTTTTTTTTTTAGCGTGGCTACTTTCCAAGCGGGAGACCTGGGTTTGATTCGCGGTACCGGCGTAGGGAATCTCCCCCCGCTGGGAGACCTGATCCGGGGTGCACTCAGCCTCGTGAGGTCCCTGGGAGCCGATTGAACAGCTACTTGATTGAGAAGTAGCTGATCCAGATTGAAAAGACGGCCTAAGACGTTGATCACGTCTCAGTCTCCGGCACTGCACCCCTTTGAAGACGCCAAGCAGCGCGGTATCCCAAGTTCTCTTATGAACTGTCGTGCCTTGAAGTTACTTTTTATAATACCCTGATCTATTTTTCAACGTAATCGTCATTGCTATCAAGGTATTTATTGTAACGTGCTACCGGTTTTTCAATGCAGCTATTATTCTATTTCACCGCTTAAGATCTGAGCCAAGATGTCACTACTACCTTGAGGTCTTCATGGCTGAGAAATATTTTCGATCCAAAAAGTGACTACGGTGTCCAAAGGAAACACCGCTTCTTCTGCATGTTTTTATCAACATTTCCTTTTAACTCCTCCATAACGAATGATGAACTTCCACACCGGTCTTTATCGTACACACTGGTTCTTCCTTGATTACTCGTACGTTCTGCGATATTTCCTCACTGAAGGCTTGTTCGTTGCTTTATGACCATACATTTACGTTATTTGCCTATAAAATTCGATTGGCGAAACATTTAATGCATTCAAAAATAATCAGTAAGTTTTTTGGTGGTAGAAAAGTGTAGCATCGGCATTGAAAAACTGATACCACGTGACAAATATCCTGACAGAATGGAGATTGCGTTGAGAAATAGAGTAAGGTCTTCGTACTTTACGACGTTTGCGAAGAGCCATTCAAAACAAACGAAGAGGAATGCTGACTTCAGGAAATGTGTTGATCCATGACAACGCTCGTCCACACACTGCTGGCACAACCCATCGTCTCCTTGAACCATTTCAATGGGACATTTTCAATCATCCGCCGTGAGTCCCGATCTGGCACCAAGCGACTTTCACCTTTCCCTGAACTGAAGAATTGGCTATGAGGGCAGCACTTTCAAACCAACGTCAATGCTGACTGCCTCCGTGGTCGAGTGGTCGACGAACTGACTTCTCACCCGGGGGTCCCGGGTTCGATTCCCGGCTGGGGCGGGGAATTTTTCTTTAGCTAGAAGTATTCCCTATCCCCCACAGAGACCGGAAGTTTGTATGTGTGCGTGTTTGAGTAGAACAAAATTATTTAAAACAAACGTAAAAGAGTTGTTTCAAGTGGAAAGCCCCCGATATGACCTTTGATGTTAAAGGGAAACAGTTGGAAAAAAAAACGTCAATGTTCATTTTAAACATTTTTAAAACGAATATTGCAAAGCTTGTGCACAGGTACGACAAATGTCTCAAAATTTTCGGTGATTACGTTAAAAAGTAAGTGTACAAAACTTTTAGTAATAAAAGAATTGTTTTCTATGAACTTGTATTTTATTCATAGCCTAGCGGAAGTTGACAAAAATGGCCGTCGGTTATAAGATACTTTTATGACAGACGAAATGTGTATATTTTAATTTTCTGGGGATAGCCTCCGAGGCCCTCTTCATTTTGGATGTCTTTTGTATAACCCTAAGAGATATACAAATCTTACTACACAAAACTGCAGACCACACAATTTATGTCACGTAGATGAACTAACCGTTTTCGAAATATTCCGGATTATTAGCTTCAATTTTAGTTACTTAAACGTTTAACAAACGGGAAGACATCTTCCTTCTCGTTTCTCGTTTGTTTACTCCTGGAAATTTAAGAGATTAGAATTTCAATTGTTTCACATAGCGATCGGATTTCACTTTCTCTATACGCACTATGTACATAGTGTGTAGAGAAGGTATTGCACTCCACCAAAAAATTCGACACCGAGATTTCACCGGAAATATATGTTTTAGGGTCCCCTGTATCCAAAAAAAGTATTTTAGAAAAAGGTCCGTGTATGTGTGTTGTGTGTCAGTGTGTCCGTTTATCTGTGAACACGATAACTCAAAAACGAAAAGTCGGTAAAATACTAAACTTGGTATTTAAGTTTAATATCTTTCAGGGATGCGACACCAAGATTTTGAGAAAAATCCCCCCACCCCAAACTACCCTTTACATGGAACTTATTTTCGAAAATTTTGATTTTCTAAAATACGGCTCTAACGATTTTGATTATAATATCGTAAATAAAATGTATATTTTGAATTTTCTGGGAATAGCCTCTGAAGACTACTTTATTCTGAGTGAATTTTACGGAAGTTTGCATAAGTGCTAAATCGTAAGAGAGAGACAAAAACTTACCACACAAAAATGTAGAGCACATTAAAATAAACAATTTATGTCATATACATTTTTTTCGTGGAGTTGATTGTTTTTGAGGTATTCCTTGTTTTTGGTTTAAGCTATAAAAACATATTTTTCTCATACAGGACTTTGTGAACTCATGTCCAGACAAACAAAGGAACTTCAGTCACATAGCAACCAGCTTTTGGCTCACTTTAACCTATGGTACTCCCTTATTTCGCTTCTACTTACAAGGAAGCAAGAGATAAGATTATTTCTGCTAATTTTTTCTCGATTAGCAGGAAGTATGAATGAATAAGTGTATTTATTAACATAGCAATATCATACATAGAATTTCAACAGTCGCACGGGTCCACAGACCGTACGTGCTTTTGCAATACACATTACAAGCAACATTAAAACAACAACCACAACAAAGAATTAAAAGAGTAAACACGAAAATAAAAATACAAAGGAAATACACAGTCAAAAGCAATATTAAACAACAATAAAATTAAGAGTGAATCCGAAAATAAAGATACAAAGATACTCAAATATAGCAATTTAAATTTACAGCACAGAGTACACCTTCATAGATGCACCCTCTTATAATAGATAATTACACTTAAAGACATATATACACATAATATATACAACCCTAGCACAACAGTATGACATAATATATATGTAAGTAGAACATTGTAGTCACTTTTGTTTAGTTGATCTTATTCCTCCCCCCCCCTTCTCTATTGGCAGCCTCCTCGGATCTCAACTGTCTTGCCTTAAGTATAAATTTACCTTGCCGTCCATATTTTCCGTGCCTGCCAGTAGCGTCCAACATGCTTCTATCCCTACATTCGCAGTGGTAAAAAATCGCGGCAAATATTTTTCCCGCCATTCCTCCGTACCCCTACATCTTGCCAAGATGTGAGTCCACGACTCTTCCTCCTCGCAAATGGGACAGATTCTCGTACCATTCTCGTCAGAAATTTTCGTGCTCCTCCATGCTCCTAGTCTAATCCACGCGAGCCCCTCTCTAATGAGTTTGGTACCTGTTTTGATGTATTGCTCCGTACCCCACTCCGATTTCAGCCCAGACTGTACTTCTAATGACACCTTCTCTGTGCATTGCGCAATCATTTGCTGTCTGTCAATATCACAGAGACGTTTCTTAATTTTTCTCCAAATACTTCGCCTGTTTTCCTGCCCCGCCATCCAAATGTCTCCCATCCCAATGGTTTCCAACCCTTTCTTTAATTTTGATGCCCACGTCAAATTACCTTCCATTCGCAACTGTTCACTGTAGCAGACTGCCCTAATTAGTAGAAGCTTAGGCCTTTTAAAAATAATTTATTGCAGAAATATAGAGAAAGTCATGTGAATGGAACACTTTAGATTTTTAAAGACTGAGACTATCGGTTTAACCTGTGCATTTTCTTGGTTCCCTTTTACGTATATAGAAGCCAGTAATAAGATTAATTCCGCTAATGTTTATCTTGATTAGTACGATGTAGATGGCATATTAATCGTTTGTTTACTGAACAGCTAGAGGACATCATGTGATTGCAACTCATTAGATTTTTATCCTTCTCATTACAAGGAACCAAGTGATAAGCTACAATAAATACTTTTTTAGAGTGATGCAGAGAAAGTCATGTGAATGGATTACATCAGACTTTTGAGGCGTTTACACATTAGAATACAATTCATACTTAAGCAGCAGATAGACGTTAAACATTTTGATGTAACATGAAATTGATAGTATGGGTCCACTATTTGATAAACGTAATTTCAGTGTGAGGATATTTCCTGTGTGAGAGCGTGACCTCGTGGGATAAGACGAGAGTTAATTTGGGAGAACTGTTTCCCGAGGCTCGCTAGCTGGCGCAGTCGTTAGCAAGTCCTTATAGATGTGCAATAACAGAAGGTTCAGCTTTATGGCTGGACATTTCGGATTAGCTCCCCCCCCTCCTCTGGCCAGTTTACCCTGCTGTATCTGGAAAAGCAGAAGCTGGCCCGTTTGTTTTGCTGCAGTCAACTCTTTGAGGTCGTCCAGCTGCTTTCAAACTACATCCCTCAAACCATCTCACAGGCTTTACCATATACATTATTTACTGGTGTTGGGATACCTTTAAAGATTATGGAAAAGAGTAAACAGAAAATGTATGTGTTTCATTCACAAGAGTTTCTCTACCTATTCTGCTACAAATTATTCTTTAAAAACACTCTATTTACTTTATTTCACTGCTTAAAACTTGATCCAAAGACAGCGCTGTCATGTTATAATACAATTTACAATATAATTAAAATAAATGAATAAAACTGTGTAATATAATACCTTATCATAATGACAGCACAACTCACTAAGTGCCTTGGCATGCCGCCCGGCCACTGCGTCACCCACCTCGGTCCATTATAGACGTCATGGAAGGAAATGGAAATGGTGTGTTATTTATGGACGCTCTTTAACTACTGTGGTTCTCAGCGTCCCATTCTAAATTGGGTGTGAAAGACCGCTTAATTTTGCTCAGAGCTCTACGACACGGCACCAAAGCCTTTACTTCCCTTCCGAAGGAAGCCAGACTAAGGAGCTTTACACCCGAAAAAATCCATCGTTCTCCATCGAGTTTGAACCCGCGACCTTGGGTATATGAAGTTAGCATGGTAACCATTACATCACGGAGGGCGACATAATGGATGGGTTGCAGTATTGGGGGGTGAGGCGTGGTCAGCACTTCGAACCCCCCCCCGGCCCACTAATATGGTCTCCACGACTTGAAGCCGCTACTTCTCCATCAAGTAGCTCCTCAATTGGCCTCCCAGGGACCTCACGAGGCTGAGTGCACCCCGGACCAGGCCTCCCAACGGAAGAATAATAATAATAATAATAATAGTAATAAGAGTATTAATACAATATTAAGAAGTAGTGATAATGCAATAATTTATTTACTATCCCGACTATAAATCGGAGTTACAAAATGATTTTCTCTCCAGATCTGCAAAAAATATTATTAAAAAGCTAATGCTTCTATTTACTTCATTCTAATTGAGAACGACTAACAGAAATATTACTTGCTTCCTAGTTATCAGAAGGGAAATAAGGGAGCACCATAGGTTAAGGTATTAGTCAAAAGCTGGTTGCTATGTGACTGAAGTTCCTTTGTTTGTATGGACAGGAGTTCACAAATTCCTGTATGAGAAAAGTATAAGTTTTTCAAAGCTGAAACCAATAATAAGGAATATCTCAAAAATCATCAACTCCACGAAAAAAAATTATATAGCATAAATTGTGTGTTTTAACCTGCTCTACATTTTGTGGGTGAGTTTTTATCCATCTGTTATGGTTAAGCAGTTCTTCAAAATTCCGTAAAACTCATTCAGAATAAAGCACTCTTCAGAGGTTGTTCCCAGAAAATTAAAGATATACATATTATATGTCAGGTTAATATCTTTAATATACGATATTTTAATCAAAATTATTAAAACCATTTTTAGAAAATCAAAATTTTGAAAAATGTTCCATGTAAAGGGTAGCTGAGGGTGGGGGGATTTTCTTGAAAATCTTCGTGTCGCATCCTTGGAAGATACCAAACTTAAACACCAACTTTAGTATTTAACGGTCTCTTCGTTTTTGAGCTACGCTGTCCACAGACACACACAGACTTACACACACACACGCACACACACGCATACATACATGGTCCTTTTTTCAGAAATGCTTTTTTTTTTTTGGATTTAGGGGGCCCAAAACCTGTATTTCCAGTGAAATATCGGTATAGATTTTTTGGGTGCATTACAATACCTTCTCTATACACTGTGTTCATAATACGTGTAGAGAAAGTAAAAATGTCCGTGTGTGTGTGTGTCTGGTGCAGCATAGCTCAAAAACGAAAAGACCATTAAATACCAAATTTGATATTTAAGTTCGGTATCTTTCAAGGATGCGACACAAATACTTTCAAGAAAATCCCCCACAACAACTACCCTTTACATGGAAAAAACTTCGAAAATGTTGATTTTGTCAAAAATGGTTCTAACGATTTGGATTAAAATCTATTATATTTAAGATATTTACACGACAAATAATACGTATGTTTTTAATTTCCTGGGAATAGCCTCTGAAGACACGTTTATTCTGGATGAATTTTGCAGAATTTTGTATAACTGGTAAACCGTAAAAGACCGTTATTTACTACACAACAAATTTAGAGCTCATTGAAACACACAACTATGTTGTATATATTTTTTGGTGGAGTAAATTGTTTATTATATATTCCTGGTTACTGGTTTCAGCTTTAAAAAAACTTATACTTTTCTCATACGGCAATAAGTCAGCACCTGTCCGTACAAACAAAGGAACGTCAGTCACATAGCAACTAGCTTTTGACTATCACTTTAACCTATACTACTCCCTTATTTCGCTTCTACTTACAAGGAAGCAAGTAATAAAACTATTTCTGTTAATTTTGTTCTCGATTAACATGAAGTAAAAGGAAGCATAAGCTTTCTAACAATAATTTGTTGCAGTGGTGTAAAGTAAGTCATGTGAATGGAACATAACCGATTTTTTCGTTGAGTTAACCATTTTTGAGATATTTCTTGTTATTTGTTTCAATCTCAAAGGAACCATATTAGAAAACATTTGACTATCGCTTTGCCTAGTGTATTCCCCTACTTTCGTTCTCGAGGCCACGCCGTGACCACTCGCCGTGACCACTCGCCGTGACCACTCACCTCTCATCTAGACGGCCCGGTTCGATCCCGAGGGACTGCATGTGAGATTTGAGGTGGACCAAAGTGGTGCAGGGGCGGGTTTTCTCTGGGTTCTCTGTTTTCCCCCGCCATTACATTCCTACGGGGCTCCATCTTCATGTATCATTAGTGTCATCGCCTGCGGTGCCAAAGCAGTAAAAGCGGGCGTTAAACACTACAAAAAAAAATCTAATGGGTACCATTCACATGACTTCCTCTACATCTCTAAAACAAATTATTCTTAAAAGCTTATGCTTCTATTTACTTCATGCTAATCAGTAAAAAAATAGCAGAAATAGTCATATTACTTGCTTCCTTGTAAGTAGAAGCGAAATAAGGGAGTACCATAGGTTAAAGTGATAATCAAAAGCTGGTGGCTATGTAACTGAAGTCCCTTTGGACCGCAATTGACAAATTCCTGTATGAGAAAAGTATGCTTTTCATAGCGGAAACCAAAAATAAGGAATGTCTCAAAATCGACGAACTCCACGAAAAAAAACGTATATAATAAATTGTGTGTTTTAATGTGCTCTACATTTTTTGTGTAGTAAGTCTTTGTTCATCTCTTACGGTTTAGCAGCCATTCAAAATTCAGTAAAGTTCATCCAGAATAAACTACTCTTCAGAGGCTATTCCCAGTATATTCAAGATATACATTTTATTTGTCAGTTATATTTCTTTAATATATGAAATTTTAATCAAAATCGTTAGAGCCATTTTCGAAAAAAGTTCCTTGTAAAGGGTAGTTTGAGGTGGGGGGATTTTTCTCAAAATCTTGGTGTCGCATCCTTGGAAGATACTTAACTTAAATACCAAGTTTGGTATTTTACCGACTTTTCGGTTTTGAGTTATCGTGTTCATAGACACACGGACACACGGACACGCACACACATACACGGACCTTTTTGTGAAACTGTTTTTTTTAGATAATTGGGACCCTAAAACATATATTTCCGGTGAAATCTCGGTATCAAATTTTTGGTGGAGTGCAATACCTTCTCTATACACTAAGTACATAGTGCATATAGAGAAAGTAAAAATCCGTTCTACTAATAAGGAACTAAGTAATAAGACCGTTTCTGACAATGTTTATCTCGATAAGCAGAGATGTAGTGAATGTGATATGAAAGGAGAACATATTTGACCCTTTTACACAAATAAAGAAGAAGCATTCGACGCCCGATGATTTAATGGCCGCCTTTATGAGGTCAGCTCCGAGGGGCAGATTATGCTGAAAGACCGCATTCAATTAGCTTCAGCTAGAGATTTATGTTCGTCCCCACTTGGCTACTTCAAGGTTGGTACGAGTCTGACCTCTGACGTCATTCATTAGTGCTGCTGCTCTGATCGAGTTTATAACAATTAGCCTCATGATAAAGACGTCTGAGGTCCAGGAAGGCTTCTGGAACTCCACACTTTCCTCACATGGGAGCTGCTTCAAAACCCATGGTTCATTTTGCCTCGCTTCTAGGAGATCCTGGGTTTGAGAATTGGCCTGTAGTTTTTTTCGTTTTTACGTTTTCTGCCTCGCCACTACCAGAAATAGAAAACATACCATTTCCTCTAAACATTCCTAATCAAGATTTTAGATATTTGAAGCCTCCTGTTTAGAACATAACGAGAAACGTTTTACTTTACACTTTCTCTACACGTACTGTATACATAGTGTATAGAAAAGGTATTGCACTCCACCAAAAAATTCCATACCGAAATTTCACCGGAAATATATGTACTTTCAGAAAAAGGTCCAAGTGTGTGCGTGTGACTGTGAACACGATGACTCAAAAAGGAGAAGCCGGTAAAATACCAAACTTGGTATTTAAGCTAAGTATTTTCTAGTGATGCGGCACGAAGATTTTAAGAAAAAACTTGCCGCCACAAACTACCCTTTACATAGAACTTTTTTCTAAAATTTTGATTTTCTAAAAAATGGCTCTAAAGGTTTTGGTTAAAATATCGTAAATTACATATATTTACCTGACAAATAAAATATATATCTTGAATTTTCTGGGAATAGCCTCTCAAGACTACTTTATTCTGAGTGAATTTTACAGAATTGCATAACTACTAAACCGTAAGAAATAGACAAAAACTTACCAGAACAAAAATGTAGAACACATTAAAACACAGTTTATGTTATATACTGTTTTTTCGTGGAGTTAATCGTTTTTAAGATATTCCTTGTTTTTAGTTTCAGCTTTGAAAAACATATTTTTCTCATATAGGAATTTGTCAACTCCTGTCCATACAAACAAAGGAACTTCAGTCACATAGCAACCAGCTTTTGACTGACACTTTAACCTATGGTAGTGTCTTATTTCGCTTCTGCTTAAGGAAGCAAGTAATAAGACTATTTCTGCCAATGTTTTGTCATTTGGCATAAACTAAACAGAAGTATAAGCTTTTTATTAATAACTTGTTGCAGGGATATAGAGAAAGTCATGTGAATGGTACACATCAGATTTTTTTTTCCTACACTTCAAATTGCTAGTTGACTGAGACATTAGCGCCTCTGAATTGCATTCTGGAGCGCACGAGTATAGTATGTGATATGGTTGTGAATGAATGAATAGGTGTATTTATTGAGATAACAATACCATACATAGAATTTCACAGACCGTACGTGCTTTTGTAATACACACTAAAAAGCAATATTAAAACAACAACAAAAAATTAAAAGAGTAAACACGAGAAAAAATATACAAAGATAATCAAATACAGCAATTGAAATTTACAGTGTGTGTGTGTGTGTGTGTGTGTGTGTGTGTGTGTGTGTGTAAAATATTGTAGTTACTTTTGTTTAGTTATTCTTATCCCCCCTCTTCTCTACTTGCAGCCTTCTCAGATCTCAGCTGTATAAATTTACCTAGCCCGTCCACCTCTTCCGTGCCTGCCAGTAGCGTCCAACATTCGTGGTGGTAAAGAAATGCGGTAAATATTTCAAGTAAATATCTTAAAAATACGAGATTTTAAATGAAAGTCTTTAGAGCCATTTTTAAGAAAATCAAAATTTTCGAATTTTTTCCCATGTAAAGGGTAGTTGGGTGTGGGGAGATATTCTTGAAAATCTTCATGTCACATCCTTCGAAGATACCAAACTTAAATACCAAGTTTGGTGTTTAACGGCCTTTTCGTTTATGATCTATGCTGTCTACAGACACACACACACGCACACATGGACCATTTTCCAAAAATGTTTTTTTTTGGATTAAGGGGGACCCAAAACATGTATTTCCGGTGAAATCTTGGTATCGAATTTTTGGGTGGAACACAATACCTTCTCTATACACATAGTTCGTGTAGAGAAGGTAATAAGGTTACGAATATATTGAAGTAATTTTATTTATTTGCTACCCCGCGGTGTCAGGAGTGGGATGAAATGGTTGTGCTTTCCGCTCCAATTCTAATACAAAATAACTGTTCTGTTGTGATTTGAATTTAAAACAATTATGACACAAGCTGTAAGTTATTACCAGGAAAAGTTAGCAAGGAGTTATGACGTGGAAAGGAGCAGAGGCAGACATCTTTGTAACAAACAGCTAATTTGATTCTGGAGAAGGACGAAGCGATTTGGGATGTAGGAAGTAACTTGACGGAGCAAATAGAAACTTGACACTTAAACGTGATTCGCGCCAAACTGAGCATGTCTTGCTCATTTCCGTGTGCCCTAAATACCGTCACATGAACTGGAAACAGCTCTCAGCCTGAGAACAGCTCCATAGCGCCGTGTTACTGGAACATTACATCTTATACAGGCGAATCGTTTCGTAAAAATCATGAAGAAATTGCATTCTCTACTGCTTTCATCAGTAAGTATAGAAAATATTATACCCCATCAAGAAATAAAATATCAAAATTTCACCGAAAATACACATTTTGAAACTCTTAAATGTTTTGCATACCACCCAGAATTCCTTACCGAGATTTCACCGAAAATAAAGCTTCCGACGATACCTGTTTCCAAAAGCAAGTGTACTGTATTCGAGGGAACCTTTTTGTTGAAATCTAGATCTATCTCTCTCTTTCTGGCCTATAGTTAACGTCCATCATTCCCATCTTAAACCTTTTTCACACATTGTATTATATACCTACGCCTTTATAGTTAAATTGTGTAATCTAAAATTATAAAAGCTATTACATTGTTTACTACGTACAGTAACTTCAGGAGTATTATATTCTATCCAAATATTCAACGAAAATATTTGTTTTGAGGAACTCTGAATCCAAAAAAAAGTATTTGTTGCGTTGCATTCATAGCGGTTTCACGGCTATTCTACAGCAAATTAGTCTTACTAAGGCTTGGCTTACTTTTACTTTCTCTACTGTACTATGTACATAGTGTATAGAGAAGGTATTGTATTCCACCCAAAAATTTGATATCGAGATTTCACCGAAAATACACATTTTAGGATCCCCTTACTTCACAAAAAATTAGATCGCGTTAAAAAAACAATTTATATCATATACTTTTTTTTTCAATTGAATATTTCTGAGATATTTAAAGTTATTTGTTTTAGATTTAAAATACTTAAACTTTTCTCACACTTTTCTCCTGGCCGTGCATTGAAACGGAATTCAACCCTATGGCAACCAGTTTTTTAAAACCCTTGACAATCGTTTTAGTCTAATGTATTTCCTTATTTTTCATTCTACTTACAAATAAGCAATTGACGCAATTTCTGCTAATGCTAATCTCTATTATCATGCAGTAATAGAAGAATATGCTTTTTAACAATAGTATGTTACAGAGATGGAGAGTAAGTCATTTGACTATAACACATCAGATTTTTTAATTTCTCTACATGTGTAGAGAAGGTATTGCACACCACCGAAATTTTCGATACAGGGATTTCACCGGAAATATATGTTCTAGGGCCCCCTGAATCGAAAAGAAAAAAGAAAATGTTTTTGGAGAAAGGTCCGTATGTGTGTGTGTGTCCGTGTGTCTGTGAACACGATAATTCAGAAACGAAAAGCCGTAAAGTACCAAACCTGGCATTAAAGTTTAGTATCTTCCAGAGATGCGACACGAAGATTTTGAGAAAAAATGTCCTACCCTAAATTACCCTTTACATGGAAAACATTTCAAAAATAATGATTTTCTCAAAAATAGCTATAACGATTTTGATTAAGATAACCTTTATTAAATATATTCATATGGCAAATAAAATGTATATCTTAAATTTTCTCGGAATAGCCTCTAAATACCTGTCTGAAATCGGTGTAACTGGTAATGGGTAAGAGATAGACAGAAACTTACTACACAAAAAATGTAGACGACATTAAAAGACACGATTTATGTCATATACATTTTTTCGTGAGTTGACCACTTCTGAGATATTCTTTGTTATTTTTTTCAGATTTAATGCTTAAATTTTTCTCACACGGAAAGCTGTATATTCCTGCCCCTGCATAGAAACGGATTTCAACCACTTGTCAACCAGCTTTCGATTTAGCCTAGTGTATTCGCTTATTACCCTTCTTCTTACAAGGAAGCAAGTAATTAAGACAATATCTGCAAATGCTTATTCCAATTACCATAAAGCAGACAGAAGAACATGTATTTTAACATTAATTTGTTACAACGATGTAGAGAATGTCATCTGAATGGAACACATCAGATTTTTATTTAATTGTTTTTTTCTCCTTGCCAAATAAAGCGAACCTAAATCAATATAACAAAATGTTGATCAGCTCCTGAATGATTATGCTATTGAAATAAAGGAATGTAGTCCCCATATTACCTTTGTACTTATAAGGAAAAATCTGACGTTTTACATTCACATGACTTTCTCTACATCTCTGCAAAAGCGATACTATGAAAAATCTTATGCTTCTATTTACTTCATTCAAATCAAGAAAAAAATAGCAGATATAGTCTTATTACTTACTTCCTTGTAAGTAGAAAAGAAATAACGGGTGCCATAGGTTAAAGTGATGGTCAAAAGCTGGTTGCTACGTGATTGTTTATATGGTCACGAGTTGACAAATTCCTGTATGAGATAAGTAAGATTTTCAAAACTGAAACTAAAACAAGGAATGTCTCAAAAACAGTCATCTCCACGAAAAAATATATCTTATAAATGGTGTGTTTGTGCTCTACATTTTTTTAGTAAGCTTTTAACCATCTCTTACGGTTTAGCTGTTATGCAAAATTCCGTAAAATTCATTCAGTCATTTTTAAGAAAATCAAAATTTTCGAAAAAACTTCCATATAAAGATAGCTGGGGTTGGGGGGATTTTTTTGAAAATCTTCGTGTCCCATCCTTGGAAGATACCAAACTGAAAACCCAAATTTCCATTTGTGTTTGCATGAATTAGACATAAGATTAAGCTTTTATAAGTATACTTTTGCAAAATAGCCAGAAAAATCTAATACGTTCCAATCACATGACTTTCTCCATATCTCTGCAACAAATTATTGTTAAAAAGCTTTAGCTTCTATTTACTTCATACTACTCAAGAAAAAATCAGCAGAAATAGTCTTAGCACTTGCTTCCTTCTAAGTAAAAGCGAAATAAGGGAGTACAATTGGTTAAAATTGGTTGCTATGTGAATCAAGTTCCTTTGTTTGTATGAACTGGAATTGTTAAATTCGTATATGGGAAAATAATGATTTTTAAAGCTGAAACCAAAAAAAAACAAGAAATATGACATAAACTGTGTGTGCTAACGTGCTCTCCCTCTCTTACGGTTTAGTAGATATTCAAAATTCCGTAAAATTCATCCATAATAAAGTAGTCTTCACAGGCTATTCCCAGAAAATTCAAGATATAAATTTTGTTTGTCAGGAAATATCTTTATTATACCATATTTTAATCAATATCGTTAGAACCATTTTTAAGAAAACCAAAAGTTTCATGTAAAGGGTAGTTGGGGGTGGGGGATTTTCTTGAAAATCTTCATGTCGTATTCTTGGAAGATACCAAACTGAAAAACCAAATTCCCATTTGTGTTTGTATGAACTAGATATGATATTAAGCTTTTATAAGGATATTTGTTGCTAAATAGACTGAAAAATGCTTGTAAAGGTAACAGATCAGTTCTTTGGAGTTTTAAAAATCAGCAAATTTTACTTAACTTTCTACACAAGAAAGGAATAAATATTTGGAACCAGAGATACTGTAATAAATAAACTCCTCAATGCTATACTTATTCGTGAAGGCTCGTGACTGTATAGGGAATATATAATGGAAGGGAATTCTGTGGTATTGAGTCCTCCAGAGAGAAAAAATAAATCCCCCACAATTCCCAACGGAAATAACAATAATAATCACACTTTCCAACATTTACATTACATCCTCATTCTACCTTTGAGCGTTAGATCTGCAAATTTATGTTTGTGTTTTTATTTAAAGCAAACTGTGGGACTAATGATCCGGAAACAAATGGGGATTTATAAATGTAACTTGGGTTTATATAAAGTGCTCGCTACAGCTTCCTTTATACCATTAAACTGATGAGGTGCTTCCCAACCTTACCCCTTCTATCTGTGTATCTGTCTATGCGCCCTTTTTCATTTCAGAGGGAATCGAAAACATCAAATGTTAAGGTCATTGTTTTAATAAAAAAAAAAACACTTTATGATCCATTCACATGACTTTCTCTACATCTCTTCAACAAATTATTGTTAAAAAGCTTAGGCTTCTATTTACTTCATGCTAATTGACAAAAAATTAGCAGAAATAGTCTTATTACCTGCTTCCTTGTAAGTAGATGCGAAAAAAGGGAATACCATAGATTAAAGTGATAGTCAAAATCTGGTTGCTATGTGACTGAAGTTCCTTTGTTTGTATGGACAGGAGTTGTCAAATTCCTGTATGAGAAAAATTAATGAAACCAAAAACAAGGAATATCTTAAAAACGATCAACTCCACGAAAAAAGTTATATTACATAAATGTTCTGTTTCAATGTGCTCTACATTCACTGTGTGGTATATTTTTGTACATCTCTTACGGATTAGTAGTTATGCGAAATTCCGTAAAATTCATCCAGAATAAAGTAGTCTTCAAAGGCTATTCACAGAAAATTCAAGATATACATATTATTTTTCAGGTAAATGTTTTTAATAAACGACATTTTAATCAAAATCGTTAGTCATTTTTGAGAAAATCAAAATTTTTTAAAAAAGTTCCATGTAAAGGGTAGTTGGGAGTGTGGGGATTTTCTTAAATATCTTCCTGTCGCATCTTTGCAAGATAGCAAACTCAAATACCAAACTCTTTTCATTTTTGAGCTATGCACATACACAATCAGACAGACAGACGCACACACACACACACATTTTCCTAAAAAAAAGTTTTTTTATTCGTGAGACTCAAAACATGTATTTAAGGTGAAATCTCGGTTTCGAATTTTTGAGTGCAAAACAATGCCTATTCTATACACTATTAACATAGCACGTGTAGAGAAAGTAAAGAGCTGAGAAAGTAAGTTACTGCCTACCACAAAATGTAGTTATGCCGTGAGCCACTTGGCTGCGCATGTTCCGAGGGTTTAAACGTAACATTTAACCCTTGGAAGATATCTTAAGCCCCCTTGACAGCTTCAAGCACCTGGGGTGACCTTTTCATCGCCTTGATAGAGACAACGTCACTGGAATGCCTAATCGGCACGGCCACCTGGATACAAACACGGCTCATTTGTTTCTTTTTCTGGACCACACGCATTTTCTGAAGCTGTACACATTTAACGAGCGAGTTTTATAGGCTATAGAGCACTTCTAACGTGTCTGGCTAGAAATAAATGTCAACAACCCTGATGTCTTACATTCATATAATCTTCTCTACTAATTCTGGCACATATTTGTCTTACAAAGCACTCTTTTGACTGGTTTAATATCTTACTTTATATTTTTTGTGAAAACTAAAATAATTAAAAATATAATATTCTTCATTCACATCTTTGTAACAAATAAATGTTAAAAAGCCTATGCTTTACTTCCTGCTAATCGAGAAAAATTAGCAGAAATGACCTTATTACTTGTTTCCTTGTAAATTAGGGAGTGCCATAGGTTAAAGTGATAGTCAAAAGCTGGTTGCTACGTGACTGAAATGCCGCCTGGGTGGTTAGTGGTAGCGTGTCTGCCTCATATTTAGCAGGTCATGATTTGAATCTCGCTTAGGGAGAGTTACACGGATAAAGGTTCTTTCGGGGTTTTCCCTTATCCTGAGAAGACGTATGTCCAGTAGCTCCATAAACCCCGAGATCGTTTGAGCATAATTTCACCAATTCATCGTCCGATATGACCAACCAGGTTAAAGGAGGTAAATTTAAAAAAAAAAAAAAAAATGTAAATCTCATTAAATCACACAATTTTCATTTACCTTTTTTGTGAAGTTCATCTTTTCTAAAATATTATTTTTATTAGTTTATTAGTTTAAAGTTAGTTAATCTTTTTAGGGGAAATTCTCAGCTCCTGGCCATGCAAAGAAAAGAATTTCAATCTCATAGCAACCAGTTTTTAAATATTTGACCATTCTGTTAATTTTTACTTTCTCTATACGCACTATGTACATAGTGTATAGAGAAGGTAGTGCACTCCACCAAAAAATTCGATACCGAGATTTCACCGGAAATATATGTTTTAGGGCCCCCTGTATCCAAAAAAAGTATTTTCAGAAAAAGGTCAGTGTTATTGTGTCCGTGTGTCAGTGTGTCCGTATGTCCGTGTGACTGTGAACACGATAACTCAAAAACGAAAAGTCGGTAAAACACCAAACTTGGCATTTAAATTTAGTATCCTCCAGGGATGCAATACCAAGATTTTGAGAAAACTCCCCCACCCCCAACTACCCTTTACATGTAACTTTTTTCGAAAATTTTGATTTTCTATAAAATAGCTCTAACGATTTTGATTAAAATATCGTATATTAAAGATATTTACCTAATAAATAAAATGTAGATTTTGAATTTTCTGGGAATAGCCTCTCAAGACTACTTTATTCTGGGTCAATTTTACGGAATTTTGCATAACTGCTAAACCGTAAGAGATGGACAAAAACTTACCATACAACAAATGTAGAGCACCTTATAATACACAATTTATGTTACATACATTTTTTCGTGAAGTTGATTGTTTTTGAGATATTCCTTGTTTTTGGTTTCAGTTATAAAAACTTATACTTTTCTCATACAGGACTTTGTGAACTCGTGTCCATACAAACAAAGGCACTTCAGTCGCAGAGCAACCAGCTTTTGACTATCACTTTAACGTATGATACCCCCTTATTTCGATTCTACTAACAAAGAAGCGAGTAATAAGACTATTTCTGCTAATTTTAGCTCCTTTAGATGAAATAAATAGAATAATTTGTTGCAGTGATATAGAAAAAGTCATGTGAATGGAGCATATCATATTTAATCTTTATTAGCCTGATGTAAGGAATAAACTTTTTAAGAATAATTTGTCACAGGTATGCAGGGAAAGTCATGTAAATGGCACACATCACATTTTTCAAAATGTGTTTTTTTTTTCTCGATTAATTGGATCTCAAAACTTTAATTATAATCGAATATTTGGGTGGAATACTTCTCTGCTTTGTAGCTGAGTAGCAGAGAAAATAAAGGTTCACTCCCATAGCTGGAACAAATGTGTTTTATTTCGCAGAAAGGGATGTATAACGAAGGCGGTGGAAAGCTGCGTGTAGCTCGCAATCTTAAGCGTGTCTAAAGTACCGTATTGATCCACCAGATGTCGGTCAATGCCAAGGATGAAGTTTCAAACACTTTTGTTTCAAGTACATTCCTCATCACGATATACTGCGGCAAAAGTGTTTCTGCCTTTGATCTCTTCAAGACGTGTGTTATATATGGCTTTGTTACATGCTGTGACGTATTAGGGCTTTCAGTTGAAATGAAACGCTTTATGTAGAGGAATAGCTTCTTAGTATTTTATTTTCAAAATTAAATGAATGGGAATATACAGCTTAATACTTAAAAACCCTGATGTGTTCCATTCACATGATTTTCTCTATATCTCTGCAACAAATTATTGTTAAAATCTTGTGCTTCTATTTATTTCATGCTAATCGAGAAAAAATAGGCGTATTAATTGCTTCTTTGTAAGTAGACACGAAATATGGTAGTTCTATTGGTTAAAGTGATAGTCAAAAGTTGGTTGATATGAGACAGAAGTTTCTTTGTTTGTATGGACACGAGTTGATGAATTCTGTATGAGGAAATTGTGTTTTTTAAGGCTGAAATCAAAAACAAGGAATTTCTAAAAAAACGATAATCTCCACATAAAGAATGTATATAAAATAAATTGTGTGTTTTAAGGTGCTCTACATTTTTTGTGTTGTAAGTTTTTGTCCATTTCTTACGGTTTAGCAGTTATGTAAAATTCCGTAAAATTCATTCAGAATAAAGTGGCCTTCAGGGGCTATTCCCAGAAAGTTCAAGATATACACATTATTTTTAGGTAAATATCTTAAATATACCACATTTTAATCAAAATCGTTAGACCCATTTATAAGAAAATCAAAATTTTCAAATTTCCTACCATGTAAAGGGTAGCTTAGGGTGGGGGGATAATCTTCTTGACGCATTCTTGGAAGATACCAAACTTAAATACCAAGTTTGGGGTTTAACGGTCTTTTCGTTTTTGAGCTATGCTGCCAACAGACACACAGACAGACACACACATGGACATTTTTCTAAAAATTATATTTTTGAATTCAGGGGGTCTCAAAACATATTTTCGGTGAAATCTGTATCGAATTTTTGGGTGGAATACAATACCTTATCTATACACTATGTACATAGTGCGTATAGAGAAAGTGATAACTTCGTAAATAAAGTTTGTGTTGATAACTTTCGTTATTGTCTAGTTATGCCGAAACCTCCATCACTTTCTGGATGGCCCTCGTACATAGGTGCTAGAGAAAGTAAATATATTTTTAAAAACTACAAAAGTATACATTTTGCCTGACTCTACCCAACCAGTTCCTATTCTACACACGATTTCTATGAGAAAACAAAATTATTACAATTGTCCAGTTTGCTATTCTATGAATCCTGGGACTTTAAGTACTTACAACATTGTAAGACGCCATTGGGGTTGTTATCTCAAAATAATTTGAGATCACCTTGTGGTTTACCGGGAAACATGCGAGTCAGTTGAGAAATTCAATGCTATACCGGCATGTTGGCATGGCAGCTCAGTGGTACTGCAACCGGCTAGAGATCGGAGATCCGTGGTTCAAATCCCGGTATGGCATTACATTTTTCAGTCTGACTCTACCTATCCAACCCTGTATTCTCAACCCAGAAAATACATTTATCGGCTGGTCTCTTTACAACTTGCAGTGCATGAATTTGTGTCATGAAACGGAATACCTGTACCACGTGACAATAAATACCTTGATAGCCATGACGATAACGTTGAGAAATAGAGTAAGGTTTGTAGCTTTGTAAATAAAATTTTGTGTTGATAACTTCCGTTATTATTTAGTTATGCCAAAAACGTATACGTGTTAGAGAAGTAAAATTGATTTTAAAAACTACAAAGGTATACATATTGAACGGGCCTCGTATTCTAAACCTAGAAATCCATTAGCAATTGGCTCTATGTATGGACAGCTTCTTTACAACTTGCAGTGAATTTGTGTCATGAAACGGGATATTCTGGACACCTCCACTTCAGCATATGAAAGGTAATGCCTGATATTTATTCGCGACCCAAACGCGCAGTGAAATGAAACAGGGGATAGTTTTCCGTCATACATATGAAATTTACTAGCAACAACTTGGTGGATGTCGAGATAAAATATCTTGAATGGCCCGGTGAACAAAAGCGCGGGGCTCTAACTGTAAGGCGAGTGAGTAGCTAGCAAGGAAAACTTGATGCTTTATTCATGGAAACAAACGCCGGACCTTTCCCGGCGGGAAAACGCACGGATGGCCCGACACGAATATGCTCCACCAGGCCCCAGTCACGCTGTTCCACCGAGACTACCCAAATCTGCTCCTCGCGCTTACTTAGGGAATTAAAAATACTAAAATACTGGCCTCTGTGACTCGAATTACAGAGGTCCTGGGTTCGTATTTTCTCTTCTCTCCTAAAAACTAGCCTTATAAAATCTTATACCTCAATCAGTGGTAATCAAGATATGCTGAAATCTGTTGTAAAACCAAACAAGGATTATGTCGGGACCCGCCTGGTAGTATGGTGGTAGCGTGTCTGCCTCACACTCAACAGGTCACGAGTTTGAATCTCACTTAGGGTGAATCAAGACAATGTAAGGATGCACATCTTGCAGTTTCGATGGCGAATATTGTTCCAATTAAGATTCGAATTACTACAACTTTCACCAAATTTGGCCCCAGACCAGAATTATTTCCGAACTTGTAAAAGTGACTCGGCGGAAACGATTCACGTCTAACGAAGAGGTCATTTCACAAACTGATGCCTATTTGGAAAACCTTCCGAAATTGTACTTTATGGAAGGCTTAAAATAGTTGGTAAAACGCTGGGAAAAGTAGTTAGAGCTAAACGTTGAATAAAAATCCACCAAAAATAATTTCTTTTTCTATCTTTTCTTAAGGAACATATTGACACGTCCCTTGTAGTTTGCAGAATAGCTAGAGAAAATAAAGTGAGTAGCTCCTCAGATTTTTACTTTCTCTACACGTACTATATGCACAGTGTATAGAAAGAATATTGTAATGCACCCAAAATTATTCGATACCAAAATTTCACCAGAAATACACATTTTAGGGTCCCCTGTTTCAAAACTAGTTTTAGAAAAAGGTCCGTGTTTGTGTGTGTCTGTGAACACAATAACTCCTAAAACGAAAAGTCAGTAAAATACCAAACTTAAGTTTAAATTTTGATTTAAGTAAAGATTTTGAATAAAATATCGTATTTTAAAGATATTTACATCCCAAATAAAATGTATATCTTGAATTTTCGGAAAACAACCTCTGAAGACCTCTTTATTCTGGATGAATTTTGCCAAATTTTGCATAATTGCTAAACCGTAATAGATAGGCTAAAACTTACTGGACAAAAGTATAGATATCGTTAGAACACACAATTTATGTCCAGTACATTTTTGTTGTGGATGTAACCGTTTCCGAGATATTAATTGCTTGTATTCAATTGTCAAGTACTACAGTTTTCTCAGACAGAAGTGTCCGTTTTTACTTTCTCTACACGCAATATGCACATAGTGTATAGAGAAAGTATTGCACTACACCAAAAATTCGATACCGAGATTTCACCGGAAATACATGTTTTAGGGTCCCCAATATCAAAAAAAAGCATTTTCACAAAAAGCTCCGTGTGTGTGTGTGTGTGTGTGTGTGTGTGGTGTGTGTGTGTGTGTGTGTGTGTGTGTGTCCGGGTGGCCGTGTGTCCGTGCGTCTATGAACACGATAACTCAAAAACGAAAAGTCGGTAAAATACCAAATTTGGTATTTAAGTTTAGTACCTTCCAGGAATGTAACACGAAGATTTTGAGGAAAATCCCCTCACCCCCAACTACCCTTTACATGGAACTTTTTTCGAAAATTTTGATTTTCTGAAAAATGGCTTTAACGATTTTGATTAAAATTTCGGATATTAAACATATTTACCTGTCAAATTAAATGTATATCTTGAATTTTCTGCGAATAGCCTCTGAAGAGTAGTTTATTCTGGATGAATTTTACTAAATTTTGAATGACTGCTAAACTGTAAGAGATGGACAAAAACTTACTACACAAAAAATGTAGAGCACTTTAAACCACACAATTTATGTTATATACATTTTTTTCGTGGAGTTCGTCGTTTTTGTGACATTCGTTATTTTTGGTTTCTGCTATGAAAAACGTATACTCCTATCCATATAAACAAGGGAACTTCATTGACATAGCAACCAGCTTTTGACTATCACTTTAACCTACGGTTGTCCCTTATTTCGCTTCTACTTACAAGGAAGCGAGTAATAAGACTATTTCTGCTAATTTTTTCTGATTAGCATAAAGTAAATAGAAGTATAAGCTTTTTAAGAATTATTTGTTGCAGGGATATAGAGAAAGTCATGTGAATGGTACACATCAGATTTTTTCTTTTGTTCTACTCCTGGCTAAGCAAAGAAGCGATTTGTAATGACAATCGAATAACGATAGCTTTTAAAACATTTGACTATCACTTTAACTTAGCAAATTCCTTTAGTTCCCTTCTACTTATAAGGAACTAAGTAATAAAAACATTTTGCTAATGCTTATCTCGGTTAGGATGGTGTTAAAATAAGAATAATCACTTGTAAAAAGTTTGTTTATAGAAGAGCTAGAGAAAGTCATGTGAGTGTAACACTTCAAATTTTTTACGGGGAAGCTAAAAATGCTCGGAATCAACAGATGTGGCACTAATTATATTAACTGCTGAATTTAGTTTTAAGTGGTTCTGGTTTGAACTCTGAAGTACGTCATCATATTTGACAATATTGTCCTCCAGGAATTGGGACGTGGTGAACGGTGTCCAATATAGAAACAAAAGTTTGATATTGTGATGTTGGCAGCGCAAGTTTGAAGCCTTGTTAGTGTTTACTTTACAAGAGCAACCAAACTGATTTCTGTTGGCTGTAACATTGAAAATTCCATTACTCTCGAACCTTGTTGTTCAGTCCATTATGACTCCGTGCGACCATCTATGTCTTTTATAGCACATGGTGAATTAATATTGGCGAGTTGGAGACAAGGACGGTCAGGTAACGCCGAAGTAAATTGTTTCTGTAGGAGCTGAAGGACCAGGGATGTCGCGCAAAGCCTCCCTCTTGAACCCTCTCTTCTCTTTCAATAGTCAAGTAGAGCCAAAGAAATCGGTTTATTCCAGTACTAGCCGTGTAGACTTACATGATCAATATGAGTGAACGGCGAATAATTTATTGGAAGTGAGAGAATTAGTTTTACTTTCTCTACATGCACTATGTACATAGTGTATAGACAAGGTATTGTATTGTATATAAAAAATCGATACCGAGATTTCACCTATAAAAAAATGTTTTATGATACACATGAATAAAAAAAAATCTGATATGTTCCATTCAAATGACCTTCTCTATATCTCTGTAAATTATTATTGTTAATAAGCTTATCTTTTGTTTATTTCATGCTAATCGAGAAAAATTAGCAGAAATAGTCTTATTTCTTGCTTTATTGTAAGTAGAAGCGAAATAAGGGAGTACCATAGGTTAAAGTGAAAACCTAAAGCTGGTTGCTATGTGACTGGTGTTTCTTTGTTTGTATGGACAGGAGTTGACAAATTCCTGCATGAGAAAAGTATAAGTTTTTCAAAGCTGAAACCAAGAAAAAGGAATATCTCAAAAACGATCAACTCCGCGAATAAAAGGTATATAACATAAATTGTGTGTTTTAACGTGCTCTACATTTTTTGTGGGTTAATTTTTTGTTCATCTCTTACGGTTTAGTAGTTATGAAAATCTCATCCAGAATAAAGTAATCTTCAGAGGCTATTCCCCGAAAATTCAAAATATACATTTTATTTGTCAGGTAAATAGTTTTAATATACGATATTTTAATCAAAATCGTTAGAGCTATTTTTTAGAAAATCAAAATTTTCGAAAAACGTTCCATGTAAAGGGTAGTTTGGGGTGGGGGGATTTTTCTCAAATTCTTCGTGTCGCATCCCTGGAAGATACTAAATTTAAATACCAAGTTTGGTATTTTACCGACTTTTTGTTTTTGAGTTATCGTGTTCATAGACACACGGACACAGGGACACACGGACACACACACACGGACCTTTTTCTGAAAATACTTTATTTGGATACAGGGGACCCTAAAACATATATTTCCGGTGAAACCTAGATATCGAATTTTTTGGTGGGGTGCAATACATTCTCTATACACTATGTACATAGTGAGTATAGAGAAAGTAAAAAAAGGGCCTTTTTAGAAGAATCACGTGTGTGTATGTGGGCAGCATAGTCCAAACTGGGTATTTAAGTTGAGTATCTTCCAAGGATGTGACACGGAAATTTTCAAGAAAATCCCCACTCCCAACTACCCTGTATACGAATAAAATTTCGAAAATTTTGATTTTTTAAAAAATGGCTCTAATGATTTTGATTAAAATGCCTTATGTTTAAGATATTCTTATGACAAAAGAAATATGCACAAGGTCGCGGGTTCAAACCCGGCGGAGGAAATGGATTTTTTGGGCGTAAAAACCCTTAGCATGGCTTCCTTCGCATGAGAAATATAGCCGTTGGTCCCGTGTCGTAGATTTACGGCAAGTAAAATAACCTCAAGCCTGATTTAAGAAGCCTGTGAGGAAAATTAAGCGGTCTTTCACGCCCAGTACTGAATCGGACGCTGAGAACTATATCAGTTAAAGAACGTCCATAAATAAAACTCATTTCCATTTTTGACAAAGCAATTGGATATCTTGGAAATCCTGAAGCACTCTTTATTCTGAACGACTTTTATACTACTGGCAAACCATAAGAAATATATAAAAACTTCCTACACAAAAAATGTAGATTTCATTAAAACACACGGTTTATATCATATTACTTAATTTTTTTAAGTTAACCGTCTTCGAGGTATTTCGGATTGTTAGTATTAATTTTAAGACACTTAAACTTTTCTCGAACAGGAAGATAAACTTTTTCTCGTTTCTTGATTTAATGTCCTATGGTATTAAAGGTAGTGCTTTCATTTTTTTGCCCATATCAGAAGAAATATTCATTCTAAGTTTATTCAAATATGTCCCTTCATTATGTATACAACATTAATTTATTCAAATTTATTACCTAAATTAAAAGTCTTTATTCTTTTACAGATATTCAGCTAAATTCCACCATTGTTTAAAATTGCATTCCATAATATCTTTTTATATTGTTCTGTTTGAAGCTCTTTTATAATGTATAATATTTTTAATATTGACAATTTAAAGTGGATTAAACTGTAAAAAAGTTGATGTGTTCCATTCACATGACCTTCTCTTCACCTGTGCAACAAATTATTCTATTTACTTCATCTAATCGAGAAAAGAATAGCAGAAATAGTCTTCTTACTTGCTTCCTTGTAAGTAGAGGCGAAATAAGGAAGTACCATAGGTTTAAGTGATAGTCAAAATTTGTTTGCTATGTGACTGAAGTTCCTCTGTTTGTATGGACCAGAGTTGACAAATTCCTTTTTTAAAGCTGAAACCATAGAAAAGAAATATCTAAAAAATGATCAACTCCAAAAAGAAAAATATATAAAATAAATGGTGTGTTTTAACGTGCTCTACTTATTTGTGTAATAAGTTTTCGTACATCTCTTACGTTTATCCGTTATGCAAAATTCCGTAAAATTCATGCAGAATAAAGTAGTCTTCTGAGGCTATTCTAAAAAATCTGATGTGTACCATTCACATGACTTTCTCTATATCCCTGCAACAAATTATTCTTAAACCAGGATATACATTTTATTTGTCAGGTAAATATCCTTAATATAGGATATATTAATCAAAATCGTTAGAGCTATTTTATAGAAAATCAAAATTTTCCATTTTTACTTTCTCTATACGCACTATGTACATAGTGTATAGAGAAGGTATTGCACTCCACCCAAAAATTCGATACCGAGATTTCACCGGAAATATATGTTTTAGGGTCCCAATATCCAAGAAAAGCATTTTCAGAAAAAGTTCCGTGTGTGTGTGTGTGTGTGTGTGAGTCCGTGTGTGCGTGAGTCAGTATGTCACTGTGTCCGTGTGCCATGTGTCCGTGTGTCTGTGAACACGATAACTCAAACACGAAAGGTCGGTAAAATACCAAACTTGGTATTTAAGTTTAGTATGTTCCAGGGATGCGACAGGAAGATTTTTAGAAAAATTCCCCAACCACAAACAACCCTTTACATGGAAGTTTTTTAAAAAAAGTTGATTTTCTCAAAAATGGCTCTAACGGTTTTGATTAAAATTTCGTATATTAAAAATATTTACCTGACAAATCAAATGTATATCTTAAATTTTTTTAGAATAGCCTCAGAAGTTTACTTTATTCTGGATGCATTTTACGGAATTTTGCATAACTGCTAAACGTAAGAGCTGGATGAAAACTTATTACACAAAAAAGTAAAGCACGTTAAAACACACAATTTATGTTACATACATTTTTTTCGTGAGTTTGTCGTTTTTGAGACATACCTTATTTTTGGTTTCTGCTATGAAAACTTATATTTTTCTCATACAGGAACTTGTCAACTCTATCCATATAAACAAAGGAACTTCATTGACATAGAAACCAGCTTTTGACTATAATTTCAAATTATGGTAGTCCCATATTTCGCTTCTACTTACAAGGAAGCAAGTAATAAGACTATTTCTGCTCATTTTTCCTGATTAGCATAAAGTAAATAGAAGTATAAGCTTTTTAAGGATAATTTGTTGCAGGGATATAGAGAAAGTCATGTGAATGGTACACATCAGATTTTTTTCTATGTAAAGTGTAGTTTGAGATGGATTTTTTTTTGTTTAAAATCTTCGTGTTGCATCCTTGGACCTTAAAAAACTTAAATACCAAGTTTGGTATTTAACTGAGTTTTCGTTTTTGAGTTATGCTGCCCACAGACACACACACACATACACACACAGAAACACACAAGGATATTTTTATAAAAATTCTTTTTTTGGATTTGGGGGGTCTCAAAACATATATTTTCGGTGAAATATCGGTATCGAATTTTTGGATGCAATACAATACCTTCTCTATCGAGAAAGTGAAAAGAGCGTATAGTAACCATAATTAGTCTTTAAAACTAATGTAAGACCAGTATAAAAGTTCCAGCCAGACATTTTATTACACTCATTTTGCTATTTTTGGGAAACATTTTCAGAGCCTCTAGCTGTATGTTTGAGGGAAAAGAGATATTTTAGTTATAGCAAAAACTTGATCCTAATAAAAATGACTTTAAAATTTGACAGACAATGCTTAAATGAGTGCTATAATTGCTTGCAAACTGTATTACATCGCTCTAGAAGAATGAAACGATAAGTAGTGGTGCATTTTTTGGTCCAAAACTCCAAAATATTCAAATCTTTTAATGTAGTACATAGCTTGCTGTATTTAGTAAGTGGTAGGTGTGCTAGATTGTATGGTAAACGTTTAGCAGATACTGAAAACAGCAGAGAATGACTTTTAAACTATAGGGTAGTAACGTAGAATATCTTTCCATCTATTTGTCTTATTCCGCAGTTAAATAAACTGCAGCAGGTCTGAAGGCTGTAACAATTTCACCAAATATCCCTCATCCTGTACCAAGTAGCTTTCCATCATGTTAGTTAAATGAAATTTAATTAATTTTATGGAGAAACTGTTCGCAGGCACGCGAATATCTGGCGGATAAAAACGACCGACCGACCGCTTGCAGAATATCAAGCTCAATAAAACGCAAGGTCATAAAATTGTTAACCTAATGGAGACAAAAACCCAGTTCTTCTTAACAAAGTAAACGCTGGTAATGGAATAGTACGAGGCCATCCAGAAAGTTATACGATTTTGGAGTGCAATACCTTCTCTATACACTATGTACATAGTACGTGTAGAGAAAGTAAAAGGATCTTATTACTAAGTTCTTTATAATTAGGAGGGAAATAGTCTAAAATGTGGTTGCTATATGATTGAAATCTCTTTCCTTACGTGTTCAGGAGATGATTGGTTCCCATATGAGAAAAGTTTAAGTATTTTAAAACTGCAAGGACTTGTTGAACCATTAGTATAGTCTTATTATCTTGCTTATTAATTATTTACATTTTTACCTTCTCTAGCCCCATATGTACAATGTACATAGGGATAGAGAAGTATTGTATTCCACCCAAAAGTTCGATACCGAGATTTTACCGGAAATACATGTTTTAGGACCCCCTGTATCAAAAACAAGCATTTTCAGAAAAAGGTCCGTGTGTGTCCGTGTGTCTGTGAACACGATAAATCAAAAACGAAAAGTAGCTAATATACCAAACTTGGTATTTGAGTTTAGTATCTTCCAGGGATGCGACACGAAGATTTTGAGAAAAATCCTCCCACCTCAAACTACACTTTACATGGAACTTTTTTCGAAAATGTTGATTTTCTTAAAAATGGCTCAAACAATTTTGATTTAGATATGAAATATTAAACATATTTACCCAACAAATAAAATGTATATCTTGAATTTTCTGGCAATAGCTTCTGAAGACCTGTTTATTCTGGATGAATTTTGCTTAATTTGGCATAATTAGAAAACCGTAAGAGATAGACAAAAACTTACTGTACAAACAATTTAGGTCTTGTTAGAATACACAAGTTCTGTCATATACATTTTTCTCGTGGAGCTTACCGTTTTCGAGGTATTCATTGTTATTAGTTTCAGTTGTGAAGTACTTATACTTTTCTCAGACGGGAGTGTCCGTTTTTCTTTTGTTCTACTCCTGGCCAAGAAAAGAAGCGATTTGTAATGACAATCGCATAACGACAGCTTTTAAAACATTTGACTATTGCTTTAGCCCAGTGTATTCCCTTATTTTCTTCCTACTTATAAGGAACTAAATAATAAGAACATTGTGCTAATGAGTACCTCGATTAGCAAGGTGCAGAAAGAAGAAGAATCTTATGTATGAAGTTTGTAGAACAGCTAGAGAAAGTCATGTGAGTGTAACATATCAGATTTTTATATATTCATTTGTTCCATCTGAAACCCGCAACTTGGAAACCAGAGACCACTGAACACTAATATTTCTGTTTAGATTACACACGTTATACAGATAACACCAATATTTTCAAATGTGTATACAATGTGAAATATAGTAGAGCTATTTAAAGGTATCCCTTTAAAATAACTTTCAGAATTTTACTACACGGCGTTTATCTGGGAACGACAGAGTGGTAAACACGATATGTTTTTGTCTTTTTCAATGGCAAGGTAACGGACAGATGATTTTAACAACAGAATATAAAATAAATGTTGAAATAAATGAAAATCGCTATCACTGTGCCACGCAATCACGTTCGTTCCCAAACTTTCATAAATATTTAGCGTTTTACCGCTGGGAGGCACAAATGGCATGTAAAATAATCTCGATGATGATGAATTTGATGACGATAATAAATAAAAATGGAACATGGGTATACTCTGAGTTTAAACCGTTATTTTGTAAAACAAATAATGTAGTGATTCTTTGGTTTATTTCAAAATTTTAACGCTTAATTACTTTCTCTGCTTAGTACAGTACAGTTAGTGAAGGTATTGCATTCCTCCCAAAAATTCGACACAGAGATTTGACTCGTAATACACGTTTTAGTTCTCCCGTATAAAAACTCTGATGTGTTTCATTCACATGGCTTTCTCTACCTCTCTGTAACGAATTATGCTTTAAAAGAATATCCTTAAAAAGCTTCTTCTTCCATCTACTTCATGCTAATCAAGAATAAAGATTATCAGAAATGCTATTACCTCAGATAATAATGTTATTTTTACCTAACATTCTTCGTCTGCACGCAGTCTGTCAAAAGATGCGTACATTAGTGCTATTATCGTGGCACAGCTTAATTATAGAGTAGCGTATACGGTACAGTGTTTTTGAACCCATGGCCTCTCAATAGTGCCAATAGCTGTTAGATTTACAGAGATTGAACACCCTTTACTGATTCCGTTCTAAAATGAAACTGTACACTTAATATACGGAATAACAAACTTGAAGAACAATATACTTAACTTTAATCTGCACAATTCAATTTGAATTGATAAACTAACCAGCCCTGTTTTATTATTGACCACATTGTAAATACTCACGACCACAACAACTAGACCAACAAACCTAACATCACTCTGATTTCGGATACCACACCTACACACACGTATTCACACACATATAGATATAGCAATTATGTTTATACAATATTTACACAAATATTATATTTCTTAGTGCACCTACTTCCATTAAGTATGAACCAAACTTTGCCAGTTTTGTCTGTTCAGAATCAAGTCCCAGCATGATGTTCTCCGTCTGTTTGAATCTAAAATAATGTGTTCCTAGCATCCTCCATCTGCACGCAATCTGCCAAAATAACGTGCATCAGTGCTATTACTGTGGGACCACCTACTCGTTTGTAGTATAAGGGTACGGTACACTGTAGCCGTCTCGTGAGTGACAATAACTGTTAGACTTACAGAAAGTGAATAAGTTTTAATGATTCCAAGAAAGTGCACACTTAATATACGGAATAACAAACTTGAAGACTGATGAATGCCTAGTGAACAATAAATCTAAGTTCACTGTGAATTGATAAACTAACAACCCCTATTTTATATTCACCACATTGTAAATACACACATAATAACAATAATAATAATAATAATAATAATAATAATAATATCAAATAATAATGATAGTAATAATAATGATATTAATAATAGTAAGATAATAATAAGATAATAATAAGATAATAATAACATTAATAATAATAATAATAATAATGATAAAAATGATGATACAAATAATGATAATAATAACGATAATAATAATGATATTAATAATAATAATGATAATAATAAAATAATAATAAGCATATTAATAATATTAACAATAATATTAATAATAATAATGATAATAATATTCATAAAAATAACAATAATGCTAATAATAAATGATGATAATAATGATAATAATAATAATGATGATGATAGTAACAATGATAGTAAAATAATAATAATAATAATAATAATGATATTAATAATAATAATAAAAATAATGATAAAAATAATGATAATAATGATGATAATTATAGAAATAATGATAATAAAATAATAATGATAATGATAATGATGATGATAGTAATAATAATAATAATAATAATAATAATAATAATAATAATAATAAACAAACTTAACACCACTGATATCTCACTCCACACACTCGCACTTACACCTACACACACGTATATACCAAATATATATATATATATATAAAATATTTACACATATACCTTACATGTTAGTGCACGTACTTGTACTAACTTGATTCTAAACGGCAAAAACTGTTTTACATAGGTCATCCAAAAAGGGACAGACGATTTGGCATAACAATAATAACAAAAACTATCAACACAATATTTTATTTACAAAGTTACAGTATCTTATTCTATTTCTCAACGCAATCTCCATTCTTTCAAGATATTTATTGTCACGTGGTACCAGTTTATCAATGCCAATATTATACTTTTCCACCGCCAAAGAACTAATTCGTTTTTATGAATGCACAAAATGTTCAGGTCATCGAATTTCATAGTCAAATAACACAAGTGTATAGTGATAATGAAATGAACGAGTCTTCAGTGAGGAAATGGCACATAATTTACGAGTAATCAAGGAAGAACTAGTGTGTACGATAAAGACCGGAGTAAAAGTTCATGAATCGTTATGGAGGAATTGAAAGTAAATGTTGAAAGAATTCAGAAAAAACCGGTTTTTTTTTTTTTTTTGGTAGTGTTTAACGCCCGCTTTAACTACTAATGGCATCGCAGGCGGAGAAAAAACCGGTATTTCACTTTGGTCACCATACATGAGTTTTTGGGTGGAAAAGGTTTCGTAACCGGTGAAAACCTCAAACATGTTGGCCAGATGTTTAGCGGTGGAAGAGTATAACATCTGCACTACGTGGCAATAAATACCTTGATAGCAATGAAGATTACGTTGAGAAATAGAGTAAGGTACTGTAACTTTGTAAGTATTTGTGTTCATATCTTTAGCTATTGTTTAGTTATGCTGAAACGTTCATTACTTTCTGGATCACCCTCGTACTTCATATAATAATTTTATTGTTTCCTAACATCCTTCTTCTGCACGCCATCTGTCAAAATAACGTGCATTAGTGCTATTACCGTAGAACCTCCTACTTAGTTGAAGAGTAGGGTGTACGGTACAGTGTTTGAACCCATGACTCCCAAATCCTAGCTATCTCATCGCGGCTAATAGCCGTTAGATTTACAGAAACTGAACACGTTTTACTGATTCCGTTCTAAAATGAAACTGCACACTTAATATACGGAATAACAAACTTGAAGACTGACGAATGCACAGAGAACAATAAACCTAACTTCAATCTGCACCAACGAAGAGACGAGGACGTATAAAGAGAAATAATAAAACGTTGAAAAACAACAAAAAAGCTTTAAAAGAAGAAGTGGGCACAGCAGCCGAGACGGGAGGAAAAGAGACAGAGATACAATCCTGTTTTATTTTTTTCATTCAAAACGATATCACCGCAACTCGCGTTTCTTTATTTATTTTCTTTTTCTACTTCAAGTTGAAACGCCTCGAAGTATATACGTAAAAATAGATAGCTTCAGGGAGAAATTGAAGACAGCTCAGAAATTTTAAAAGCAATAAATAAAACATCTCTTCAGATAAAGGTTGACCTCGTTTTCTATCTGAAAAATATCAGCTGATTTTGACATATGCATTACAGCGTCCGATGGGATGCTTTTAACACTAACAGTATTATAACAGAAAGGTGCAATTTGGGGAATATCTGATATGTCATATTCACTTGACATCCTCTGGACATTTTAACAACCTATTATTACAGATGCATATTTTTACACCTGTAAAAGTGATAATGAATATTTTTCCGAAATAAAAATGAAATTTCTTTACTAACATTTTACACTGGTTTGTCATGTGGTTTGTTAGCTTTGATCTAATGATTTACCAAATATAAATATTTAAAGAATTCATATTCTCCCTAAAATGAATTTAAAAGGATACCATTGCCGGTCCACTACTTTTAGGCTTTTAATAGTTTTTAATTGTTTCATTTGTATAGCCCACTTTAACTTGAATGGTCATATCGAGGGCTTTGACTTGTGAACCAGCTCGTATTGCTGTAGGGTTAGAATGTTATGTTAATCACTTTATAGTACTAAACGCACGCACATTCACGTAAATCCACAATTCCAGATTATGTGGACGATAGGGAATAATTCTGGTTAGATAAAAATTCCCCGCCCCAGCCGGGAATCGAACCCGGGACCCCTCGATGAACACTCGATCACGAAGATTTTATATATTGTTAACACCTAAACTATGTAAATATTGGCTTAGAAATGCAGTTGACGAGGAAGTCCCAACAAAAGGGAATAATTTATAACTGGAACGATAAACTCAAAAGATGAGATGAATTTAGTAATGGATACCCAAGAAGCGTTTTCGAGCATTCTTAAAGAACCTTGAAGGACACCGTAAGCATTTGCTTCGGTAATGTTGGATATTCTTGTGGAGTTGACTATTTCCGAGATATTCCTTGTTATTGGTTTAAACTCTAAGTTTTTCACAGACGGAAAATGTGTATTCCGTTTGTCTTTTATTTTAGCCTTCACCATGCAGGGAAATGGATTTCGATCACATAGCAAGCAGCTTATATAACATTTGACTATCGCTTTAGCCTAGTGTATTCCCTCATTTCGCTTCTACTTACAAGCATGCAACTAATAAGGGCAAACTCTGCTAATCTTATCTCGATTAGCATGAAGTTGATAGAAGAATAAGCTTATTAACAATAATTTGTAAAAATGTGGAGAAATTCATGTGAAATCAACACATCAGATTTTTACTTTCTCTACACGTATTATGTACATAGTGTATAGAGAAGATATTGTACTGCACCCAAAAATTCGATACCGAAATTACAACGGAAGTACATGTTTAAATCAAAATAAAGCATTTTTGGAAAAACGTGTGTATGTGTGTGTATGTGTGTGTCTGTGCTCAGCATAGTCAAAAACGAAAAGACCGTTGAATACCGAACTTGGGATTTAAGTTTGGCATCTTCCAAGGATGCGACACGAAGATTTTCAAGAAAATCTTTCCACCCCCAACTACCTCTTACATGTAACTTTTTTCGAAAATTTTGATTTTCTTAAAAATGGCTCTAGCGATTTTGATTAAAATATCGTATATTAAAGATATTTACCTGACAAATAAAATGTATATCTTGAATTTTCTGGGAATAGCCTCTGAAGACTACTTTATTCTGGATAAATTTGACGGAAATTTGCTTAACTGCTAAACCGTAAGAGATGGACAAAACTTACCGCACAAAAATGTAGAGCACGTTAAAACACACAATTTATGTTTAATAATGTTTTCGTGAGGTTGACCGTATTTTAGATTTCCCTTATTTTTGATTTCAACTTTGAAAAACTTATATTTTTTTCTCATGCAGGATTTTGTCAATTCCTGTTCATAAAAACAAAGGAACTCATATCATGTAGCAACCAGTTTTGTCTATCACTTTAACCTATAGTACCCCCTTATTTTGCTTCTGCTTATAAGGAAGCAAGTAATAAGGCTATCTCTACTATTTTTTTCTCGATTAGGGTGAGTGAAAAGGAGCATAAGCTTTTTAACAATAATGTGTTGCAGAGGTGAAGAGAGAGTGATGTTAAAGCAACACATCAGATGTTCTTTTTTTGTGTTGCACAGACGATGAATTTCAAAGCCATCACCTAGCGACTCACTTTATCTTCAAGGAAATGCCTGTCTAATATCGCAGAGTGGACCGAGGGAACTAATATGTGAATCACGTTAGAAAGAACAGATAGAGGCTGGTATCGCCGAAGACGCTATGGAGAAGTTCGTAGCAAAGGTTCTTCTAAAGTGGATGTGGGCAAAGGCATAAAAATTTCCCCAAAGTGGCCCCGTGGAACGTGCTCTGACTGCGAACACCCCCGCACCAGCACTTGCTTCCCCTGGAGTAAAAAACAAATACAAAAATAAAAGCAGAAGGAATATTTACATGAGAGCACTAGAGAGAGAGAGAGAGAGAGAGAGAGAGAGAGAGAGAGAGAGAGCTTTGTCTGTTTAAGTGCTCATTCTAGTCGCCAGAGACACTGGACTCTTAATGTCAGTCGAGACTCGGGGCAAATAATGAAAATGTGGCTCTAGACCCTCTGTTGATGTTTCCAGGGGAGTCTGTGCTGAACCATTTGCCAAGATATCTGCGTTCAACGATAATACAGTAACGTAGTTTTATTTTCTGACATTATGTATGTATGTATGTATGTATGTATGTATGTATGTATGTATGTATGTATGTATGTATGTATGTATGTATGTATGTATGTATGTATGTATGTATGTATGTATGTATGTATGTATGTATGTATGTATGTATGTATGTATGTATGTATGTATGTATGTATGTATGTATGTATGTATGTATGTATGTATGTATGTATGTATGTATGTATGTATGTATGTATGTATGTATGTATGTATGTATGTATGTATGTATGTATGTATGTATGTATGTATGTATGTATGTATGTATGTATGTATGTATGTATGTATGTATGTATGTATGTATGTATGTATGTATGTATGTATGTATGTATGTATGTATGTATGTATGTATGTATGTATGTATGTATGTATGTATGTATGTATGTATGTATGTATGTATGTATGTATGTATGTATGTATGTATGTATGTATGTATGTATGTATGTATGTACGTATGTACGTATGTACGTATGTATGTATGTACGTATGTAAGACCGCTATGCTGGGCGTGAAAGACCGCTTTATTTTGCTCAGAGGCCTCTCTATCAGTCTTGAGGTTCTTTTACGTAATATAAATGTACGACACGGGACCCACGGCTTTACTTCCCTTCCGAAAAAAGGATTTTTACGGAGGAAGAAATCCGTCGTCCTCCGCTGGGTTTGAATCCGCGATCTTTGGGTATATAAAGTTAGCATAGTAGCCATTACACTACGGAGAGTGTGCATGTATGCGTGTATATATGTATGTGTGTATGTATTTGTATATGTATTTATGTACGCGTGTATATATGTATGTGTGTATACATCTACATTTGTGTATGCATTATGTGTGTATATATGCTTGTATGTATGTGTATTCTTTGCCAAAGTGTATTGCCCCGTGACAGAGTTAAATGTAGAAAACACTCTCACAATAATCTGCAGCTAAGCATAATAACAACAACATATTACCGTAATTTACGGATCAAAGGACGCAAATTTACTTTCTCTACACGCACTATGCACATAACAATATTATTGTTAAGCTTATGCTTCTGTTTACTTCATGCTACTCGAGAAAAATTAGCCAAAATAGACTTATTCATTGCTCCTTTGTAAGTAGAAGCGAAATAAGTGTGTTCCTTTGTATAGAAAGGAGTTGACACATTTCTGTATGAGAAAAGCATAGGTTTTTCAAAGCTGACAGCAAAAACAAGGAATATCTCAAAGACGACCAACTCCACGAAAAAATGTATATGGCATAAATTGTGTGTTTTAATGTGCTTTTCATTTTCTGTATACCAAGTTTTTGTCCATTTCTTACTGTTTAGCAGTTAAAATTTATATAGAAATAAGTAGTCCTCAAAAGCTCTTCCCAGAAAATTGAAGATAAAGATTTTATATGTCAGGTAAATATCTTTAATATACGATGTTTTAATCAAAATCGTTAAAGGCATTTCTGAAAAAATAAAAAATTTCCAAAAGCGCTCCATGTAAAGGGTATTTAGGGGTGGGGGGATTTTCTTGAAGATCTTCGTGTCCCACCCTTGGATGGTACCAAATTTAAATACCAAGTTTGGAATTTAACGGTCTTTTCGTTTTTGAGTTATGCTGTCCACAGACACACACGCACACACAGACACGGACCTTTTTCCAAAAATACTTTGTTCGGCTTCAGGGGGACCCCAAACATGTATTACCGGTGAAATCTCGGTATCGAATTTTTGGGTGGAATACAAAACCTTCTCTACACAATATGTACATAGTACGTGTGGAAAAAGTAAAAAGAACAACAAATCGGGTGAAATGAAATTAAATGAAGTACTTTCTCTACCCATTAAATTCGTGGTGAAGAAAGCAGTTAGTTTACAAATGTTGGTTTTCGCCATTAAGGAAACTGCAGTGGTAATATAGTTTACTTCTTTTATCGGCCCGCACACATGTAAAACAAGAGAATAACGGGAATGACTTCCCTGTAGCAAGCTTCATAATTTCACCATTTGCTATTCATAGGCGATAACATAGTTCTCATACAAAGCAGAGCATGTTGTGTAATGAATTAGTAATGAACCAATCAATGGAGAAGAATTTATTGCTCCCCAAATAAAAGGAAACAAATCAAATTCCTGTTCTCCAGTAATAATGGAAACGACGTATAACGTTCCGTGAATTACCTGCCGGTTTTATCAAACCCAAAACAACCAAAGGTAGGGACAGGGTGAGAAAAAATATGACGTATTCCATTCACATGACTTTCTCTACCTCTCTGCAACAAATTATTGTTAAAAAGCTTATGCTTCTATTTACTTCATGCTAAATAGCAGAAATAGTCTTATTACTTGGTTCCTAGTAAATAGAAGCGAAATCAGGATGTATTATAGGTTAAAGTGATAGTCAAAAGCTGGTTGCTATGTGACTGAAGTTCCTTTGTTTGTATGGACAGGAGCTCACATATCCTGTATATAAATGTATTTTTAAAAGCAGAAACCAAAAAACAGGGGATATCTCAAAAACGATCAACACCACGAAAAAAAAAAAATATATGACATAGAATGGGTGTTTTAGTGTGCTCTATATCTTTTGTATAGCACGATTTAGTCCATTTCTTACGGTATAATAGTTATGCAAATTTCCGTAAAATTCATCCAGAATAAAGTGGTCTTCAGCGGCTATTCCCGGAAAATCCAAGATATATATTTTATTTGTCAGGTAAATATTTTCAATATACGACATTTTAATAAAACTTTTTAGTACTTTTTGAGGGAGGATTTTCTTGAAATCTTCGGGTCGCACTATACACACGCGCGCGCGCGCGCGCACACACACACACACTCACACATGGACCTCTTTTCAAAAATAATTTTTTCGGATTCAGGGGGACCTAAAACATATATTCCCGGTGAAATCTCGGTACCTATCGAGTTTTTGGGTGTAATACAATACTTGCTCTATACACTTTGTACATAGTACGTGTTGAGAAAGTACAAAAGTATTCCTATTAACATTTTTCTCGATTAGCATGAAAGAAATAGAAGAATAAGCTTTTGACAGAATAATTTGTTGCAGAGGAGGCCATGTAAATGCCACACACAAATTTCATTTCGATTGTTATGAAAGCACCGGTTTTGTTTTATAGCACGTTGTGTTTGAACACAAGAGGAATATTGCTTCTAGAGCCTATCTACGAGCTGTCTTTCGCAACTGCACCACAATCGATCCTTGACAAGACCAACAGTTGCCCCTTGACAAATTACATTATAATCTATTCGCAATCTATCGGTAAAACTACCGTCCGGTTTATACAATGTTGCATTCGTATCCAATCATAAACTGAATAAAAACTCTCATGTATTCCGTTCACATCACTTTCTCTAGCTACTTTACAACAAAGTATTTTCACAAAAGATTATTTTTACTTTCTCTACACGTACTATATACATAGTGTATAGAGAAAGTATTGCATTCAACCCAAAAATTCCATACCGAGCTTTCACCGGAAATACATGTTTTGGGTCCCCTTGAAATCAAAAAAAAACATTTTTGGAAAAAGGTCCGTGTGTGTGCGTGCGTGTCTGTGGACAGCATAGCTCAAAAACGAAAAAAACCGTAAAATACCAAATTTGGTATTTAGGTTTGGTATCTACCAAGGATCCGACACGAAGAATTTCAAGAAAATTCCCCCCGTCCAACTACCATTTACATGGAACTTTTTTCGAAGGTTTTGATTTTCTCAAAAATGGCTCTAACGATTTTGATTAAATTATCGTACATTAAAGATATTTACCTGACAGATAAAATGTACATCTTGAATTTTCTGGGAATAGCCTCTGAAGACTACTTTATTTTTGAGTAATTTTGCATAACTTCTAAACCGTAAGTGATGTACAAAAACTTACCACATAAAAAATGTAGACCACTTTAAAACACAATTTATGTTATGTACATTTTTTATTTTTAGTTTCATCTTTGAAAAACTTATACTTTCCACATACAGTAATTTGTGAACTCGTGTCCATACAAACAAAGGAACTTCAGTCGCAGAGCAACCAGCTTTTGACTATAGCTTTAACCTATGGTACTCTCTTATTTCGCTTATACTTACAAGTAAGCAAGTAATAGGACTATTTCTACTAATTTCTTCTCGCTTAGTATTAACTAAATAGAAGCATAAGCTTTTAAACAAGAATTTGTTGCAGAAAAGTAGAGGAAGTCATGTGAATGGAACACTTCAGATTTTTCTGTCTACTTCGTACTAATCGAAATAAATATTATCCGAAATTATCTTGTTACTTGCTTCCTTGTAGGTACTCAGGGCGTTCAACAATTCCTTTGAAAATCCAAGAAATTACTCTCGTAGCATCAAAGTGATGCTTCAGTGATTAAACACTTCTATTTAAAAGATAAAAGCCAAGTTGGTTGAACTTCATTGCTGCTCCTACGTTTACAATTTACAATTGGATAGATGAATTTAAACGGCCGTACATCCAGATATTGTGAGCATTGCTCCAGACGTCATGTAGAAGCGACTTCCTCCGAAAAGATTGACAAAATCCAGCACATGTTTTTGTGTGACCGACGAATCAAATTTCGCGAAATAATAGACGCCACGGGCATAACACAAGCTATACAGTGCTCTCAATTTTGCACCAAAAAGGTTAACAGGAATTTCTTGAAAATCTTCCTGTTACATTCTTGGTCTTTTCGTTGAGTTATGCTGTCCAAAGACACATAAACATATCATTTTCTAAAAAATCTTATGTGTACCATTCATATGACTTTCTCTATATGCTTATGCTTCTATTTACTTCCTCCTAATCAAGAAAAAATAGCAGAAATAGTCCTATTACTTGCTTCCTTTTAAGTAGAAGCGAAATAAGGAAGTACCATAGGTTAAAGTGATAGTCAAAAGCTGGTTGTGACTGAAGCTGACTGTATGTGACTGAAGTTCCTTTGTTTGTATGGACACGAGTTCACAAAGTCCTGTATGAAAAAAGTATGTTTTTATAGCTGAAACCAAAAACAAGGAATATCTCAAAAAACAATCACCTCCACGAAAAAAATGTATATAACATAAATTGTGTGTTTTACAGTGCTCTACATTTTGTGTGTGGAAGTTTTTGTCCGTTTCTTGCGGTTTAGCAGTTATGCAAAATTCCGTAAAATTGACCCAGAATAAAATAGTCTTCAGAGCTTCTTCCCAGAAAATTCAAAATATACATTTTATTTGTCACGTAAATATATTTAACATACGATATTTTAATAAAAATCGTTAGAGCCATTTTTATTAAATCAAAAATTTCGAAAAAAGTTCTATGCAAAGCGTAGTTTGGGGTGGGGGGATTTTTCTCAAAATCTTCGTGTCGCATCCTTGGGAAATACTAAACTTAAATACCAAGTTTGGTATTTTACCGACTTTTCGTTTTTGAGTTATCGTGTTCACAGGCACACGGACACACAAACGGACCTTTTTCTGAAAATACTTTTTTGGATACAGGGGACCATAAAACATATATTTCCGTTGAAATCTCGGTATCGAATTTTTTGGTGGAGATAGTGCGTATAGAGAAAGTAAAAATATACATCTGACATAAATGTGTTTTAACATTAAGTTTTGGTCTATCTGTAACTGTCAGAACTACATAAAATTCATCCAGAATGTCTCGAAAGTCTATTCCCAGAAAAATCATGAAAATATATTTAACATATGCATGTTAATCTAACTTGTTAAGTAATTTTAGAGAAAATCGAAATTGTGGAAACATGTTCTATTTAAGGGTAGTTGGGAGTGGAGGGATTTTCCTGAAAATATTCGGTTGCATGCTTGGAATATGTTGAACTTAAACATCCAATTTTGTATTATTATTATTATTATTATTATTACTATTATTATTATCATTATCAACATTTGATTCAGAGGGTCTCAAAGCATATTTCCAGTTTAATCTTCTCGGTATAGAATATTTGAGTGGAATACCATGCCTTCTCTAATTGCTCGTATTATACATGTTGTACACGGTAGAGAGTAAAACTATTCCATATATATTTAATTCCACAGACGTATAGCAAAGTGAAGAAAGGTTACACTCCTAGGGACTGAACTAAGGACTTCCGCAAAATCCTGCGGTGCTATAACTTCAACAAAAACACAAGAGCTTGCTGAGTGACCTCTGGTGACACTGAACTTAATGATTTGAAATTCCTTCCTGCCTGGTCCTGTAATCTTGACAGAGTACGTAATAGATGACCTTTTTTCTAACCTCTTTCCGAAGTCCATCGTTGTCTCTTTCGGTCACTCGCCACTAAAAAGTGTCGACCGAGAAATTTATCAATATTATTCGTCACGCGGAAGATCAATGTAATAAAAAAATGTACGGAAACATTTAGTGGCAGGAGGCAGAGTGAAGTAGATGGTCATTAATCTTGGGAGATGTGTGTTCGGAGACTCACACACACACACACACACAGACACACACACGTACAAGATAAACGGGTTGGTTTCTTGACGTATTGCAGTTTCTACGTCTTAATGCCGAGCACACAATTCTTTTGTGCTACTCTCAAGCTGAAGGGCTCTGAAGGGTAATCAAGGGCTAAGACCCCGATTTGGGGCAAAAAAACAAGTGCTGTACACATAACTAGGATTGTGGTTCTTGAGTCGCAGCATTATTCTGACAGATGACATCTTGTTCCTTCTTTTGTTTGGTCCAGCTACATACAGTGTCGACCAATAATTTAAGTTGAATCGAAATGTCCTACCTTGCCAATGTCAAAGTTTGACCCAATATTTCAGCAACTGTTTAAAACAACGAGCCATATTCTTAAAGCTATATTCATCAATACCTTTACAGTTGATTGATGAAAAATACAATACTTCTGTTCATTACAAGCAAAGGTAGGATGTCTTTAATAAAGTTCTTAACATTTTATTGAAAAAATAATTATTTTTAAATTAAAAATATATCTAGTCCATATACAAAAATCTAATATGTTAGACTCACATGACTTTCTGTGGCTGTTCTACAAACTTCTTACATAAGACTAATCTTCTTTCTGCACCTTGCTAATCGAGGAACTCATTAGCACAATGTTCTTATTACTTAGTTCCTTATAAGTAGGAAGAAAATAAGGGAATACACTAGGCTAAACCGATAGTCAAATGTTTTAAAAGCTGTCGTTGCGCGATTGTCATTACAAATCGCTTCTTTTCTTGGCCAGTAGTAGAACAAAAGAAAAACGGACACTCCCGTCTGAGAAAAGTGTAAGTACTTCACAACTGAAACTAATAACAATGAGTACCTCGAAAACGGTAAGCTCCACGAGAAATATATATATATATATATATATATATATATATATATATGACATAACTTGTGTATTTTATAAAAACCTACATTTTTTGTATAGTAAGTTTTTGTCTATCTCTTACAGTTTACTAGTTATGCCAAATTAAGCAAAATTCATCCAAAATAAACAGGTCTTTAGAAGCTATTCTCAGAAAATTCAAGATATACATTTTATTTGTCAGGTAAATATCTTTAATATACAATATTTTAATCAAAATCGTTAGAGCCATTTTTAAGAAAACCAAACTTTTCGAAAAATATTCCATGTAAAGGATAGTTTGGGGTGGGGGGATTTTTCTCAAAATCTTCGTGTCGCATCCCTGTAAGATACTAAACTTAAATACCAAGTTTGGTATTTTAGCTACTATTCGTTTTTGAGTTGTCGTGCTCACACACAGACACACACAAACACACTTGGACCTTTTTCTGAAAATGCTTTTTATGGATACAGGGGTTCCTAAAACATGTATTTCCGGTGAAATCTCGGTATCGAATTTTTGGGTGGAATACAATACTTCTCTACCCTATGTACATTGTACATCCGGGGCTAGAGAAAGTAAAAAAGCACTTGCGTTAAAATAAAATGTATTTGGTTGCAAATGTGTGGTAAAAATTTCAGCCCTTAGAGTCAATTAGTTTCTGAGATAAAGGACATTTGTATAGACAATTTTACTCTTCAGAAATTGCTTTCAAACATTATAAAACAAATAACACAACTTTCCTCACTAGACTTAGCAATTCTCACATAAGGGAATATGAATGGGATACCAATGCTGCAAATAGCAAAAGTAAAACTTTCCGATCAAATCATAAAAATTCTGATGTATTCCATTCACATTACTTTCTCTATATCTCTGCAATAAACTATTTTTAAAAAGCTTATGCTTCTACTTACTTCCTGCTAATCGAGAAAAAATTTGCAGGAATAATCTTATTTCTTGCGTCCTTGTAAATAAAAGCGAAATAAGGGAGCACCATAGGTTAAAGTGATAGTCAAAAGCTGGTTGCTATGTGGCTGAAGTTCCTTTGCTGTATGGACATGAGTTCACAAAGTCCTGTAAGAGAAAAATATAAATTTTTATAGCTTAAACCAAAAACAAGGAATATTTAAAAAAGATTAACTCTACGAAAATATTGTATATCAAATAATTGTGTGTTTTAAGTGCTCTACATTTTTGTGAGGTAAGTTTTTGTCCATCTCCCACGATTTAGCAGTTATTCAAAATTCCGTAAAATGCATTCAGAATAAAGTAGGCTTCAGAGGCTATTCCCAGAAAATTCAAGATATATATTTTATTTGTCAGATAAATATATTTAATATACGATATCTTAATAAAAATCATTAGAGCCATTTTTTAGAAAATAAAAATTTTCGAAAAAAGTTCCATGTAAAGGGTAGTTTGGGGTGGGGGGATTTTTCTCAAAATCTTCGTGTTGCATCCCTGTAAGATACTAAACGTAAATACCAGGTTTGGTATTTTACCGACTTTTCGTTTTTGAGTTATCGTGTTCACAGACACACGGACCTTTTTCTGAAAATACTTTTTTGGATACAGGGGCCCTAAAACATATATTTCCGGTGAAATGTCGGTATCGAATATTTTGGTGGATTGCAATATCTTCTCTATACACTATGTACATAGTGCGTACAGAGAAAGTAAAGAAGCTAATAATGTTTTCTCTATTGATATTACAATAAACACAAAATCTTTAAAAATGTTCACGCATTTTCTTCTTTAGGTACACTTTTCTAGAAACATATAATAGATAGAGGTTTCTAGATAAATATAATTGATAGATCATATACAGTATGTACTGATCAAAACAGTCGGTAAAAGTTTATATGTTACACTATCATGAAATTCCTTAAAGAAATATTTTCATATATAAAAATTAAGAAAAAAAGAGTACAAAATCATTTACTTTCTAAACTGCTATTATTGATCAAAATGTCTTAATGGTACATCAGCTGTGTTAAATAGCATGTTTGTAAAGTGATTACAAAGTTTGAAATGTGTCACTTTAACTGTTTAGGAGAAAAGTGCAACAAAAGAAGAAAATGCGTGAACATTTTTGAAAATGTTGTGTTTATTGGAGTATCAATACAGCAAAAACTATTAGCTTTATTTGTGCTTTGATTATAGTTTCTGAATCATAAGAGGTTGGTATACAAGTGGTAAACGCTTCATTATGATAGAGTGCACAGTTTTCAAGAAACACTAACATATATTGCATTGATATTCTACATGGAAATTGCTGCTCTGACACTATCAAGTGTGCTTAAGAACACCAGCGTATTTAAAGAAAGTGCATCACAGCCTTAAAATATAATGTACAAAGACCTTAATTTTCATCAGAAGAATACGCTTAAAGAGTAGTATATTTTAATAAAAGGATCGTGTAAAAGCTATTATTTTATTCTGTCCGTAACCCTTAATTGCATGAATTATTTTGCTACTTATGTCATTAATGCTCTAATTCGCAACTCGGTATTTATATCTCTTTCATCGGCACCACAACTGAAGCGACTTGAATAGCCGTGATCGTTAGAGCAATACGAAGTGGACTGGCCATGCATTCGAATACCAGCTACTGCAGTCAAATGTGTAAGTGGTAAAGGATGGGGAGAGCCCAAGTAAAATAAACGGTGTGATGCCACATTTGGATGCTGATGGGTTTACATTTTACTGCAATTGTATGGATTTTGCTCTTTTATTTAAAAAAAAATCTGATGTGATTCATTCACATGATTTTCTCTACATCTCTGCAACATATTATTGCTAAAAACATAATATATAAATTTTATTCATGCTAATTGGGAAAAAATTAACCTAAGTAGTCTTATTACTCACTTCCTTGTAAGTAGAAGCGAAATAATGTAGAACTATAGGTTAAAGTCATACAAAAGCTAGTTGCTATGTGACTAAAGTTTCTTTGTTTGTATGAACAGGATTTGAAAAATTTCTGCATGAGAAAAGTATGTTTTTCAAAGCTGAAAATAAAATCAAGGAATATCTTAAAAACGACCAACTCCACGAAAAAAGTGTATATAACATAAATTGTGGGTTTTAATGTGCTCTACATTTACTGTGGGGTAAGTTTTAGTCCATCTCTTACGGTTTAGCAGCTATGCAAAAATCCATAAAGTTCATCCACAATAAAGTAGTCTTCAGAGTCTATTCCCACAAAATTCAGGATACAAATTTTATTTGTCAACTAAATATCTTAAATATACGAAATTTGAATCAAAATCGTTAGAGTCATTTTTAAAAAAAAAAATTAGTTTGGAGTGGGGGGATTTTCTTGAAAATCTTCGTGTCACATCCTTGGAAGATATCAAACTTAAATACCAACCTTTTTAAGGGTATTTTCATTTTTGAGCTATGCTGCCCACAGACACTCACACAGACTGACAGACAAGCACACACTCGGATATTTTTCTAGAAGTGCTGTTTTTGGATTCAGGGGGTCTCAAAACATATATTTCCGGTGAAATCTCGGTATTGAATTTTGTGGTGGAGTACAATACCTTCTCTATACATTATGTACATAGTACGTGCAGAGAAAGTAAAAATATAGATCTCATTAAAACACATTATTTACATCATGTATCTACATGTTTTTCATAGAGTTTGCCGTTTTGAAATAATCCTGTTGTTGGTTTCAATTTCAGAGTACTTTTCTCATACAGGAACTTGTCAACTTCTGGCCACGTAAATGTATACAGTTTAATCCCATAGCAACTACACTTTAAAATATTTGACTGTCGGTTTAGTCTAGTGTATTCCGTTATTTCTCCTCTACTTATAAGATGCTAAGGAAAAAGATCGTTCCGGATGATTTCATCTCAAATAGGAGAATATGGTTTCTTACAATAATTTGTCACAGGGATGTAGAGAATGTCATGCAAATGAAACACAGATTTTTACTTTCTCTACACGTACTATGTACATAGTGTATAGAAAAGGTGTTGCACTCCACTCAAAATTCGATGCCGAGATTTCACCGTAAATACATGTTTTGGGGTCCCCTGAATCCAAAAAAGATAGCATTTTCAGCAAAAGTTCCGTGTGTCCGTGAACACGATAACTGAAAAACGAAAAGTCGGTAAAATACCAAATTTGGTATTTTAGTTAAGTATCTTCCAGGTATGCGACACGAAGATTTTGAGAAAAATCCCCCCGACCTCAACTACCCTTTATATAGAACATTTTTCGATAATTTTGAGTTTTTCAAAAATGACTCTAACGACTTTTATTAAAATATCGTATATTTAAGCTATTTATCTGTCATATAAAATGTATATTTCGAATGTTCCGGGAATAGCCTCTGAAGAGCTTTTCATTCTAGATGAATTTTGATAAAAACTTATAATACAAAAACCGTAGATCTCGTTAAAACACATAATTTATATCACATACATTTTTGTTGCAGATTTGACCGTTTCCTAGATATTCATTGTTGTTGGTTTCAATTTCAAACTAATTAACCATACAAAGCGAACCGAACCACAATTGTTTCACATTGCCACTAGCTTGTTAACCGATTTGAATATAGCTTTAGCCTTGTGTATTCTCTTCTACTCATAAGGAACTAAGCAATAGGAACATCTCGATAACGATGAGTTGGAGAGATGTAGAGAAAGTCATGTGAATAGAACACACATTTTTTAAGTTACTGTCGACACAAACACGTGTCCGTGTTTCTTCACTAGTGCAGTAAAAGCTACTAATTGAGACTGGCGTTTATCATTTATTGAACCAAGGTTTGAGTTTGGTATTCTTCTCGGCGCACGTAAATCATTATTACGGTTCGGTATAAAACCGTACCTCGCATGTGCAGTGCGTGTGTCGTGACGTATAACCTCGTCAAAAATTAAAACCAGCACAGCAGCCTTTGTTCCATCTCTTTTTTTTTTTTTTTCCTGGCACATATACGTGCTGCTTCTCTTGTGCTCGCCACTCGTGAATTATTTTCAAGCTTCAACGTTGCTGGCACTGTCAACTATGTGATGATCATACTTGTTCCAGCACAGTGTCCTCACATAGGTCCGCCAGCCAGAGAACATCATGCCTGTCTATTCTAGTATTCATGCAGTCCTCTTCTACAAACTATGTTTCAAAAATCTGACGTGTTCCATACACATAACTTTCTCTACATCTCTGCAAAAACATTTTATTAAAAGCTTATACTTCTATTTACTTCATGCTAAACGAGAAAAAATTAGCAGTAGTAGTGTATTTACTTGCTTCCTTGTAAGCAGTTGACAAATTCGTGTACGAGAAAAGTATAAGTTTTTCAAAGCTGAAACCAAAAACAACGAATATCTAAAAAAGAACGATGACTTCCACGAAAAAAATGTATATAACATAAGTTGCGTGTTTTAACGCCCTCTACATTCTTCGTGTAATAAGTTTTTGTCCATCTCTTACGGTTTGGCAGTTATTTAAAATTCCCTAAAATTCATCTAGAATAAGGTACTCTTCATAGGCTGTTCTCAGAAAATTCAAGATATACATTTCATTTGTCAGGTAAATATCTGTAATATACGATATTTTAATCAAAATCGTAGGGGCCTTTTAAGAAAATTAATTTCGAAAACATTTCCATGTAAAGGGTAGTTAGTTGGAGGTGGGGGATTTTCTTGAAAATCTTTGTGTTAAATTTCAAGTTTGGTATTTAACGGAATTTTCGTTTCGGGGCTATGCTATGCACAGACACACACATACACACAGACAGACAGTCAGACAGACAGACACACACACGGACATTTTTCTAAAAATGCTATTTTGGATTCAGGTGGTCTCAAAACATGTATTTCCGGTGAAACCTCGGTATCGAAATTTTGGGTACAATGCAATACCTTCTCTATACACTATGTACATAGTGCGTATAGAGAAAGTAAAAATATATATAGCATAAACTGTGTGTTTTAATTTGCTCTTTATTTTCCGTGTAGTAAGTTTTTGTCCACCTCTTACGGTTTAGCAGTAATGCAAAATTCCGTAAAATTCATCAAGAATAAAGTGGCCTTCAAAGACTATTCCCAGAAAATTTAAGATACACATATTATTTGTCAGGTAAATATCTTTAGTATACGATATTTTAATCAAAACTGTTATAGCCATTTTTGAGAAAATTAAAAGGTCCATGTAAAAGGCAGTTTAGAGTGGGGCGATTTTCTTGAAAATCTTTGCGTTGCATCCTTAGAAGATACCAAACTTAAATATCAAGTTTGGTATTTATTGGTCTTTTCGTTTTGGAGCTATGCTGTCCACAGATGCACGCACGCACATACACGCACCTTTTTCCAAAAATGCCTTTTTTGGATTCAGTGGCACCCAAAACATGTATGAAATCTCGGTATCGAATTTTTGGGTGTTGTGCAATACCTTCTCTATACACGTCTATAGTACGTGTAGAGAAGATAAAAGGTACAGTATACCTATATCTTACACTGGATCCTGAAATATCGTAGCTTGGTGACGATTTCAGAGCCACATTGGGAAAATCCAGATCTATGGCTTTACACATTAAAGTTATGGGCAAACGGAATGTGTGGCGGACATAACCGTGTAATTTAATCAATGAATACTGTACCTGCAAATCACAGTGCGAGCTTACAGTTTGTGTCTCTCCAACATTTTGGCTACAGCTGCAGTATTTTACGCCACTTCCTTTACCTTGCTTAATCAAAGGCCTCAAGAATCCGATTAGGAAGCTAAGATATACTGAGCCGGAAATGTTGACTAAACATGGCCAAACATTCTGATGTGATATTTTTCTATTATTGATTTTAGCTTTAAAATGCTTATACTGTTCTCAAAATGTAAATGGCTTGTTATTTATGGACGCTCTTTAACTGTTGTGGTTCTCAGCGTCCCATTCTATATTGGGCGTGAAAGACCGCTTAATTTTGCTCAGAGGCCTCTCTATCAGGCTTGAGGTTCTTTTGCGTGCCGTAAATCTACGACACGGGACCAACAGCTTTACTTCCCTTCCGAAGGAAGCCATGCTAAGGATTTTTATACTCGAAAAAATCCATTTTCCTCCGCCGGGTTTAAACCCGCGACCTTGGGTACAGAAGTAACCATTGAACCACGGAGGGCGACATATACTTTTCTGATGTTTATTACGATTAGCATAATTTAGATAATTGTGTTGCCTCTTTGGAAGATACTAAACTTAAATACCATTTTACGATTTAACCTACGTGTCGTTTTTGAGTTATTTTGGCGACAGACACACAGACGTACACACGGACCCAAAACGTTTATTTCCTTTGAAATCTCAACACTGAATTTTTGGTGAAATACAATACCTTCTCTACCGACTATGTACGTACAAAGTACGTGTAGAGGGAGAGCTGAAATATTTTGGTTAGGTCCACAAAGTTTATCATTGGATAAAATAGGGCTAATCGTCATTTTATTATTTAGATTTATAGCAGTTATGTTTTCAGCTTTTTTAATGTTCTTCCGCGTGCGCTTTAAAAATTACAGTGCTGGTAACTTTCTCTGTTTTCCACGGAAGTAGCAATATAACTACTCAAGAATGAGATGTAAATGCTTTCACAATGACATTCCTTTCCGTCAAACTTTTTAGATTCCGTTTCCTTTTATTTATGCTTTCATTCTCTTTATTACGTAGCAATCACTCTATGAAAATTTACACGCAAACCTCTAGATATATTCGTATTTCCACTACATTGTGACGTCACTAGTCTACCTGGAGGCTGGTACGAGGATAATAGCGCCGTTCATAAAAGTAATGCTTACTGGAGACTGCAGAACTTCCAGAGAAGTGAAACTTAGGAACTGTTTTAGATCAAGCAGACATGCATGTTTGCGGAAGTAACCTAATATTTTTATCTACATGTACCATATACATAGTGTATAGAGATGGTATTGTATTCCACCCAAAATTCGATACCGAGTTTTCACCGAAATACACGTTTTAGGCAATTTTAGGCAATTTTCGTGTGTGAGTCCGAGTTTCCGTGTATCTGTCAAGATGAGAACTCAAAAACGAAAAGTTGGTACAATACAAACTTGGTATTTTTATTTTAGTATCTGCCAGGGCAGCGACATGAAGATTTTCTGAAAAATTCCTCCAATTCAAATAACCCTTTATATCTAAAAAAAATTCGAAATTATTGATTTTTTCAAAAATGGCTCTTACGATTTTGATTAAAATACTGCATATTTAAGAAATTTATATTGAAAATAAAATGCAAAGCTTGAATTTTCTGGGAAAAGCCTCTTTTTTCTGAATGAATGTTGCTGAATTTTCCCTAACTGATAAACCGTAAGAGATAGACAAAAACTTACTACAGAAATAATAAAAAGTTTCGAAAAAAGTAACATGTAAAGGGTAGTTGGGGGTGGGAGAATTTCTATGAAAATCTTCGTGTCGCATCCTTGGAAGACACCAAACTTAAATACCAAGTTTGGTATTTAACGGTCTTTTCGTTTTTGAGCTATGCTGTCCACACACACACACACACACACACACACACATGTCGCCCTCCGTGGCGTAATGGTTACCATGCTGACTTCGTATATCCAAGGTCGCGGGTTCAAACCCGGCAGAGGACGATGGATTTTTTCGGGCGTAAAAATCCTTAAGGAAGTAAAGCCGTTGGTCCCGTGTCGTAGATTTACGGCACGTAAAAGAACCTCAAGCCTGATATAGAGGCCTCTGAGCAAAATTAAGCGGTCTTTCACGCCCAATATAGAATGGGACGCTGAGAACCAGCGCAGTTAGAGAGCGTCCATAAATACCCACACACACACACTACACACACGCACAAACATTCAGGGGGACCCAAAACATAAATTTTCGGTGATATCTCGGTATCGGAGTTTTGGGTGCAATACAATACCTTCTCTATACAGTATGTACATAGTACGTGTACAGAAAGTAATAAAAATTACTAATGACCTGGCTTGAGCTGAAGGTACATTTCCACCAAGACACAGGAAGACTTGAATGCAGCCAAACTGACTTTTGACTGGCCGGCCTGCAGTGTTTTCCCGCAGCTTCAGGTCTCATCGATTTCCCGTCTCAAGAAAAACCTCTTATCTCTGCCACTCGAGCTGATCGTTTACGATTATTAATACTCGAACTTCACTCCTCTCCAATCAATAGAAACTGCTCCTCGAACCGAAGTAATTGTCACTTCTGTAATACCCAATTCCGTCCATCTATAGCCATTATCGTTTATTACTTCTATAACGTAGCGAATAGTGGGTGGATACGTATTGCTCTACACCCACAAGTTCGATATCCAGGTTTTCTCGTTTTGATGAGTTCTGAATCATAAAAAGGGAACTCTTAGTAAATACTCTGACAGTGTGTCTGAGTGTGTGTGTGTGTTACCAAGCATATCTTAAAAATCTGATGTGTTCCATTCACATGACTTGCTCTTCACCTCCGTAACAAATTAATCTTAAAAATGTTATGCTTCCATTTATTTAATTCAAAGCAAGGAAAAATTAGCAGAAATAGTCTTATTACTTGTTTCCTTGTAAGTAGAAACAAAATAAGGGACTACCATGCGTTAAAGTGATAGATGAAAGCTGGTTCCTTTGTTTGTACGGACAGGACTTGTTAAATTAATGTATGAGAAAAACATAAGTTTTTTAAAGCTGAAACCTAAAACAAAGGGTATCTCAAAAACTATTAACTCCACGAAAAAAGTGTATATAATATAAGTTGTGTGTTTTAATGTGCTCTACATTTTCTGTGTGGTACGTTTTTGTCCATCTCTTACGGTTTAGTAGTTATGGCAAAATTCAGTAAAATGTATCCTTAATAAAGTAGTCTTCAGAGGCTATTCCCAGGAAATTCAAGATATACATTTTATCTGTCGTGTAAATATCTTTAATACATGGCATTTTAATCGAAAACGTTAGAGCCATTTTTGACAAAATCAACATTTTCGAAAAAAGTTCCATGTAAAGAGTAGCTGGGGGTGGGATGATTTTCTTGAAAATTTTCGTGTCGCATTCTTGGAAGATACAATATCTAAATACCAAGTGTGGTTTCTAACGGTCTGTTCGTGTTTGAGCTATGCTGCCCAAAGCCTCACATACACACAGTCAGACAGACAGACAAACACATGGACGTGTTTCTAAAATTGATTTTTTGGTTTCAGGAGGGTCCCAAAAATAATCCATTTTTGGGTGCATTACAATACCTTCTCTATACACTATGTACATAGCACGTGTAGAGAAAGTAATATGATGTAATTTATTCAAATGACTTTCTCTACTAACAATTCCTTTTTACAAACAATTATAATTTTAGATAGGTAGAATCAGACTGAAAAATTTCACGCCATAGCCGGGATTTGACCACGAATCTCCAGATCTCTAGCCGGTTGTTCTACCACTGAGCTACCATGGCAACATACCGGCATAGCATTGAGTTTATCAACTGACTCGCATGTTTCCCGGTAAACCACAAGGTGACCTTGAGACGACAACCCAAATGACGACCTACAATGTTATAAGTCCCAGGACTCAGTATAGCCAACTATTATGGTCAACTGGCAGAGCATCTGGCTAGAGATCAGGAGATCCGTGGTTCAAATCCCAGTTATGGAATGGAATCTTTCAGTCTGACTTTACCTATCCAACTCCTGTCCTATACACCGATTGTGCGAACAAACAATTAAAGTGAAACCAATCATAACGATAATAAAAATAAACATGAACAGAAACAGTTGAATCATTTCTTCTAAGTAGAAGTGAAAAAAAGTAGTACATTAAGACAAACTGATAGTAAAACCATTTTTGAAATTGGCTAAAGCGATTGTCAAACATTTAAAAGAAATACTGTGTGCTTCATTCACATGACCTCTACATCTCTATAACAAATTATTCTTAAAAATCTTACTCTTCTATCTACTTCATGCTAATTGAGAAAAAAATTAACAGAAATAGTCTTGCTTCCTTGTAAGTAGAAGGGAAAAATTCTGGTGTGTTCCATTCATATCACTTTTTCTAAACTCTGCATAAAATTATTGTTGAAAGGCATGTTATTCTGTACACGTCATGCCAATTGAGACAAAATTAAAAGAAATTGTGTTATTAGTAACTTCCTTGTAAGTAGAAGCGAAACAACGGAGTCCATAGGTCAAAGCGTTAGGCATTATTTTAAAAGCTAGTTTCCATGTGAAAGAAGTTCCTTTGTTTGTATAGCAAGGAGTTGACAAATTGTCGTATGTGAAAAGTTTAAGTATTTAATTTTTTTTTGGTAGTGTTTAACGCCCGCTTTAACTACTTATGGCACCGCAGGCGGTGACACTGATGATACATGAATGGAGATGGAGCACCGGTGGAATGCGATGGCGGGGGAAACCGGAGAACCCGGAGAAAACCCGCCCCAGCGCCGCTTCGTCCATCACAAATCTCACATGCTTGGGATCGAACCCGGGCCGTCTAGGTGAGAGGCGAGTGGTCTAACCACTCGGCCTCAGCGCGGCCATATTTTAAAACTGAAACTAATAAAAGGAATATCTCGAAAACTGTTATCTCCAGCAATAAATGTATACTTCATAAATTGTGTGTTTTGAGGAGCTCTACTTTTTCGTGGCACAAGTCTTTGTCTAAATCTTAAGGTTTACTAGTTGTGCAATATTAAAAAAAATCACATGACTTTCTCTAGCTACTCCACAAACTTCTTATGAAAGATATTTCTTCTTTTAACACCATGCTAATGGAGATAAACATTAGCAGAATTTTGTTACTTAAAGTTCCTCATAAGTAGAGTAGAACTAAGGGTATGCACTATGCTAACGTGATAGTCAAATACTTTTAAAGGCGATTGTCATTGCAATTCGCTTCTTTGCTTGGCCAGGAGTAGAACAAAAGAAAAACGGACACTTCCGTCTGAGAAAAGTAGAAGCACTTCACAATTGAAACTAATAACAAGGAATACCTCGAAAACGGTAACCTCCACGAAAGAAATGTATATCACATAACTTGTGTATTTTAACAATATCTACATTTTTTGTCCTGTAAGTTTTTGTCTATCTAATACGGTTTACTAGTTAAGCCAAATTAAGCAAAATTTATCCAGAATAAACAGGTCTTTAGAAGGTATTCCCAGAAAATTCAAGATAAACATTATTTATGTTAGACATGGCTTTAATATTTGTGATTTTAATCAAAATCGTTAGAGCTATTTTAAAGAAAACAACATTTTCGAAAAATTTTCCATGTAAAAAGTAGTTAGGGTTGGGAGGGATTTTCATGAAAATCTTCGTGTCGCATCTTCGGGAGAGATCAAATTTAAATACGAAGTTTAGTATTTAATCGTCTTTCCGTTTTTGAGCTATGCTGTCCACAGGCCCCCCCCACGCATACACACACGGATGCTGTCCACAGGCCCCCCCCCCACGCATACACACACGGACTTGTTTCTGAAAATGATTTTTTTTGGATTCAAGAGGTCCTAAAACATGTATTTCCGGTGAAAACTTGGTATCGATTGTTTTGGTGGAATACAATACTTCCCTATCCCTATATGCATTGTAGATAAGGGGCTAGAGAAAGTAAAAATTCATCCAGAATGAAGAGGTATTTATAGGTCTTCCCAGGAAATTCAAGATATAAATTTTATTTGTCTTATAGATTTCTTTAATGTACGGTATTTTAATCAAAATAGTTACCGCCATTTTTGAGTAGTTCAACATTGCCAACTATTTTTCCATGTAAACGGTAGTTTGGGGTAGAGTGATTTGCCTCAAAATGTTCGTGTTGCATCCCTGGAAGACACTAACCTTATACAGGGTGAAAATTATTTAAACCGACAAACTCTGGGAGGTTGTAGGGGACCCCAAAACAAATATTTTTCCTTAATGTCATTTTTTCCTATGAGGATTATTTAAACCGGTAGAGGGCGAATTACGCCCTTCAGTTGTCATGAATGCAATTGCTGTTGATGGTAGGAATTGTTTTATCCACCAGTGTAGTGTACATACTGTACAGTATCTGTTTACTAATGGAGCGATACATCTGGAGTGAGTACACTGATATGGTTGGTGCGCTACGTGCTGCACAGCGGCTGTATCAACAACAATATCCTAATCGCTGTACCCCGCATCATACGACGTATACTGCTGTGTACCAACGTCTGCGCGAGACCGGGTCATTTAGCAGAGGACCTGGACAGGGACGCCGTCGCACAGTAAGAACGCTGCAATTTGAGGAGCATGTGGAGCGAGATCCTTCTATCAGCACTCGTGCAATTGCGCGTAACAATCAGACGAATGTAAGAAACGTCCTTCATGAGCAATACTTACGTCCATTTCACCTACAGCGTGTCCACAACCTGGAACCAGTTGATTATGCACCCAGAGCACAGTTTTCGCAGTGGTACCTGGAACAGTGTCAAATGCATCCTACATTTCCATCCTCTGTGTTGTTTACAGATGAAGCAACGTTTGCGCGTGATGGAGTATTCAACCTGCACAATTCGCATGTTTGGAGTGCCACATGCTACAGTTACTCTCGCACATCAAGTGCGGTTCGTCGTTAATGTGTGGGTCGGTGTTGTAGGGGACTGTTTAATTGGGCCATATCTCCTACCTAGGTCATTAAATGGCAGGCACTATCACAATTTTCTCGCCAGAGCATTGCCAGAATTGCTGGAGGATGTCCCGCTCCCTACAAGACAACGCATGTGGTTCCAACATGACGGGGCGCCGGCACATTTCAGTCGTCCTGTGCGTCGATTCTTGAACCGACAGTTTGCAGAAAAGTGGATTGGCAGAGGTGGTCCTGACTATGGCGTGTTCGATCCCCAGATATGACCCCTATAGATTTTTTTGTGTGGGGAGAGATGCGCAAACTAGTTTACAGAACTCCTGTTGAATCAGAAGAGGATCTGGTTGCCCGGATAGTAGCAGCAGCAGGAGCAATTAACGACACTCCTGGAGTTTTTGCCCGTGTTAGACAGAACATGATCCGTCGGTGTCAGCTTTGTTTAAATGTCAATAGAGGCATTTTTGAACCTCTACTGTAATATAACTAATTGCGTTGTGTTCATGTGTTGTCTCTTGGTAATAAATAATGCAAAAGTGTTTGTAGGTGTCTCTTGGTAATAAAAATGCAAAAGCGTTTGTTGGTTTTTTTGATGTCAGAGAAATCTTCCTCTACCGGTTTAAATAATCCTCATAGGAAAAAATGACATTAAGGAAACATATTTGTTTTGGTGTCCCCTACAACCTCCCAGAGTTTGTCGGTTTAAATAATTTTCATCCTGTATACCAAGTTTGGTGTTTTACTGACTTTTCGATTTTGAGTCATGGTGTTCACAAACACACGAACACATGAACACAAACACACACACGTACAGTTTTTTTTTTGGATACAGGGGACCCTAAAACGACTATTTGCGGTGAAATCTCGGTATCGAATTTTTGGATAGAGGACAATACTTTTCTATACTAGTACTTGTAAGGAAAGTGAAAAAAAAAAAAAAAAAAATTAAAGAACCTCCGTCCATATGTGTGTGTGTGTGTGTGTGCGTGTGATGTGAACAGCGTATCTTAAAAATCAGATTCGTTCCATTCACATTACCTTCTTTACAAATTATTGTTACAAAAGAGTATTTATTTATTTATTTACAAATAAAGATAAACATTAGTAGAAGTAGGCAAAGCGGTAGCCATTAAAAACCAGTTGCTTTGCGAAACAATTGAAATTCAGTTTGCATGGCAGGAGTAAAGCAAATGAGAGATGAGAATAAAGATAGTATCCCGTTTAAGAAAACTTTAAATAGCCTTACATAAAAACCAATTATCAGCATTTAGGAAATACATGTTTTGAGGGCTCCTGAATAAAGTCATTTTAGAAAAAGGTCTGTGTGTGAGCAGCTTAACTCAAAAACCCAAAGTTGTTAGAGACTAAACTTGGTATTTAAGCTCAATATTTTGCAAGAATAAAACAGCAAGATTTTCGGGAAAATCCGCCCACATCCAACTGAACTTTATTGGGAATATTTTTCGAAAATTTTGTTTTACTCAAAAATGGCTCTAACAATTTTGTTTAAAATAACGTACCTATATTAAAGATTTTTACATGACAAATAAAATATAGCCTCTGAAGTCCTCTTCATTCTGAATTTGTTCAGCTGAAATATAGATCTCCTTATCACACACAATTTGTCATATCACTCTTTATTGTAGAGTTAAGCTGTTAGAATGGTATTCATTGTTATTGCTTTCAATATTAGACGTTTAAATTTTTCTCAAGCAGGAAAACTGCTTTCATTTCACCTCTTTTATTTATCTTTCGGGAATGAAATGATAATTGAATTTCTTTGGTTTCACATAGCGATGGATTTTAAGATTTGACTATCGCTTTAGCCTTATTTCCCTTCTACTTACCTCTGGTAATGTTCACCTCGATTAGCATGACGTAGAGAGAAGAACTAAGGGTGAATGGGGCAATTTTAGGGGAAATTTAAGCATATTTGGAGTAGATTGCAATGCCATCCCTAACTTCTATGTACGCAATAAAGTAAAAAAAAAAAAAAAAACAACAACAACAAAGTTCATAAACAATTCTTCTTCTTTCTAAACCATGCTACATGAGCTGCATTAGCAGAATGTACTTATTACTTAGTTCCTTTTAAGTAGAGGAGAACTAAAGGAATGCACTAGACTAAAGCAATAGTCAATTGTTTTAAAAACAAACTGTTGATGTGAGATTGTCATTGCAATTCGCTTCTTTGCTTGACCGGGAGTAGAACAAAATAAAGACGGACACTTCCAATCTAAAAATAGTATAAGTATTTTAAATTTGAAAGCAATAACAATGAATATCTAAAAAAACGGTCAAATCGACAACAAAAATACATATGTCAGAAATTATGTGTTTTAACTAAATCTACATTTTTTTCTGTAGTAACTTTTTGTCTATCTCTTACGGTTTACTAGTTATACAAAATTCAGAAAAATGTGTCCATAACGAACAGGTCTTCAGATGCTATTCCCAGAAAAATCAAGATATATATTTTGTTTGTCTTAAAAATGTCTTCTGCATAAGGAATTTTAATCTACATCATTGAAGTGTTTTTGAGAAAATCAACACTTTTTCTAAAAATGCACCTGTAAAGAGTAGTCAGGTTTGGGGAGATTTTCTTGAACATCTTCGTATAGCGTCCTTGAAAGATACTAAAAATTAATAGCAAGTTCAGTATTTAACTGACTTTTCGTTTTTGGGCTGTGCTGTCCACAGACACACACACACACACACACACACACACACACACAGACGCACACACTCAAACAAACACAAACGGAGCTTTCTCTAAAAATGCTTTTTTTACTTTCTCTACACTTACTGTGTACATAGTGTATAGAGAAGGTATTGTAAGGCACCCGAAAATTCGATACCGAGATTTCACCGAAAATACATGTTTTGGGTTCCCCTGAATAAAAAATGCATTTCTGGAAAAAAAAAAAAAAGTCCGTATGTGTGTGTGCAGCTATGTACAGCATAGCTCAAAAACGAAAAGACCAATAAATACCAAAATTGGCATTTAAGTTGGTACCTTGCAAGAATGTGACAGGAAGATTTTCAAGAAAACTCCCTCACCCACAACTACCCTTTACATGGAATTTTTTTCGAAAATTTTGATCTTCTCAAAAATGGTTCTAACGATTTTGATTAAAATAGCTTATATTAAAGATATTTATCTGACAAATATGTATGTCTTGAATTTTCTGGGAATAGCCTCTCAAGACTACTTTATTTTGGATGAATTTTATGGTATTTTGTATAACTTCTAAACCGTAAGAGATACACGAAAACTTACCATACAAAAAATGTAGTTCACATTAATATACACATTTTATCTTATATACATTTTTTGTGGAGTTGATCTTTTTTTTTAAATATTCCTTGTTAGGTTCAGTTTTGAAAAACATACTTCTCTCATACAGGAATTTGTCAACTCCTGTAACTTTAGTCACAGAGCAACCAGCTTTTGACTATCACTTTAACCTATGGCATTCCCTTATTTCGCGTCTACTTACAAGGAAGCAAGTAATAAGACTATTTTTGCTAATTTTTTTCTCGATTAGCATGAAATAAATAGAAGCATAAGCTTTTTAACAATAATTTTTTGTAGAGATGTAGAGAAAGTCATGTGAATGGCCCACACTAGATTCTTTTATTCCGGGGGACGCAAAACATGTATTTTTGGTGAAATTTCGGCAAAGAATTTTTGGGTGGAATACAGTACCTTCTCCATAAACTATGTGTATAGTAAATGTTAAACCGGCAGATTTATTTGAATCGTTATCGAAGGGTTTCTGACAGTTATGCATGCACAGATCTTTGAACATCATTATTTCAGGGGAGACAGCAGTTTGAACAGTTGAAGGTATAAAATGGCTACTGAAAACAGGTCACGCGAGAGCTTCTCTCTCTGTAAGATAGCCGCACACTTTCTGGAGAGCGCTATCTAAATGAGTCCGCCCGCGGAGTGATGAGTCACTCATAAATTGTATTACTGCACGCGTGCTAAAATTCGGCCTGGTTAAATAATTACTTCATGCATAGCTAATTACTGTAATTACTTTCTGAATTGCCCCCAAGATGAAGTGGGGCTCGTAAATTTGAGAGTCTTACTTGTCTAGTGAGGTAAAAAAATGAAACACGTATTCTGGCGTTAGATTCATACATCTGATCCATGCTGGTCGCGAGCGTGGACTCAAAACTAGAACTTTTCGTGCGTAAGAATTCTTAGCATGGCTTCCTTCAGAAGACAAGTGAAGCCGTTGGTCCTGTATCGTAGATTTACGGCACGTAAAGGAACCTCAAGTCTGATAAAACCACAGCAGTTAAATAAAATCACATTGCCATTTTTACTTTCTCTACACGTGCTATGTACATAGTGTATAGAGAAAGTATTGTAATGTACCCAAAATTCGATACCGAGATTTCACCGCATATACTTCTTTTTAGACTACCTGAATCCCAAAACAAAGCATTTTTATAAAAATGTATGTGTGTGTGTCTGTCTGTCTGTCTGTCTGTCTTTGTGTGTGCCGATAGGCAGCATAGCTCAAAAACGAAAAGTCCATTAAAACCCAAACTTGGCATTTAGGTTTAGTATCTTCCAAGGATGCGACGTGAAGATTTTCAAGAAAAGCCCCCACCCCCAACTATCCTTTACATGGACCTTTTTTCGAAAAGTTTGAATTTCTCAAAAATGACACTAACGATTTTGAGTAAAATATCATACCTATATTAAAAATATTTACCTGACAAATAAAGAGTATATCTTGAATTTTCTGGCAATATCCTCTGAAGACTACTTTATTCTGGATTAATTTTACGGAATTTTGCATAACTACTAAACCGTAAGATATGGACAAAAACTTACCACACAAAAAATGTATATCACGTTAAAACACACAATTTATGTTATATACATTTTTTTCATGGAGTTGATCGTTTTTAAGATATTCCTTGTTATTGTTTTCAGCTTTGAAAAACATATTATTCTCATACAGGAATTTCTCAACTTCCGACTATACAAACAAGCCACACAGCAATCAACTTTTGACTATCACTTTAAGCTATGGTACTCCCTTATTTCGCTTCTACTTAAAAGGAAGCAAGTAATAAGACTATTTCTGCTAATTTTTCTCGATTAGCATGAAGAAATAGAAGCATAAGTTTTCTAATGACATTTTTTGTGGCAGAGATGTAGAGAAAGACATTAGAATGGAACACATCAGATTTTTTTCACTGTAAGAGCACAAAGTATGTCGAATTTTGGATTTTTGTACAAAATAACTGATGTCTTCCATTCTCATGACTTTTTCTACATCTCTGTCTCAAATTATTGTTAAAAAGGTTATTCTTCTATCCACATCATGCTAATAGACTTAAAAATTAATAGAAATGTGCTTATTACTTATCTCCTTGAGAGTAGATGGGAAATAATGGAGTACACTAGGCTAAAGTGATAGTCAAATCTTTTAAAAACGTTGTAGCTATATGATTGAAATTTTTTTTTTTTTTTTTTTTTTTTTGAATGGCCACGAGTTGACTAATTCCAGTAAGAAAAAAATGTAAGTATTTTAAAACCAAAGCTAATAAAAAAGCATATCAAAATACAGTCAACACCACGAAAAAATGTATATAATATAAAAGGTTACTAGTTATGAAAAATATATCCAGAATAATCATTTATTGTAGCATACTTTTGCTGAATTTTGAATAACTGTTAAACCGTAAGATGTAGACAAAAGCTTATTACACAAAATATGTAGATCTCTTCAAAACCCACATACGTATTTTTGTAGAGAGAGCCGTTTCTGAAAAATATTCCTTGTTCAGATTTAAAATACTAATACTTTTCTCAATGGGGAATGTGTCAACTCCTGGCCATAAAAACAAAGGAGTTTCAGTCACATAGTAACACGCTTATGAAAGATTTGACTATCGCTTTAGGCTATGGTAATGCATTATTTCTCTTTTACTTACAAGGAAACAATATTAAGACCATTTCTATTAATTTTGGATCGATTAGTATGAATTAGAAAGAAGAATAAATGTTTTTACAATGATTGTAAAGACATTAGATATGATGCTCATAAACACACGCACACTCACGCATGGACACAAACGGACGCTTTTAATTTTTTTTTTTTTTTTTCTTCCAGAAGGCAACAAAACATTTAGGTGAAATTTCGGTATGATATTTTTGGTTGGCTTACAATAACTTCTCTAAATATTATATATAGTGTACATGCGTGCTATATAAAGTAAAAATAAGTATAACATTATTTTTATATTTAAAAATAAAGCTAATAGCAATATAATCGGTATACATTTTTACTTTCTCTATAGTGCTATGTACATAATGTATAGAGGAAGTATTGTTTACCACCCAAAAATACGATACCGAGATTTTACCGGAAATACATGTTTTGGGTCTCCCTGAATCAAAAAAAAAAAAATCATTTTTACAAAAATGTCCGTGTGCGTGTGGTGTGAGTGTGTATGTGTGTGTGTGTGTGTCTGTGGACACTATAGCTCAAAAATGAAAAGTCCATTAAAAATCAAATTTGGTATTAGGTTTGTTATCTTTCAAGAATTCGACGTGAAGATTTTCAAGAAAATCCCCCCACCCCCAACTACCCTTTACATGGAACTTTTCTCCAAAATTTTGATTAGCTAAACAATGGCTCTAACGATTTTGATTAAAATATTGTGTATTACAGATATTTACCTGACAAATAAAATGTATATCTTGAATTTTCTGGGGTTAGCCTATGAATACTACTTTATTCTGGATGAATTTTACGGAATTTTGCATATCTGCTTAACTGTAAGAGATGGATAAAACTTACTACACAGAATATGTACAGCACATTAAAACACACAAGTTATGCTATACACATTTTTTCATGGAGGCGATCGTTTTTAAGGTATTCGTTGTTTTTGGTTTTAGCTTTGAAAAACTTATACTTTTCTCATACAGGAATTTGTCAACTGCTATCCATACAAAGAAAGGAACTTCAGACTGCTTCCATGGTCGAGTGGTCAGCGAGCTGACTTTTCACCCGGGGATCCCTGGTTCGATTCCCGGCTGGAGCGTGGAATTTTTCTCTAGGCAGAATTATTCCCTATCCCCCACAGAGTCTGGAAGTTTGTGAGTTGGAATGTGCATGTTTGAGTAAAACAAAGAAGTAAATGAACCTACAGACAACGAGTTGTTTCAAGTGGAAATCCCCCCATATATATATAGCCGGTTACCATGTGACTGAAGATACTTTTGAGTATCAGTTTAACCTATGGTTTCCCTTATTTTGCTTCTGCTTACAAAGCTATTTCTGATATTTTTTTTCTTGACTAGCATAAAGTAAATAGAAGCATAAACTTTTTAACAACAATTTGTAGAGAATGGAACACATCAGATTTTTTAATTACGTTACAACGGTATAATATTATTCAAATTTATAATATTAGCATATCAATTCCGAATAAAAATCAAATTTACTTAAAATTCGTGTTTTTTCCTATGTTAGTCACAGTATGTCCTCTCAAATGATGTATTGATTATCATGTAGGGCTAAGAACAGTTTTGGAAAGGTCAAGTCCTATTGCACAACTTTTCAGTTTGCAAAAACGTAAATACGGGTTTACCCAGAAAAGTTGTTAAATGTGTCTTCATGAAGATTGCTTGTTTGTGACAAGATTTTTATTAGATTTATTTTTTTGCCAAGAACCTCTCTCAAGAAGTGCTGGGTGTTCTGTTTGTTCCCCACCAGAAGCAGATGTAGTACATATTAGGAAAACACGCGTTAGTAGTGCAGATGAGAGGAAAAAGGAGCAAAGTGCCTGCCTGTCTGGTAGTGAACTCGGACGGAGCTTTTATGGACATGAGGCGGGACGAAAGGTATATGGGATCCTAACCAGCTACTGGTTCCTCTTTATGGTGACCATTAACAGATAGCTTCTGTTGGCTGTGTGCAGTGTGGGACTGGCTGTCAGTGGCGAACTGGGCCCTTAGCTTGGGGAACTAACCAGCTACTGGTTCCTCTTTATGGTGACCATTAACAGATAGCTTCTGTTGGCTGTGTGCAGTGTGGGACTGGCTGTCAGTGGCGAACTGGGCCCTTAGCTTGGGGAACTAACCAGCTACTGGTTCCTCTTTATGGTGACCATTAACAGATAGCTTCTGTTAGCTGTGTGCAGTGTGGGACTGGCTGTCAGTGGCGAACTGGGCCCTAGCTTGGGATCCTACCAGCTACTGGTTCCTCTTTATGGTGTCCATTAACAGATAGCTTCTGTTGGCTGTGTGCAGTGTGGGACTGGTTGTCAGTGTCACACTGGGCCCTTAGCTTGGGGAACTAACCAGCTACTGGTTCCTCTTTATGGTGACCATTAACAGATAGCTTCTGTTGGCTGTGTGCAGTGTGGGACTGGCTGTCAGTGGCGAACTGGGCCCTTAGCTTGGGGAACTAACCAGCTACTGGTTCCTCTTTATGGTGACCATTAACAGATAGCTTCTGTTGGCTGTGTGCAGTGTGGGACTGGCTGTCAGTGGCGAACTGGGCCCTTAGCTTGGGGAACTAACCAGCTACTGGTTCCTCTTTATGGTGACCATTAACAGATAGCTTCTGTTGGCTGTGTGCAGTGTGGGACTGGCTGTCAGTGGCGAACTGAGCCCTTAGCTTGGGGTTCTACCAGCTACTGGTTCCTCTTTATGGTGACCATTAAGAGATAGCTTCTATTGGCTATGTGCAGTGTGGGACTGGTAGTCAGTGGCACACTGGGCCCTTAGCTTGGGGAACTAACCAGCTACTGGTTCCTCTTTATGGTGACCATTAACAGATATCTTCTGTTGGCTGTGTGCAGTGTGGTACTGGCTGTCAGTGGCGAAATGGATACCTTGGGGAACTAACCAGCTACTGGTTCCTCTTTATGGTGACCATTAACAGATAGCTTCTGTTGGCTGTGTGCAGTGTGGGACTGGCTGTCAGTGGCGAACTGGGCCCTTAGCTTGGGGAACTAACCAGGTACTGGTTCCTCTTTATGGTGACCATTAACAGATAGCTTCTGTTGGCTGTGTGCAGTGTGGGACTGGCTGTCAGTGGTGAACTGGGCCCTTAGCTTGGGGAACTAACCAGCTACTGGTTCCTCTTTATGGTGACCATTAACAGATAGCTTCTGTTGGCTGTGTGCAGTGTGGGACTGACTGTCAGTGGCGAACTGGGCCCTTAACTTGGGGAACTAACCAGCTACTGGTTCCTCTTTATGGTGACCATTAACAGATAGCTTCTGTTGGCTGTGTGCAGTGTAGGACTGGCTGTCAGTGGCGAACTAGGTCCTTAGGTTGTGGAACTAACCAGCTCTGGTTCCTATTTATGGTGACCATTAGCAGATAGCTTCTGTTGACTTTGTGCAGTGTGGAACTGGCTGTCAGTGGCGAATTGGGTCCTTAGGTTTGGGAACTTACCAGCTACCGGTTCGCTTTAATGGTGGTCATTAACAGAAAGCTTCTCTTGGCTGTGTGCAGTGTGGGACTGGTTGTCAGTGGCGAACTGGGTCCTTAGCCTGGGGTTCTAACCAGCTACCGGTTTCTCTTTATGGTGGCCATTAACATACAGCTATTTTGGCTGTGCGCAGTGTGGGACTGGGTGTCAGTGCCGAACTGGGACCTTATCTTATGGTTCTAACAAGCTAGTGGTTACTCTTTATGCTGGCTATTAATAGATAGCTTCGTTGACTGTGTGCAGTGTGCGACTGACTGTCAGTGATGAACTAGGTGCTTCGGTTTGGATCTTAGCCTGCTACTGTGTTTTCTTTAGCAGATAGCTTTCTTTTTTGTGTGTGCAGTGTGGAACTGGCTGTATTTGGCGAAATTGCAGCCCTAGTTATGATCCTAACCGGCTACCGGTACCACTTTGTCCTAACTATTAACAGACAACTTCTGTTGGCTTATGCTGTATGGAACTGGTTCCCAGTGGCGTAATGGCTGTCCAGAACATGATACTAACCAGCTACCGGTTTCGCTTTATCGTATGTTGTTCGCTTATGTTGACTGTGTACAGTCTAGGGCTGGCTCCCAGTGATGGAATGGCTGTCCAGGATATAAGCCTAACCCTCTACCGGTACCTCTTTATGGTAGTCATTAACAGTTAGCTTCTGTTGGCTGTGTGCAGTGTGGAATTGGCTGTCGTTGGCGGAATGGCTGGGTAGACTAAAATCCTAACCAACCACGTAGGCATTAACAGCTCTCTCAGCTGTCTGCAATGTACACGATTGTTACAGAACAACTGACTGTCGATAACTTTGCGAACACTGGGTTCTTATATTTCCTCAATTGTTACATTGCTGACAGGGAATATTTTTTGACTCCATTGTGACAGAGGATAAATCATCCTTTATGACAATTCAAAATCTAAAGTGCGATCCAAACAATGGATGCACACACTCCCCCAAAAAGTTCAAATGAACGTTTGTCTACACGAAGACCATGACAGTTGAAGACAGTCCTGATAGGACACAGCTTTCGCACCAACGGATAATTTTAAAATGGCGCAAAGAACTACCTACATTTGCTAGTGGTCTTCTGCTATGAAGAGAGTGTTAGAAAACTCATCTCATTTACTTATGAAAAATCTTGACCTTTGCGATGACTATAAGAAAAACTAATTGTGAGTTGAGACAGTACATGTCTTTTTCCGGGTAAAATAATTATTTAGAAGAGAAATATAAATCATAGCCAAGAATATAAATTATATCACGAAGAGAAATCTAAATGTAGAGTGAAAATGGGAAGGGTAAAAAGGCTTTTAACACGTATAAGTCACGAGCTCGGGGTACAACATCCGTTACCTGCCGTGCATTGACCCGAGGGAAGGGGGCGAGAATGCCCTGCCCAAGGGTAACTAACGGGACATAAGACAATGATTCCCGCTGGTCAAGCGATAGTGTAAGGCACTTGGTGAAGGACCTTCGAACAACCAAGATGTGAAATTTAGAATTCGTGATGGAGCCGAACAGGCTACCTTTTAATTGTGAGGCACTTGACGAAGAACCCCCGCAAGACCAAGATGTGATATTTGAGCGCGTGGTGTAACCCTTAGTAGTGACGGAAGTAAGTGACTTTAAGACCAATCATAGTACGTGACATATCACTGCATCAAACGAATAAATTATAATAGTGGCGTGCGAGTAAAGTGTAACGTCACAGTTCGACATCAAGAAGTATACGCGTGTGTTCTACGGCGGTAAAAGGCCGGACTCAGTTAATAAAGCACTTGTGTCTCACCACAACTTGAAAGAGTCTCCTGAGCTAACAGCAACCCTGAGCCAAGCTAACCACAATCCCACTCCATTCCAATACATCTAACCTGCACCGGAACACGAACCCAGTACCGCTCCAGAGTGTAGTTCGCTTCAGACAATAGTAAACCTTTTTAGTCAGTTGATGCTGAAAGTAGGTCTTTAACCAGATGTCAGTATTGTTAAAACTAGAGAATGTTATCACTCAGTCATATAAAATTATAACACTCCAATGTAGCCAACTTTCGTTTATGCGTCCACGACCTCTAAAGCTCGCATCGATTCATAAAATGGTTGATTAAATCAATGCAATGAACATGGAATCTGCTGAACCAGACGAAATTATGCAAGCCCTGGAGAGAGCAAAATTACAACTGTTACACTGCCTCCGTTGTATAGAATGTTTTCGTTTGTGCGAGTAAGCCATCATGTTGTCAGCACTGATGCTAAGCAAGGCGACAACTGAATATCGCAGACCATTAAGCACGAACTGCGTGAAATAGGTAAAACAATATATTTATAACTATACACGTTTATAAATATTTAAAACTGCCAGAAAATAATGTACACCACATGTGCTAAAATTGTTTTACATTGTTCGTAGGATTCCTGTTTACAATATATATTACCATTTGTATCATAAATAACTAGTATGGTTTTCATTTATCTTTCTCTAATGTCACATAGGAAATTTAAAAAATAAATTTCTCATATAATTTCCAAAGTTACATGGAGTTAAAACCTTCATTAACTTGTTTTCAGGAGCAAGTTAATGACTAAAAAGTAATTTACACTAAAGAATGAGTGACCAATAGGAAGAAAGAAATTCGTGTTGAAAATGATGCCAATTATACTCGCAAATGAACTATTCAACTGCACGAAGGTATGTATGTCCTCGAGGTTAAATACATACGACCAAGTTGTATCTGATGTGCTTCCTTATATTCGTGACTTCATGATCTTTCTCCAACTCAGCACTTTGCCTATAGCAGTTAATTATTGGTTAAGAACAGTAAACGAGCTACTGCTAAGTTACCTGAAATCATTCTGGTTATCTATACGTTAACGTTAGAGAGAAATAAGTACGACTTATATAGCAAGATATAACAAACTAAGTTTACTGAGGGCGTTCAATTAGACCTTACAAGAAAGATATGTTTATCCTTCAACATAATTTCCTTTTAGCTCGATACACTTTTCCTACAGTTTCTCCAACTGTTTTAAGCCTTCCAAAAAGTCGGATTTCGTAAGGTTCTCAAAAAAGCATTCTTTTGGGAGATAACCTCTAGACGTAAATCACTTTCCACCGAGCCTCTTTTTCAAGTTTGGAAATAGAAAAAAGCCAGTGGGGGCGAAATCTGGTGAATACAGTGGATATTGTAGCGATTCAAACCTTAATCTACAATTTTCGTCATTGAAATTGCGCAGGTATGCGCCCTTGTGTTTATGGAAGAGAATATTTTTGTTTAGCAGATGAGGGCGTTTTTTCTTGATTTCTCTGGTCACCCGGTGCAATAATAATGCATAAGACTCTCCATTTAACGCTATTTTTTCTGCAAGTAATCAATACAGATGATTCTGCGTGCATCCCATAAAACTGGGGCCATCACTTTGTCTGCAGATTTCACCACCTTTGCCTTCTTCGGAGCTTGTTCGCCTTTAAATCTTCACTGGTTCGACTTTACTTTTGTCTTTGAAATTTTGTAGTATATCCATGTTTCATCCACAGTTATGCATTGACGTAGAAACTCAGTAGGATTGCGACGGAAAAGTGCCAAACCAGCTTCCCAATCAATCACAAGATTGCTTTATTCTCCATTGACAGAAAACATAACTCCCATCTTGCATAGACCTTTGTCAGACAAAATTTTTGGTACAAGATTGAGAACACTGTGCCTTGTGATATGGCTGTGGCCTATACTATTTCGCGAAATTTGATTCGTCGATCTCTCAAAGCCATATCCTGGATTTTGTCAATAATTTTGCAGGAGGTAACTTCTACTGGACATCCGGAACTATATTAAAATTATTGTTGATGTACGGCCAAGTTTAAATTCATTTATCCAATTGTATATAGTTTCAAACGCAGGGACAGTTTTTCCATGAACTTCAACTCGGCTTTTATCTCTTTCGGTGTTAAAAAGTGTTTAATAACCGCACGAAACTAGTTTTTTTTTATTTCATATTTCTAAATAAGCGCAAGATTTTGATGATTTAATCGCCTGTGACAACGAAACCACGTGATGGATATAGCTGAAACTTTAACTGCCATCTAGTAAAAGACGACGGTTACTAAATACAAACTTTTTTCAATGCTACGAATGTAATTTTTTACTAAAGATTTATTTAACAACCCTAGTATATTTAATTAACTAGCTGAAATAAAAGTATTAATTGAATACTATAATATTTATAATGGTTTAAATTTGATGTCACTTTTGTAATGCTAAATTCACAATGAGATGAAAGCGCAGATGCAACGTAGCATAAGCGCATACGCAAGGAGACACTATTAACAATGCAGGCTAAAGCGCAACGTAAGAAGTTAGCACGGGTTTCTAGATCTGTAAGTTACATGCGAATATCTTCCAAGCGCTCCGCAAGCTACGAACTGAATAACATAACCAACAATATCACATACGAAAATTCACTCAATCTTTTACAAATAAATATGTTACAAAATTACATTCTAACAAATGACTCTCGCGGCAGTGACGTAACAATAATTTGTCATTCAAAAGTATTGTAAATAGTACAAGCATAGGGACTTCGGAAAGTGATAGAGAATTTAATGAACGAAGAATAATCTTTTCCGTTTTCATTTATGAGAACCAAGAAATCTAGACATAAATAATAGGTACATCCATTAAATGAAAGAAGGATTCGCAAGGAGACTGCCATAGCCTCTTGAGGGAGATTAGAGATGGCGCGGCACTGCACGAGCAAACAGAAGAGCGTCATGTATAGCAGCCCATGTAAAATCTCGCAGTGCGATCGTTTGTTGTTGATTCCGTAGGAATACATAGAGAAAAGAAGCAGAATTCCTCCTCTTACGTTGCACTGCATTGCGTTACGTTTTGCGCGTGAATGCTTACATTACATAATATGAGTCCAAACTCTTGCATTTCACTGTGGATGTAGCATCAGACCCTATATTTTCATGCAGGTGTAAAAATGTTACCTACACGTGAGGTTGTCTAAAGACGTTTTTAAAGGTTAGCGCATGTTCCTCACTCATTTGTCAAAGGACACTCTAAAGCCAAGAAGTAGAAGCAATAAATGTACCCTTATAATTGTGAATGGCTCTCAAAGCATTGCAATTGTTTTATTGTAATAGCTTGCAAACACACGTAAAGCAGACATTAGCTATGTCCATGCAGTTGACAAGCCTGTGTTACAATGGTCGTGTACTTTTTAAGTGCGGAAACAAACACACATCGCCCTGATAATTATTGCCGCTATGTGCGTCGCTTTTGTATCCGACAGCTCATTACGCTACGACAAGAATAATAAAAACAAGAAGCTTTCACTCAGCAATACGTTCATCTAAATACGGTCAGGAATACCAATAATATTAAAAAAAAAATGTAATGTGTTGTATTCGCATGCGTTTCTCTATTCCTCTGTAACAAATTATTGTTAAATAGCTTATTTTTACTTTCTCCATTCGCACTATGTACATAGTGTATAGAGAAAGTATTGCACTCCACCCAAAAATTCGATACCGAGATTTCACCGGAAATATATGTTTTAGGGTCCCCAATATCCAAAAAAAAGCATTTTCACAATAAGGTCCCTGTGTGTGTGTGTCCGTGTGTCCGTGTGTCTGTGAACACGATAACTCAAAAACGAAAAGTCGGTAAAATATCCAAACTTGGTATTTAAGTTTAGTATCTTCCAGGGATGCGACACGAAGATTTTGAGAAAAATCCCCCCACCCCCAACTACCCTTTACATGGAACTTTTTTCGAAAGTTTTTATTTTCTCAAAAATGACTTTAACGATTTTGATTAAAATTTCGGATATTAAACATATTTACCTGACAAATAAAATGTATATCTTGCATTTTCTGGGAATAGCCTCTGAAGAGTAGTTTATTCTGGATGAATTTTACTAAATTTTGAATAACTGCTAAACCGTAAAAGATGGACAAAAACTTACTACACAAAAAAATGTAGAGCACATTAAAACACACAATTCCTTATTTTTGGTTTCTGCTAAGAAAAACGTATACTTTTCTCATACAGGAACTTGTCAACTCCTATCCATATAAACAAAGGAACTTCACTGACATAGCAACCAGCTTTTGACTATCACTTTAACCTACGGTTGTCCCTTATTTCGCTTCTACTTACAAGGAAGCGAGTAATAAGACTATTTCTGCTAATTTTTTCTGATTAGCATAAAGCAAATAGAAGTATAAGCTTTTTAAGAATTATTTGTTGCAGGGATATGGGGAAAGTCATGTGAATGGTACACATCAGATTTTTCTATCTACAGCACACTAATCGAGATAAACATTAGCATAAATGGTCTTATTACTTACTTCCTTGTAAGTAGAAGGAAAACAATCTGAAATGTTCCATTCACATGACTTTCTCTAGCTATTTGGCAAACATATGTTATTCAAATGATTACTCTTTTATATATGTACATATATTATGCCAAAGAACATAAATATAAACAGAAGTAGTCTTATAACAGATACACATTTTATTTGTCTGGTAAATATCCTTAATATAGGATATTTTAATCAAAATCTTTAAAGCCATTTTTGAGAACATCAAATTTTTCGAATTTTTTTCCAGGTATAGGGCAGTTGGAGGAAGGGATTTTTTTTAAAATATTTGTGTCGGATTTTTCGTTTTTGAGCTATGCTGTCAACAGACACACGCACACACATGGACCTTATTCCAAAAATGCTTTCTTTTGGATTCAGGGGGACCCAAAACAAGTATTTCCGGTGAAATCACGGTATCGAATTTTTGCGCGGCGTGCAATACCTTCTCTATACACTATATACCTAGTACGTACAGAGAAAGTAAAATATTTAAACTGTTCCATTACTTTTTCTACATCTGTGCAACAAATGATTGTTAAAAGCTTATGCTTTTATTTATTTCATGCTAATCGAGAAAAAATTAGCATAAATAGTCTTATTGCTTGCTTCCTTGTAAGTAGAAGCGAAATAAGGGGGTACCATAGGTTTAAGTGATAGTCAAAAGCTGGTTGTTCTGTGATTGAAGTTCCTTTGTCTGTATGGACAGGAGTTGACAAATTCCGGTATGGGAAAAGTATAAGTTTTTTTATAGCTGAAACCAATAAAAAGAAATATCACAAAAACGATAAACTCCTCGAAAAAATGTACATAACATAAATTGTGTGTTTTAACGAGTACAGTTTATATTCAGTAAGCCTTGTCCATCTCTTACGGTTTACCAGTTATGCAAAATTCCGTAAAATTCATCCGGTATAAAGCAGTCTGCATAGGTTATTCCAAGAAAATTCAAGATAAATATCCTTAATATACGATATTTTAATCAAAATCGTTACAGCCATTTTTGAGAAAATCAACATTTTCGAAAAAAGATCCATGTGAAGGGTAGTTTCGGGTGGGGGGATTTCCTTAAAAATCTTCGTATCGCATCCTTGGAAGATACTAAATATATATTCCAAGTTTGTTATTTAACAGTCTTTTCGTTATTGAGCTATGCTGCCCACAGACAGACACACACACTGACATTTTTCTAAAAATGCTTTTTTAATCAGGGAGTCTCAAAACATGTATTTCTGGTGTAATCTCGGAATCGATTTTTGGGTGCATTACAATACCTTCTCTATGCACTATATACATAGTGCGTGTAGAGAAAGTAAATACGGTATTGCTCAGTTGCCCCGATCTCAGTAATAATTCCTATATTAGTACTTATTTTGTAATTATGCCTATTTGCCTGTTTTAAATAACGTCTATTTCGTCTATTCCTAATAATATTAAATGCCTTGTAAAATAGTTTTACCTAGGGCAGTTGATTGTCAGCTATTTAGAATCCCAGATTATAGTCGTTCGTTGTCTTGCCTTGCAGTCAGATGTTATCGGGTAGCGTGTTGACCTTTGTGGAAACTAAAGTTGGCAAGGTTACAACTTTTCTCCCCACAGAGCGATTACCTTCCGGAAACTTATTATTGTAATAGCTTTAATAAAATCTTCTGACATGGTAACCATATAATGTGTTCAAATAGAGGCCATTGCACCACGCCATAATGCTGTTTAAAAAAAATATTAGTCATATAACTTACCTGGAATATTACTTTCTGCAAACGTACTATGTACATAGTGTACAGAGAAGGTATTGCATTCCATTAAAAAATTCGATACCAAGATTTCACCGGAAATACAAGTTTTGAGACTCTCTGGATCCAAAAAATGCATTTTCAGAAAAAGGTCCGTGTATGTGTGTGCGAGTATGTATGTGTCTGTGTGTCTGTGGACAGCATAGCCCATAAACGAAAAGACCGTTGAATACCAAACTCTTGGTATTTAAGTTTGGTATCTTTCAAGGATTCGACACGAAGATTTTCAAGAAAATCCTCCACCCTCAACTACATTTCCATGGAACTTTTTTCGAAAATTTTGATTTTCTTAAAAAATGTCTCTTAACGATTTTGATTAAATTTTCGTATATTAAAGATATTTACCTGAAAAATAATAGGTAAATTTTGAATTTTCTGGGAATAGCCTCTGAAGACCACTTTATTCTGGATGAATTTTACTGAATTTTGCTTAACTGCTAGAGCGTAAGAGATGGATAAAAACTTACCACACAAAAAAGTAGAGCACGTTAAAACACACAATTTATGCTATACTTTTTTTCGTTGAGTTGATAATTTTTGAGATATTCCTTGTTTTTGGTTTCAGCTTTGAAAAACGTCTAAGTTTTCTCATACCGGAATTTGTCCTGTCCGTAGAAACAAAGGAACCTCAGTCACATAACAACCAGCTTTTGACTAACACTTTAACCTATGGTACTCCCTTATTTCGCTTCTACTTACAAGGAAGCAAGTAATAAGACTATTTCTGATAATTTTCTCGATTAGTATGAAATAAATAGAAACATTAGGTTTTGAACAATAATTTGTTAAAGAGATGTAGAGAAAGTCTTGTGAATGGTACACATCAGATTGTTTCATTTGTTTCATTTCTATATATATATATATATATATATATATATATATATATATACACACACTTCCAGACCCTATGGGGGATAGGGAATAAGTTTCTCGCCCCATCCGGGAATCGAACCCGGAACTTCCGGGTGAGAAGTCATTCAACCTCGGAGACAGTCTACAATTTTTATTGTTTCAGTTTTAGGCTACTTAAACTTTTCTCAAACGGGAGGACATCTTTCATTTAATATCTATTTTGTTTTACCCTTAGTCCTGCAAGGCAAACCTAAAATTCCAGGTGAAATATTGGTGTTTAAATTTTTTGGTGCAGTGTATCTCTATTTGTGTATAAGTACGAGGTGGGGAAATTAAAAATAAATAACGAAAGAGATTGTAGCATATTTGTATGTTTTATTAGTATTTGTATTAGAATTTGTTCAAGCAAATCTCCCTGAACGTTTTAACTTAAGTTTCTCATAAGAATGTCTGGACTCTCGCCTAAGTGACTGGAAGCAAGAGTGGAAGTGAAGTCTACGATAATCCAGAACGTCTGATATTCGCCGGTCAGGTTCGCCTGCTCATTTCACTGTTATGTTGCGTGCAGAACGAGGCGGGAATCTCCGCCAGATGTTGCGTGATAGTTTATGATAAGTATACTAACCTTGTAAACGCACTTGTGAATATGTATGTAACTATCTTCATCTGTTCTGTTTGAGGCAGCATACTAAATACATGCCATGACTGAAATAGCACCACACTGAATACTCAGTTTCCTGTTCTTTTCAACAGAAAATCGAATTACGTTCTCCAAGCTGTCATTTATTACTCTCTCTCTCTCTCTCTCTCTCTCTCTCTCTGTAACATGTACAATGTACACAGTAGATGGATAAGGTACTGCATTCCATCCAAAACTTCGTCTTATACACATGATTTAAAGACCAAGTAGTACCCTCTCCCGAAAACATTTTTACAAAAAGTTACATTAGTCTGTATCTGTATGTGTCTGTGTGTATGCATGTTACCGTGTAGATGTGTCTGTGTATGTTAATAAGTATGTGTGTATGTAGTTGTTTGTAAGCATGTATCTTTGCATGTGTATGCTGTATGTATGTGTATCTATGACTTTGTGCTTGTGTGCTGTGTGTATGTGGATGTGTGTATATGGATGTGTGTAAGTATGTGTGTATGTGCATGTGTGTGTTTGTAAGTATGTGTGTTTGTGTTTGTATGTGTGTGTTTTGTGCATGTGTATTCCGTAAGAATGCATATATTTAAGTGTTTGTATGTGTGTCTGTAAGCATGTGTGTGTCTTTAAGTATGTGTGTCTGTAAATATGTGTGTGTTTGTATATGTGTGCTGTGTGTATGTGTGTCTGTATGTGTGTGTTTGTATATGTGTGCTTTGTGTATGCGTGTCTGTAAGTATGTGTGTGTTTGTAAAAGTGTGTATGTGTGTCTGTAAATATGTGTATGTGTGCCTTGTACATGTGTGCTTTGTGTACGTGTATGTCTGTAAGTATGTGTGTGTTTGTATATTTGTGCTTTGAGTATGTGTGTCTGTAAGTATGTGTGTCTATAAATGTGTGTATGTGTGCCTTGTACATCTGTGCTTTGTGTACGTGTATGTCTTTAAGTATGTGTGTATTTCTATATGTGTGCTTTGTGTCTTTGTATGTCTGTAAGTATGTGTATGTGTGTGTTTCTATATGTGTATGTCTGTAGGTATGTGTATATGAGTGTGTTTCTATATGTGTGCTTTGTGTATTTGTATGTCTGTAAGTATGTGTATATGTGTGTGTTTCTATATGTGTGCTTTGAGTATTTGTATGTCTGTAAATATGTGTGTATGTATGTGTGTGTATATGTGTGCTGTGTGTGTATGTCTGTAAATATGTGTTTTTGTGTTTGTATACGTGTGCTTTGTGTATTTGTATGTCTGTAAGTATGTGTGTATGAGTGTGTTTCTATATGTGTGCTTTGTGTATTTCTATGTCTGTAAATATGTGTTTGTGTATTTGTATGTCTGTATGTGTGTATGTATGTGTGTATGTGTGTATGTGTGTATATGTGTGCTGTGTGTATGTGTATGTCAGTAAATATGTGTTTGTATATGTGTGCTTTGTGTATTTGTATGTCTGTAAGTATGTGTGTGTGTATGTATGTGTGTGTTTGTGTGTTTGCATTTCTGTAATTTCCTAAAAATATTTTTTTGGTGGTTCAGGGATCCTCAAAGCATTAATTACCGGTGAAGTCTGGTAATTGAATTTTTGGGTGGAATACAATTCCTGCTTTATCTACACTGTATATTGTACATACGTGATGGAGAAAGTAAAACATTAAATCAAGAGTTTCTCAAGGAATTTTGAACAAAATCAGTACACTGATGGAACAGCCTATAGGAAATATTAATACTCACATAGACTGCCTTTTAAACAATAAAATAACCTAATAGTAAAGAAAAAGTCAAGTTTTAAATTAAATATTTATCACATTACCTCCATAGTGGGTTTCAGCTGTACTGCTTTTTCTTTGAAAATTCTTACCTGAAATAAAAAAATAACAATTAATTAAAACCAATCGTTTCCTTCTGAGAAAATCTGATGTGTTCCATTCACATGACTTACTCTACATCTCTGCAGCTTATACTTCTATTTACTTCATGCTAATTGAGAAAAAATAACAGAATTAGTGATATTACATGCTTCCTTATAAGGGAGTACCATAAGTTAAAGTGATAGTCAAAAGCTGCTTGCTATGTGACTGAAGTTCCTTTGTTTGCATGGACAGGAGTTGACAAATTCCTGTATGAGAAAATTAAAGTTTTTTAAAGCTGAAACCAATAACAAGGAATATCTCAAAACCTACCAACTAAGAGAAAAAAATGTATAACACATAAATTGTGTGTTTTATCGTGATCTACATTTTTTGTGTTGTACGATTTTGTGTATCTCTTACGCCTTAACAATTACGCAAAATTCAATAAAATCATCTAAAATAAAGAGGTATTTTGAGGCTATTCCCAGAAAATTCAAGATATACATTTTATTTGGCAAGTAAATATCTTAAATATCAGACATTTTAATCAAAATCGTTAGAGTAATTTTTAAGAAAATCAAAATTTTCAAATTTTGTTCCATGTAAAGGGTAGCCTGGGGTGGGGGGATTTTGTTGAAAATCTTCGTGTCACATCCTTGGAAGACACTAAACATAAATACCAAGTTTGGTTTTTAACAGTCTTGAAGTTTTGAGCTATGCTGCCCACACACACACACACACACACACACACACACACACACACACACATACACACACACACACACATTTTTCTAAAAATCCTTTTTTTGAATTCGGGGGGTCTCAGGACATATATTTCCGGTGAAACCTTGGTATTGAATTTTTGGGTGGAATACATTACCTTCTCTATACACTATGTACTTAGTACGTATAGAGAAAGTAATTATTTCTATACTGTGTAAGTCTATGTTACAAATTAAGATGATACATTTAAAAGCTTAGTTTTATTATAAAAATCTAATGCGTTCAATTCACATGGCTTTCTTTACATCTTTGTAACAAATTATTGTTAATAAACATGCTGTTCTACCTATTTCATGCTGACCAAGATGAACATTAGCAGAAATTGTCCTATTGCTTGCTTCCAATTAAGTAAAGGGAAATGAGGGAATACACTAGGTTAAAACGATGCTCAATCTTCTAGAAATAACTTGAAATGATTGCCATGATGTATAGAATAATTCATACACATTTCTGGAAGAAAATGAATACTTTAAGAGCAGTAATAATTTAAGTCACTTAATTTGAGTCCCCTAAAACGAGAAAACTTGAATGATTAGGGTACAATTTTAAAGGAATTGTAGAATTAAGTTTGAGGGAAGTTGTTACGGTTTTCTGTGAAATAGAGAAGCTTGTGTTTATTCCTCGGAGGTGCAAGTAACAACGAGAATCACATGAAATATTTAACAACGAGGGGATTAGCGAGGATTCGATTGAAGGATTGGAGTCGTTAATACTGCAGGTGTATTGTGTAATCCAGTGAGTTAGAAAAGCTCTCCTGCGCGTGCCTAGAAAAAAATCCATGTGGAAAACAAATGCAGCTCCTAAACATAATATACAGCGGTCATCTTGTTTATTTTCACCCTCTGAAGCACATGTAAAACCGTTTTGGGGCTTTAGAATCGTTAACATTCATCTCATTTTATTATGCCCTTACTCCGGTGTAATGTCACATGGTTTGGAAAATAAAACCCAGTCACAGGTGTTTGGGGGGGATCGAGGGATTAACCCCAACCCCTTCCCCTTTTTCTATTATTTCAGGCACATTCGTGTTCACGATCTGAAAAAAATCTAGTGCTCTGCACGTCTGCCCGGCTGCATTACGTATCAAAAGGGTGTCGCATAGGGCTGTAAAATTAATGATACAATTACACGGTTCAAATGAAGGAACACGGGTTCAAGTCCCGGGTAAAATCCATTAAGGGTTTCTTCAGGCTTTCCTTCAGTCTTTAGATTCAATATTTGCAACAAAGATTCAATGAAACAACCAGATAATAACAGAAAAAGAAACAAACCCATGATGCAGAATGAAACTATACCATCACCCTCAACTCGCATTTAGGCTGAACCGGATTCCCTCTGAATAGGTCCCACTGATTTTACTCTCTCTACACGTACTATGTACAGAGTGTATAGAGAAGGTACTGCGTTCCACCCAAAAATTCGATACCGAAATTTCATCGGAAATATATGTTTTGAAGCCTCCTGACTCCAACAAAGAGCATTTTCAGAAAAATGTCCCTGTGAGTGTGTGTCTTTGGGCTTGCTTGTTTGTTTGAGGGTTTAATGCCCGTTTTTACTATTTGTGGCACCGCAGGCGATGATACAGGTGATAAATGAAAGGAAGATGGAGCACCGGTGGAATGCGATGTCGGGGTAAACTGGATAACTCGGTGAAACCCGCCTATGCGCCGCTTTGTCCACCGCAAATCTCACATGCGGTCGCTTGGGATCGAACCCGGGGCGTCTACGTGAGAGGTGAGTGGACTAACCACTCGGCCACGGCGCGGCCTTATCTGTGGGTAGCTAATTGAGATAAACATTAGCCGGTCTTATTACTTGCTTCCTTGTAAGTAGAACGGAGTATCATAGGTTAAATCGATAGAAACATATTTTAAAAGCTGGTTGCTATATGGTTGAAGTTGCTTTGTTTGTACGGCCAGATTCGCGTATACGTATTTTAAAGCTGAAACCAATAACAAGGAATACCTCAAAAACGGTCAACCCCATAGAAAGTGTGTATATACTATAAATTGAGTGCTTTAATTAGATCTACATTTTTACTAAGTAAGTTTTCGTCTATCTCTTACAGTTTACCACTTATGTAACATTCGGCAAAATTCATTCAGAATAAAGATGTCAGAGGCTATTCCCAGAAAGTTCAACTTTTACATTTTATTTCTAATGTAAATATCTTTAACATCCGATATTTTATCAATATTGATACAATTAATATTTGCACTTATTCACCTCACACCCTGTGTGTACATGCTAACACAGCATACACACATATATACAGACAGACGTACACATATACTACATATACATACACATACATACATATATCTTACCAACAAACGTATATACAAACATATATGCATACGCACAGACATACTCACATATGTATATTACTACATACAAACATACATACTCACATACATACTGACAGGCAGACAGACGGACAGACATGCAAACATACATATATACATACAAACACACATATATACATACATACTGACAAACATACATATATACACACTTTTACAGAAATACATACATGCATACATACACACATATACACATACATACACACATAGATATATACATACATACTGACAGACAGACTGGCAGGCAGACATACGTACATAAATACATACACACATATATACTGACTGACTGACAGACAGACAGGCAGGCAGACAGACATATATACATACATACGTAGACATATATACATACAGACAGAGACAGAGAGACAGACATACAGACAGACAGAGAAACAGACAGATAGACAGACATACAGACAGAAAGAGAGACATACAGACAGACAGAGAGACAGACAGACATCCATATATACAGACAGAGAGACATATAGACAGACAGACATACAGACAGACAGACATACATACAGACAGATAGACAGACGGACATACACACAGACATACAGACAGACAGAGACAGACAGACGTACATACAGACAGACGTACAGACAGAAATACAGACGTACAGACAGAAATACAGACCGACAGACATACATACATACAGACAGACTGAGATACATACATACAGACAGACAGAGAGACATACATACATACATACATACATACATACATACATACATACACACACACATACATACATACATACATACATACATACATACATACATACATACATACATACATACATACATACATACATACATACATACATACATACATACATACATACATACATACATACATACGTACGTACATACATACACACACACACACACACACCTTTACTGCACATGTTATAAATAACTACTCATTAGATTGAAGTGTTTCTAATATGAGGCAATGTGGATTCATGCTCTGGTACACAGAAATATACACACAGTCCTATTGTAATTAATTAATGTTTCGGATCCAAGACAAAGATGCGTGTAAATCATTAGACGCTATTTGCATTAGCCACGTCAAGTTTTAATAAACGTAAAAGTGGAATGATGAGAGGGAACAGCAATTAAGGTCCCTCAGAGAAATCTACCTTAATGCAGACCTCATTACAAGCTCACACTTTTATATGCTTCTGTTTCATAGCCGGAAGTGTACCTCCACTTTTATTTTCATGCTATACCGTTATTAATGAGGTTGCTTTATATTCTGAATTACTGGGAAGTTACCTGCATATCAATAAAAAATGTATGACAGAAAAAAGTTACCTCTCGGTATCTACTTCTATTTTCATCCCACTCCTGACACCAAAAGTACCAATATGTAATCCGTTACTTTACCAAACATCAATTCTTTATTACTTTCTCTTTGCATATGTACAACATATGTATTACATAGAGAAGGTATTGCATTCCAACTAAAATTCGATACCGAGATTTCACCGGAAATATGTTTTCCGACCCCCGGAACCCAAAAAGGCATTTTTATAAAAAGGTCAGCGTGTGTAGCTCCTGTTTTATTTTCATGTTATACTGTTACTAATGAGGTTTCTCTATATTCTGAATCACTGGGAAGTTACCTGCGTATCAATAAAGAAATGTGTGACAGAAAAAAAATTACCTCTCGCTATCTACTTCTATTTTCATCCCACTTCTGACACCAAAAGTAGAAATATGTAATGCATTACTTTATTAAACCTCAATTCTTTATTACTTTCTCTTGCGCATATACACAACACATATAGTACATAAAAAGTATTGCATTCCAACCATAATATGATAGCGGAATTTCGCTGGAAATATGTTTTCAGACCCCCTTGAATGTAAAAAAGTATTTTTATAAACAGGTCAGCGTATGTGTATGTGTGTGCCTTTGTTCAACGTAACTCAAAAATGAAAAGTCCGTTAAATACCAAACTTGGCATTTACGTTTAGTTTCTCTCAAGGGTCACACACGAAGATTTAAAAAAAAAAAAAAAAAACACCAAAATACCCTTCACATGGAACATTTTTTTAAAATTTTGGTTTTCTCAAAAATGGCTCTAACGATTTTGGCTAAAACACCGTATATTAAAGCTATTTACATCACAAATAATATACGTATATATGTGAATTTCTGTGAATACCTTCTGAAGACCTGTTCAAACTGGATGAATTTTGCTGAATTTTCTAAAATTGGTAAATCGTAAGAGATAGACAAGAACTACTACAGTAAAATGTAGGTAGAAACTATGGTTACACACAAACTATGGTTACACACAGCTTTGATGCAGAGTTGACCGTTTTCGAGATATTTCCTGTTATTTGTTTAAATTTTAAACCATGCATCCTCTCAAACGAAGTTATCTTTTGTTTTATATCTCTTTAGTTTTTCTGGAAAAGTAAAAGTGAATGAAACTTCAATTGTTTACATATCAATCCCTTCTTACTTTCTCTATAGGCACTATATACATAGTGTATAGAGAATGTATTGCACTCCACCAAAAAATTCGATACCGAGATTTCACCGGAAATATATGTTTTAGGGTCCCCTGTATCCAAAAAAAGTATTTTCAGAAAAAGGTCCGTGTGTGTTTATTTAAGTTTAGTATCTTCCAGGGATGCCACACGACGGTATTGAGAAAAATCTCCCCACCCCAAACTACCCTTTACATGGAATTTTTTCAAAAATTTCGATTTTCTCAAAAATGGCTCTAAGAATTTTGATTAAAATATCATAATTTAAAGACATTTACCTGACAAATAAAATGTATATCTTGAATTTTCTGGGAATGGCCTCTGAAGAGTAGTTTATTCTGGATGAATGTTACGTAATTTTCAATAACTGCTAAACCATAAGAGATGGACAAAACTTACTGCACAAAAAATGTAGAGCACGTTAAAACACACAATTTATGTTATATACATTTTTTCGTGACACACGGGAATAGCCTCTGAAGAGTAGTTTATTCTGGATGAATTTTCCTGGATTTTTGAATAACTGCTAAACCGTAAGAGATGGGCAAAAACCTACTTCACAAAAAATTGTAGAGCAAGTTGAAACATACAATTTGTGTTATATACATTTTTTTCGTGAGTTAGTTGTTTTGAGACATACCTTATTTTTGGTTTCTGCTAAGAAAAACATATACTTTTCTCATACAGGAACTTGTCAACTCCAATCCATATAAACAAAGGAACTTCATTGACATAGCAACCAGCTTTTGACTGTCATTTTAACCTATGGTAGTCCCTTATTTCGCTTCTAGTTACAAGGAAGTGAGAAATAAGACTATTTCTGCTCATTTTTTCTGATTAGCATAAAGTAAATAGAAGTATAAGCTTTTTAAGAATAATTTGTTGCAGGGATATAGAGAAAGTCATGTGAATGGTGCACATCAGAATTTTATCGCTTTAGACTAGTATATTCTAGACTAGTATATTCCCTTATTTCCCTTCTGTTTATATGGTACGAAATAGTATTTCTGTTAATGTTTATCTTGTTTATCATGATGTAGATATAATAATAATAATAATAATAATAATAATAATAATAATAATAATAATAATAATCTTTTTAAGAATAGTTTGTAGAACAGGTAGAGAAAATCATGTGAATCACATTTTTTATGCATCTTCTACAAATTATTTGTAGTTGCTTCGTGACTCACGGACAAACACACACACACACGGACCTTTTTCTTTTGGGTGGAGTGCAATACCTTCTCTATACACTATACATAATGCGTATAGAGAAAGTTAAAATGAAAGGTCCATTAAGTATCAAACATGGTATTTAAGATTAGCATCTGCCAAGGATGGAACCGAAGACTCTCAAGAAAACTTCCCAAACTACTCTTTTGTGCAAAATATCACACATTTATATGAAAAATAAAATGTATATTTTGCAGTTTCTGAGAATAATCGATGAACAGTTCTTCATCGTGGATGAATTTTGCTGAATTTTGAATAACTGGTAAACCGTAAGAGATAGACAAAAACTTACAGTAGAAAAAATGCAGAACTTTACGGGTTTTTTCTTTTTTTTTTACTTTCTCCACACATACTATGTACATAGTGTATAGAGAAGGTATTGCACTCCACCAAAAAATTCGCTACCGAGATTTAACCGGAAATATATGTTTTAGGGTCCCTGTATCCAAAAAAAAGTATTTTCAGGAAAAGGCCAGTATGTGTGTATGGTTGTCCGTGTGTCCGTGTGTCAGTGTGTCCGTGTGTCTGTGAACACGATAACTGAAAAACGAAAAGTAGGTAAAACTTGGTATATAAGTTTAGTATCTTCCAGGGAGGTGACACGAAGATTTTGAGAAATATCCCACCACACCCTGCTACCCTTTACATGGAACCTTTTTCAAAAATTTTGATTTTCTCAAAAATGGCTCTAACGATTTTGATTAAAACTTTGTATATAAAAGATATTTATCTGACAAATAAAATGTATATCTTGAATTTCCTGGGAATAGCCTCTGAAGCGTAGTTTATTCTGGATGAATTTTACTTAATTTTGAATAACTTACTACACAAAAACTGTAGAGCACGTTAAAAGACACAATTTATGTTATATACATTTTTTTCGTGGATTTCTTCGTTTTTGAGACATTTCTTATTTTTGGTTTCTGCTATGAAAAACTTATACTTTTTCATATAGGAATCTGTAAACTGCTGGCCATACAAACAAAGGAACTTCAATGACATAGCAACCAGCTTTTGATTATCACTTTAACCTATGGTACTCCCTTATTTCGCTTCTACTCACAAGGAAGCAAGTAATATGGCTATTTCTGCTCATGTTTTTGCTGATTAGCATGAAGCAAATAGAAGTATAAGCTTTTTAACAATAATTTGCTGCAGATATGTAGAGAAAGTCATGTGAATGGTACACATCAGAATTTTTTTATATGTACAGATGAACGTTTCTGATATATTCCTTGTTATTGGTTTCATATTTAAAATACCAATACTTTTCTCATGCAGGATAACGTCAACTACTGACCATACAAAAAACAGATTTCAACCACATGGCAATCAGCTTTTAAAAGATTTGACTGGATAGTCTAGTGTTTTCCTTTTTTCCTCTCCACTCACAAGGAAGCAAGTAATAAGGGCTAATGTTTATCTCGATTAGCATGAAGTAGGTAGAAGAATATGCTTTTTAACAATAATTTGTTATAGAGATGCACAGAGAGTCAAGTGAATGGAACACATCTGATGTTTTGTTAATTTTTTCTATATACGTAAGTTTTCATTTCCTGCTATTAGGATTATAAACAGCGTTTATTTTAATAAGGAAGTTGTACCATTAAAGCCCTCTGAGTTATCATGTACGTCCAAGTATTTGAGTTGCCCATCAACATAAATGTTGTTATTGCGAGTTTACGAGATGCAAGCAAATGTTCCAAATGTAAACATTGCAAAAGGTCGTATACAAGTCTCATTTAACAAGTGGCCTCGAAACTGTTGATATCCACCCCTTCTACTCATCATTCGCTAGTCTTCATCAAGAGGTAAGGTAGTATACAAGTCTCATTTAACAAGTGGCCTCGAAACTGTTGATATCCTCTACTCATCATTCGCTAGTCTTCATCAAGAGGTAAGGTAGTATACAAGTCTCATTTAACAAGTGACCTCGAAACTGTTGATATCCACCCCTTCTACTCATCATTCGCTAGTCTTCATTAAGAGGTAAGGTAGTATACAAGTCTCATTTAACAAGTGGCCTCGAAACTGTTGATATCCTCTACTCATCATTCGCTAGTCTTCATCAAGAGGTAAGGTAGTATACAAGTCTCATTTAACAAGTGACCTCGAAACTGTTGATATCCACCCCTTCTTTTCATCATTCGCTAGTCTTCATCAAGAGGTAATGCCTAATGAACTAGCTGGTTAGTACTGACGTCATGCGCCGACACACACACAGTGTAGATAGATATTATATTTTTTGTCATTAAGTATAAAACATACATAGCTGCCTTATGAGACAATAAAAATGAATTAAACATTCTACATTCAATAATGTTACAACTATACATTTAAAAATGTTTAAGATTAATGCCATTTCAGGTCACAAATTTCTGAAATGCTATAAAGAGGATTTGCTTTCAAGATTGTTTTGATCCTCCTCTTAAAGTTTAACAAAGGAAGAGTTTTGATATTCTGAGGTAAGGTGTTGAAACTTTTAACTGTCATACATGAGAAACTGCTAAGGGTTTTACTATATTTATATTTGCTAATATAAATATCACAGCATTTTCGAGTGGGATAATTAAGGACAGAAGAACATTTAAGTATTTAACGCCCGCTTTTACTACTTATTGCATCGTAGGTAGTGGCACTGATGATGATACAAGAAATGAAGATGGAATGCGATGGCGGGGGAAACCGGAAAACCCGGAGAAAAACGGCCCCTGAGCCGTTTTATCCACCACAAATATCACATGCTGTCGCTTGGGATCAAACCCGGGCCGCTAAGTGAGAGACGAGGGGTCTAGCCACTCGGCCACGGCACGGCCCTTCTTTCTCTCTCTTTTACGCTCTATTGTGCTTGTTTAGAATGTTGGTGTTGATTAAAAATCCCGCCGCTTGTGAAATCAGATCTGCGATTCGTTTTCTGAATGCTAGGAAAGTGAAACCAATTGAAAGTTATCGGCAAATTTGCGAAGTTTACGGACAAAATGTGATGAGTGATTCAATGGTGAGAAGATGGGCCCGACAGTTCAATGAAGGAAGTAGTGAAGTGCACGATGAAGAACGAAGTGGGTGTTCATTTTCAGTTACAGAAGAACTGGTTCACGCTATTGATGACAAGATCCAGGAAAACCGCAAGTTTACAATTAGTGCTCTCGCTATGGAATTTCCCCAAAGCTCACGATCACTAATTCATGAAATTGTTACTGAAAAACTGAAATTTCGTAAACTTTGCTCACGTTGGGTAAAAAAGATTCTTACTGAGCAACACAAAACAAAACGGATGGGTAGTGCACTTCAGTTTTTAACCCGTTATGATGAAGACGGCGAAGAATTTCTGACACAGATAGTCACAGGAGATGAGACTTGGGTTTCTTACGACACCCCTGAAAGCAAGCGGCAATCAATGGAATGGAGGCACACTTCATCCCCAGCAAAGGTTAAGCCCTAACAAGTCTTGACACCTCGAAAAATTATGTGCACAGTGTTCTGGGACTGGTAAAGCATCATTGATTTCTTACCGCGTGGTCAAACAATCAAAGCAGATGTTTATTGCGAGACACTTAGGAAATTGCGCCGCGCAATACAGAATAAGCGCCGAGGATTGCTGTCAAAAGGTGTTGTTTTTCTTCACGACAACGCACGACCACACACTGCAAATGTCACGAAAAACCTCCTACAGGGATTTGGCTGGGACGTGTTTGACCATCCTCCGTACAGCCCGGACCTCGCTCTAGCGACTTTCATCTGTTCTTACATGTCAAGTCTTTCCTTGGCGGTCAACACTTCAACAATGACGAAGAGCTGAAACTAAATGTTTTCAACTTTTTGAAGACACAGGTGGCAAACTTCTATGAAGAAGGTATACAAAAACTTGTGCCACGCTATGACAAATGCCTGCAAAATTTCGGCAGTTATGTGGAAAAGTAGTTTAAGAGTTGTAGAATTTTGTGCAATAAATAATTATTCTGTATCTGTACACAATTTAATTTTATTACCAAACGGAACATACTTTCTGGACGTACCTCGTATATATACTACTCAGATTATATGCCTATACTCTCCATAGGGAAAAGGTTCCCGACTGCTTCGGTGCGAGCGCTGCGATCCTCGAACACCCGTGTTACTTCTTACCAAAGCTAGGAAGTTCGTATTAATTTCCTTATGCACAGTAAAAGCGGCCAGGCTTGACAATTCCACGCAAGTAGTGCTTGACGATGCACTACTTGCGTGAGCAAAGGTCAACATAGAGTGCAACCCATGCAGCTTTCACTGCATAACACAGAACCACGCCGGTAGGAAGGAAGGCGTTCGAATAGCATCTTTGTTCTCTTCAGATGTGAGCAACATTAATTTGTTTTACAACCATAATACGTTTTCTAGCTGTGCACTTATGCATCTACTTGTTTAGAAACGATGGCAGTTCTAGTGAACCTACTGTCAAACCTCTAATAACAGAACAGCTGCTCAGAAACATATTATTGATTACAAATTTGTTAGAAAGTTATCCACAACTATCACACAGTTATAGTCCAGAGCTGAACTGAACCTGTGCGGCATGCAGAAGAACTGGCAAGACGGATCTGCTAATCCACGAGTATCTTACCTGAAATAAAAATGAAAATGAAAAGTGTAAATGAAAATAATGCAGGGATCAGTGTGATATATCGCATATAGATCCCAACAAATGATATTTGCTTGTGATACTCATACATCATGCGAAGTGGAACCAACTTTTTCACATTACAAGTCTTGTTTGTCGGAACGTAGAATGAGGTTTTCATTTCAAGACTTCAGAAGTACACATAGTTTAGAGTAATACGTCCGCAGATGAGTGAAGATTTAGTTTAATTGGTTTTACCTGGTAAGAGTCTGAAGTTTTTTGAGAAATTAATCTTATTATTTGGATATTATTTTACATTCTATCAATAAATATTACAACTCGTGTTTTGTTTCGGTGTTTTAATAATGTATATATGTAAAGAAGAATGAGCCATCCTTATATATGTAACAATTTTTTTTATTTTTGTAGTTTAACGTCCATTAACCTGATTGGTCGTATCGGTCGATGAATGAAACTGGTGAAAAGATGTTCAAATGATCTCAGGGTCCATGAAGATTAAAGTTACTCGACATTCGTCTTCTTATGATAAGGGAAAACACCGAAAAAACCTTATCCGTGTAACTCACCCTAAGCGAGATACGAACTCACGACGTTTTGAATGTGAGGCAGGCACTGTAACAGTTGTATGTTGTACATAATGATCTAAATAAGTGTGTTTTTACGAAAGGGTCATAAGTCATTTTTGTTCTCTGGAAACAGTACAGTTTACTTGTCAACAGCTTTGTTTACCTCCGCCCCCTGCATTCTTGTTAATGACTTGTTTTGATGCGGCGAGATGTTCGGCCGCAACCTGTGTACGGAATGGCGAACGGTACGAACTTCCTAGCTCTGCTTCTGACGTTACTAGAAGCAGTCGGGTCGAACATCTGAGCCTCTCCTGAAAGGGAGATGTTTGCATTGGGTTGGACTCGACGTGACAGTGACCTAATGCCCATGGGAGATTAGGTGCGCCTGGGAGGGGTTGTGAGACACATTAATGTTCTTCGTCACTAACCTGGAAAGTCAGTAGGCCTAATCTGGTAAAGGTCGGTAGTCTTCCCCTTGGGGTTGACGCGCGTAAGTGGCTATCCACTTCTGTCCCTGTATGCAAGCACTTCGGTACTTATACGCATGGGGTTCAGCGTATAGAACAGTTACTGACCTAACGGACTTGTCCCTGGGTTGGCACGCATCCCTGAGTAGTCAGGTTATGCACGCTTGTTTCAGATACTACCTACACTATATGTAATGCCCAGACCTTTACTTGAAGAACAACAAAAGGGTTAATTGTAGAATATTACATCTGAAAAAGTTCGGGACCCCGTAGCGCTGTGACTACCGCCTTCAGATCTGGCCTCATTGCTCTCCTGGAGATATAAACACAAATGCCTGGTATTTCCGTAGCACACATTTCTACTCCGTTTCTAATTAAATCATACGGGCTGTGTTGATTAGATGAATGATATCTAATTATTTGCGGAGTAATAACTGACTGATTGATATTTATTGATTGTAGCTAGGTTTTGGCCGTCTGTACAAACAGTGATGATGATTATTATTTATAGGCGAAATAGAACCAATTCATCATCCTGGAAACGTGAAATCGTGTTCCCTGAACTTCAAAGAACACCATCACACTGAGATTAATTCACTTTAACAGATATCATAACATGAAACATTTTTCATAAGGTGAGGCTTCAATTATGTTGAAATAGCTACTATAATGGGATTCTATAATCCATTGGCTTGGCTCCAGCACACAGAATTCGTTATGTAAATGGATTTTGAAAGCGTTATGAATATTGATGTGTGGAACAGAAGGAGGCGGTTTGCGAGGCTTTGGTTCCTATTTACGAGAGGCGTTCAATAAATCCTTAGCAAATCCAAGAAATTCACTCGTAGCGTCGAAAAAGGTTTATATTTAGTAACTGTCGTCTCTTACTAAATGGCATTTAAAGTTTCAGCTATAAGCAGCATGTGGTTTCGTCGCCACAGGCAACTGAATCAACAATTTTGTACTTATTTAAAAATATGAAGGAAAGAAAAACAGTTTCGTGCGGTGATTAAACACTTCTATTTAAAAGACTTTACACCGGAGGAGAGAAAAAAAAACCCGAGTTGGATGAAGTTCATGGCACATCTACTCCTGCGTTTGCAACAATTTACAATTGAAAAAATTAATTTAAACGTGGCCGTACATCCAAAAATAATGCACATCGTTCCGGATGTCCAGTAGAAGCGACTTCCTCCAAAATAATTAACAAAATCTAGGATATGATTTTGAGTGATCGAACGAATCAAAGTTTATGAAAGTGTAGAGGCCACAGGCACATCACAAGGTACAGTGTTCTCAATTTTTCACCAAAAATTAAGTCTGACAAAGCCTTCGGCAAGATAATGCATCGTTTGCTCTCAATGGAGAATAAACACAATTGTGTGATCGATTCCGAAACTGGTTTGGCGCTTTTTCCGTCGCAATCCTGACGAGTTTCTGCGTCGATAAATAACTTTGGATGAAAAATAGATACCCTACTACACTCCAGAGACAAAAGTACAGTCGAAATTGTGGGGTTTTAAAGGCAAACCTCGGTTTAGTAGGTTACACGCGTTATCATCTGCATGCAGAAATAAAGAACGATAAATGGAGAGAGTATTATTATGCATAGTTACTGTACCAGAACTCAATAAAAAAGGTACTCATCTGGCAAAGATAAAGATTCCCTTCCAAGTGTGCAAGGCTACACAATTGCGCAGCTTCGGTGGTGAAAAATATTCACAAAATTTGGCCGCCAATTACGTTTTTTTGTTTTTAATTTCCAAACTTGAAATAGTGGCTCGTTGGAAGGGGATTCACGTCAACGAAGAGGTCATTTCCCAAGCAGAATCCTATTTTGAGGACCTTTCCGAAATACTACGTTTTGGAAGGCGTAATACGCTGGGAATAGTGTATGCAGCTAAAAGTATATTATGTTGAAAAAAAAAAACAAAAAAAAACAAAGCTATCAAAAATAAATTGTTTTTTTATCTTTTTCTTAAGACTTATTAAACACCCCTCCTATCCCTAAGTTTTTATGGTTTCTCTAAGGTAAAATACTCTACTCTAGATAATACATCAGTGAAATTTGAAAAAGCCATTATGTGTAAGATATCTTATTAAAAATGTTGCCTGAGGTTACACAAAACAGCAGTGATATTTTGGAATTTCCTTCTTTCTTGATTATTTCTTCTATATCTGTCTCTCTTAGAAAACCTAGCGGCGCATCTCCAATATTCCATCATTTTTACTTTCTCTACACGTATTATGTACATAGTGTGTAGAGAACGCATTGCACTCCACCCAAAAATTCGATACCGAGATTTCACCGGAAATATATGATTTAGGGTCCCCCGTATCCAATAAAAAGCATTTTCAGAAAAATGCCCGGTTTGTGTGACGGTGTGTCCAGTGTCTGTGAACACGATAACTCAAAAACGAAAAGTCGGTAAAATACCAAACTTGAATTATTAAGTTTGGTATCTTCAAAGGATATGACACGAAGATATTCAAGAAAATCCCGCCACCCCCAACAACCCTTAACATGGAATCTATTTCGAATATTTTGAATCTCTCAAAAAATGGCTCTAACGATTTTGATTAAAATATCGAATATTAAATACATTTATCTGACATAAAATATGTACCTATATCTCTAATTTTCTGGGAATAACCTCTGAAGACTACTTTATTCTCGATAAACTTTACGAAATTTCGCACAACTGCTAAACCGTAAAAGATGGACAAAAACTTACCGCACGAAAAATAGAGAGCACATTCAAGCACTCAATTTATATTATATAATTTGTTTTCGTGGAGTTCATATTTTTTTAAGTATTCCTTGTTTTTTGTTTCAGCTTTACAATAAATATACATTTCTCATATAGGAATTTATCAACTCCTGTCCATACAAACCAAGGAACTTCAGTCACATAGCAACCAGCTTTTGACTATCACTTTAACCTATGACTCCCTTATTTCGCTTCTACTTACAAGGAAGCAAGTAATAAGACTATTTCTACTAATTTTTTCTCGATTAGCAGGAAGTAAATGGAAGCATAAGCTTTTAAACAATAATTTGTTACAGAGATGTATAGAAAGCCATGTGAAAGGAACGCATAAGGTTTTTTACGTTCTCTAGCAAATATGTACAACGTACACATATACGTATCTGTGGAAAGCAAAGCTCAAAAACAAAAACAACGCTAAATATAACATTTGGTATTGAATTTATCATATAATGCACACACACACACACACGCGGATCTTTTTTCTAGAAATACTTGTATTGGATTCAGGAGGTCCCAAAACATGTATTTCCAGTGAAATCTCGGTATCGAATGTTTGGGTGTATTACAATACCTTCTCTATACATATGTAAATAAACGTGTAGAGCAAGTAAAAATACTGTACTATGTACGTGCCAGAGAAAGTAAGCAGCAATGTGCCTTGTGCCACTCTTGCACCAAAGCGGGGTTTACGTGAGGAGTGTTTGACATGAGAGGTTTCGTGTCTGGACTGTATGGGAGATGTTAGCATACAGCAGTTACACACTCCTCTTACTGCAATATTTGGCAAAACTGTTTTCGACAGCCACTTTCTTCTCCTTTTTTCTGTCTGCAAGCGCATTTCTTTATGGGGCATATACAGTTGGCAGGCATGCTGCTGTAAAAGTTCCACATAAATTCTTACCTGGAGTTTAATCTTGATCAGAGGAAAGTTCAAAATTCACATTGACTTTTCACTTTTCTTCTTCCTCATTATAGGTTTGTTCCATCGTCTATAGAAAGTCTTGGAATCTGTTTATCGATTTTCCAATATCCGCCCCTACTTTACAATTCCTGGCCAGTTTGGAAGCCGGACGTCGTTTATTTTCTACAGATTTTGTTTTTCTTTTGTTTTCCTTCTAATTTCCCATTCCGTATTCTAGTGAAAACAATTCCAGCAATCTTATGGCTCGTTCTTTGTTACAGAATACGTTTTAAAACTCATTAATGGGCAGCACTTCTAACAAGGTACATCTTAACAGGCTCTTGGCACTTTAAAATTGAGATTTACTTGTGCATCCATTAAAAACTATCGAAATAGGGATGTTTTAGTTTCAGTTTCAGTTACTCTCCCCCTTCCTCCCCCTCAATTCCGTCCCTCTCTCACACCTCCCTCACCCTCCCTCTCTCCCCGCTCCCTCTCTCTCCCTCCTTCTCTCTCCCCACTCCCTCTCTCTCTCCCTCCCTCTCTCCTTCCTTCTCTCTCCCCACTCCCTCTCTCCCCCCCTATACTACCTCTTAAAAATACCTATGGATTAGGATTAGAATTAACTCTCTATTGCATAGTGTTACCTTGAGTAAACAAGAATGTTGAACCAAAGTTCTATAATACGAGAACCATCCAGAAAGTGACAGACGATTTTTCATAATTAAACAATAAAAAAAGTTATCCTTTATTTAGAAAGTTACAGTAGTTTACTCTATTTCTATGTTACACTCTTCCACTGCTTAAGATCTGACCCAAGATATCATTGTCTCTTTGGGGTCTTCATCGGTTGGCAAATCTTTCCATCTAAAAAGTTATGTACGGTTTCCAAAGTGAAACTCCAGTTTTTCTAAATTCTCTTAGCAACATTTACTTTCAAGTTTTCTATAACGATTGATGAACTTCCACTCCGGTTTTTATCGTACAGCTCGTAAATTATGCGCCTTATCCTCACTGAAGATTCGTTCATTGTATTATCACTATACACTTGCGTTATTTGCCTATAAAATTCGATTGGCCAAATATTTTGTGCATTAAAAAATCAAATAAGTTCTTTGGCGGTACATTATGCTAACATTTAGGAATTAAATAATGTAGTAGAAGGCATTTTAAATTGTATAGGAGAGTTTTTACACATTCTCTATACTTGTATGTACTTAGTGTATAGAGAAAGTATTGTATTACACCCAAACATTGACATCTATATTTTACCGAAATGTATGTTTTGAGGTCCCCTGACTACAGAAAAAGTATTTTAGAACAATTCCATTTTGTTGATGGAAAAGCATAGCTAAGAAAGTTAAATACCAAACCGTCAAGTTTCAACACGAAGGCGTTTATAAAAATTCCCCCTTCCCAAACTACCATTTAAAGGGAAATTGTTTTAAATACTTTTTTTTTTTTTTTTCAAAAATGGCTCTAATGGCGTTGGTTAAAATACCGTGTATTATAGATATTTACGTCAGAAATGAAATGTATATCTTTAATTTTTTGGTAGTAGCTTCTGAAGGCCTGTTCGCTCTGGAAGATTTTTTCTGAATTTTGGTAAAATGTAATAAATGGACTAAAAGTTACTACACATGAGTTGTAGATTTGTTAAAACACACAATTTATATTATAAAGGTACGTTTTTGTTTGTAGCGTTGACATTTTCAGAGCTATTTCTTATTTAAAATGTTATCTTACCGCGGGGTAAGAAAAGTTAAACGTGTTCTCAGTGGGTGAGAATCGAGCTCAGCCCCTTGGGTGTCTTTGTAAGACCACGACGACGACGACGACCACCACCACAACCACCACCACGACCACCATCACCACCATCACCACGACCACCATCACCACCATCACCACCATCACCACCATCACCACCATCACCACCATCACCACCACAACCACCACCACGACCACCATCACCACCATCACCACGACCACCATCACCACCATCACCACCATCACCACGACCACCATCACCACCATCACCACGACCACCATCACCACCATCACCACGACCACCATCACCACCATCACCACGACCACCATCACCACCATCACCACGACCACCATCACCACCATCACCACCATCACCACGACCACCATCACCACCATCACCACGACCACCATCACCACCATCACCACGACCACCATCACCACCATCACCACGACCACCATCACCACCATCACCACCATCACCACGACCACCATCACCACCATCACCACCATCACCACGACCACCATCACCACCATCACCACGACCACCATCACCACCATCACCACCATCACCACGACCACCATCACCACCATCACCACGACCACCATCACCACCATCACCACGACCACCATCACCACCATCACCACCACGACTACCATCACCACCATCACCACGACCACCATCACCACCATCACCACGACCATCACCACCATCACCACCACGACTACCATCACCACCACGACTACCATCACCACCACGACTACCATCACCACCATCACCACCATCACCACGACCACCATCACCACCACGACCACCATCACCACCACGACCACCATTACCATCACCACCATCACCACGACCATCATCACCACCATCACCACAACCACCATCACCACGACCACCATCACCACCACGACCACCATCACCACCACGACCACTACAACACCATCACCACCACGACCACCATCACCACCACGACCACCATCACCACCATCACCACCATCACCACGACCACCATCACCACCACCACCATCACCACCATCACCACCACGACCACCATCACCACCACGACCACCATCACCACCATCACCACGACCACCATCACCACCATCACCACCATCACCACAACCACCATCACCACCATCACCACGACCACCATCACCACCATCAACACCATCACCACGACCACCATCACCACCATCACCACGACCACCATCACCACCATCACCACCATCACCACGACCACCATCACCACCACGACCACCATCACCACCATCACCACGACCACCATCACCACCATCACCACGACCACCATCACCACCATCACCACCACGACTACCATCACCACCATCACCACGACCACCATCACCACCATCACCACGACCATCACCACCATCACCACCACGACTACCATCACCACCACGACTACCATCACCACCACGACTACCATCACCACCACGACTACCATCACCACCATCACCACCATCACCACGACCACCATCACCACCACGACCACCATCACCACCACGACCACCATTACCATCACCACCATCACCACGACCATCATCACCACCATCACCACAACCACCATCACCACGACCACCATCACCACCACGACCACCATCACCACCATCACCACGACCACCATCACCACCATCACCACGACCACCATCACCACCATCACCACCACGACTACCATCACCACCATCACCACGACCACCATCACCACCATCACCACGACCATCACCACCATCACCACCACGACTACCATCACCACCACGACTACCATCACCACCACGACTACCATCACCACCATCACCACCATCACCACGACCACCATCACCACCACGACCACCATCACCACCACGACCACCATCACCACCATCACCACCATCACCACCACGACCACCATCACCACCACGACCACCATCACCACCACGACCACCATCACCACCACGACCACCATCACCACCACGACTACCATCACCACCATCACCACCATCACCACGACCACCATCACCACCACGACCACCATCACCACCACGACCACCATTACCATCACCACCATCACCACGACCATCATCACCACCATCACCACAACCACCATCACCACGACCACCATCACCACCACGACCACCATCACCACCACGACCACTACAACACCATCACCACCACGACCACCATCACCACCACGACCACCATCACCACCATCACCACCATCACCACGACCACCATCACCACCACCACCATCACCACCATCACCACCACGACCACCATCACCACCACGACCACCATCACCACCATCACCACGACCACCATCACCACCATCACCACCATCACCACAACCACCATCACCACCATCACCACGACCACCATCACCACCATCAACACCATCACCACGACCACCATCACCACCATCACCACGACCACCATCACCACCATCACCACCATCACCACGACCACCATCACCACCACGACCACCATCACCACCATCACCACGACCACCATCACCACCATCACCACGACCACCATCACCACCACGACCACCATCACCACCACGACCACCATCACCACCACGACCACCATCACCACCACGACCACCATCACCACCACCACCATCACCACCACGACCACCATCACCACCATCACCACGACCACCATCACCACAACCACCATCACCACCATCACCACCACCATCATCACTACCACCACCATCACCACCACGACCACCATCACCACCATCACCACGACCACCATCACCACCATCACCACAACCACCATCACCACCACGACCACCATCACCACCACGACCACCATCACCACCATCACCACGACCACCATCACCACCACGACCACCATCACCACCACGACCACCACCACGACCACCATCACCACCACCACCATCACCACCACGACCACCATCACCACCATCACCACGACCACCATCACCACCATCACCACGACCACCATCACCACCATCACCACGACCACCATCACCACCATCATCACCATCACCACCATCATCACCATCACCACCACAATCACCATCACCACCATCACCACCATCACCATCATGACCATCACCACCATCACCACCATCATCACCATCACCACCATCACCACCATCATCACCATCACCACAGTCACCACCATCACCACCATTATCACCATCACCACCATCATCACCATCATCACCATCACCACCATCACCACCATCACCACAATCACCACCATCATCACCATCACCACCACCACCACCATCATCACCATCACCACCATCACCACTACCACCATCACCACCACCATCACCACCACAACCACCATCACCACCACCACCATCACCACCACCACAACCACCATCACCACCACCACCACCTCCACCACGACGACCACCATCACCACGGCCACCACGACCACGACCACCACCATCACCACGACCACCACCACCACCATCACCACAATCACCACCATCACCATCACCACCATCACCACCGACACCACCATCACCATCACCAATTCCAACATCACCACCATCACCACCGACACCACCATCACCACCGACACCACCATCACCACCATCACCACCATCACCACCATCACCACAATCACCACCACCATCACCATCACCACCATCACCACAATCACCACCACCATCACCATCACCACCATCACCACCATCACCATCACCAATTCCAACATCACCACCATCACCACCGACACCACCATCACCACCGACACCACCATCACCACCATCACCACCATCACCACCATCACCACAATCACCATCACCACCATCACCACCATCACCATCACCAATTCCAACATCACCACCATCACCACCGACACCACCACCACCATCACCTCCATCACCATCACCACCGACACCACCACCACCATCACCACCATCACCATCACCAATTCCAACATCACCACCACCACCATCACCACCATCACCACCGACACCACCACCACCATCACCACCATCACCATCAGCACCGACACCACCATCACCATCACCACCATCACCATCACCAATTCCAACATCACCACTATCCTCCACCATCACCACCATCCCCATCACCACCATCACCACCACCATCACCATCACCACCATCACCACCATAACCACCATCATCACCACCGCCGCCACCACGACGACGACGACCACCACCATCACCACAACCACCACCACCACGATGAACACCACCACCACTACCGCCGCCACGATGAACACCATCACCAGAACCACCACCGACGCCGCCACCATCACCACCGCCGCCACGACGAACACCTAAACCAAAACCACCACCACCGCCGCCACAACGAACACCACCACCACCACCACAAGCACCACTGACGCCGCCGCCACCACGATGACGACGACCACCATCACCACCCCAACCACCCCGACGCCGCCACGACGAACACCTAAACCACAACCACCACCGACGCCGCCACCATCACCACCGCCGCCACAACGAACACCACCACCACCACAAGCACCACCGACGCCGCCGCCACCACGATGACGACGACCACCAGCACCACCCCAACCACCACCGACGCCACCACCACTACCACAACCACCACCGACGCCGCCACCACCACCACAATCACCACCGACGCCGCCGCCACCGCCACCACCAACACAACCACCACCACAACCACCACCACAACCATCACAACCACCACCGCCGCCACCACCACCACAACCACCACCGCCGCCGCCGGCAACCACCACCACAACCACCACCACCACCACAACCACCACCAGCGCCGCCGCCACCACCACCACTACAACCACCACCATCACCATCACCACCACCATCATCACGACGACCATCGCCACCATCACGACGACCACCACCATCATCACCACCATCACCACCGCCGCCACCACGACAACGACCACCACCACCACAACCCCCACCACAACCACGATGACGGCGACCACCAGCACCACCCCAACCACCACCAACGCCGCCACCACCACTACCACAACCACCACCGCCGCCACCACCACTACCACAACCACCACCGACGCTGCCACCACCACCACAATCACCACCGACGCCTCCACCACCACCACCAACACAACCACCACCACCGCCGCCGCCGCCATACCACCACCACCACAACCACCACCGTCATTCACTTGACTTTCTCTACATCTCTGCAACAAATTATTGTTAAAAAGTGTATACTGCTATTTACTTCATTTTAATCGAGAAAAAAATTAGCAGAAATAGTCATATCACTTGCTTCCTTGTAAGTAGAAGTGAAATAAGGGAGTATCATAGGATAAAGTGATGGTCAAAAGTTGGTTGCTATGTGACCGAAGTTCCTTTGTCTTTATGGACACGAGTTGACAAATTCCTGTATGAGAAAAGTATTAGTTTTTCATAGCTCAATCAAAAACAAGAAAAATCTTAAAAACGATCAACTCCACGAAAAAATGCACATAACAGAAATTGTGTGTTTTAATGTTCTCAGCATTTTCTCTGTGGTAAGGTTTTGTCCATCTCGTGCGGTTTAGCAGTTATGCAAATATCTGCAAAATTCATCCAGAATAAAGTAGTCTTCAGAGGGTACTCCCAGAAAATTCAAGATATAGATTTTATTTGCCAAGTAAATATCTTAAATTTTCGAGATTTTAATCAAAATCGTTACAGCCAATTTTAAGAAAATCAAAATTTTCGAATTCTTTTCCATGTATAGGGTAGTTTGGGGTGGGGGATTTTCTAGAAAATCTGTGTTGCATCCTTGAAAGATACAAAACTTAAATACCTAGTTTGGTTTTTAGCGGTCTTTTCGTTTTTTAGCTATACTGTCCACATAAACACACACACACACACACACACACACACTTTGTCTAAAAATGCTTTTTTTGGCTACAGGGGACCCTAAAACATATATTTCCGGTGAAATCTCGGTATCGAATTTCTTGGTGGAGTGCAATACCTTCTCTATACACTAAGTACATATTACGTATAGAGAAAGCAATATCTCAAAAATGATTTAACTCCACGAAAAAAAATGTATATAACATAAATTGTGTGTATTAACATGCTCTACATTTTTTGTGTGGTAAGTTTTTGTCCATCTCTTACGGTTTAGCACTTATGTGAAATTCCGTAAAATTCATCTAGAATAAAGTAGTCTTCACAGGCTATTCCCAGAAAATTCAAGATATACATTTCATTTGTGATGTAAATATATTTAATATACGATATTTTAATCAAAATCGTTAGAGCTATTTTTGAGAAAATCAAAATTTTCGAAAAATGTTCTATGTAAAGGGTAGTTAGAGGGGGATATTCTTAGAAATCTTCGTGTCGCATCCTTGGGAGATACCAAACTTAAATACCAAACTTTCGTATTTAACAGTATTTTCATTTTTGAGTTATCGTGTTCACAGATACACGGACAGACTGACACATGGACACACGGGCACGCGTTTATCTGAAAATGTTATTTTTGGACACAGGGGACCCTGTGTCTAATATTTGGGTGTATTGCAATACATAGTACGTGTAGAGAAAGTAAAAATTATGTTCTGAGCTGTATTTTACTAATGAAACTTATTATTTGTAGTAACATAATAATCCAATCAATAAAATTTTAGAATAATGTATTATAAATATAGAAATTGAAAATTTCAATCCCCACGTTACTCGTGCATGAATTATAAGGTCTGTAAATTGGTAATGCTGTATCACTTTCGGCAGCTGTGTGTGTTTCCTCAGTCACTCTGCACGCGGTGTCAAACAGGCAAAGCAAAAAGGCCCCTTAAACCTCACCTTGCCTGCCACTCGGTCGTTCACTGCCCAGCTTTTATTCTTGCTGCAGCTTTTAAGAGCTTTTGTAAAGCTTTTAAGGCGTTTGCCTGACGGGACAGACTTGGTGTATTTCACAATGGGTGATTAACAGCTTCCTAGCTCACAGATACACCAGTTCCCGAGTCTTCCAGCGTTCCTCCTGCTTTTTCACTCAACCATCGCTAAAATTTAAAATCGTATTTTACCTCATAGGAACAATAGTAGAATAAATCTTACATGTTCAATCCACACGACTTTCTCTGCAACAAATTATTATTAAAAAGCTTCTGTTGCTATTTATTTCATGCTAATCGATAAAAAATTAGCAGTAATACCCTTTAAAACTTGCTTCCTTGTAAGTAGAAGCGAAATAAAGGAGTACCATAGGTTAAAGTGATAATCAAAAGCTGGTTGCTATGTGATTGAAGTTCCTTTGTTTGTATGCCCACGAGTTGACAAATTTCTATGTGAGAAAATTATAAGTTTTTTAAAGCTGAAACCAATAACAAGGAATATCTAAAGAACGATCAACTCCTCGTACAGGAATTTTTGAACTCCTCTCCATATAAACAAACTTCAGTCACATAGCAACCAGCTTTTGAGTATCACTTTAACCTATGCTACTCCCCTATTTCTCTTCAACTTACAAGGAAGTAGGTAAGTAATAAGACTATTTCTGCTAATTGTTTCTCAACTAGCATGAAGTAAATAGAAGCATAAGCTTTTAGATAATTTTTTGCAAAGATGTAGAGAAAGTCATGTGAATGAAGCACATCAGATTTTTCTGAATTCTTTCATGGATATTTGCTTTCAACTCCTCCATAACGATAGATGAACTTCCACTGCGGTCTTTATTGTTCTTTCTTGATTACTCGTAAATTATGCGCCATTTCTTCGCCGATGACTCACTATACACTTGTGTTATTTGTCAATAAAATTCGCGTGGCTGAACGCTTTGTAGATTCAAAAGTTCTTTGGCTGTATAAAAGTATAATATCGGTATTTAAAAATACTTCCACGTGAAAATAAAGGTGCTAATGGAATTGAGAATACGCTGAGAATAACAGCAAGTTACTGAAACATTTTAAACAAAATATTATATTGATATCCTCCGTTACAATTTAGTTATGCCAAATCGTTTGTTACTTTCTCTAGCCCCATATGTACAATGTACATATGGACAGAGAAGTATTGTACTCCACCCAAAAATTCCATACCGAGATTTCACCGGAAATACATGTTTCGGGACTCCCTGTATCCAAAAAAAGCATTTTAAGAAAAAGGTCCCTGTGAGTGTGTCCGTGTGTCTGTGAACACGATACCTCAAAAACGAAAGGTAGCTAAAATACCAAACTTGGTATTTAAGTTTAGTATCTTCCAGGGATGCGACACGAAGATTTTGAGAAAAATCCCCCCACCCCAAACTACCCTTTACATGAAACTTTTTTCGAAAATTTAAAAATGGCTCTAACGATTTTGATTAAAATATCATATATTAAAGATATTTACCTAACAAATAAAATGTATATCTTGAATTTTCTGGGAATAGCTTCTGAAGACCTGTTTATTCTGGATGAATTTTGCTTAATTTGGCATAACTAGTAAACCGTAAGACATAGCCAAAGGCTTACTATACAAAAAATGTAGGTCTTGTTAAAAACCACAATTTATGTCATATACATTTTTCTCGTGGAGCTTTCCTTTTCGAGGTATTCAAAGTTATTAGTTTCAGTTGTGAAGTACTTATACTTTTCTCAGACGTTTTTCTTTTGTTCTACTCCTGGCCAAGAATAGAAGCGATTCGTAATGACAATAGCATAACGACAGATTTTAAAAGATTTGACTATTGGTTTAGCCTAGTGTATTCCCTTATTTTCTTCCTATTTATACGGAACTAAATAATAAGAACGTTGAGCTAATGAGTACCACGATTAGCAAGGTGCAGAGAGAAGAAGAATCTTATGTATGAAGTTTGTAGAACAGCTAGAGAAAGGCATGTGAGTGTAACACATCAGATTTTTACTTTTTGAATGGCTCACGAATTATGGGTAAGTAGAATAGAAATTAGAGCATTAAAGATATATCTGATATGTATAGTTGGTGATACAGCATATGGTAAAGTAAGAGATATCCATCAGCTTTAAGCTAGATCATAAATCTCCTGGCATCACTTCCATCTATCTCATAAAACATTTCGTGGCAATATTTGTCCGACGCATAGCAATCAATGATACGCCACTGCTAATGGCTCAGCTCAAGCGATGCATTATGGGAAGTCTCAAATGGTTTTGTGTCGAAACTGTTGATTGTATTATCATATACACAATCTGATTCGCCTTTATAACCAACCACACTACTGGCAAGATGCGTGAACATACGAGGGTCGTCCAGAGACGATTTGACATAGCTAAACAATAACGAAAGTTATCAACACAAAACTTTATTTACAAAGTTACACTTCCTTACTCTATTTCTCAACGTATTTTACATTCTGTCAATACATTTACTGACACGTGGTACCAGTTTTTCAATGCCGATTTTATACTTTTGTTCCGCCAAAAGTATTGTATTCCACCCAAAAATCGACACTGAGATTTCACCGGAAATACATGTTTTAGAACCTCCTGAATCCAAAAAAAGCATTTTCAGAAACAGGTCCGAGTGTGCGCGCGTCTGTCTCTGTCTGTGTGTGTGTGTGTGTGTGTGCTCAAAAACGAAAAGAAGTTTAAATACCAAACTTGTTAAATGCCACAATTCAAGTACTTAATTTTTCTCAAACGGGAATTTCTGTTTCGTTTCATTTCTGTTTTGTTTTACTCGTGGACATAGAAAGAGATCCGAACTTGAATGAGCATTGCCTAACTGCCCGCTTTTAAAATATTTGGCTGTGCTTAATCTAGTATATTCCCTTATTTCCCTTCCACTTACAAGGAAGCTAGTAATAAGACTATTTCTGTTAATTATCATATTGATTAGCATAAAGTAGATACAAGAGTACTCTTTTTACTTTCTCTACACGTACTCTATACATAGTGTTTACAGAAGGTATTGTAATACACCCAACAATTGATACTGAGATTTCCCCAGAAATACAGGCTTTAAGACTCCCTGAATCCCCCCCCCCAAAAAAAAAATGTTTAGAAAAACTTTCTGTGTGTGTCTGTGATTGTGTCTGTGGGCAGCATAGCTCAGAAACGAAAAGTCCGTTAAAAACCAAACCTGATATTTAGGTTTGGTATCCTCCAAGGATGCAACAAGAACATTTTCAAGAAAATCCTCCAGCTCAAACTTCCCTTTACATGCAACATTTTTCAAAAATTTTGATTATCTCAAAAATGGTTCTAACGATTTTGATTAAAATATCGTATATTAAGAATATTTACCCTACAAATAAAATTTATATCCTGAATTTTTTGGGAACAGTCTTTGAAGACTCCTTTATTCTGGATGGATTTTAAGGAATCTATCATAACTGCTATTCCGTAAGAGATCGACAAAAACTTACCACACAAAAAATGTGGAGCAAGTTAAAATATACAATTTCTGTTATGTACATTTTTTCGTGGAGTTGGTCGTTTTTGAGATATTGCTTGTTTTTGGTTTCAGCTTTGAAAAACGTGTACTTTTCTCATGCAGGAATTTGTCAACTCCTGTCCATACAAACAAAGGAACTTCAGTCACATAGCAACAAGCTTTGCATGAAATATATACAAGTATATTTTTTTTAATAATATTATTTGCAGAGATTTAGAGGAAGTCGTGTGAATGGAACACATCAGATTTTTAAAAATAGTTTGCTTGCAGAATAGATGGAGAAGGAATACATAAGATTTTGTAAATCTTGTCAGCTTTCTATCTAGTATTGAAAGTAAAATTATTCAGGCTTTAGAAAACTCTGGCATGTGTAATTCATATCACGTAAGATGATATGTTCCAGCACAAGTGAAACTTTACACTCTGTTAACACTTGCAATTAACAGAGTAAGATGTAAACAGGTATATTACTGGCTGACAAATTGTGGCCTTCAATTGTTAAAGCACAAAGAGAAAGTAAAGGTCTAGATGTCGAAGTTTTGTGAAGTTGTCGCTAATCATGGTTTATGTGCATTCCTCTGTCAGACAATGTGTTTTTTATGGCAGGTTGGGGCTGAGGAACATCCTTCACACAGTTTCATTGTAATATATACATAGCGTGCCAGTGTTCATGCAACAGCCCGGGGAATCCAAAAGTTATAGCAAGCTTTCCATACAGCACCTCGCTGAAGAGGCGATTTTGGTAAAAAAAGGTATATTTTTACTTTCTCTACACGTACTATGTACATAATGTATAGACAAGGTATTCTAATGCACCCAAAAACTCAATACCGAAATTTCTACGGAAATATATGTTCTGAGACCCGCTGAATCAAAGAAAAGCATTTTTAGAAAAATGTCCGTGTATGTGTGTCTCAAAAACTAAAAGACCATTAAATACCAAACTTGGTATTTAAGTTTGGTATCTTCCAGGGATGCGGCACAAAGATTTTGAGAAAAATCCCCCCACACCAAACTACCCTTTACATGTAATTTTTTTCTAAAATTTTGATTTTCTAAAAAATTGGCTCTAACGATATCATACATTCGAGATAATTACCGGATAAATAAAATGTATATCTTGAATTTTCTGGGAATATCCTCTGAAGACTAGTTTATTCTAGGTGAATTTTACGGAATTTTGCATAACTGCTAAACCGTAAGAGATAAGACATAAGTTGACCGAACAAGAAATGTAGAGCACGTTAAAAGGCACAATTTATGTTATATACATTTTTTTCGTGGAGGTGATCGTTTTTGTGATATTCCTTGTTTTTGGTTTCAGCGTTGAAAAACATAATTTTCTCAAACAGGAATTTCACAACTCCTGTCCATACAAACAAAGGAACTTCAGTCACATAGCAACCAGCTTTTGACTATCACTTTGACCTATAGTACTCTCTTATTTTGTTCTACTTACAAGGAAGGAAGTAATAAGACTATTTCTGCTAATTTTTTCTCGATTAGCATGAAGTAGATAGAAGCATAAGCTTTTTAACAATAATTTGTTGCAGAAATGTAGAGAAAGTCAAGTGAATGAAACTCATCAGAATTTTGGATCTTTGATAAACACCATACTTTAAAATTTATCAATGTTTGATTCTCCTAAGACAAATCCAACTAATTTATTGAAAGTCGTTTTAAAGCGTTGCGCTGGTTAAAAACGAATATTTTTCTCGGGTGCAAACTTTTTTTTTTCCATATTCAAAATCTATCTGCTAACACAAAAAGAAATCTAATGTGTTCCACTCACATGACCTTTTCTACATCTCCGGAACAAACTATTGTTAAAAAGCTTATTCCTCTGTTTACTTCAAGCTAATCGAGAAAAAAATAGCAGAAATGGTCTTTATACTTGTTTCCATGTAAGTAGTAGGGAAATAAGGGAATACATTCGACTACAACGATAGTGAAATATTTTAAAAGCTGGTTGCCATGAGATCGAAATCCGTTTCTATGCAGGGCCAGGAGTTTACATCTTTCCGAGTGAAAAATGTCAAGTATTTGAAATCTGTAACAATTAACAAGGAATATTTCACAAATGGCCAATTCCACGAAAAAAAAAACGTGTATGATATAAATCTTTTTTTAACACTATCTATACTCTTGTGTAGTAAGTATTTATGCATCACTTATGGTTTAGCAGTTTCGTAAAATTTGGTAAAATTAATTTAGAATAAAGTGGTATTTAGAGGCTATTCCCATAAAATTCAAGATATACAGTTTATTTGTCATATAAATATATTTCGAATGCGGTAAATTAGTCAAAATTGTTAAGAGCCAGTTTATAGAAATTAAAACATTTCGAAATTATTTCCACGTAAAGGGTAGTTTGGGGTGGGAGGATTTTTCTCAAAATCTTCGTGTCGCGTCCCTATAAGATACTAAACATAAATACCAAATTTGGTATATTAAAGACTTTTGGTTTTTCAGTTATCGTGTTCATAGACACACGGAAACACACTCGGACCTTTTTCTAATTTTTTTATACAGGTACCATAAAATATAAATTTTCGGTGAAATCACGGTATCAAATCTTTGGGTGGAATGCATTACGCCCTCTATACACTATGTACATAATACCTGTAGAGAAAGTCAAAATCTGATGTGTTCCATTCACATGACTTTCTCAACACCTCTACAACAAATTAATGTTAAAAAGTTTACCCTTCTATCTAGTGCATGCTAATCGAGAAAAAATTAGCAGAAATGGTCTTATTACCTACTGCCTTGTAAGTAAAATGGAATGGACTGGACTAAAGCGCCAGTCAAATCCTTTAAAAGCTAGTTGATATGTGATTGAAGCTTCACTGTTGGCCAGGAGTTGATAAATTCTCGTATGAGAAAAGTGTAAGTATTTTAAAATTGAAACCAATAACAAAGGAATATCTCAGAAATGGTTAGCTCTACATACAAAACGTATATAATATAAATTATTTGTTTTGACAAGACCTACATTTTTGTTTAGTAAGTTTTTGTCTATCTCTTACGGTTTAACTGTTATCCAAACTTCAGTAAAATTCATTCAAAATGAGCAGGTCTTCAGAAGCTGTTCCCAGAAAGTCCAAGAGAGGCACTTTATATGTTATGTGAATATCTTCAACATTTTCAAAATTTTCAAACATTCCTCTACATAGTACGTGTAGAGAAAATAAAATAATATAATGCAAAAATAACTTACATTTTTATTTCTCACGCTGTTAGGTTAGAAACGCGGGTTTTCCCCTCCTTAATGAAAGCCATACAATAATTGAAGCTAGCTCCAGATGATTTTAACCTCTTCATACAAGTGAGTAAGTTGAAGATTGAGGAAAGTTATCGCATTAGCGAACTTTAAGTAAAGCCAATATTCGGGGTTCGCCCTTAATTGTATTGATTTGGTAAGAAAAGGGGTTGAGCTGGTGCAAGCTTACGCAATTTTAACCCAAGAACGTTCTTGCCTCCTTCAACTTCTGATTCTTCCACTAGGAAAATCAAAGAACGCACCAGCTCTTTTCGTATTAATAACATTCCTTGTTCAGTTAGTAAAATGGCCAACTTTCTGAATTCCTTTACAACTTTTCCTTCTAGAACTGATTAATATCCTAAAAGCTAAGACATGTTTACTTATTTTAACAAACTTCTTAAACGAAAAGAGGAATTCCCGACTCAGGACTGTTATTATTATTATCAGAAAGTGGTACAAACTCTCACTTTAAATCTTGGAGCGAATATCACGTTATTATACTTGCAAGAAAAATGAAGAATTTAAAGGATTTTAGATTTTCATATTTATATTAATTATTGGATTCAACGATACGTAAGGGGACACACAATTTTTTTTCTTATTTTAGTCAACATTTTTTGGATTTTTAGACAAAAATTACCAATATTTTAAAGTACATATTAACAATATTTGGATTCTCATAGGTTGAACGTAACTCGTATTTTGGAGGATACTTTTAAGTTTTGCATTGGTTAAAAGACTCACAATGTCAATCTTTAGGGGAGTCGAAACGGGATTTCCATTGTTACTTTCTCTACACGTACTATATACATAGTGTAAAGAAATAGAAAAATCTATGCCGATATTTTACCGGAAACACATGTTTTGGGTCCCCCTAAATCCAGAAAGAGCATTTTTGGAAAAAGATCGGTGTGTGTGTGCGCGTGTGTGTCTGTGGAAAGCATCGCTCAAAAACGAAAAGACCGTTAAATACCAAACTTGGTATTTAATTTTGGTGTCTCCCAAGGATGCGATACGAAGATTTTCAAGAAGATTTTCTGGGAATAGCCTCTGGAGACCACTTTATTCTGGATGGATTTTACGAAATTTTTCATAACTGCTAAACCGTAAGAGATGGACAAAAACTTACCACACAAAAGATGAAGAGCACCTTAAAACACACAATTTATACTATATACGTTTTTTTCCTGAAGTTTATCGTTTTTCAGATATTCCTTGTTTTTGGTTTCTGCTTTAAGAAACATACTTTTCTCAAACAGGAATTTTGATTCTCATTTATGTCATTTTAATCGAGGAAAAATTAGCAGAAATAGTCTTATTACTTGCTTCCTTGTAGGTAAGCAAAATACGGCAGTACCATTGTTTAAAGTGATAGTCAAAAGCTGGTTGGTATGAGACTGAAGTTCCTTTTTATATGGACAGAAGTTGACAAATTCCTGTCAGAGAAAAGTATAAGTTTTTCAAAGCTGAAGCTAAGAAAAAAGAACATCTCAAAAACGATCAACTCCACACAAAAATGTATAAAACATAAAAAGTGTGTTTTAACAAACTCTACATTTTTCGCGTGGTACGTTTTTGTCAAACTCTTATGGTTTACCAGTTATGCAAAATTCCGTAAAATTCTTTCAGGATACATTAGTCTTCAGAGGCTATTCCCAGAAAATTCAGGATATACATTTCATTTGTCGTGTAAACATATTTAAAATACGATATTTTAATCAAAATCGTTAGAGCCATTTTTGAGGGAATCAAAATTTTCAAAAAAAAGTTCTAAGCAAGGGTTAGTTTGGGGTGGGGGGATTTTCTTGAAAATGTTCGTGTCGCATCTTTGAAAGATACCAAACATAAATACCAAGTTTGGTATTCAATGGTTTTTTCGTTTTTGAGCTATGCTGTCCAAAGGCACACACAGACTTTTTCGCAAAAATGCTTGTTTGGATTCAGGGGAACCTAAAACATGTATTTCCGGTGAAATTTCGTTATCTAATTTTTATTGGAATGCAATACCTTTTCTTTACACTATGTAAAAGGTACGTGTAGAGAAAGTAAATATTTAGTTCACTATGTTAAATTGTTGCAGAGTTAATGAGTCAAGATATGACATTTCGACTGCCCATAATGTTTTTGAGTGTAAAATAATACATACAGGGTTTGGACCTTTCGTTCCGTATTTCTTTGAGCCTTTATCAGCATTGAAAACTCATTGAAAAATATTTCAGCTTCTGTACTACATTTACATCAACAACAAAACTTGGGCTGTTCGAACGGCGTTTTACCTGACCCCCAAGTTGTTATACATGCACCAAATATATGTTGCTGGACAATTATATTTTCCGTGATAGAAGGTTATTTGACTGTACACGTAACAGTTATAGTTTATCCGCAATAAAAGTCGATACACGACCTTTATACGTGTCCATAATGTCTACATCAACTGTTGTGTGATATGTAAACAAAACTTTAAGAGCTATCTTGTAGTACGAGCTTTTTAATACAGGGTGAATTATGTAGAACTGCCACGTTTCTTTCTTTAATTATTCCGTTGGAAAGTCATTCAATGACCCAATTTTAGCACCAAATTAAGCAGAATATTCTGTAGTTTCGATTCTTTGTCACTAGATGCGCAGATGTTTATCTTTTATTCCTAATTGCATTGTTGACATTTTGTTCTTGTAGTCAACGTGAAAATGCAGTACGGTGTAGAGCTGAGTCAAGGATATTTTCAGCAAGATGGCGCTAAATGCCATAAATCAAATGAATCCATGAATCTAAGTGCAAGTTTATTTGACGAACGGATAATTTCCAGGAACCTGTGGCCACCGAGATCTCCGGATTTGACACGTCCCCAGACATTGGGCGATCTGAAGTTTAACATCACAAAGGAGATTCAAGCTATTGACAACAGAGTCCTCCAACGAATGGCCAGTAACATGGTACGACGTATTGAGTTGTGCTTTATGCAGGATGGAGGACATTTTCAACATTTGCTATAGAGGTAAATAATCTCCCAAAATTCCTCTATAATTTAGGTATAATAAGTTGTCGCTAGCATAACACGTTTTGAAACAATTAATGAAAGAAATGTGTGACCTCTATATAAATCACCCTGTATTTTCTCCGCTGCCTTAGATAAGCGTATGCACCTTTTTGCGGGGTTTAAGGACAGTCAAAATGTCCTATATTGCTAATGAAAAAGTTTGACCCATTATCTCGGCAATTATTTAACATAATGAGTTAATTTTTACTTTCTCTACACGCACTATGGACATAATGTATAAAGAAAGTATTGTATTGCATCCAAAAATTCAATACAGATATTTCACCGGAAATACATGTTTTAAGACTCTCTGAATCCAAAATAAGCATTTTCAGAAAAGCGTTCGTGTGTGTGTGTGTCTGTCTGTGTGTATGTGTGCCTATGAGCAGCATAGCTCAAAAACGAAAAGACCGTTAAAAACCAAACTTGTTATTTAAGTTTGTTATCTTCCAAGGATGGGACATGAAGATTTTTAAGAAAATCCCCCACCCCCAACAACCCTTTACATGGAAAATATTTCGAAAATGTTGATTTTCTTAAAAATGCCTGAGACGATTATGATTAAAATATCATATATTAAAGATATTTACTGACAAATAAAATGTATATTTTGAATTTTCTGGGAATAGCCTATGAAGACTACTTTATTCTGGATGAATTTTACGGAATTTTGCATAACTAAATTTCACAACTGACTCACATGTTTCACGGTAAACCACAAGGTCATCTCAAATTATTTTGAGATGACAAGCTCAATGGCGACTTACAATGTTGTAAGCATTTTTCATTCCTGAATTCATAGTATAGCTAACTATTATGGTTAATTAGTGTTAATTAAATTGTTATTTTTTTTTCACACAGGCTAAGTGTTAGACAGGAGTTCTCATCTTTAACGGACTTTTCGTTTTTGAGGAATACTGGCCACACTGGCGTAAAAATCCTTAGTTTGGTTTCCTTCGGAAGGGAAGTAAAGCCGTTGGAACCGTGTAAATTTACCTCAAGGCTGATAGAGAGACCTCTGAGCAAAATTAAGCGAATTTTCACGTCCAGTATAGAATGGGACGCTGAGAACCACAGCAGTTAAAGAGCGTCCATAAATAAAACTCAATTTAGATTTTACATAGACATTTTTCTAAAACATTTTGAGGAGGGGAATTCAGGTGGTCTCAAAACATAATTTCCGGTGAAATCTCGGTATCGAATTTTAGGGTGGAATACAATACCTTCTGTGCCTACTATGTGCGTTGTACATACATGCTAGAAAAAGTAAAAATCCTTGCATTTCTAGTAAAATCTAGGTATCGAAAATTTAAATGGAATGCACTTATGTGCTATGTACGAAGTGAAGGAAGCAACAGCTTATTCTTCTATCTACTAAGGCTTATATGAAATTGTAATCGATATGAGCAAACACTGCTGTTAAAATAATTGCTCAGTATCCAAATACTTGTATTGGAAGTGTTATTCGCGTGCTTCTGACCGCAACAATGTATTTGTTTATTCTGTCACAAGCAGCAGTACAAGAGGTAAATCAAATAAATTTGGTTACTACCCGAGAGTGTTTCCTAATGACACGCAACACGCCCAACACATCCGTTTATTTGTTATCGAATGCTTCATTAATATCCGTGCTGGCGGTGTCCACGTGTTTCACCTTTCCAATGAGTAACAGTCAAACAACTTTTACCAATCGTCGTTTACTTTCACTGCTAGACATTATTGAAAAAATCTGTTGCATTACACTTTCATGACTTTTTCTAGCTGTTCTACAAACTTCTTACGTAAGATTATTCTTCTTCCTGTACCTTGCTAATCGAGGTACTCATTAGCACAATGCTCTTATTATTTAGTTCCTTATAAGTAGGAAGAAAATAAGAGAAACACTAGGCTAAACTAATAGTCGAATATTTTAAAAGCTGTCGTTAATGCGATTGTCATTACAAATCGCTTCTTTTCTTGGCCAGGAGTAGAATAAAAGAAAAACGGACACTTCCGTCTTAGAAAAGTATAACTACTTCACAACTGAAACAATGAATACCTCGAAAACGGTAAGCACCACGGGAAGAATGTACAGGACATAACTTGTGTATTTTAAAAAGACCTACAATTTTTGTATAGTAAGTTTTTATCTATCTCTTACGGTTTACTAGTTATGCGAAATTAAGCAAAATTCATCCATATTAAACAGGTCTTCAGAAGCTATTCCCAGAAAATTCAAGATATACATTTTATTTTTCAGGTCAATATCTATAATGCGTGATATTTTAATCAAAATCGTTAGAGCCATTTCTAATAAACTCAAAATTTTCGAAAAAAGTTCCATGTAAAGGGTAGTTTGGGTTGCGGGTATTTTTCTCAAAATCTTCGTGTCGCATCCCTGGAAGATACTAAACTTAAATATCAAGTTTGGTATTTTAGCTAGTTTTCGTTTTTGAGTTATCGTGTTCACAGACACACACACGGACCTTTTTCTGAAAATGCTTTTTTTGGATACAGGGGGTCCTATAACATGCATTTTCGGTGAAATCTCTGTATCGTATTTTTGGGTGGAATACAATACTTCAGTATTTCTATGTACATTGTACATACGGGGTTAGAAAAAGTAATAAAAATAGGTTATCTACTTCATACATAGGTAGAGGACCTATTGCTTGCGAGGAAATTTCTCTGGAAAAATACGTTTTATAAATCTTCAAACTTTTCTAGTGTTTGTTATGAATTTTAAATTTTTTATATGCATATGATGGGCTCAATTGTAATGATTCTCCCTACCATGCATTAAGGTAGATAATATATAGAAGATTTTTTTTACTTTCTCTACACGTTCTTTGTACATAGTGTATAGAGAAGGTATTGTAATGCACTCAAAATTTCGATACCGAGATTTTACCGGAAATACATGTTTTGGGTTCCCCTGAATCCAGAAAAAGCATTTTTGAAAAAGATCCTTGTGTGTGTGTGTGTGTGTGTGTGTGTGTGTGTGTGTGTGTGTGTGTGTGTGTGTGTGTGTGGACAGCATAGATAAAAAACGAAAACACACTTAAATACCAAACTTGTGTTATATAAGTTTGGTATCTTCCAAGGATGCGACACGAAGATTTTCAAGCAAATCCCCCACCCCAATTACCCTTTACATGGAACTTTTTTTGAAAAATTTTATTTTCTCAAAAAATGGCTCTAACGAATTTTATTAAAATATCGTATATTAAAGATATTTACCTGGCAAATAAAATGTATATCTTGAATTTTCTGGCAATAGCCTCTGAATACTACTTTATTACGGATGAATTTTATTGAATTTTGCATTACTGGCAACCCGTATGTGATAGACAAAAACCTACTTAACAGCAAATATAGATATTTTTAAAGCACACAATTTATGATATATACATTTTTTTTGGAGTTGATCGTTGTTGAGACATTCCTTGTTTTTGGTTTCAGCTTTGAAAAACTTATAATTTTCTCATACAGGGATTTGTCAACTCGTGTCCATACAAACAAATGAACTTCTGTCACATAGCAACCATATTTTGCTATCACTTTAACCTATGTTACTCCCTTATTTCGCTTCTGCTTACAGGAAAGCAAGTAATAAGACTATTTCTGCTAATTTTTTCTAACTTAGCATGAAGTAAATAGAAGCATAAAATTCTAAACAAAAAGTTGTTGCAGAGATATACAGAAAATCGTGTGTATAGAATACATAAGATTTTTTCAAAACACACCACAAACAATAATATTGGTCTGTCATGGCCTGTTTTAACCGTACCGCCATTCGCCTAGCAACCACAAAGCTCGTATGCCCACTGAACGCGCCCAAACCTAACGCTGCGATTATAACAATGTATACTCCTTGTAGAATTGCTCAAACTTAACCTCAAATTTGTTTTATTTTTCGATGATTTTTTACTTTCTCTACACGTACTATGTACATAGTGTATAGAGAAGGCATTGTATTGCACCCAAAATTTCGATACCGAGATTTCACCGGAAATATATGTTTTGAGACCACCTGAATCCAAAAGAAGCATTTTTAGAAAAATGTCCGTGTGTGTGTCCGTCTGTCTGTGTGTGTGTGTGTGTGTGTGTGTGTGTGTGTGTGTGTGTGTGTGTTTGTGGGCAGCATAGCTCACAAATGAAAAGAATGCTAAAATCCAAACTTGGTATTTAAGTTTTGTATCTTCCAAGGATGCGACACGAAGATTTTCAACAAAATCCCCCCACCACAAACTACCCTTTACATGGAAAAAAATTCGAAAAGTTTGATTTTCTTAAAAATGGCTCTAACGATTTTGATTAAAATCTCGTACATTTAAAATATTTACTTGACAAATAAAATGTATATCTGGAATTTTCTGGGAATAGGCTCTGAAGACTACTTTATTTTGGATGAATTTTACGGATTTTTGCATAACTGCTAAACCATAAGAGATGGACAAAAACTTACCACTCAGAAAATCTAGAGTATATTAAAACACATAATTTATGTTATATACAGCAACCAGCTCTGGACTATCACTTCAACCTATGGTACTCCCTTATTTCGCTTCTGCTTACTAGGAATCAAGTAATAAGACTATTTCTGCTAATTTTTTGTCGTTTAGTATGAAGTAAATAGAAGTAAGAGCTTTTTAACAATAATTTGTTCCAGAGATGTAGGGAAAGTCATGTGAATGGAGCAGATCAGATTTTTTTTAGTATGAGATGATGCTTATAGATAAAACAGTGTATGGTTTGCAAGCGTAATACTTCTTTTTGTTTCTCAATGCGTATCGTATCACAATATACCTGCTCGAATAAAAAACCACAGCTTTACGCTCTTTCAAAATTAATAACTATTCTGTAAATACTGGATGAGCAGATAGAAAATGCAGACCATAAATTTGAGAGTTGTGCACACCGTGTTGCCATATCGCACGTGCTGATAGTGCCAATATTGAGTTGAAGACTTTTAGTGGACGATAACCAAATGTTCACACATTCCAAACATGGCCCGACTCGATGGAGATGAGCCAAATGATTTTCAACATTTCACGACATTTATGAGCATGTGCTCCGGCCGGCCACGTGGATAATTGGGGTCAATCTCATTGCCTCGGACGCCGCACAAGATGCTGCTGGCCACCATTATTAATACTGTGCCATCTGCTGGCTCCTTGGGGAACTTGCCAACTCATGAACATAACTATTACTGGGAGAGGTCAAGGGAATTGCTATCAGGTCCATTCTCAACCTGCCTTCTCCAGCTATAAGGGTTACATCACATCGCAGCATTCTTCTATACAGGACCACTTTTTACTTTCTCTGCACGTACTATGTACTTGTGTATAGAGAAGGTATTCTAATGCACCCAAAATTCTATACCTAGATTTCACCGGAAATACATATTTTGAGAACCCCTGAATCCAAAAAAGAATCATTTTTAGAGAAATGTCCATGTGTGTGCCTGTTGGCAGCATAGCTCAAAAACGAAAACACCGTTATAAACCAAACTTGGTATTTAAGTTTAGTATCTTCCAAGGATGCGACACGAAAATGTTCTAATGTTTTTATTGCTTCAAAAATGGCTCTAACGATTTTGATTATAATGTCGTATATTTAAGATATTTGCCTGACAAATAAAATGCATATCTGGAATTTTCTGGGAATAGCCTCTGAAGAGTACTTTATTCTGGATGAATTTTACGGAAATTTAAATAACTGCTAAACCGTAAGACTTAGATAAAAACTTACTACACAAAACATGTAGAGTGCGTTAAAACACAACATTTATGTTATATACATTTTTTTCTTGGAGTTCATCGTTTTAGAGACATTCCTTGATTTTGGTTTCTGCTTTGAAAAACGTATACTTTTCTGACATAGGAATTTGTCAACTCCTGTCCATAGAAACAAAGGAGCTTCAGTCACAAAGCAACCAGCTTTTGATTATCAATTTAACCTATGGTACTCTCTTGTTTTGTTTCTACTTACAAGGAAGCAAGTAATAAGTCGATTTCTGATATTTGTTTCTCAATTAGCATGAAGTAAATATAAGCATAAGTTTTTTAACAATAATTTGTTGCAGAGATGTAGAGAACGTTATGTGAATGGAACACATTTTTTTTCACACAAGCCGTGTGTAGCACAGGACTTGGATAGGTAGAGTCAAACTCAACATTTAATGCCATAGCCGGGGTTTGTTCTACGGATCTCCCGATCTCTAGCCGCTTGCTCTTCCACTGAGCTACCATGGCAACATGCCGGCATAGCATTGAATTTCTCAACTGACTCGCATGTTTCCCGGTAAACCACAAGGTGCTCTCAAATTATATTGAGCATGCAACCCCAATGGCGACTTACAGGTACTGTAAGTCCCAAAATTCATAGTGGTAGAGGATCCAGCTAGAGACCGGGAGATCTGTGGTTCAAATCCCGGCTATGGCATTGAATTTTTCAGTCTGACTCTACCTATCCAACTCCTGGCCTACACACGGCTTGTGTGAAAAAAAAATTAATCAAATACCAATTGACCATAACAGTTGGCTATACTATGAATCCTGAGACTTAAAGTAATTCTAACATTATAAGTCGCCATTGGGGTAGTCATCTCAAAATAATCTGAAATCACCTTGTCGTTTACCGTCTATGGCATTGAATTTTTCAGTCTGATTCTACCTATCCAACACACGGATTGTGTGAAGAAAAAAAATCTGATGTGCTCCATTCACATGAGTTTCTCCACATCTTTGTAACAAATTATTGTTAAAAAGCTTATGCTTCTATTTACTTCATGTTAATCGAGAAAAAATTAGCTGAAATAGTCTTATTACTTGTTTCCGTGTAAGTAGAAGCCGAATAAGGGAATACCATAAGTTAAAGTGATAGTCAAAAGCTGGTTGCTATGTGACAGAAGTTCCTTTGTTTGTATGGACAGGAGTTGACAAATTTCTGTATGAGAAAAGCACAAGTTTTTCAAAGCTGAAACAAAAAACAAGAAATATCTAAAAACAATCAATTCCACGAACCAAATGTATGTTACAAAAATTGTGTGTATTAACGTGCTCTACATTTTTGTGTGGTAAGTTTTTGTCCAACTCTTACGGTTTAGCAATTGTGCAAAATTCCGTAAAATTGATCCAGAATAAATTATTCTTCAGTGCATATTCCCAGAAAATTCAAGATATACATTTTATTTCTAAGGTTAATATCTTTAAGATACGAAATTTTAATTAAAATCGTTAGAGCCAATTTTTAAAAAAAAATCAATATTTCCGAAAAAAGTTGCATGTAAAGGTTAATTTGGTGTGGGGGCATTTTTCTCAAAATCTTCGTGTCACATCCCTGATGATACTCAACTTAAATAACAAGTTTGGTATTTTACCGAATTTTCGCTTTTGAGTTATCGTGTACACAGACACATGGATACAGACATACACGTACCTTTTTCTGAAAATGCTTTTTTTTCTATACAGGGGACCCTAAGACATATATTTCCAGTGAAATCTCGATATATAAAATTGGGTAGAGTGCAATACCTTCTTTAAACGTTATGTACATAGTACGTGTAAGAAAGTAAAAATGAATTATCGAGTGAACAAACGATAGGCTACATCTAAATTATATGGACAAAGCCTTCTTATACACTCTTTTGTTAGTGAATTTTGCAATAGATTCTTTACTTGAAGTAGCACATGTCTTGAGTGTTACGTCATTTCCTAATTGTACTGTAAGTATTAATGACCTCCCAAACTCTTACTGTAAGTGCTTACAGTGCTTGTTGGCATTACAATTAATAAATAAATTGTAAATTTAGCTTACATTACCAAATATGTGTTCAGAATGATTAACTTACGTATCCAGTATTACAAAAAGTGTAATATATAAATTCATGCGGTCTATATTGCAGAAAAGTGCATTTAGTGGCAGAGCTAATAGGTCAAGTGTTTGACCCCTCGGCTCCCCACTTTCTCGCTCTCTCTGTGTGATATGACCAGGAAACTTAACTTTGCAGCAGGCAGAAAGCAATCAACTTATTCGAGCGTACAAATTCCATCAACTTTGAAAGTACGAAGCACTGCCTATTGGAGCGTCAAAATTACTTTACATGGTAGATATTGTGAGCCTCCCCCTTCGTAGGGGACAATGTGTGGTGCTGCAAGACGCGGACACAAAAACGTTAGGGGCAGGAAATTGGTAAAGTTGTAGCGGGAAAAACAAATAATATCGTAAATGAGAAACACAGGTTTTTGTGAGGCTATTCACACCACCCCTCCCCCCGCCCATCTGCAGCAAGCCCTGCTTCAATTAGTGACGTAATCACCGAGAAGAAAGCAATCTGATTTAATCAACATGAAATAAAGTGAATCATATAACACGTGTGTAGTCGTGTGAAGGGGCTTCTATATTTTAATGGAACACTTAATTGTCTTAAATTACAATACAAAATAAAAAAGCTGATGTGTTCCGTACAGATGATTTATATATACTTTTTACAGACACATTAATACATACACAGCATATATTACATTACACACATTATATGCATGTACACATATCTTATAGATATACATGCTTACATCCAAATATACATCACATAACATGCATACATATATACATAGCACACTACACACCACATGTATACATTCAGAGCACACAACATGTATACATACACAGCACACCTCACAACGCATGCATACATATAGAGCAAAGTACACCATACAACACATGCATATGCACTAAGTACATCACTCACACACCGCATGAATACCTACACAGCACACCATAAACCCATGCATACATATCACAGCATACCACACACCTCATACCACGTGCATAAATACACACATAGCACACCACACACCACATGCACATAAACACAGTACAGCACACCACACACCACATGTATACATACACAGCATAGCACACAACACACCACATGTATACATACACAGCATAGCATACAACACACCACATGTAAACATACACAGCATAGCACACACCACATGTCTACATACACAGCATAGCACACAGCACACCACATGTATACATACACAGCATAGCACACACCACACCACATGTATACATACACAGCATTGCACACACCACATGTAAACATACACAGCATAGCACAAACCACATATAAACATACACAGCATAGCACACAAGACACCACATGTAAACATACACAGTACAGCACACCACACACCACATGTATACATACACATCATAGCACACAACACAACACATGTATACATACACAGCATAGCACACACCACATGCACACATTAACAGTATTTCACACCACACACCACATGTAAACATACACAGCATAGCACACAAAACACCACATGTAAACACACACAGCATAGCACACACCACATGCGCACATACACAGTACAGCACACCACACACCACATGTATACATACACAACGTAGCACATCACATGTAAACAGACACAGCATAGCACACCACACACCACATGTAAACATTCACAGCATAGTACACACCACATGTAAACACACACAACATAGCACACACCACATGCAAACATACACAGCATAACACACCATATGTAAATATACACAACATAGCACACACCACAGGTATACATACACAGCATAGCACATACCACATGTAAACATACACAGCATAGCACACCACATGTATACATACACAACATAGCACACACCACATGTAAACATTCACAACATAGCACACACCACATGTATTCATACACAGCATAGCACACCACATGTATACATACACAGCATAGCACACCACATGTAAACATACACAGCATAGCACACCACATGTGTACATACACAGCATAGCACACACCACATGTAAACATACACAACATAGCACACACCACATGTAAACATACACAACATAGCACACACCACATGTAAACATACACAACATAGCACACCACATGTATACATACACAACATAGCACACACCACATGTAAAGATACACAGCATAGCACACACCACATGTAAACATACACAGCATAGCACACCACATGTAAAGATACACAGCATAGCACACACCACATGTAAAGATACACAGCATAGCACACCACATGTAAAGATACACAGCATAGCACAACACATGTAAAGATACACAGCATAGCACACCACATGTAAAGATACACAACATAGCACACACCACATGTAAAGATACACAGCATAGCACACACCACATGTAAACATACACAACATAGCACACAGCACATGTAAAGATACACAACATAGCACACCACATGTGTACATACACAACATAGCACACACCACATGTAAAGATACACAACATAGCACACCACATGTAAACATACACAACATAGCACACACCACATGTAAACATACACAACAGAGCACACAGCACATGTAAACATACAAAACATAGCACACACCACATGTAAATATACACAACATAGCACACACCCCATGTAAACATACACAACATAGCACACACCACATGTAAACATACACCACATGTAAACATACACAGCATAGCACACACCACATGTAAACATACACAACATAGCACACACCACATGTAAACATACATAACATAGCACACACCACATGTAAACATACACAACATAGCACACACCACATGTAAAGATACACAACATAGCACACACCACATGTAAAGATACACAACATAGCACACACCACATGTAAAGATACACAACATAGCACACACCACATGTAAAGATACACAACATAGCACACACCACATGTAAACATACACAACATAGCACACACCACATGTAAAGATACACAACATAGCACACCACATGTGTACATACACAACATAGCACACACCACATGTAAAGATACACAACATAGCACACCACATGTGTACATACACAACATAGCACACACCACATGTAAACATACACAACATAGCACACCACATGTGTAGATACACAACATAGCACACACCACATGTAAACATACACAGCATAGAACACCACATGTGTACATACACAACATAGCACTCACCACATGTAAACATACACAACATAGCACACAGCACATGTAAAGATACACAGCATAGCACACACCACATGTAAACATACACAGCATAGCACACACCACATGTAAACATACACAGCATAGCACACACACCACATGTAAAGATACACAACATAGCACACACCACATGTAAACATACACAACATAGCACACACCACATGTAAACATACACAACATAGCACACACCACATGTAAAGATACACAGCATAGCACACACCACATGTAAACATACACATCATAGCACACACCACGTGTAAAGATACACAGCACACCACACACCACATGTAAAGATACACAACATAGCACACACCACATGTAAAGATACACAGCATAGCACACGCCACATGTAAACATACACAACACACCACACACCACATGTAAACATACACAACATAGCACACACCACATGTAAACATACACAACATAGCACACACCACATGTAAACATACACAACATAGCACACACCACATGTAAACATACACAACATAGCACACACCACATGTAAACATACACAACATAGCACACACCACATGTAAACATACACAACATAGCACACCACATGTATACATATACAGCATAGCACACACCACTTGTAAACATACACAGCATAGCACACCACATGTGTACATACACAACATAGCACACACCACATGTAAAGATATACAACATAGCACACACCACATGTAAACATACACAACATAGCACACACCACATGTACACATACACAACATAGCACACACCACATGTAAACATACACAACATAGCACACACCACAAGTATTCATTTACAGCATAGCACATACCACATGTAAAGATACACAGCATAGCACACACCACATGTAAACATACACAGCATAGCACACACCACATGTAAAGATACACAGCACACCACACACCACATGTAAAGATACACAACATAGCACACATCACATGTAAAGATACACAGCATAGCACACACCACATGTAAACATACACAGCATAGCACACACCACATGTAAACATACACAACATAGCACACACCACATGTATTCATTTACAGCATAGCACATACCACATGTAAAGATACACAGCATAGCACACACCACATGTAAACATACACAGCATAGCACACACACCACATGTAAAGATACACAGCATAGCACACACCACATTTAAACATACACAACATAGCACACACCACATGTAAACATACACAACATAGCACACGCCACATGTAAAGATACACAGCATAGCACACACCACATGTAAACATACACAACATAGCACACACCACATGTAAACATACACAACATAGCACACACCACATGTAAACATACACAACATAGCACACCACATGTAAACATACACAACATAGCACACGCCACATGTAAAGATACACAGTATAGCACACACCACATGTAAACATACACATCATAGCACACACCACGTGTAAAGATACACGGCACACCACACACCACATGTAAAGATACACAACATAGCACACACCACATGTAAAGATACACAGCATAGCACACACCACATGTAAACATACACAACACACCACACACCACATGTAAACATACACAACATAGCACACACCACATGTAAAGATACACAGCATAGCACACACCACATGTAAACATACACAACATAGCACACACCACATGTAAACATACACAACATAGCACACACCACATGTAAACAGACACAACATAGCACACACCACATGTAAACATACACAACATAGCACACACCACATGTAAACATACACAACATAGCACACCACATGTATACATACACAGCATAGCACACACCACATGTAAACATACACAGCATAGCACACCACATGTGTACATACACAACATAGCACACACCACATGTAAAGATACACAACATAGCACACACCACATGTAAACATACACAACATAGCACACACCACATGTAAACATACACTGCATAGCACACACCACATGTAAACATACACAACATAGCACACACCACATGTATTCATTTACAGCATAGCACATACCACATGTAAACATACACAGCATAGCACACCACATATATACATACAGAGCATAGCGCACCACATTTATACATACACAGCATAGCACACACACCACATGTAAACATACACAACATAGCACACACCACATGTATACATACACAAAATAGCACACACCACATGTAAACATACACAGCACACCACACACCACATGTAAACATACACAGCATAGCACACCTCACACCACATGTAAACATACACAGTACAGCACACCTTACACCACATGTAAACATACACAGTACAGCACACCTTACACCACATGTAAACATACACAGTACAGCACACCTCACACCACATGTAAACATACACAGTACAGCACACCTTACACCACATGTAAACATACACAGCATAGCACACCACACACCAAAAGTAAACATACACATTACAGCACACGACACACTACTTGTAAACATACATAGCATAGCACACCACACCCCACATGTAAACATACACAGCACACCACACACCACATGTAAACATACACAGTACAGCACACCTCACACCACATGTAAACATACATAACATAGCACACCACATACCACATGTAAACATACACAGCACACCACACACCACATGTAAACATACACAGTACAGCACACCTCACACCACATGTAAACATACATAACATAGCACACCACATACCACATGTATACATACACAGCACACCACACACCACATACACACATACACAGTACAGCACACCTCACACCACATGTATGCATACATATAGAGCATAGCACAGCATACAACACATGTATACATACTAAGCACATCACACCACACACCACATGTATACCTACACAGCACACCATAAACCACATGCATACATATCACAGCACACCACACATCTCATACCACATGCATACATACATACACCGAAGAGCACACCATACACAACGTGCATAAATACCTCGTATATATTTATTTCTTCTCTGTCATAATACAAAGACTCAAAATCACGCTGACCTAACACACATTCGCATAACTTTCTCTATACAGACTACAACAAACTATTCTTAGTAAAGCTTGTTCTTCTATTTACTTAACGCTTATCAACAAAAACATTAACAGAAATTACTTTATTTTATATTAATTCCTTTTATAAGAGGAATTAGTAAGTACAATACACAAAAGCGATAGTCTAGTTTCTTAAAGTCGGTCGCTAAGTGATTCTTTTGAACTGTCGTTTCCTTTCTTGACCAAGAGAGGGAAAAACGAATAACGGCAACCCACACCACAAAAATCTGATGTGTTCCTTTCACATGACTTTCTCTACTTCTGTGTAACAAATTATTGTTAATAAGCTTATTCTTCTATTTATTTTATGTTAATCGAGAAACAACTAGCTGAAATAGTGTTATTACTTGCTTCCTTGTAAGTAGAAGCGAAATAGGGGAGTATCACAGGTTACATTGACAGTCAAAAGCTGGTTGCTAGGTGACTGAAGTTCCTTTGTTTGTATGGACACGAGTCGACAAATTCCTGTATGAGAAAAGTATAAGTTTTTCAAAGCTGAAATCAAAAACAAGGATTAACTCAAAAATGATCAACTCCTCGAAAAAATGTATATAACATAAATTGTGTGCTTTAATGTGCTCTACATTTTTGTCTAGTAAGTTTTTGTCCATTTCTTAAGGTTTAACAGTTATGAAAAATTTCGTAAAATTCATCCAGAATAAAGTAGTCTTCAGAGACTATTCCCAGAAAATTCAAGATATACATTTTATTTGTCAGGTAAATATCTTTAATATACGATATTTAATCAAAAACGTTAGAGCCATTTTTGAAAAAAAATCAAACTTTTCAAAAAAAGTTCCATGTAAAGGGTAGTTGGGGTGAGGGAATTTTCTTGAAAATGTTCGTGTCGCATCCTTGGAATATACCAAATTTAAATACCAAGTTTGATATTTAACGGTCTTTTTGTTTTTGAGCTATGCTGTCCACAGACACACAGACACACACACATACATGGAACCTTTTTCCAAAAATGCTTTTCTTGGATTCAGGGGGACCCAAAACATATACTTCCGGTGAAATCTCGGTATCGAATTTTAGGGTGCAACACAACACCTTCTCTATACACTATGTACAAAGTGCATCCTATGTTATTAGTTTCAATTTTAAAGTGGTACCTAACTTTTCTCAAAGCGAACCGAACCTCAATTGTTTCACATAGTGACAGGCTTTTAAAAGATTTGATTATCGCTTTAGCCTAGTGTAGTCCCTTATTTACCTTCTACTTACAAGGAAGCAGTAATAAGACAAATTCTGCTAATGTTTATCTCGATAAGCGTAATGTAAATAAAATAACATTTCTATTTGGGACAGCTAAAGAAGGCTATGTGAATCGAACACATTACATTTATAATACAGTAATTTCGGCGAAATCTGGGTATCTAATAGTTAAGTGAAATATATTGTCTTCTCTGTGTATTTTGCTAAGTAGAAAATTAAAAATTATTTCTATTTCTCTACACGTACTATGCACATAGTGTATAGAGAAGGTATTGTAATGCACCCAAAAATTCGATGGCGAGATTTCACCGGAAATACATGTTTTGGATCTCCCTGAATTCAAAAACGCATATTTACAAAAAGGTCCTTGTGTGTGTGTGTGTTTGTGTGTCTGTGGACGCATAGCTCAAAAACGAAAGGACCGTTAAATACCAAATTTGGTATATATGTTTGGAATCTTCCAAGGATGCGACACGAACATTTTCAAGAAAATCCCCCACCACAGTTACCCTTTACATGGAACTTTTTCTGAAAATTTTGATGTTCTTAAAAATGGCTAGAACGATTTTAATTAGATTGTCAAATATTAAAGATATTTACCTGACAAATAAAATGTATATCTTGAATTTTCTGGGAATAGCCTCTGAAGACTACTTTATTCTGGATGAATTTTACGGAATTTTGCATAACTGCTAAACCGTAAGAGATGGAGAAAAATTTAACACACACAAAATGTAGAACACATTAAAACACACAATTTATGTCGTGTGTGTATGTTTTTCATGAAGTTGGTTTTAGACATATTCCTTGTTTTTGATTTCAGCCTTGAAAAAATGATACTTTTCGCATATAAATTACTGTCCATACAAACAAAGAAACTTCGGCCACAAAGCAACCAGCTTATGGATATCAGTTTAGCCTATAGTACTCCCTTTTGTCCCTTGTACTTACAAGGAAGCAATTAATAAGTCTATTCCTGCTATTTTTTCTCGATTAAAATGAAGTAAATGAAAGCATAAGCCATTTAACAATAATTTGTTGCAGAGATGTAGAGAAAGTCATGTGAATGGAACACATCAGATATGTTTTAATACAAATGCCCCCAAAACGTGGCCTTCCGGTGGAATCTAGGTATACAATTTTTGGGTGGAATTCAAAATATCTTCTCTACCTTTGTACTACTAAGTAGAAAAGCAAAATCGTATTTATTTATACAAATGCCCCCAAAACGAGGATTTCCGGTGAAATCTCCGCATCTAACTACTTTCTCTATACGTATTATGTACATAGTCTATAGAGGAAGTATTGTATTCCACCCAGATATTCAACACCGAAATTTCACCGGAAATACATGTTTTAGGACCCCCTGAATCCTGAAAAAGCATTTTCAGAAAAAGGTCCATCTGTATGTGTGTCTGTCTATGGACAGCATAGCTCAAAAACGAAAAGACCGTTAAATACTAAACTTGGTATTTAGGTTTGTTATCCTCCAAGGATACGACAGGAATATTTTCAAGAAAATCCCCCCACCGCAAACTACCCTTTATATGGAAAGTTTGGAAAATTTTGATTTTCTAAAAAATGGTTCTAACGATCTTTATTAAAATCCCATATAATAAAGATATTTACATACCAAATAAAATTTATATCTTGAATTTTCTGGAAATAGCTTCTAAAGACCTGTTTATTCTGGATGAATTTTGCTTAATTTGGCATAACTAGTAAACCGTTAGAGATACACAAAAACTTGCTATACAAAAAAATGTAGGTCTTGTTAAAATACACAATATATATATAATTATTTTTTTTTTTTTTGTGGAGCTTACTATTTTCGCGGTATTCATTGTCATTAGTTTCAGTTGTGAAGTACTTATACTTTTCTTAGACGGGAATGTCCATTTTTCTTTTGTTCTACTCCTGGCAAAGAAAAGAATCGATTTGTAATGAAATCGCCTAACGACCTTTTTAAAACATTTGACTTTCGGTTTAGCCTAATGTTTTCTCCTATTTTATTCCGACTTATAAGGAACTAAATAATCAGAACATTGTGCTAATGAGTACCTCGATTAGCAAGGTGCAGAAAGAAAAATAATCTTATGCAAGAAATTTGTAGAAGAGCTAGAGGAAGTCAAGTGAGTCTAATACATCAGATTTTTTATTTTCTCTATACGCACTATGTACATAGTGGATAGAGAAGGTATTGCACTCCACCAATAAATTCGATACCGAGATTTCACCGGAAGTATATGTTTTAGGGTCCCCTGTATCCAAAAAAAAGTATTTTCAGAAAAGGGTCCGTGTGTGTCCGTGTGTCAGTGTGTCCATGTGTCCGTGTGCCTGTGAACACGAAAACTCAAAAACGAAAAATCGGTAAAATGCTAAACTTGGTCCCCCATCTCGGTCCACTACAGACGTCATGGATGGGGTGCAGTATTGGAGGGTGAGACTGGTCAGCGCCTCGAGCCCCTCCCGTCCGGTTAATGCGGTCCTCACGACCTGGAGCCGCTACTTCTCCATCAAGTAGCTCCTCAATTGGCCCCCCAGGGCCCTCACGAGGCTGAGTGCACCCCGGTCCAGGTGTCCCAGCAGGGGAAAAATCCCCACGCCGGTACTGGGGATCGAACCCAGGTCTCCCGCTTGGTAGGCAGCTGCGCTACTGATAAACACAGTGTCTTTTATATACGGAGTTTCGTTCTAAGCTGTAGATGTGCGCCAGAAAACGTTTTAACATCATGGATGAAGTTAATTATGTTGTGTAAGGGACGATATTATTGGACGCTTTGTAAGGGACAAGGGACGAATTTAATAAAACCACTGAACTGCGAGATGTACAGTAGAGCAAGCTTCATTCGACAATCATCATAATAATGGAACGTGGAAAGAATTAAACGCTCCTCCTTCAATCATTGCCCTCCGTCTCTTCTTTGTGACGTTGCAAATGGTTCAAATCTCCACGGGAGCTTCACACTGGGTTTCGTTTTGAATATACAATTTTTTTCATCCCCCTGGTGGGTCAGCGGGGGTTCAGACACCAAGGGGGTGGAGAAGTCAAATTAAGGGTAGCTGTCACCCTTGCGGTAACACTGGCTCCCTGTCTCTATTCATTCCATGAGCGATTGTATCCCTTGCCCGCCAGATGTAGACACTGTAACGTTGACAATTGCAGCCCAAATCCGATTCTCTGTCTCTTTCCTTTTTTTAATCCTCTTTCCCTTCTTTCAGTTTCTGGATGGTCAGTTTCACTCCTCGACTGTCGTCGTCCAAGTGAGAGGAATTTGACCATCTGTGTTCCAGGCTTTTCCTTTTATCCGAAAAGAGTAAAGTTGTGTACAGAACAGTTGTGGGTTTAGGACACGTGACTCGTGACGTAGAAAGTGTGATCGAACTGTGCAAGACGGCCGGAGATCAGTTATCCTAACACGTGAGGTAAATAACGTCACAGAGATATACGAAGGTCAACCAGAAAGTGGCATGATTTACATGACTAAATGATAACGAAAGTCTTAAGAGACCAGAAAATTCTAGACATACATTTTACTTGTCATAAAAATATCTTAAATAAAAATCGTTTGAGCCATTTTTGAGTAAATCAACACTTTTGAAAACTTTTCCATGTAAAGGGTAAACTGGAGATGGAGGTATTTTCTTGAAAATCTTCGCGCTGCAATCTTGGGAGATACCAAAATTAACTACCAAGTTTTGTATTTAACCGATAATTCGTTTTTGATCTCTGTTGTACAGACACACATACACATGCACAATTTTAAATGCATTTTTTTGATTCAGAGGGTCTCGAAACATGTATTTTTCGGTATGGAATTGTTGGTGGAATACAATACCTACTCCATCCACTATGCACATTATACGAGGCTTATCTAGAAAGTGACAGACAATTTGACATAAACAATAACGGAAGCTATCAACACAAAACTTTATTTACAAAGTTACAGTACCTTACTGTATTTCTCAATGCAATCTCCATTTTGTCAAGATATTTATTGTCACGTGGTAGCAATTTTTAATGCCGAAGTTATACTTTCCTACCACCAAAGATGTAACTAGTTTTTTTAAATGCACGAAATGTTCGGACAATCGAATTTTATAGGCAAATAACGTAAGTGTATGGTGATAATGCAATGAACGAGTCTTCAGTGAGGAAATGACGCATAATTTACGAGTAATCAAGGAAGAACCAGTGTGTACGATAAAGACAGGAGTGGAAGTTAATCAATCGTCTTGGAGGAGTTGAAAGCAAATGTTGATGAAAGAATTCGGTAAAACCGATATTTCACTTTGTCACCATATATCACTTTTTGGATGGAAAAATTTCACAACGTGTAAAAATCATCAACATCTTGGTTTAGACCTTTAGTGGTGGAAGAGTATAACATAGGCATTGAACACCGGTACCACGTGACAGTAAATATATCGATAGTAGGGGAGATGTAGGGAAATGCGTTCATCGCTGTGATATCGCTTCATAAGGACATAGAGCGTGTTCTGCGCTCTGTTTTTTTTTTTTTTTTTTTTTTTTTCCCAATAAAACAGTAAAGGAGTCTGATCAGGACTCCGGTACTGTATCCCTATTTACATTTCCCCCCGTAGGTTTTACTGATTACTGGTTTACTGGTTTTACTGTTTCTTTTACAAACATATACACATTGCACAAACATATAACACCCATGCCCAAGGCGGGACTTGAACCCACGATCCCCTGCCCACGAAGCACCAAAGCGTTGCCGGTCCCCATGGCCGCGCTCGCCAAGGCTTTGGTGCTTCGTAGCGCTGGGGATCGTGGGTTCGAGTCCCGCCTTGGGCATGGGTGTTATATGTTTGTGTAAAAGTAAGAAAACAGTAATAATACGGCAAAACAAGGTAAAAAGAAAGAAATAAAAAAGCGAAACGCTTTAGCGAGCGTGGCCATGGGGACCGGCCTGTTCGCAAAGAGATAGAACCATTTCAATAGTAACTTCATTACTGAGTTGTAAGTTTACGAGGTTAGAAGTGTTTTTCTGTAGTTGGTGATTTTGTTATAATTTCGTCAAGAAAACCAAGACATTGTAAATATATTTCATTTTTACTTTCTCTACACGCACTATACGTGTGTCTGTGAACACGATAACTCAAAATGAAAACTCGGTAAAATACCAAACTTGGTATTTAAGTTTAGTATCTTCCAGGGATGCGACACGAAGATTTTGAGATAAACTCCCCCACCCCTAACTAGCCTTTGCATGGAACTTTTCTGGAAAATTTTTATTTCCGCAAAAATGGCTCTAACGATTTTGGTTAAAATATCATATATAAAAGATATTTACCTGACAAACAAAATATATATCTTGAATTTTCTGGTAATAGCCTCTGGAGACTACTTTATTCTGGACGAATTTTACGGAATTTTGTGTAACTGCTAAACCGTAAGACTTAGATAACAATTTGTTATGCAAGAAATGAAGAGCACGTTAAGACACACAATTCATGTTAAATACAGTTTTTCGTGGAGTTGATCGTTTTTTAGATATTCCTTGTTTTTTTTTTCAGGGTATAAAATCTTAACTTTTCTCATACAGGAATTTGTCAACTCATGTCCATACAAACAGGAACTTCAGTCACATAGTAACCAGCTTTTGATTATCTTTTTAACCTATGCTACTCCCTTATTTCCTTTCTACTTACAAGGAAGAAGGTAATAAGACTATTTCTGCTAATTTTTCTAGATTAGCATGAAGTAAATAGAAGCATAATCCTTTTAATAATAATTTGTTGCAGGGATATAGAGAAAGTCATTTGAATGGTACACACCAGATTTTTTTAAATGTGTTCAATATTTTTATAAAATGAGTATCGTATTTATTGCTAATTATTAGAGTGTTTTTTGTTGTTGTTTTTTTGAGAGAAAATACATTATTGATGGTTATGAATCATTTTCTGTAACGTTGTTCATCAAGATAATGTGACGTCACTTCCTGCGCGTGTACGCCCTTCCCTTAAAATTCAATTCAGCATTTATTATTATTATTATTATTATTATTATTATTACTATTACTATTTCGTAAAAGAATTCTATCTTCTTACAATATTTGTGGCAGTGCTTATGCTGATGAAAAATATCAGTTAAAGACCCTAAAAGTAATTTAAATCATTACGTTGCAATGAACCTCGTAGACTATACAGTCTGATGTAACTAAATGTGAACAAGAGCGGTGTGGACAATAGCACGATTAATTCTGTCGGCTGCAGCAGTTGGTTAGCGCACCTATACGGCAAACAGGAGATTCAATTATTTAATTTTCAAGATTTAACTGTCCGTTTTCTAATTTTCATAACTTGTAGACTCACTTTTTGCTTTCTCTACACGCACTATGTACATAGTGTATAGAGAAGGTATTGCACTCCACCCAAAAATTCGATACCGAGATTTCGTCGGAAATATACGTTTTAGGATCCCCTTTATCTAAAAAAAGCATTTTCGGAAAAAAGTCCGTGTGTGTGTGTGTGTCAGTGTGTCCGTGTGTCTGTGAGAACACGAAAACTCAAAAATCAAAATTAACTAAAATACCAAAGTTTGTATTTAAGTTTAGTATCTTCGGGATGCGACATGAAGATTTTGATAAAAATCCCCCTACCCCAAACTACCCTTTGCATGGAGCTTTTTTCGAAAATTTTGATTTTCTAAAAAATGGCTCTAACGGTTTTGATTAATATATCGTGTATTAAAGATATTTATATGAAAAATAAAATGTATATCTTGAAATTTCTGGGAACAGCCTCTGAATACTACTTTATTCTGGATGAATTTTATGGATTTTTGCATACTGCTAAACCGTAAGAGATGGAGAAAAACTTACAACACAAAAAATGTAGAGCACCTTAAAACGCACAATTTATTTCATATACGTGTTTTCGCGGAGTTGATCGTTTGTGATGTATTCCTTGTTTTTGTTTTCAGCTACGAAAAACTTATACTTTTCTCATATAGGAATTTATCAACTCCTATCCACACAAACAAATAACTTCAGTCACATAGGAACCAACTTTTGATTATTAGTTTAGCCTATAGTACTCCCGTATTTCCCTTCTGCTTACAAGGAAGCAAGTACTAAGACTATTTGTGATATTTTTTTTCTCGAAAGCATGAAATAAACGGAAGCATAAGCTTTTTAACAATAATTTGTTGCAGAGAGATAGAGAAAGTCATGTGAATGGAACACATCAGATTTTTTATTTAAATTCATTTCCTTAAGAACTGCTCTAATAAAAGAAGAACGATAATGTTTAAATGTTTAACTTCTCTATTTTATGTTACTGTATCTTAGCGACCTCCACATGCTGGAAATAACGGTCAGTGCAATTTATATTAATTTTGAGTTATTAGCACTACTTAGCAATAACTTAGCATTGTAAATTTATGTACACAATTAGTGAATACTTCTAATGTCAATAGATCAATTTACAGAAGAAATCCAACCACTCCTTGGGGGCGGGGGGGGCTGTAACTCCCGCCATTTCCTACATCTCCCCTAATAGGATTACGTTGAGAAATAAAGTAAGGTAGTGTAACTTTGTAAATAAAGTTGTGTGCTGATAACTTTCGTTATTATTTAGTTCTGCCAAAACGTTCCTTAATTTCTGGATCGCCTTCGTGTTTTCACGAAGAGAAACAACGTTTATGTCGAGTACCAGTGTGTATTCTTTAATTAACGTCTCAGAAACGCATGCACAGGCCATTAAATAAATAAGTCAATTGCTACTAGAAGTGGAAATATTTTTCACTATAGTACACGCTCTTCCCTTTGATGGCTTTTATGTTGCTCATTTCCACTTTCATGCAATGAATACATTACGTGTTTCTCATTAGAAATACAGTCCTAATGCTCGGAGTGTGTTTTGTTCTTATTCCTTAATTTTATTACTCTTGTTAAAAGCACTGCAGTGTTGCTGAGAACGAATTCACATTCAAGTCCGTAAATCTGTAAACTTGTGTGCACTAAGTAACCTGCAACTTTTGTTACAGTTTGGCATCCAGTTAATAATATATTCTCTAAGCTATCTTACCTAATATCAGAATATAGGAAAACCGGCTCTCGCGACAAGCTTCAAGATCTCGGATTCGATTCCTATCGACCACCCGCTATGACTTTGTTTTTTCGTGGTTTTCCCCGGACGGTAGAGTAATATGTCTTTTTCCTTTCCGTCATTTCCCTTTCATTTGTTTCCTTCTAATCTTTGAGGTGTACTTTTAATCTTTATGAGGGTATTTTCTTGAAAATCTTCGTGACGAATTTTTGGAGGATGCCGATCTTAATACGAAGATTGGCACTTAACCGACTTTTATTTTGAGCTATGCTGTCCACAAACACGTACATGTTTCTAAAATGTATGTTTGATTCAGCGGGTCTCGATGTATTTGTGGTGACACCTCGGTATCGAATTTTTGTGTGGAACACAATACTTTCTCTATCCACTATGTACATTGGGCATACGTGTTAGAGAAAGTAAAGGTAATATGACCATTTTCTTTAATCTACTCTTGAGAGGAAATGCAGGGCATTTGAAAGACATTAGAGAAAAATTGCAGCATGTGCAACATTTTCAGCTTGGAAAAGACTTTGCGAGCAAATAAGGTTTAAAGTTGGAAATGTGTCTTAATATCCAAGGCTTATCCATTTATAGCTTAAGTAAATTGGTCATTAAAGTTCGTCAAATGGGAAATGATTATATGTTCTTAAAGTTTACAATTTATATCACTTTATTATGAAATTATATATATACAAACACAGAGTTATTCAAAAAGAAAGAACCGATTTCAAACTTTTATTGCTTCCAAACTACGAAAGATAGAAGCTTGATTCCAACGCTTATGGAGAGAGAAAAGTCTACAATTGGAATAGCGCTGAGGGTAGAAGTTCCAATCACGGCCGTATTAGCGCTGTTGTTTGTTGTTGTATGTCTGTAGTGAAATGGCGGCGACACCACAAGAGAAATCATTTTGTGTGCTGCAACTAGAGTCCATTGTTGCAGCTCAACGAGCTTCTCGCCATTAATTTAATAAACAATCGTCACACCACAAGCAAATTTACGGGTGGTATCGAAAATTCATAGAAGATGATTGCATGAGCAAAAGGAAAAGAAAAAGAAGTCTTCACACATCGAGCATATTCGTACAATAAACGAAAGGATCCCAAAGAAATCCACATCACGAACAAGCAACCAACGGTATGGTGAGTTCTAAAACATCGTCTGCACCTGAAGCCATAAAAACTGCAGTTACTGCAAGCATTGAATCCTGACGACCACAACAAAAGGTACGAATTGTACATTGGCATGTTAGAAGATGTGGAAGAAGACAATTTTACTCAACGATTAATGTTTTCCAATGAAAAATTTCATGCAAGATGATAGCCCGCCTCATTTCTCTTACCACATCCAACATTACTTGAATAACACATTTGCAGGACGTTGGATTGCGAAATAAGGAGCAGATCAACTTTATCGTCGATGGCCTCCCAGGTCTCCAGATCTCACTCCGTGTGATTTTTATCCTTCCTATGCCTGACACTCCTGAAGATCTGCGACATAGAATTGTTGAAGCTGTGAATTCGATAACTGGAGACCAACTGCTTCGTGAGTGGCAAGAAATGAGACACTGTTTTGACATATGCCGTGTAACACACGGTGGTCATATCGAATGCATACTATAAAATTGTAAATTTTTCTTTCTCCATAAACGTTGGAATCACGTTTCTATCTTTTGTAGTTTGGAAGCAATAAGTGTTTGAAATCTGTTCTTTCTTTTTGGATAACCATGTATGTATATATTAATTTTTCACAATTTTGGTGAAATTTTACAAATAAATCATGAACAGCTTATTGAAGATTGGGAAGAGAAATGCACGTGAATATAAAACATCGAATTTTGGGTAGGAGCTGGAAAACAATAGTTCTAATTATTTAGATATGTGTAGGAAAATAGAGGTGATAAACTTGTGCTATGTATTACATCAATATATATAAATATGATGTGTTCTATTCACATTACTTTCTCTAGGTGTTGCACAAAAACATTTTCGTTACAAAAGATTATTCATATATCTACACCATACTAATCGACATAAATATTAACTGAAAAATACGAATTACTTGCTTGTATAAGAGAAATAACGGAATACGCTACGCTAAAGCGATAGTCAACTCTTTTAAATGCTATCACTATGTGAAACAATTAAAATGCGGCCGCCTTTGACATACTCGCTTGAGGAAAGTTTAAGTATTTTAAAATTAAAGCCAAGAACAAGGAATATCTTGAAAATAGACAACCCCAGGAAAAGATGTACATATGGCTTAAAATCTGTCCTTAAACGACATCTACATTTTTCTATAGTAAGTTTTTGTCTGTCTCTTACAATTTACAGCTTTGTAAAATCCAAATTCATCTGGAATAAAGAGGTCTTTACAGGCCGGAAAATTTAAGATATAGATTTTATTTTGTCACGTAAATATCTTAAATATAAGACATTTAAATACAAAGCTGATGTGTTCCATTTACACGACTTTCTCTATATCACTGCAACAAATTGTTCTATTTACTTCATCTAATGGAGCAAAAATTAGCAGAAATAGTCTTATTTGAAATCATTGACGGCAACAATTTTTGAAGCGGGTATTGCAAAGCTTGTGCACAGGAACGATAAATGTCTCAATCTTTTCGGTGGATTATGTTGAAAAGTAACCATAAGTGTACTAAATCTTTAGTAATAAAATGATTGTTTTCTATGAACTAGTCTTTTATTATAGCCTATCGGAGAGTGAAAAAAAAAAGGCCCTCGTGTTTAAATGAATTGAAATAATAATTTAATCTGCATTTAAACATATTGCTTCCCATGGGGGTAGTACAAATAAAATTTTGTATTGATATATTTCATTATTGTTTAACTATGAGAAATTATCCGTTATTTTCTACGCTCTAGAGAAGGTAGAAAGAGACACAATACACTTACTGTGAAGTTCCTTTTATCTAGTCACAGGGTTTAGCCACATGGACATTAAATACAGTTACAGCACATGGCAGTAAAGGAAGCCTCTACTTAATCTGAGTTCAAAGTGTAAAAGAGCCGCTGGAAAGTGGCGATTATGATGGAGCGAATAAAAAGTGGCGGGTTCTTTTTGTGGCAGCATCAGAGAGGCCCATCAAGAGAGCGAAGTGTCAACGCGGAACGGGGGGGGGGGGGCGTTAAGAAGGTTACAGCACACACCACCTCTGGGTTTAGATCCCATTAAAGCCATAACTTCATTGTTTCTCATTATAAAACTGACTCATCTAACAATGTCTCTATGATAAACTCAAGATCAAAATTTTGAAAGTAAAATATGTACAAGGACCAACAGAAAGTGACAGAATATTTGGCATACCGTATTTTTCAGAAAAACATTTTATTTCTCTGCACATACTATGTACATAGCGTATAGAGCAGGTATTGTAATGCACTCAAAAATTCCATACCGTGATTTCACCGGAAATACATGTTTTAGGGCTCCCTGGATCCAAAAAATCTGATGTGTTCCATTCACATGACTTTCTCTACTTCTGTGTAACAAATTATTCTTTATAAGCTTATTCTTCTATTTCCTTCAAGCTAATCGAGAAAAAATTACCAGAAATAGTCTTATTACTTGCTTCCTTGTAGGTAGAAGAGACATATGGGAGTATCATAGGTTAAAGTGAAGTTAAAAGCTGGTTACTAGGTGACTGAAGTTCCTTTGTTTGTATGGACACGAGTTGACAAATTCCTGTATAAGAAAAGTATACGTTTTTCAAAGCTGAAACCAAAAACAAGGAATATATCAAAAACGGTCAACTCCTCGAAAAAATTTATATGACACAAATTTTGTGTTTTAAAGTGCTCTACATTTTTTATGTGGGTAAGTTTCTGTCCATTTCTTACGGTTTAGCACTTATGCAAAATTCATCCACAGTCCAGAAAAGTCAAGATATACATATTATTTGTCAGGTATATATCTTTAATATGCGATATTTTAATCAAAATCGTAAGAGCCATTTTTGAGAAAACCAAAATTTTCGAAAAAAAATCCATGTAAAGGGTAGTTTGGTGTGGGGGATTTTCTTGAAAAGCTTCGTGTCGCATCCCTGGAAGATACCAAACTTAAATACCAAGTTTGGTATTTAACGGTCTTTTCGTTTTTGAGCTATGCTGTCCACAGACACACACACACACACAGACACGCACACCACACATACACGGACCGTTTTCCAAAAGAGTTTTTTTTTTTTTTTTTGGATTCAGGGGGACCCAAAACATGTATTTCCGGTGAAATCTCAATATCGAATTTTTGAGTGCAATAAAATACCTTCTCTATACATTGTGTACATAGTACGTGTAGAGAAAGTAAAAAGGCATTTTTAGAAAAAGACCATGTGTGTCTGTGGGCAACTTGCGAACAAAAAGACCATTAAATACTAAACTTGGTATTCACGTTTGGTATCTTCCAAGGATGCGACACGAAAATTTTCAAGAAAATCCCCCTACCCCAAAAACCTGGAAAAAATGTCGAAATTTTGATTTTCTTAAAAATGGCTCTAACGATTTTGATTAAAATCTCTTATATTTAAGTTATTTACTTGGCAAATAAAATGTATATCTTGAATTTTCTGGGAATAGCCTCTGAAGCCTACTTTATTCTGGATAAATTTTACGGAAATTTGCTTAACTGATAAACCGTAGGAGATGGACAAAAACTGAAAACACAAAAACTGTAGAGATGTTAAAACACACAATTTATGTTGTATATATATTTTTTTTTCGTGGAGTTGGGCATATTGAGATACATCTTGCTATTAGTTTCAGCTTTGAAAAACTTATTCTTTTCTCATACAGGAATTTGTCAACTCCTGTCCATACAAACAAAGGAACTTCAGTGACATAGCAACCAGCTTTTGACTACCACTTTAATATATTATTTCGCTTCTACTTACAAGGAAGCTAGTAATAAGAATATTTCTGCTAATTCTTTCTCAATTAGCATGAAGTAAATAGAAGCATAAGCTTACTAACAATAATTTGTTATAGAGATGTAGAGCAAGCCATGTGACTGAAACACTTTTTTTTTTTTTTTTTGCGTGTTAGCCAGTAGTGTTCGTGACATATAGTACGAGTAGCGTCATTTTTGATGACCCCAGCTCAGTAATTGGCAGATGTTTTTCTTTATGCACGGGGCACGGTCCCCTGGGCCCACTAGAGTACTGTTCCTTGTTAACGAAGTGGTACTCCAAACCGACGACTGGCGATTGGGAATTATAAAATAGCGTCTGGAGACACGTGACTCATTCTCAACAGAGCACTTTTATTGCTTCATAATTCCTTACAACTCTCATTATCACGTGACTCATAACAAAATGTTCACTGCATTTATGATGTAGCATATTAAAATTATTATTATTATTATTATTATTATTATTAATGTTATTATTATTATTATTATTATTTTCCTTCTTCTTCAACGAACGTTTTCATTTCTCAATCCAGTTTAGCCCTAGAGTGACTTTTACTTTCTCTACACGTACTATGTAGGGGAGACCGGGGCAAATTGACGTTATTAACAATCGATCAACATTATTTCGCCATTTTAAAAAATCTGATGTGTTCCATTCACATGACCTTCTCTACACCTCCGCAAAAAATAATATTAAACAGCTTATGCTTCTAATTACTTCAAACTAATCGAGAAAAAATTAGCAGGAATAGTTTTATTAGCTCTTTCCTTGTAAGTAGAAGAGAAATAAGGCAGTACCATAGGTTAAAGTGATAGTCAAAAGCTGGTTGCTGTGTGACTTGTTTGTAAGGACAGGAGTTGACTAATTCCTGTATGCCAAAAGTTTGTTTTTTGAAGCTAAAACCAAAAACAAAGAATTTATAAAAAACGATCAACTCCATGAAAAAATGTATTTAATATAAATTGTGGGTCTTAACGTGCTCTACATTTCTTGTGCAGTAAGTTTTTATCTATCTCTTACGATTTAGGAGCTGAATTTCATCCAGAATAAAGTAAGCTTCCGAGGCTATTCCCAGAAAAATCAAGATATACGTTTATATACCAGGTAAATATCTTTAATATACTATATTTTAATGAGAATCGTTATAGCCATTTTTAAGAAACTCAAAATGTTCCGTGTAAAGGGTAGTTTGCGATGGAGATATTCTTCTCAAAATCTTTGTGTCGCATCTCTGGAAGATACTAAACTTAAATACCAAGTTTGGTACTTTACCCACTTTTCGTTTTTGAGTTATCGTGTTCACAGACACACGGACACACACACGGACCATTTTTTGAAAATGCTTCTTTTTGGATACAGGGGACCCTAAAACAAACATTTCTGGTGAAATTTCGGTATCGATTTTTTGGGTAGAGTGCAATACCTTCCCTATACACTAGGTACAGAAAGTAAAAATGAATGCCACGGAAAGAGGACAATTGTAATAAAAATTGAATACATTAATATTTCTCTCCTCAATTCTCATGCAACAACGTGTGCTTTTTCCACACTCTTCTCATATAGTATAAACACAGATCTCTGTACAATGCGCTATACTTTCTTTGGAAGTGTGCTAACGTCTGTATTTCGGGTTTCTTAGTACCTTTAAGGAAGTAAAACTTCTGTTTGTACTTTCTCTATACGCACTACGTACATAGTGTATAGAGAAGGTATTGCACTCCACCCAAAAGTTCGATACCGAGATTTCACCGGAAATATATGTTTTAGGGTCCCCTTTATCTAAAAAAAAAAAGCATTTTCGGAAAAAGATCCGTGTTTGTGAGTGTGTGTGTGTCCGTGTGTCTATGAACACGATAACTCAAAAACGAAAAGTAGGTAAAATACCAAACTAGGTATTTAAGTTTAGTATCTTCCATGGATGCGACACAAAGATTTTGAGAAGAATCCCCTAACCCCACAACAACCCTTTACATGGAACTTTTTTCGAAAACTTTGATGTTGGCAAAAATGACTAACGATTTTGGTTAAAATATCATATATAAAAGACATTTACCTGACAAACAAAATGTATATCTTAAATTTTCTGGGAATAGCCTCTGGTGACTACTTTATTCTGGACGAATTTTACGGAATTTTGCATAACTGCTAAACCGTAAGACTTAGATAAAAATGTACTTGAAAAGAAATGTAGAGCACGTTAAAACACACCATTTATGTTATCTACATTTTTGTCGTCGAATTCATCGTTTTTGAGACAGTCGTTGTTTTTGGTTTCTGCTATGAAAAACTTACTTTTCTCATACAGGAATTTGTCAACTCCTGTCCATATAAACAAAGGAACTTCAGTCACATAGAAACCAGCTTTTGACTATCACTTTAACCTATGGTACTCCCTTATTTCGCTTCTACTTACAAGGAAACAAGTAATAAGACTGTATCTGCTAATTTGTTCACGAGTAGCATGAGGTAAATAGAAGTATAAGCTTTTTAAGAATAATTTGTTGCAGAGATGTAGAGAAAGTCATGTGAGTGGTACACATCAGATTTTTCTTGTAGAGCTTTAGATATTCAGGATGAGTTTTGCAGAATAGTAATAGCGAAGAGATGGACAAAAGCTTACAATATAAAAATTCGTTAAATCACTAAATTAATGTTATGTGCATTTTTGTCCTTTTTTTTTTTTTTTTTTTTTTTTTTTTTTTTTTTTTTTTTTTTTGTAGAGTTGACCATTCCTTAGATATTCCCTGTTACTGGTTTTAGTTTTAAGATACTTAAAACTTTTCTCATACTCCAAAAACAGGTAGCTTTTAAAACATTTGACCGTCGTTTTAGCCTACAGTATTGCCTTATTTCCCTTAAACTTATAAGGAACTAAGTAATAAGACTTTCTGCAAATGTTTATCTCAATTAGTATGAAGTAGATAGAACAATAAGTTTTTACTTTCTCTACCTAGAGAAATATTTTATTCCACCCAAAAATTTGATGTCGAGATTTCACCGGATATACATGATTTAGGACCCTCTGAACCCCCCACCCTCAACAAAAAACAGTTTCAGAAACAGGTGCACGCGCGCGCGTACGTGTACGTGTGAGTGTCTGTGTCCGTGTATGAGTCTATGGGCAGCATAGCTCAAAAACGAAAAGACAGTTAAATACCAAACTTGATATTTAAGTTTGGTCTCTTCCGAAGATTTTCAAGATAGTCCCCCACCCCAACTACCCTTTACACGGAAAAATTTTCGAAAATGTTGATTTTCTCAAAATGGCTCTAACGATTTTGAATAAAATATCTTATATTTAATATCTTTACCTGACAAATAATATGTATATTTTGAATCTTTTGGGAATATCCTTTGAAGACAATTTTATTCTGGATGCATTTATGGAATTTTGTATAGACAAAAACTTACTACACAAAAATGTAGATCACGTAAAACACACTATTTGTGTCATATACATTTTTTTCATGAAGTTGATCATTCTTGAGATATTCCTTGTTATTGGTTTCAGTTTAAAAAACTTAAACTTTTCTCATACAGGAATTTGTCAGCTCCTCCGTATAAACAAAAGAACTTCAATCACATAGCAACCAGCTTTTGTCTATCACTTTAACCTATGGTACTCCCTTATTTCGCTTCTACTTACAAGGAAGCAAGTAATAAGAGTGTTTCTACACTTTTCTCAATCAACATGAAGTAAATAAAAGTGTAAGCTTTTTAATAATAATTTGTAGAGACAGTTATGCGAAAAGTAACATATCAGTTTTATTTTTTGATATAAATACCTTAAATATATATATATATAATTTTAATAAAATAGTTTAGTCACTATTGAGAAAACAAAAAGTGATTTTTGTGTAAAATGTGGTTAGAAGTGTGCGGATCTTGTTGAATATTTTCAAATAGATTCTTGGGTGATTTGGTATTTTACCAACATATTTTCTGAGTTATGTTGGTCACTGACACACACAGAAATAAAATGAATATAAAGAGCTATAGATGACTGAAGAAATTATTTCCCGACCTATGCTCTATCACTAAGCTTTTATTTCCTCAAACTGCAAACGCCAGGTTTGTTATATTCTGTGGAATGTAGAGTCGTAAACATAATTATGTTGGACAAACAGCCACGTTTATTTCATTGCGCAGCTTTCAAACAGGCCAAAGGGCACACGAGCACATAATGAGACATCTAATAACCAAAACAAAGCAGATATTGTGTGAAATGTGACAATATAAGGGAAGACAAATCAGCACATTGAATGAAATGGTTACGTTGTCATGGATACGTTTGTATTCAGTAAATTCATTTATTATCAACGTCCAGATTCAAGCAGAATAATGGTCTAAAATAAAATTAATCCATACAAACAAGAATTAGTAATGTAACATTTCAATTCAACAATAGTTCATTATATACTCATTATTACGAGAAGGTATGCTTTTATTTATGTGGAAAATGGATGAAAAAGAACCGATATTCCCAGGAACATTAATTAGAATATTTAGAGCGAACAGCATCAAAATTATAACTAGGAATACGAGGGCTTAAGTTTACACTTTCAAACGTTTAAAGTTAATGTTTTATGCTATCCTATAGACTTCAAGTATATATTTCCTGTGTACTATGAAACAACACAAATCTGACGTGTACCATTCACATGACTTTCTCTATATCCCTGTAACAAATTATTCTTAAAAAAACTTATTCTTCTATTTACTTCAAGCTAATCAGAAAAAAATTAGCAGAAATAGTCCTATTACTTGCTTCCTTGTAAGTAGAAGCGAAATAAGGGACTCCCATAGGTTAAAGTGATAGTCAAAAGCTGGTTGCTATGTCAACGAAGTTCCTTTGTTTATATGGATAGAAGTTGATAAGTTCCTGTATGAGAAAAGTATACGTTTTTCATAGCAGAAACCAAACATAAGGAATGACTAAAAAACGACGAACTCCACGAAAACAATCTACATAACATAAATTGTGTGTTTTAATGTGCTCTACATTTTTTGTGTAGTAAGTTTTTGTCCATCTCTTACGGTTTAGCAGTTATTCAAAATTCAGTAAAATTCATCTAGAATAAACCACTCTTCAGAGGCCATTCTCAGAGAATTCAAGATATACATTTTATTTGTCAGGTGAATATCTTTAATATACGAAATTTTAATCAAAATCGTTAGAGCCATTTTTGAGAAAATCAAAATTTTCGAAAAAATTTCCATGTAAAGTGTAGTTGGGGGTGGGGAGATTTTTCTCAAAATCTTCGTGTCGCATCCCTGGAAGATACTAAACTTAAATGACAAGTTTGGTATTTTACCGACTTTTCGTTTTTGAGTTATCGTGTTCACAGACACACGGACACACGGGCACACGGACACATGGACACACGGACTCACACACTCGGACCTTTTTGTGAAAATACTTTTTTTTTGATATTGGAGACCCTAAAACATATATTTTCGGTGAAATCTCGGTATCGAATTCTTTGATGGAGTGCAATACCTTCTCTATACACTATATACATAGTGCATATAGAGAAAGTAAAATGAGTCTTTAAAGTAAGTACTTTATTTGATTATAATTATTTTAATTCCTTTGTCAGTACCCCATTCTTTAAATAATGAACATTCATTGTATAAATCCCTCGACTTGCCGGGTAAGAAACTAAATACAGATTTTAAGGCATAATCTAAAGCTTCTTCGGCAATATTCATTTTCATTCATTTATTGATTTATTTGGTGCAATTTAAACAGGCAAAATTGAAACTTTATTCCGGCGGGGTTACGCAGCAACGAATAAACAAAACGCTATCTAGAACACGACTAAAACTCAATTCCTCGTAATGACGACTCTAATAATATGAATGTTAATAAATATAAGAATATTTCAGTTAATATTAGGATAGGATAAAACGTTGTGTATTACACGTGGCTTATTAGAGTATTATTTGCTCATGAGAAATTAGAAGACTCGTGTACTAAACATCCCACTCACAAATAATAGTCAATTTAAGCCACTTGTAATTTAATAAGTTATTGTTGTCACTTTCTTTACTTCGTACATTTTGCCCTCCGTTTACCATGCAAGTCGTCAAAATCCATGATCGCAGGTTCACGCCTGTCGGAAGGGGATGAATCCTTTCAGACGCAAAAATTCTCAGCATTCAGAGTCTGTGTCCGGGTATTAGATTTATTGAAGGGTATAGTTCGCATTTTCGCCCTCATAATTTGCAAAATCATTGTTCTTGAGCTTGATAGTATTTGTATTTCTCTACACGCACTATGTACATAGTGTATAGAGAAGGTATTGCACTCTACACAAAAATTTGATGCCGAGATTTCAGCAGAAATATATGTTTTAGAGTACCCTGTATCCGAAAAAAGGTCCGTGTGTGTGTGTCCGTGTGCCTGTGAATAGGATAACTTAGAACCGAAAAGTCGGAAAAATACCAAATTTGACATTTAAGTTTAGTATCTTCCACGGATGCGACACGAAGATTTTGAGAAAAAAAAACCTCCCCAAACTACCCTTTAGATGCAACATGCAACAAATGATTGATAAAATGCTTAGGCTTCTATTTACTTCATTCTAATCGAGAAAATATTAGCAGAAATAGTCTTATTACTTGCTTCCTTGTAAGTAGAAGCGAAATAAGGGAGTACCATACGTTAAAGTGACAGTCAAAATCTGGTTGCTATGTGACTGAAGTCCCTTTATTTGTATGGCAGCAGTTGACAAATTCCTGTACGAGAAAAGATTAAATTTTTTAAGGCTGAAGCCAATAACAAGGAATACCTCAAAAACGATCAAGGCCACGAAAAAATGTGTATGACACACTTGTATGTTTTATTGTGACCTACATTTTTGATGTAGTAAGTTTTTTTCTATCTCTTACGGGTTACCAATTATTCAAAATTCCATAAAATTCATCCAGAATAAATTAGACTTCAAAGGCTATTCCCAGAAAATTCAGGATATACATATTATTTGTCGTGTAGATATTTTATATATACGAACTTTCAATCAAAATTCTTTTGTCCATTTTTGAGAAAGTCAACATTTTCGAATTTTTTCCCATGTAAGGTGTAGTTTGGTGAAGGGGGATTTTCTTGAAAATTTTCGTTTCGCATCCTTGGAAGATACTGAACTTAAATATCAAGTTTGGTATTTAATGGAATTTTTGTTTTTGAGCTATTCTGTCCACAGACATACACATTGACATTTTCTAAAAATGCTTTTTTCGAATCAGGTGATCCTAAAATATGTATTTCCGGTGAAATTTCGGCTTCAAAGTTTTGGGTGCAATACAATACCTTCTCTATCCATTGTGTACATAGTAAGAGTAGAGAAATGAAAAACAATTAAATTAACAATAAAGAAATAATGTTTTGTAAGGGAAGCTTTGAGTTGAACAACTAAAGTCTTATGAATGGAACACATCAGTTGTTACTTTCTCTACACGTACTATGTACATTGTGTATAGAGAAGGTATTGTATTGCACCCAAAAATTCAATACTGAGATTTCACCGGAAATACACGTTTTGGGTCCCCCTGAATCCAAAAAAAAAATAAAAGCATTTTTAGAAAAATATCTTTGTGTGTCTGCCCGTCTATCTGTCTGTCTGTGTGTAGCATAGCTCAAAAACGAAAAGACCATTAAATACCAAACTTGGTACTTAAGTTTGCTATCTTCCAAGGATGCGACACGAAGTTTTTCTAGAAAATCCCCCCAACCAAAACTACCCTTTACTTGGTACTTTTTTCGAACATTTTGATTTTCTAAAAAATGGTCTAACGGTTTTTATTAAATATTGTATATTAAAGATATTTACCTTACAAATAAAATGTATATCTTGAATATTCTGGGAGTAGCCTCTGAAGACAGCTTTTATAAGCATAATTTATTAAAGAATGTCAGATAAAGTAATGTGAATTTACCAATTTTTAATAGTTGAGAGAAACGAAGCACTCTTTGGACTCCCTGGGAATTTCCAACAGATTGAAGTTTTTCCTCTGAAATGTGAAGGTGCCTTTATATGCCATGCAACGAAAATTCAGAATGTAATATGAGATTTACGAGAGGTCGTAAGAGAGACAGTGGAGAAAGAATAAAGGCGGAAGGACAGTAGGGGGTGCAACAAACAACCACCTCCCCCGGTTCTTGGGGCATCTTCTAGGGGTCGTAACGAGCTGCACCTCCCCATCTCGCAGCCCTTCCAAAGGGAAATGGACGAAATTGACTTTTGGTGTCACATAGAATATTTCAACCCTCCATCCTATAAACGTTAACCACCAATATATTCCTGACATTTGCACTGGGGCTTACACCAATTTGGAACAGAACCACTAAACCCTAAGTATTTCCTTTAATACATTGTTGCTTTAGCTATAGGAAATCTTTGGGGCTGGCACTTCCCTCACATATACCACGCCTGCCAAATAGTCTTCCGCACCCTTCATATCATATAATACAATACTCTTCCACCCTCCAGATGCTGTACAGTGTTGCCAATGTTACGTGTCCACTGCAGCTGGACACATGTCTTTCAAAAAAGACAAAAAAGTAACTTTACTTTCTCTGGCTCATATGTACAACATATATAATGGGTTGAGAAGGTACCGTATTTCATCCAAAAATTTAATATTGATTTTTCAAAGGAATATATGTTTACAAAACTTCTGAATCACAAGGAAAAACAAAAAATTAGAAAAATATCAGTGTATGTGTGTGTATATGTCCGAGGACATCATAGCTCGAAAACAAAAAGTCTGTTAAATACCAACCTTAGTATTTAGATTTAGTATCTCCAAAGTATACAACACGAAGATTTTCAAGAAAGTTCCCCACCCCTTACTACCCTTAACACGGAAAACTATTCGAAAAGTTTTATTTCCTCAAAACGACTTTGATTAAAAAAAATAATTAAAATATCGTTTATTTAAAGTACTTACATGACAAATAAAATCCACATATTCAATTTTCTAGGAATTGCTTTCGAAGACCACTTTATTATGGGTGATTTTGCGGAATTTTGCATAACTGGTAAACCTCAAGAGATATACAAAAACTTGTTTTTAAAAAAAAATCTGATGTGCTCTATTCACATGACTTTCACTATATCTCTGCAACAAATTATTGTTAATAAGCTTATGCTTTTATTTATTTCATGCTAATCGAGAACATATTAACAGAAATAGTCTTATTACTTACTTCCTTGTAAGTAGAAGCGAAATAAGGGAGTACCATAGGTTAAAGTGATAGTCCAAAGCTGGTTGCAATGTGACTGAAGTTCCTATGTTTGTATGGACACAAATTGACTAATTCCTGTATGAGAAAAGTTAAGTTTTTCGAACCTGAAAGCAAAAACAAGGAATATCTCAAAAACGATCAAGTACACGAAAAAAATGTATACAATATAAATTGTGTGTTTGAATGTTCTCTATATTTTTTGTGTATAAGTTTTTGTCCATCTCTTATGGTTTAGCAGTTATGCAAAATTCCGCAAAATTCACTCAGAATAAAGTAATAGCTTCTAAAGATCTGTTTGTTCTGGAAGAATTTTGCTTAATTTCGCATAACTAGTAAACCATAAGAGATGGACAAAAGCTTACAATACAAAAATGTATATCTTGTTAAAATACATAAGTTATGTCATATATATGTTTTTGCTTCCTTGTTATTAGTTTCAATTGTGAAGTACTTATAAGGAATTAAGTAATAAAATTCTGTTTATCTCGATTAGCTTGGTGTTGAAGGAAGTTTGTTTGTAGAGTAGCTACAGAAAATCTTATGATTGTAACAGATCAAATTGTTACTTTCTCTACACGTACTATGTACATAGTGTGTAGTTGCAATCCACCAAAAAAGTCGATACCGAGATTTTAACGGAAATATGTATTTTAGGGTCCCCTGAAGCCAAGAAAAGTATTTTCAGAAAAAGGGCCATGTGTGTGTGTGTGTGTGTGTGTGTGTGTCCGTGTATCTGTGAACACGATAAATCAAAAACAAAAAGTCGGTAACATACCAAACTTGGTATTTAAGTTTAGTATCTTCCAGGAATGCGACACGAAGATTTTGAGAAAAATCCCCCCACCCCAAACTACCCTTTACATCGAACTTTTTTCGAAATTTTTTATTTTCTAAAAAATGGCTCTAACGACTTTGATTAAAATATCGTATATTAAAGATATTTACCTGACAAATAAAACGTATATTTTGAATTTTCTGGGCATAGCCTCTAAAGACTACTTTATTCTGGGTCAATTTTACGGAATTTGCATAACTGCTAAACCGTAAGAGATGGACAAAAGCTTATCATACAATAAATGTGGAGCACGTAAAAACACACACTTTATGTTATATACATTTTTTAGTGGAGTTAATTGTTTTTGAGATATTCCTTGTTTTTGGTTTCAGCTATAAAAAACTTACTTTTCTCATACAGGACTTTATGAACTCCTGTCCATACAAACAAAGGAACTTCAGTCACATAGCAACCAGTTTTGGACCATCACTTTAACCTATGGTACTCCCTTATTTCACTTGTACTTACAAGGAAGCAAGATAATAAGACTATTTCTGCTATTTTTTTTTCTCAATTAGCAGGAAGTAAATAGAAGCATAAACTTTTTAACGATAATTTATTGCAGAGTTGTAGAGAAAGTCACGTGAATGGAACACATCAGATTTTTATCGCATCAAATGTTTTCAGACGTTCATGATTTTTTTTTGTTAGTTGTTATTTTGTAATGGGATGGTACCCCCCTTGGGAATTAGGAACTTTTATTTATTTCAGGAGAAGCAGGAGCTCTACATCACAACAGGCCAGCATAAAGAGGAATAAGACATGATATTGCATCCAAGATCATTCCGGATCGATATAGAATCAATCAGGTGCTCATATCCTGTATATCCAGGGTTTAAAGGCGTTGTCTCGAATCAGCCGCCACCTCTCTGCATACAAAAAACTGCGTAACGCTGGAACCACACAGTCAGCTGGCGTGTCCAAGGTACTAAGCCAAGCATAGGTACCCATTACTGTCCAAATAAGAGCTCTCCACAATGCAGGACGCGTCCAGGGAAAGTTCAGGTGCAAAATATCCATCCGTTGCTGAAGGCTGCCAGGTGTCACCAGTCCACCTCCGACATCGGCTCAAGAGTCATGTCCATATCAGTCCTCTCTTCAGGCGTGTGCGCTGCCGATGTTGTACGTCACAGCTCCTGGAACATCCAGCAAGTGCAAGAAGAAGCGAGATGCGATCTTGCGTATCAACTTGTGAACTGGAAGGAGACCGAATTCTTGATGTAGCTGCTGGTTCCAAGGAGCATTGGCAGCGATTCTCAGGATTCTGTTTTGGAGTACTGTAAAAGGCAGACTTGAGAAGCAGATGTAAAGATGGGTCGAACAAGAGATTTATAAAGAAGAAGGGAGCACTCAAGACCAAGAGTTTCATGGCATTGTAAACAGTCGCAGCGCTTTGACATTAATAGCCTGGTTCATGATTCAGTCGACGCAACGATTTGTTTGGAAAGTTCTTCTTCCAACATTTGTAACAGTGTCTGCACTCAATAGTAGTCTATGTTTTCCACTCTCACTAACGAGTATAAAAGCTTTCTTGCTAGCGATAAAATTGTTGGCTTTGACGTAACTTGGCGTACATTAAATTTTCTTCAAAATTCCCATTGTGTTGTTACTAAAAAATTGGTTTTGCAGCGCTTGGTATGATTTTATGTTGTTTCCGCTGTTGGTTCACCTGCCGTTGGCGGTAAATTTGCCTCGCTCGTCTGCTTCAACAATCGGTTTATTTCTGTAGATTTTATAGTTGGGTTCGTTGTGGTCGTGCCTCGGCTACCTGTATCAAGAATATTAAATTTATTTGCAAGAGTTCTCTTTAAAGGTCGTGGAGTGAAGGGATTGGCAATCTACTGAAGTTATAAGGTAAGACTTCTTGTCATATTTATTTCGTTTCAAATTTGTTTCGCAAAATGGCTTTAATACAGTTTAAAGCAAGTTTTATTTTCATTGAAAATTACACTTTCTCTATTACTTACATATGTTGTAAAATTACAATGCACACATATTAATTATATACAAATTTTGTTATACAGGCCATTTCAAAACGACACCAAACGAAGATAGCAGTCCATTGGCTTACACTTATCGTGTCCGAAACTTGATGTCGCAATTTTCAACTCTTCTATTTAAAGTTTTATGTGTGCTTCGCTACCAACCGGCATCTCTCTTGGAGTGGGCCAAGCACGTGCCATCTGGTTATGTACGACTGTCTAATCCATGGCGATTATATGTCAGTTTTTGTAAGTGCCAAATTTAGAGCTGAAAATTATATTCGCGTATCATGAACGGTATGACCAACAAGGTCCAAATTTTTATTTTGGTGTCGTTTTGAAACACTCTGTAAATTTTGCGACGTAAATTAATGTAGCGTCGCTTTTAAATCCAATGGTAACTTAGTCTTAGCATGGCTTCTTCATAAATTCAATAAGTCTGACTGACTTCTTATGATACAATGGTAAAAAATCTTATGTGTTCCATTCACATGAGTTTCTCTACAAATTGTTGTTAAAAAGCGTATGTTTCTATTTACTTCATGCTAATCGAGAAAAATTAGCAGAAAGAGTTTTATTACTTGCTACCTTGTAAGTAGAAGCAAAATAAGGGAGTACCATAGGTTAAAGTGATAGTCAAAAACTGGTTGCTAAGTGACTGAAGTTCCTTTGTTTCTATGGACAGCAGTTGACAAATTCCTGTATGAGAAAAGTATAAGTTTTTCAAAGCTGAAACCAAAAACGAATATCTTAAAAACAATCACCTCCAGGAAAATAAATAAATAAATAAATAAATATATAAATATATTATGTGTTTTAATGTGTTCTACATTTTCTGTGCAGTAAGTTTTTATCCATCTCTTACGGTTAAGCAGATATGTAAAATTCCGTAAAATTCATCCAGAATAAAGTAGTCTTCAGAGGATATTCCCAGAAAATCCAAGATATACATTATATTTGTCAGGTAAATATTTGTACTATACGATATTTTAATCAAAATCGTTAGAGCCATTTTTTAGAAAATCAAAATTTTCGGAAAAATTCCATGTAAAAGGTGGGGGAATTTTCTTGAAAAGCTTCGTGTCGTATTCTTGGAAGATACCAAACTTGAATACCAACTTTGGTTTTTAAGGGACTTTTCTTTTTTGAGCTATGCTGTCCTCAGACACACACACACACACATGGACCTTTTGTAAAGATGCTTTTTTTGGATTCAGGGTGACCCAAAACATATATTTCCGCTGAAATCTCGGTATCGAATTTTGGGTGGAATACTATACCTTCTCTATACACTATGTACATAGTTCGTATAGAGAATGTAAAAATAAAATTTCATCTCTTACACAATGAAGACTGATTTCTTTTGTCTGATCTTATGAATCCTTCACTAATAAATGTGTACATACAATTTCCAACACAGTTATGCTTCTTTTTGGGCGGTTTCCCACACGAAAATCACTCTCCTTCATACAGTTTCTGATTCAACCTAGATTTTGCCATGAGTGTTTCGGCTTTTTGAGGATTACATAAAGGAATAAACATTCTGGTTCGGACATTTTCCATGCATAAGCAAAATATATAACAAAAATATTAACTTGTAATTACTTCTAAATGATAATATTTGGAATTTATGCTTATGATAATTCTTCCGTTGCAGTTCTCTAAATGAAATAGAGGTCTCGAAGTAGTACTGGATGTTGTTATAACTGCAAAATAAAGACTGTCTCCAATGCCATGAAAATGCTCGTAACTTCCATATAGTCAACAGATGGCATTGGTCGATTGTTGTTGATTCTCTACGAGCTTTCAGAGGGAAATTATGGACTATTAAAATGGTTAGGTTTATATGGATCACATTGCATATCAAGATACGCATAGATATGCATTCCGATACGTACGCCTGGAGCATTGTATGGCTTTTTTACTTATCTATACGTACTGTACACGGTGTATAGAGAAGGTAATGTAATACACCCAAAAATTCGATACCGAGATTTCACCGGAAATACATGTTTTGGGTCCCCCTGAATTTAAAAAAAAGTTGTTTTTTTTGGAAAAAGGTCCATGCTTGTGTGTGCGTGTGTGTGTCTGTAGACAGCATAACTTAAAAACGAAAAGACTTTAAACACCAAACTTGGTATTTAAGTTGGTATCTTCCAAGGATGTGAAATGAAGATTTTTAAGAAAATCCCTCCACCTCTAACTACCCTTTACATGGAATCTTTTTGGAACATTTTAATTTGCTCAAAAATGTCTCTAAAGATTTATATTAAAATATCGTATTATAAACATATTTACCTGACAAATGAAATGTCATTCTTGCATTTTCTGGGAATAGCCTCTGAAAACTACTTCATTCTGGATGAATTTTACTGCATTTGTATAACTGGTAAACCGTAAAGGATAGACAAAAAGGTACTTAACAGAAAATTTAGATAGCTCGTTAAAATACACAATTTATGTAATATACATTTTTGTTCGTGGAGCTCATCGTTTTTGGGATATTCCTTCTTATTGGTTTCAGCTTTTAAAAAAACGTATACTTTTCTTATAGAGGGATTTGTCAACTCCTGTCCATACAAAGGAATCAGTCACATAGCAAGCAGCTTTTTACTATCACTTTAAGCTATGCTACTCCCTTATTTCACTTCTACTTACAAGGAAGCAAGTAATAATACTATTTCTGCTATTTTTTTCTGGATTAGCATGAAGTAGATAGAAGTATAGGCTTTTCAACAATAATTTGTTGCAGAGATGTAGAGAAAGTTATGTGAATGGAACACATCAGAGTTTTTACAACTTGAGTTGTTAATTTCTTCATTTTAAGGACATTCATTTGGTAATATCATGTACAAGGAATATTAAATTAGCAATAGACGACTTTAACCTCGTCTAAGACGGCACCCGACACCCACACTGCAATAAAGCCCCTAACGAGACAGTATAATTGGTGCTATGACCCTGTTAAATGCTTCTGTCAGAAGTTCAAGGAGATTCTTTGTTAGCAATTCGTGTCTTCAATTCCATTCCCCGCCGTCTTCCTCGCATTTCTTTGTCATCATAGTGCAACAGAGTTCACTCCACAAATAGCAAAAACAAGGTGTGTAAGAAAACTATTGCAAAAAATCTGAATGTATTCCATTCACATGACTTTCTCTATATCGCTGTAAAAAGTGATTGTTAATAAGCTTATCCTTTTTCTATTTCATGCTAATCGAGAAAAAATAGCAGAAATAGTCTTATTTGTTGCTTTATTGTAAGTAGAAGCGAAATAAGGGAGTACCATAGGTTAAAGTGATAGTCAAAAGCTGGTTGCTATGTGACTGATGTTCCTTTATTTGAATGGACAGGGGTTGACAACTTCCTGTATGAGAAAAGTATGTTTTTCAAAGCTGAAACCAAGAAAAAGCAATATCTCAAAAACGATCAACTCCAGGGAAAAAATGTATATAACATAAATTGTGTGTTTTAACGTGCTCTACATTTTTATGTGTTAAGTTTTTGTCCATCTCTTACAGTTTAGTAGTTATGAAAAACTCATCCATAATAAAGTAGTCTAAAGACACTATTCCCAGAAAATTCAAAATATACATTTTATTTGTCGGGTAAATATCTTTAATATATGATATTTTAATCAAAACCGTTAGAGCCATTTTTTAGAAAATAAAACTTTTCGAAAAAAGTTCCATGTAAAGGGTAGTTTGGGGTGGGGGGATTTTTCTCAAAATATTCGTGTCTCTGGAAGACTCTAAACTTAAATACCAAGTTTGGTATTTTACCGACTTTTCGTTTTTGAGATATCGTGTTCACAGGCATACGGACACACACGGACCTTTTTCTGAAAAATACATTTTTTGGATACAGGGGACCCTAAAATATATATTTCCGGTGAAATCTCGGTATCGAATTTTTTGGCGGAGTACAATAACTTCTCTATACACTATGTACATAGTACGTATAGAGAAAGTAAAAATCCAATGTGTTCCATTCGCAGACCTTCTCTACGTCTCTACATCAAATGATTGTTGAAAAGCATATTCTTCTATTTACTTTATAGTAATCCAGAAAAAATTATCATAAATTGGTTTGTTTATTGGTAGAAGGGAAATAAGGGCGTACCATAGGCTAAAATATTACTCAAAAACTGGTTGCTGTGTGACAAATTTCCGTATGAGAAAATTATACTTTTTACTTTCTTTATACGTACTATGTACAAGGTATATAGGAAGGTATTGTACTCCACCCAAAAACTGGATACAGAGATTTCACTGGAAATATATGTTTTGAGACCCCCCGAATAAAAAAAAAGCATTATTAGGAAAATGTTCCTGTGTATGCTTGTATGTGTGTGTGTGTGTGTGTGTGTGTGGGGGGGGGGCAGCATAGCTCAAAATCGATTTTTTACGTTTTTGAGATATAACTTGTTATTGGTTTCAGGTTTAAAAACCCTGGTGTGTTAAATTCTCATGACTTTCTCTACATCTATGGAACAAATTATTGCTAAAAAGGTTTTGCTTCTTTTTTTTATCCTGCTAATCCGGAAAAAAATAGCAGAAATAGTCTTATGAATCGCTTCCATGCAAGTTGATGGGAAATAAGGGAGTAGCATAGGTTAAAGTGATAGTCAAAAGCTGGTTGCTATGTGACTGAAGTTCCTTTGTTTGTATGGACAAATTCTCCTATGCGAAAAGTATAGGTTTTTAAAGCAGAAAACAATACAGGGAATATCTCAAAAACGATCCTTTGCACGAAAAAATTTACATAACATAAATTGTGTGTATTAAGTAGCTATACATTTTTTGTTAAATTTTTGTGTATATCTTATGGTTATGATCTAAAGGGTAGGTGGGGGTTGGGGAATTTTTCTGAAAATCTTCATTAAGCAAGTTTAGTATTTAGTATTTAGTATTTAGCCTACTTGTCATTTTTGAGTTATAGTCCACACACACACACACACACTCACACACACAGACACACACAGACACACACACGCACACACAGAGACAGACACACACGGACACACACACTCACACACACAGACACACACAGACACACACAGACGCACACACTCACTCACACACAGACACACACAGACACACACACAGACACACACACTCACTCACACAGACACACACACAGACACACACACACTCACACACAGACACACTTACAGACACACACACACTCACACACATACACACACGCACACAGGCACACACAAAGACAGACACACACAGACACATACAGACACACACACAGACACACACAGACACAGACACACACACAGACACACACATATACACACATACACAAATATACACACATACACATACACACGTACATACGCACACACACAGACGTTTTCTTTTTAAAAAGAACAGTCAACTTATGTCCTTTACATTTTTTTCTCTGCAGTTAACTCTTTCCTAATTATTGCTTTCAATTATTAAAAAAAAAAATACAGCCTCACTTTTTGCAACGGCTTGTGGTCATTCGTTTCATATATCTTTTGTTTTACTTTTGGCCACGGAAAAAGAACCGAATTTTAGACTCATTGCATGGCGAAAGCTTTTAGAGGATTTATCTATCGATTTAGTCCAGTGTAATTTTGTATTTCCCTTCTACTTATAAGGAACTCAGTAATAAGTCTCTTAGCATGAAGTAAATAGAACAATAATCTTTTGTGAGACTAATTTTTTGCCGAATAAATAGAGAAAATCTTTAGAATGTAATACAAAGGGTTTCATTTTATTTGATTACGAATCTAAATGTGTATAGCAAGGTAAACCAGATATCGAATTTTTGGATGGAACACAATTCGACCAGAGACAGTGCATCTTGTCACAGGACTAAACATTATTTAAAAGGGTGATGTAAATTATACTAAAAAGGGACAATGTACATTGACAATGATAGGGAAGAAATATTGTAAAACACGTCTAAGAAGACAAGGACAAACAGTTGTCACGAGCTGACTAACGGCTCAAGTAGAATAGTACCATTAAGGGAAGGTCATCGAACTGAAGGGGTGGGGTTACACTGTCCGAGGGTGGACATAACAAGGACAAACAGTTGTCATGAGCTGACAAGCGACCAGGTAGGATAGTACCGTTAAGGGAAGGTCATCGAACTGAAGGGGTGGGGTTACACTGTCCGAGGGTGGACATAACAAGGACAAACAGTTGTCATGAGCTGACAAGCGACCAGGTAGGATAGTACCGTTAAGGGAAGGACATTGACCTGAAGGGGTGAGGTTACACTGCCCGAGAGTGGACATAACAAGGACAAACAGTTGTCATGAGCTGACAAGTGACCAGGTAGGATAGTACCGTTAAGGGAAGGACATTGAACTGAAGGGGTGAGGTTACACTGCCCGAGAGTGGACATAACAAGGACAAACAGTTGTCATGAGCTGACAAGTGACCAGGTAGGATAGTACCGTTAAGGGAAGGACATTGAACTGAAGGGGTGAGGTTACACTGCCCGAGAGTGGACATAACAAGGACAAACAGTTGTCATGAGCTGACAAGCGACCAGGTAGGATAGTACCGTTAAGGGAAGGACATTGACCTGATGGGGTGAGGTTATACTGCCCGAGAGTGGACATAACAAGAACAAACAGTTGTCACGAGCTGACAAGCGACCAGGTAGGATAGTACCGTTAAGGGAAGGTCATCGAACTGAAGGGGTGAGGTTACACTGTCCGAGGGTGGACATAACAAGGACAAACAGTTGTCATGAGCTGACAAGCGACCAGGTAGGATAGTACCGTTAAGGGAAGGACATTGAACTGAAGGGGTGAGGTTACACTGTCCGAGGGTGGACATAACAAGGACAAACAGTTGTCACGAGCTGACAAGTGACCAGGTAGGATAGTACCATTAAGGGAAGGTCATCGAACTGAAGGGGTGAGGTTACACTGTCCGAGGGTGGACATAACAAGGACAAACAGTTGTCATGAGCTGACAAGCGACCAGGTAGGATAGTACCGTTAAGGGAAGGACATTGAACTGAAGGGGTGAGGTTACACTGTCCGAGGGTGGACATAACAAGAACAAACAGTTGTCATGGGCTGACAAGTGACCAGGTAGGATAGTACTGTTAAGGGAAGGACATTTGAACTAAAGGGGTGAGGTTACACTGTCCGAGGGTGGACATAACAAGAACAAACAGTTGTCATGAGCTGACAAGTGACCAGGTAGGATAGTACCGTTAAGGGAAGGACATTGAACTGAAGGGGTGAGGTTACACTGTCCGAGAGTGGACATAACAAGAACAAACAGTTGTCACGAGCTGACAAGCGACCAGGTAGGATAGTACCGTTAAGGGAAGGACATTGAACTGAAGGGGTGAGGTTACACTGTCCGAGAGTGGACATAACAAGAACAAACAGTTGTCACGAGCTGACAAGCGACCAGGTAGGATAGTACTGTTAAGGGAAGGACATTGAACTGAAGGGGTGAGGTTACACTGTCCGAGGTTGGACATAACAAGGACAAACAGTTGTCACGAGCTGACAAGCGACCAGGTAGGATAGTACCGTTAAGAGAAGGACATTGAACTGAAGGGGTGAGGTTACACTGTCCGAGAGTGGACATAACAAGAACAAACAGTTGTCACGAGCTGACAAGCGACCAGGTAGGATAGTACCGTTAAGGGAAGGACATTGAACTGAAGGGGTGAGGTTACACTGTCCGAGAGTGGACATAACAAGAACAAACAGTTGTCACGAGCTGACAAGCGACCAGGTAGGATAGTACCGTTAAGGGAAGGACATTGAACTGAAGGGGTGAGGTTACACTGCCCGAGGGTGAATATAACAAGGACAAACAGTTGTCACGAGCTGACAAGCGACCAGATAGGATAGTACCGTTAAGGGAAGGACATTGAACTGAAGGGGTGAGGTTACACTGTCCGAGGGTGGACATAAGAAGGACAAACAGTTGTCACGAGCTGACAAGAGACCAGGTAGGATAGTACCATTAAGGGAAGGACATTGAACTGAAGGGGTGAGGTTACACTGCCCGAGGGTGAATATAACAAGGACAAACAGTTGTCACGAGCTGACAAGCGACCAGATAGGATAGTACCGTTAAGGGAAGGACATTTGAACTAAAGGGGTGAGGTTACACTGTCCGAGGGTGGACATAACAAGGACAAACAGTTGTCACGAGCTGACAAGCGACCAGGTAGGATAGTACCGTTAAGGGAAGGACATTTGAACTAAAGGGGTGAGGTTACACTGTCCGAGGGTGGACATAACAAGGACAAACAGTTGTCACGAGCTGACAAGCGACCAGGTAGGATAGTACCGTTAAGGGAAGGACATTTGAACTAAAGGGGTGAGGTTACACTGCCCGAGGGTGGACATAACAAGATAATAAAGAAACAATTCTCTTGATGGTCAAGCGACACTTCTGGCACCTGGCATAGAACATTCGCGGAGCTAAGATATGATGTTTAGGGTCCGTCGTGCAGACGAATGCTCTATCTTTAGTTGTGACAGAAATAGTTTAATAAGGACCAGAGTACGAACGAAATCACTGAACCAAAAGTAATAAGTAATAATAGGCACGGTCGAGCCAACCGTAACTTATGAGTAGAAAATCTAGGAGGAATGCGTGTGGGTTCGACGGTGAATAAGGCCGAACATAATGAAATAATTTAATAATAAGACATCGGTCTTGTAAATCAAAATTAAGTCTCACTTTTAAAATTTCAAAGGAAAGAAATTCTTATCATTAATTTCTAAAATTAATATTTTATTTTAAACTACCCTTTGATATTATATATATAATTAAGAATTATAAATGAGTTTGATAATAATCTGGAACACAAATAACATCACTTGTGTCTAAGCACACATGAAAAAGATTCCATGCCAACAAAATCCTGAGCTAGGGTACCCACATATCCACACCATTCCTTAAATAGTCTAATCGGCACCCGGGTTACGAACCCGGTACCACCCTGTTACCGCCTCAAGGTAGAGAACGTAAAAAAAATCTGATGTGTTCCATTCACATGACTTTCTCTACATCTCTGTAACAAATTATTGTTAAAAAGCTTTTTCTTCTATTTACTTCATGCTAATCGAGAAAAAATTAATAGAAATAGTCTTATTACTTGTCTCGTTGTAAGTAAGAGAAATAAGGGAGTTGCATAGGTTAAAGCTATGGTCAAAGGCTGGTTGCTATGTGACTGAATTTACTTTATTTGTATGGGCAGGAGTTGACAAATTCATGTATGAGTGAAGTTAAGTTTTTCGAAGTTAAAACCAAAAACAAGGAATATCTAAAAAACGATCAACTCCACGAAAAAAATGTACAGAACAAAAGGGTGTGTCTTAATGTGCTCTACATTTTTGTGTGGTAAGTTTTTGTCCATTTCTTACGGTTTAGCAATTATGCAAAATTCCGTAAAATTCACTCAGAATAAAGTAGTCTTCAGAACCTATTCCCAGAAAATTCAAGATATACATTTTATTTGTTAGGAAAATGTCTTTAATATACGATATTTTAATCAAAATCGTTAGAGTTATTTTTGAGAAAATTAGAATTTTCGAAAAACGTTCCATGTAAAGGGTTTTTTAGGTTGGGGGGATTTTTCTCAAAATCTCCATTTCGCATCCCTGGAGGATACTGATCTTAATTACCAAGTTTGGTATTTTAGCGACTTTTCGTTTTTAGTTATCGTATTGACAGACATACGGACACACTGACACACGGACACACGTACACACGTAGACACACACACGGACCATTTTCTGAAAATACATTTTTAGGATACAGGGGACCCTAAAACATATATTTCCGGTAAAATCTCGGTATAGAATTTTTTTGGTGGAGTGCAAAACCTTCTTTATACACTATTTACATAGTACGTATAGAGAAAGTAGTAGCTTTAAGCCCTTCATGTAGATAGTTATACCTAGTAGAGTAAGTAAAATGAATGTAGCTAACAATCGTGAAGGAAGTAACAACAATGTAGAATCAAATCTAAAAGCATACGCTCGCAACAATTGAAATGCGCAGTGTATTTGGGTCGGATATTGTTTCAAAGCCCCCTGTTTTTTTCTCTCCAGGCCTGCAGTATATTTGTAATGGGCTACATATGAAGCTATAGGACGGTGATACCATCTTCCTCGTCCCCACTCCTCTTCCAATTTCTCAGCCCGCTTCGCCACCGCCATCTTGATAGCATCGAATAGTACCATTGGGAAAAATAAATAGTAAATAGCTCGCTGGTATCGCGGTCTCGGAAAACTACCATATAAATTTCTTTACCACCGTCGAGGAATTCTCTTCTGCATGGAAACGTATGGAGACAGAGGCGGGGGGGGGGGGCTTTTTTACACAGCGACGTATCAGGCTCCATCAGAGCGTACATTTTCTTTACGCGCGAGAAATAATTTGCGGCCATATCGATTTGTTCTCTTTTAACCTTGGTACCTCTCTAACGCTGAGGGTTTTAACCAATAAAAACACATTTGCTGGATCATACAGAGTGAAGTTCACAACACAGTGTTGCCAATGCTGTAACATGCTCTTACTTTACTATTTAATACCTTTATTCATTCAAATGTTCCATTACACTAGTAATACTACACGTCTGATTTCTGTGTTTAACATTTGTTTTTCCTTACATTATGTTTTGCTAAACTAGTCATTTTTTGTTTATGTGAGGTTAAGTTACTTTTTGTTTAAGATATTGTGCAGTTCTAAGTCAATGGCATTCTCATACTCACAGAAATATTTTAGAAATTCTTCTACTAGTGCTGGTTTACTTTTTGGCCATTCTCCTCATTTCTTTCACATGAATTGTATCTTTCATTTTTACTTTCTCTACACGTGCTATGTACATAGTGTATTGAGAACGTATTGTGTTGCACCCAAAAATTTGATACCGATATTTCATTGGAAATACACTTTTAGGATCTTCTGTATCAAAAAAAAAAAAAAAAAGAAGAAGGATTTTTAGAAAAATGTTCTTGTGTGTGTATGTGAATGTTTTCAATGTCTGTAGGTAGCATGGTTCAAAAACGAAAAGTTTTTTAAATACCAGACTTGGTATCTTCCAAGAACAGGGCACGAAGATTTTCAAGAAAATCCTTCCTACGCACAACTACCCTTTATATGGAAAATTTTTCGTAAATTTTGATTTTCTCCAAAATGGCTCTAATGACTTTTATTTAGATAGCATATGTTAAAGATATTTTCATGACAAAACGAAATATATATCTTGAATTCTCTGGGCATAGCCTTTGAACACCTGTGCATTCTGGATGACTTTTATATAAATGGCAAACTGTAGGAGAGATACAGAAATTTACTACACAAAATTCTCAAAAATATAGAATGCAGAATCACGAAATATGTAGTTAAAACACACAATTTGTGTCCACATTTTTTGTAGAGTTAACCGTTTTCGAGATATTGGTTTTAGTTTTAAATTAATTCAAATTTTCTCAAACGGGAAACATCTTTATATTTGTCTCTTGTTTGTTTACTCCTAGCAAGCCAAGGGAACCTAATTTTAAGTGTTTCACATGTGACCGGCTTTTAAAAGATCTGACTAACACTTTAGCCCGTGGTTCCCCTATGTCTCTTCTACTTACAAATAAGTAATAAGAACTGTCGTATAGCTTGACGTATGTAAAAATAATCTTTTATAAAGAATGTTTTACAGAACAGCTAGAGAAAATCATGTGCGTTGAAGACATTGGATTTTTCAGTTATACAAATGTGTCGCCTTCCGTGGTGTAATGGTTACCATGCTAACTTCATATACCCAAGGTCACAGGATGGATTTTTTGGGCGTAAAAATCCTTAGCATGGCTTCCTTCGGAAGGGAAATAAAGCAGTTGGTCCCGTATCGTAGAGTTACGGCACGTAAAAGAACCTCAAGCCTGATAGAGAGGCCTCTGAGCAAAATTAAGCGGTCTTTCACGCCCAATATAGAATGGGACGCTGAGAACCATAGCAGTTAAAGCGCGTCCATAAATGACACGCGATTTTTTATAAAGATGCTTAACTTGAAAGTGCAAATGATCTCTTACAATAGCAAACTCAATCTTTCTTGCAGCAATGTGATATTTTTTCATGAATTTTCTCTTTTCTATGTTAATGCCGTGCCGAGCTCAACTTACAATTTCAGAGAAGTGGTACTTATCGTGAATACTAACTGTAAAATGTGCTTTTTGTGGAGTTAACCATATCTATTGTGAAGTTAACTTTCCAATACTTATACTTTTCTCAAACAAGCTGTCGTCACAAGCTTTAAAATATTTGATTACCTATCTCTTAAGTTTTGGGCATTCTCTTATTTTCCTACAACATATAATAATAAAGCTATTTCAGCTGAAGTTTTTCTTGAACTAGATAGAAGAATAAACTTTTATAGAAGAATTTTGCTACAGAATACACGTTTTGAGACTCCCTGAATCCAAAAAAGGCATTTTTAGAAAAATAGTCGCGCGCGCGCGCGCGCGTGTGTGTGGACAGCATAGCTCAAAAACAAAAAGACCGTTAAATACCAAACTTGGGATTTAAGTTTGGTATCTTCCAAGGATGCAAAACAAAGCTTTTCAAGAAAATCCCCCACCCCAACTACCCTTTACATAGAACTTTTTTCGAAAATTTTGATTTTCTCAAAAATAGCGTATATTAAATATATTTACATGACAAATAATATGTATATCTTGAACTTTCTGGGATTAGACTCTGAAGACTACTTTATTCTGGATGAATTTTACGAAATTTTGCATAACTGCTAAACTGTAAGAGATGGAGAAAAACCTACCAGACAAAAAATATGGAGCACATTAAGAGACACAATTTATGGTACATACATATTTTCGTGGAGTTGATACTTTTTGAGATATTCCTTGTTTTTGGTTTCAGCTTTAAAAACTTGTACTTTTCTCATACAGGAATTTTCAACTCGTGTCCATATAAGCAATGGAACTTCAGTCACACACCAACCTCTTTTGACTATCACTTGCCCTTATTTCGCTTCTACGTACAAGGAAGCAAGTATTAAGACAATTTCTGCTTATTTCTTCCCGATTAGCATGAATTAAATTGAAGCATAAGCTTTTTATCAATAATTTGTTGCAGAGATGTAGAGAAAGTCATGTGAATGGAACACAGACTTTTTTTAATTGTTTCATCTGTTTAGCCCCTTTAACTTCAATGGTCCTATCTGGGCCTTTGCCTTCTGAAGCTGTAGGTTCAGAACATTAGGTTAATTGATTTTATATTACTAAACACACGCATATTAATGTCCTCACATTGATACTTCCAAACTCTATGGGGAATATGGAGTAATACTTTATGCCTCAGCCGGAAATCGAACCCGGGACCTCTAGCTGACCACTAGATCACGGAGGCAGTAAGTTACTGTTTTGTTTTAGATATTATAAACTTTCTAGGTCAATGACATTCACATACACACAGAAATACTTTAGAAATTCTTCTACTAGTGCTGATTTACTTTATGGCTATGTTCCTCCTTTCTTTGATATTTGTGCCCTTAACTGTTTACTTTCTCTATACGTATTATGTGCATAGTGTATAGAGAAGGTATTGTATTGCACCCAAAATTTCACACCGAAATTTCACTGGAAATACATATTTTAGGGTCTCCTGTATGCAAAAAGAATTATTTTCATAAAAGTTCCTGTGCGTGCGTGTGTGTCCGTGTCTGTGAACACGATAACTCAAAAAGTATTTCAGGAAGTGACAAGAAGAATTTGAGTAAAATCCCCCCAATCTAAACTACCCTTTACATGAAAAAAAAAATCCAAAATGTTGTTTTTCTCAAAACTGACTCATGGATTTAAAACAATAAAGATATTTACATGGAAAATAAAATGTATATTATGAGTTTTCAGGGAATACCCTCTGAAGATCTTTTCCTTTTGGATGGCCTTTACATAACTGGAAAACCTGTAAGAGATATACAAAAAAGTATGACACAAAAAAAAATGTATATCACATTAAAACTCACAATTTATGTAATAAATACTTTTTTGTAGAGTTAACCGTTTTCAAGGTATTCCGAGTTATTGGTTTCAGTTTTAAAGTAATTAAAATTTTCTTAAACGGAAGGTATCTTTCTTTTCGTCTCTCATTTGTTTACTCCTAGCAAGGAAAGAGAACTAAATTTAAAGTTTTTCATTTAGTGACCGGCTTTTAAAGATCTGTCCAACAGTTTAACCTGTGCGTTCTTTTATTTCTCTTCCACTTACAAAGAAGTAATAAAAATTGGCATAGTTTATCTTGATTAGCTTGACGTATATAAAAATAATATTTTGTAAACAAATGCTTTTATGGAACAGCTATAGAAAGTCATGTGAGTTCAGAACACATCAGATTTTTCAGTTATATAACTGCTTTAAGCTGAAAGTACGAAAACAGAATTCTCTAATCTCTCACAATAGTAAAGTCTAAAGATTTTAATCTTGCAACAATGTGATATTTTTTTCTGAAATGTTGTATTTTCTATGTTGTTGCCGTGTCAAGCTCAAGTTACGATTTCAGAGCAATTGAAATACTAGTGAATACTAGCTGTGAAACATATTTATGTGGAATTAGGCATTTTTGATTGTGAAGCTATTACATTTGATTTAACTTCACAATACTTAAACTTTTCACGTAGCTTTTAAAAGGTGTGATTATTGCTTTCGTCTTGTGTATTCTGTTACTCTGCTGATCATCAGATAATTCAGCTAATGTTATCCTGATTAGCATGAACTAGATTGGAGAATAAGGTTTTGTAGGAATATTTTGTTGCAGAATAGGCAGAGACAGCAATGTGAATGTAATAATATATTTCAATTTTTACTTTCTCTATACGCACTATGCACATAGTGTAATGCACATAGTGTATAGAGAAGGTATTGCACTCCACCAAAAAATTCGATACGGAGATTTCACCGGAAATATATCTTTTAGGATCCCCTGTATCCAAAACAAGTATTTTCAGAAAAAGGTAGGTGTGTGTGTCCGTGTGACTGTGAACACGATAACTCAAAAACGAAAAGTCGGTAAAATACCAAACTTGGTATTTAAGTTTAATATCTTCCAGGGATGCGACACGAAGATTTTGAACAAAATCCTTCCACCCCAAACTATCATTTACATGGAAATTTTCTCGAAAATTTTGATTTTCTAAAAGATGGCTCTAACGATTTTGATTAAAGTATCGTATATTAAATATATTTACCTGACAAATAAAATGTATATTTGAATTTTCTGGGAATAGCCTCTGAAGACTACTTTATTATGGGTCAATTTTACGGAACTTTGCATAACTGCTAAAGCGTAAGAGACAGACAAAAACTTACTACATAAAAAATGTACAGCACTTTAAAACACACAATTTATGTTATATAAATTTTTTCTTGGAGTTGATTGTCATATTCCTTGTTTTTGGTTTCAGCTATAAAAACATACTTTTCTCATACAGGGCTTTGTGAACTCGTGTCCATACAAACAAAGGAACTTCACTCACATAGCAACCAGCTTTTGACCATCACTTTAACCTATGGTACTCCTTTATTTCGCTTCTACTTACAAGGAAGCAAGTAATAAGACTATTTCTGCTAATTTTTTCTCCATTAGCATGAAGTAAATAAAAGCATAACCCTTTTAGCAATAATTTATTGCAGAGTTGTAGAGAAAGTCATGTGAATGGAACACATCAGATTATTTCACAATAATCCTGGATTAGACAATACCTTAAAGCTTTGAGTTTAAGCCCAACCAACATTCATTATTCAACGAACAAAACTCAGACTTAGGCGGAAAGAATGAAGTACCAAAGCATTTAACTCGAGTGATTGAAACGTATGCTTCACAACAACGGTCCATACCAGGCTTTGGATGAGTCCGTCTCGTATTGCCTTAATGTCAAAAGTCTAATACTAAAACAAACCAATGAACAAAAGTTGAACCTGATAGCAAGTGAAACAGGAATTGTACAAACACATTTCATTGGAATGACTAGAAGCCATGTCTCACAGCGATAGTCCCACCAGCCTCTTGATGAATCCGTCTCTTATTGGTTTTATGTCAAATGATTGGCATTAAAAGTACCAAATGAACAATGGTCATGCTAAGTGAGCAGTGGTAAGGGTGAAGTGCATAAAAACTTAACTAGAGTGGCTGAAAGGTATACTTCATAATGAAAGTCGACAGCAGACAGTGGATGTGTCTGTCTCTTATTGGTTTTATATCAAATGGTCCTCACAAAAAATGTAAAATGAACAAAAGTCATACTTAGGTTAGCCGCGACAAGTACATAAAAACTTTACCTGAGAGGCTGAAAGGTATGCTTCCGAACGACAATCCACACAAGCTACTGGATGTTGTTGGTTTTTTGTCAAATGGGTGTCACTAAAAATGCCAAATGCCAGTACATGCCTAGGTGAGCGCTGAAAACGGTGAAGTACAAAAACACTTAATCTGAGTGAATGAAAGCGATGCTCCACAATGATAGTCCATACTTGCTACTATATATGCCCGTATCTTATTGGTTTTATGTAAAAGGCTGCCTTTAAAATAACCTAATGAGCAAAGATTAAACGTAAATGAAATACAAAAGGGGAGGAGCACGAAGACATTCACCTGAGTGGCTGGAAGACAAGCTTTGCAACGATCATTCTCTGGATTAGTTCGACTCTTGTCAAAATTCGGTCATTAAAAAGTGGATGAAGAAAAATTAGGCCTAGATTAAAGCCGAAAGGAGATACCTAACATTTTACCTGAGTGGCTGGAAGACATGCTTGGCAACAACGATCCATACCAGCCACTGTATAAGTCTATTTCGTGTTGATTTTGAGTCACATTTGGACACTGAATAACCTATGAACAGCGGTATATTTCAGACTCAAAGAGAAGTATGACTAACATTAAGTGGAGAGGTAAGGGGCGTGGTTTAGTATTGCCATATCAAATAAACCTTTATTCGTTACATTGGCACAATACGAAACCTATTCTTTATGAGTATTTCTTGTAAAAAACACTGGATAGAAAAAACAAATATTCTTATAAATGATTTTAGAATACCTATGAAAATATATTTGTAATGGATGGAAAAATTCATTTGAATTTTTAAAGTCACTCTTGAATATTACGGTGAAGTATTTCGTCTTCCGCGTGGAGTAAAACCTTTCTCTCTTAGTTTATCTAAAGCAACGTTAAACTTTTCACAACGATCTCAATTGGTGCGTTGAAAAATAAGTGAACACTAAGTACTGACAGTAGAGCATCGTGTAAGAGGAAGTCTATGCTGAGCTCTAGCGGGAGAAAACGCAAACAGAATTAATGAAGGCTTTGTTGCCAAAACGTGAGCAGAATCTTTTATCAACAGCCTTCAGTTTTAATCAGTTACTTAGAAATAACATTTACTGCCTAAAACCACAGAGAAATTCTGTTGTCTACAGCGATAATTTTGTTAGGGAAGGTGTGATCATTTTACAAACTATGGCAGCTTTGTGACCTGCACGAGAATGTACACGGAATGTATTAATAATGGGAATGCTAGCTCGTCGGCATCTGTGTTAGAGGTTAGGATAACATACAAATATCTGGAAGCGTTGCATTGCAGGTGAGTTTACAGGTGGAGGCTTTAACAGTGATGCAATCGATGTGTCGCATTACTTGTAACTATTATTGTGTATTATTCGTTATTAGTGTTATTTTGATTTAAATATGCTTAGGCTTGATAATCCCAAACTCAAAGTCATCGTATGGGGGGAATTCCAGCCTATCTGGTTAGAACATTAAGTTAAAATAGCTGGTATGAGTATGTTAACGACGAGGGACACCTCGGCAACTGCGGCCAAATATTGACCTATTGCGGCCTACCACCTCCCTGGGGAAGGGATGAGAGGAGGGGGAGAAACCACAGGCCACAGCATACAGGAAACGACGGAGCGAAGGCCAGAGATGCACGGAAGTGCCTAACTACGAAGGCCTTTTTTTTTTTTTTTTTTTCAACATTCGATAGGCTATAAATAAAAGAAAAGCTCATAGAAAACAATTATTTTTATTACTAAAAGTTTTGTACACTTATGGTTACTTTTCAACACAATCACCGAAAAGATTGAGACATTTGTCGTATCTGTGCACAAGCTTTGCAATACTCGCTTCTAACATGTTGCCACTAATGATGCAACCCGGAACCACTATCAATGCAGCTGTTTATTGTGAAATTTTACGACGTTTGTGGAGAGTCATTCAAAACAAACGAAGAGGAATGCTGACTTCAGGAATTGTGTTGAACCATGACAACGCTGGTCCACACACTGCTGGCACCCTTGAACAATTTCAATAGGATATTCTCGATCATCCTGGCACCCAGCGACTTTCACCTTTTCCCTGAACTGAATACGTGGCTAAAAGGGTAGCACTTTCAATTAACGAAGATCTTCAAAACAACGTCAACGCTCGTTTGAAATCATTGGCGGCAACAATTTTTGAAGCGGGTATTGCAAAGCTTGTGCACAGGAACGATAAATGTCTCAATCTTTTTGGTGATTGTGTTGAAAAGTAACCATAAGTGTACAAAACTTTTAGAATTAAAATAATTGTTTTCTATGAATTTATCCTTTATTTATAGCCTACCGAAGGTTGAAAAAATCACATCGAATTTCACTAGATGGCAGTCACGTAGACTATACAGACTCCGGGAGGCCGTCGGAGGAATGCCACTACAAGGGCACCTAGTCTCAACAGTGCAACCTGGGGGAAGAGAGTTTTGCTCGGAGCAAGCAACCGTGCCATCTGCCAACAAAGCCCCGCCGTCAACTTGAAAGATGGAGAAGGAAAATGGAAGAATGAAAGTAAAGGAATCGTGGTAAATATACAACACCCCAGAATTTGTCGAAGTGGCTTCAGAAAAACGACGGGAAAAAACCCAGGGCCGGGGTGCGCAGTCTACGGGGAGCGAATCCCTGAATGTCAGTTACAGACGAAACCGTCTGAGGCACCTGACTCGGTAATATGACTGGTAACGATTGACCTTAAGCTATCAATATATTACATAAGAGGGAGTTTAAATGTTAATATTCATAGTCTGTGTTCAAATGCTTTGAACATGTGTTCCATTCACATGACTTTTTACTTTCTCTAGCCCCATGTGTACAATGTACATAGGGATAGAGAAGGTATTGTAATGCACCCAAAAATTCGATGCCAAGATTTCATCGGAAATACATGTCTTAGGGCTCTCTGAATCCAAAAAAACATTCTCAGAAAAAGGACCGTGTGTATGTGTGTGTGTGTGTCTGTGGACAGCATAGCTCAAAAACGAAAATACCGTTAAATAATAAACTTGGTATTTAGGTTTGGTATCTTCCAAGGATGCGACACGAATATTTTCAAGAAAATCCTCCCACCCCCAACTATCCTTGACATGGAAAGTTTTTCGATCATTTTGATTTTCTAAAAAATGCCTGTGACGATTTTGATTAAAATCCCGTATATTAAAGATATTTACATACCAAATAAAATGAATATCTTGAACTTTCTGGGAATAGCCTCTGAAGAGCTCTTTATTCTGGATAGATTTTGCTAAATTTTGCTTAACTGCTAAACGGTAAGAGATAGACAAAAACTTACTACACAGAAAATGTCGATCTGATCAAAACACATAATGTATGTCCTTTACATTTTTGTTTTGGAGGTGACCGTTTCCGAGATATTCCTTGTTTTAGGTTTCAGATGTGAGTACTTAAAACTTTTCTCCGTTTTTCTTTTGTTCTACTTCTGGCCAAGCAAAGAAGCGATTTGCAATGATAATCGAATAACCACAGATTTTAAAACATTTGACGCCTATCGGTTTAGTCCAGTGTATTCCCTTATTTTCTTTCTATTTGTAAGGATCTAAGTAGTAAGAACATTCTGCTATGATTATCTCGATAGGGATAGAGCAGGTATTGTAATGCACCCAAAAATTCGATACTGAGATTTCACCGGAAATATATGTTTTAGGGCTCCCTGAATCCTAAAAAAGCATTCTCAGAAAAAGGTCCGTGTGTATGTGTGTGTGTCTGTGGACAGCATAGCTTAAAAACGAAAATACCGTTAAATACTAAACTTGGTATTTAAGTTTGGTATCTTCCAAGGATGCGACACGAAGATTTTCAAGAAAATACCCCCACCCCCAAGTACCCTTTACATGGAACTTTTTTCGACAATTTTGATTTTCTCAAAAATGGCTCTAACGATTTCGATTAAAATATCGTATATTAAAGATATTTACCTGGCAAATAATATGTATATCTTGAATTTTCTGGGAATAATCGCTGAAGAGTACTTTATTCTGAATGAATTTTACGAAATTTTGAATAACTGCTAAACCGTAAGAGATGGGCAAAAACTTAACACACAGAAAATGTAGGGCACATTAAAACTCAGTATTTATGTTATATACATGTGTTAATTGAGCTATGGTTTTTGACATATTCCTTGTTTTTGGTTTCAGCTATATAAAACTATACTTTTCTCGTACAGGAATTTGTCAACTCGTGTCCATACCAACAAAGTAACTTCAGTCACATAGCAACCAGCTTTTGACTATCAGTTTAGCCTATAGTACTCCCTTATTTCCCTTATACTTACAAGGAAGCAGGTAAAAAGACTATTTCTGTTATTTTTTTCTCGATTAAAATGAAGTAAATAAAACCATAAGCTTTTAACAATAATTTGTCAGAGAGAAGTAGAAAAAGTCATGTGAGTGTAACACAGCAGAATTTTTCCTTAAAATTCCAAAACGTATATTTGCAGTAAAATCTCAGTGTGGAATTCTTGGATGTATTCCAATAGTTTCTGTACCTACTGTGGACGTGGTATATAAAGTAAGAATATTTTATAGATTCTCACGGAATTCTCTGCGAATAATAATCCTACAGGAGAAGACCGTGTAATTTAGACCGGCGTGTATTTTGAACCGATGTCAGTTCAAGATAATATGTACCGTTTGGAGTACCAACAATACAGATATCTTGAGCAGCATTTGTTGCCAGCGTTCCCTCCAATTTTCCACATTCTATTGACAATAACCTTGGAGGGAAGTTGTGATCTTTGTTGAGAGCGTTTTCGTTGTAATTTTGTCCCGCTTTTGGTAACATGTTTTTTTCCACCTAAGATCTTTCCTTGAAAACCAAACTAAAATGACGAAACGTTCTATATATTAAGGTAAGTGTAATGTAGATTTGGTTCGTTAATTAAGTTTAGGAGTATAAGAAATGTGTACTCATAAAGATGTGTAGTGTCGTGTAATTTGGACCAAAGGTGAAGCGTAATTTGGTCCACATCAAATATTGGAGTATAACATTTTAAATATTTATCTGACGTCACGTTTTACTTTGGTAATTTATTTAGATATGTACACATTATACACGTTGTGTAAATTACCAGATGACAACAAGGGAAGCTAGCAAATGTAAGGGCATGTACTGTAAATGGAAAAAGGAAGATCTGAGAAAGATGAAAATAAAAACTGAGAAGAGCATTTTTGTGTTGTATGTGGGAATCTGACGAGGAAGCCTGGATACAGTGCAAAGGACGGGCTCATGAAGACTGCTGACATAAATGATTCAATTTATTACTTTTGTGACTGGTGCATGTGGAGTGAACAGTGAAATCCTCCTTTAATTTGGAACAAAACCCTGAAAATATTAAGTGTCCACACAACTTTGGATGAAATTGTTGTAAGGGGATATTAATTTTAGTTAATCTGCTTCATTGGGACATTTTGAATAATATTGATGATGTACAAAATGATTATTCCAGGTCTAAATTCATTTCTATTCTGAATATTAATCTTTAAAAGTGAATATAAAGGTATACGAATCGATTATAAATGTATTATATAGTGGCCCAAATCACACACTCTCTGAGACCAAGTTACACGCCTTAGAAAAAATACTATAATTAGAATTTACAAATTGTGTAGCTGGGACAAAACCCTGAAAACTCTCATAATGGCATAAGTTCATCTCATTAACACATTAAAGTAAGTTGTGGAGCTTGACAAAGGTTTTCTGTCCACATATTAGCATTAAAGTTAAGTGGTCCAAATTACACGGACTTTCCGCACATATTTATTTCATATTGTAGCATTAATATAACAAGTTATTTTCACATCCAAGATGTCACTGTCACTTTGAGGTCTTAATGGCTGGGAAATATTTTCCATCCAAAAATTCATGTACGATGTCCAAATTGAAACACCGGTTTCTCTGAATTCTTTTATCAGCATTTGCTTTCAACTGCTCCATTACGATTGATGAACTTCCACTCCGGTATTTATCGTATACACTGGTTCTTTCTTGATTACTCGTAAATTATGCGCCATTTCCTCAGAAAACACTCGATCATTGCATTATTACTATACACTTGCGTTATTTGCCTATTGGCTGAGCATGTGGATTGAATAAAAACGAATAAGTAGAAAAGTATAACATCGGCATTGAAAAACTGGTACTACCTGACAGTAAATGTCTTGACAGAATGGAGATTACGTTGAGAAATAGAGTAAGGTACTGCAACTTTGTAAAAAAAGTTTTGGGTTAATATATTTCGCTATTATTTAGTTATGCCAAATCATCTGTATGGCCCTCGTATATTGAGTTTTCTCAGCACTGTTTGCTTCGTTCAGAATGTCAAACGGAATACAATCCAGATTTTCAATAGTTTAATCTTTAACTACCATTTTCTTTATAAGTGTTGAAATAAATGAAACCACATCTGCTTAGCAACCATTTTAAGTCATACATCTGTAATCAGTGATGAACTATAATTTTTCTTTTAGCAAATGTATTAATTATTTTTACTATTTTAATGCTATAACACGTATGCAACACGTCTATATCATTCGTTCTCTTTCACTCACATGGTAAATAAATATTTCTGACACAATGAGTAGATTGTACACTAGTTACATAAAAGTTATTTATGATAGAAGTGTAAAAATGGTGTTTTATATTATGAGTAGGAAGCTTGCGAAACGAGGCCGTAGACCGAGTACAGCAATCCTATCAACAACATAAAACAATTTAACACGTGTGTTATCACTATTTTTGACAGTTCTCAATTTTTATAGACGTATTATAATTATAAATAGATTGTTTTACCTATTTAACGGAGTACGTGCTTAGTGGCCCCGATATTCAGTTATTGCCTTGCTTAGCATCAGTGCTGACAACATGATGACTTACTCACACACAACGAAAATATTTTATACTGTGTAATCTTACTCTCTCCGCAGCTGGCATGATTTCGTCGTCTTGTTCAATACATTCCAAGTGCATGACATTCTAATCATCCGCTATTTTATTGATCGATACGAGCTTTTAGAGCAATAGCCTACTTACATGAGGCCGTGGACATATAAACCAAATTTGGCTACATTGGAGTGCTATAATTTTATAACACTGAGTGGCAGAATTTTCTACTTTTAACACTACTGACATCTGGTAAAAGACCTAATTATAGCATCAACAACTGTCTAAAACTAAATATTTCCTCACTATTTCTAGTTAAAAAACAAGTGATATTGTTTCCGCTGCTTGCAAAATTTTATCGTCTGGTTTAGTAGATTCCATGTTCATGACATTTTAAAGATCAATACGAGATTTCAGAGTCATAGCTTACTTGAATGTGGAGTGGACACATAAAACAAGGTTGGCTACATTGGAGTATTATAATTTTATATCACTGAGTGACAGAATTTTATACTTTTGACCCTACTGACATCTGGTAAAAATATCTATTTTTAGCAACTGTCTAAAAATTTACTTGCTTTTCAGTCATCTGATGTTTATTCTTCGTATAGGCTAGAAATTTAGTTGATGAAATCATTGGCAAAAGTAGATTCAATTACGATAGGTAGAAATCTGTGGTGTCAACTATTTTCTCACCGTTTCTAGTTCAAAAACAATTATGTGGTTTCCGCTGCTTGCATAATTTCGTCATTTGGTTCACCAGATTCCATGTTCATGACATTCAAATCATCCGCCATTTAATGAATCAATACGATCTTTCAGAGCCATAGCCTACTTGAATGAGGCCGTGGACGCATAAACCAAAGAGTGTAATAATTTTCTAACACTAGTGAAGAATTTTCTACTACTGACATGTAGTAAACACCTACTTATAGTTTAGTAACAACTGATACGGTTTGGAACAAAATTCTAGTTTACCTGATATCTGGGAAGCTAAGTATAAAATTGGAATATCAATCCTTTATCATCGTGGGACTAAGATGTTAATCGGGGGGTTTAGATTTCAATTCCCGACGGAATGTTCGCAGCCCGCTCCATTATGGCCCCAGAGTTGTGCAGCTTCTAATAGAATTGAACATTGGAGTATTTCCCCAGGGGCTTAAGATCCCATCAACGCTGGAAGCTGAGAAATTTATTACAGTAGTTACGGGCGACGTACTCCAATTATCGTCTACAATAAGACAGTAAGAATTAAACTTGTTGATATAGACTTTCCCTATAACGCAAACTTATCTGCGATCAAAGTCTAACTTAGGCTTGGAATTCTTATTTAGTTCTAGTCATTAGTCTTGCTTTATTTTGAGATTCATTTTCTGACAAAATGTTACCTTCTGTTCCATTTATTCTCAGTGCTGTATGCTGTAACCAAGCTCTGGACCAGTTCTTTTTTCAATTGAAAAATTATGTATGCATTTTTAATTTATATACACGTACTATTTACATAGTGTATAGAGCACCTATTGTAATGCACCCAAAAGTTCCATACGAGATTTCACCAGAAATAAATGTTTTAAGGTCCCCTGTATCCAAAAAAAACAAAACATTTTCACAAAAAGGTCTGTGTGTGTCCGTGTGTTTGTGAACACGATAACTCAAAAACGAAAAGCTGGTAAAATACCAAACTTGGTATTTAAGTTAAGTATCTTCCTGGGATGCGAAACAAAGATTTTGAGAAAAAATACCCCACCCAAAACTACCTTTTTCATGGAACTATTTTCAAAAATTTTGATTTTCTCAAAAATGGCTAATGATTTTGATATTTACCTGACAAATAATATGTATATATACAATTTTTTGTGAATAGCCTCTGAAGCTTACTTTATTTTGGATGAAATTTACGGAATTTTGCATAACTGCATCTCTACAACAAATTATTGTTATAAAGCTTATGCTTCTATTTACTTCATGCTAACCGAGGAAAAAGTTAATAGAAATAGTCTTATTACATGCTCCTTTGTAAGTAGAAGCGAAATAAGGGAGTACCACAGGATAAAGTGATAGTAAAAAGCTGGTTGCTATGTGATCGAAGTTCCTTTGTTTCTATGGACAAGAGTTGACAGATTCCTGTATGAGAAAAGTGTACGTTTTTTAAAGCTGAAACCAATAACAAGAAATATCTCAAATTCTATCGACTCCACGAAAAAAAAATGTATATGGCATAAATTGTGTGTTTTATCGTGATCTACACTTTTTGTGTGGTAAGTTTTTGTCCACCTCTTACGGTTCAGCAGTTATACTAAATTTTCTAAAATTCATCCAGGTTAAAGTAGTCTTCAGAGGCTATTCCCAGAAAATTCAAGATATGCATTTTATTTGGCATGTAAATATCTTAAATATAACAGATTTTAATCAAAATTGTTTAAGCCATTTTTGGGAAAATCAAAAATTTCGAAATTTTTTCCATGTAAAGGGTAGTTTGAGGTGGGGGGATTTTATTGCAAATCTTCGCGTCGCATCCTTGGAAGATACCTAACTTAAATACCAAGTTTGGTATTCAAAAGTGTTTTTGTTTTTCAGCTATGCTGTCCATAGAAACACACACACCTTTTTGTAAATTTTTTTTTTTTTTTAGATTCAGGTGGATCCAAAGCATTTCCGGTGAAATCTCAGTATCGAATTTTTGACTGCAATACAATACCTTCTCTATACACTATGCATATAATACGTGCAGAGAAAGTAAAAATCCCGCTACTCTTATATGATTTATATGAATCATATCTCGTTGTTTTTAATGTTATTAAAAAGTCTTAACAATTTTTATGAAATGCCATGAAAGCATGACAATGGCAAACATTTCTTTTCATTATGAAGAACACCTCAAACGCTATTTCCAGAAAATTTAAGATAATATTATATATTTATTAGCCATAAGTATATTTTCGAGATATTCAGTACTTTAAACAAAATCCTAAGCAATTTTTGAGAAAATAGAACATTTCCCAAAATAGTCAATGCAAAAGTTAATTTTCAGTGAAAAAATATATGTGAAAATATTCTTTTCTTATCACTGGTAAATATTGAACTTAAATACTAAAATTTAACTTAACTGTGTTTTCAATTTTGAGTTCTTTTATTCACAGACATATATAAACACGCGGACCTTTTTCAGAAAAAAAAAATCTGTTATTCATGGGTCCTCAAAACAAGTATGGCCGGTGCAGTTTGGCTATAAAACTTTAGGGTGGAATATTTGTAATACGTAAGATGCACATGGTGGAGAATGTTAATTCACTTACTTACCACACCATCAAAAGCACTGGAGTTTCCTTCTTACCTGCAAAGAGTAAAATATGCATTAGTTCAGAGTTTTATGTTTATCCAGCATAATATTGCTAACTTAAACTGTTCAATAGTGTATCGACGATCAAGTCATCTTTAATAAAGTTACAGTAACATGTCTGAAGTATGGCATTCACATGACTTCCTCTACTCAGCAAATTATTCTTACAAACCCTTCTTCTATCTACTTCTTATTACACCAGAGAAACCTTTCATTACACATTTAGTTTTTCTTATAAGTATTTAAAAATTTAAACCAATAAACAAGAGTATATGCGTAAGCTTTCACGGCCGGTGTCCATAGTTTTAAAATTTAAAATTTTGGGGCTGTTTTGCCGTGGTCTGTAGCTTAAAATATGTTTAGTTAAAATATTTCTACCTAACGTCAATGTAGTCCTTTCCGAGTTACCAACGTGGGTACATTGCCTCTGAAGATGTCCCTTATGGAGAGGGACGAAACGTTAGGTAGAAATATTTTAACTAAACATATTTTAACCTACAGACGAAGGCAAAACAATCCGAAAATTTTAAATGTTAAAAGAGTATGTCGAAAATGGTCAATTTCACAAATCAGTTGAAGGACTGGATGATATGAAATGCAAGTGAAATGGATGATAGGAAAGGTGATGATGGGACAGTAGCTGGAATGAGTGGCGGGGGAAACCCCAGGTACCGGAGAAAACACGCCTAAACGCTGTTTCGTCAACCACAAATCCCGCCTAAACGCTGTTTCGTCCACCACAAATCCCAGGTGCGATGCGAGAGGTCTAACTACTGGGAAATAACGAAGATACTGAACTTAAATGTTTAAGTACTGAGCAAGGAGTTATGTGTGCGACTCATATTCAGATGCTCGCGAAATCAATCCCGCGCACTCTGACTAGCTTACTCGTAGTTCCCCCTGATTCTTAGGAAGGAGGTTCCGACCTCTTCAGCTACGGACCCCAAGCACTTCTAACGTTACTGGAAGTACTCAGGCCGAACTTCTGAGCCCTCCTCGTAAGTCAATTGTTCGGATTGGGTTGGACTCGCCGTGACTGTGGTCCTGGCACCTGAACGCGAAGCCTAGGCAGGGTTGTGAGACACCTCAATGTCCTCCGCACTCACCTGGAGAGTTAGTGGCCAGTAACTGGTTGCTGTCGCCCCCATCGAGGTTGTCATCCCCTAGGGGTTCACGAGAGCAACCGGTCTAACAGAACACCTCACGGATTATCCCTGGGGAACACAGCACATCTGACTAGTGAGGTCAATGCCTTACTTTCATCCCCCTGTCCTTAGGCAAATCTTGGTTACCTATTCTCTATCAGTTTTTCCCTCGCTTCCTTATATATAATTTCGTTATCATCTTTCAGGTGTGAGTGGCAGTGCTGTCAGGGGGTGCGTGGATGCATGAACTAGGTGAATAGTGTTCACGGCATTGGGGTTGCGTTATAGACACTGTCCTCGTGGGGGCTGGAACAGTTGCCCTGGTGACACCCGCAGCCCATGCTGTAGGTGGCTGCGTGGCAGTCCGCCGACAGTTAGGGACTTCCACATGAGTCTATGGTCTATCTATACCCGGCCTACTTTCCTACATCATCCGTTCCTCCTGGCCACAGACACACACAATTCCTCAGACAGATAGACCGACAGGCACACATAATGACCTTTTTCTAAAGATGTTTATTTTGGACTCAGGGGTCCTTAAAACATGAATTTACAGTGAAATCAACATGAATTTTTAAACGGACTGCATTGAATAAAGTTAATGAACTATACCGAAATAATTTGCGAGTTTGTGCACGTGACTGATATAAGTAATTTGAGATCGGGCGACGCATGGTCCCCGGATAAACATAATTTACATATTTTAATCAAAATCGTTAGAGCCATTTTTGTGAAAATCAAATTGTTCGAAAAAAGTTCAATATAAAGGGTAGTTTAGGGTGGTGGGACTTTTCTGAAAATCTTCGTGTCGCATCCCTGAAAGATACCTTAAATACCAAGTTTGGTATTTAACGGACTTTTCGTTTTTGAGCTATGCTGTCCACAGACACACACAGACAGACAGATAGACAGACAGTCAGACAGACACACACATACACAGACGTTTTTCTGAAAATAATTTTTTTTGGATTCAGGGGGTCCTAAAACATGTATTTCCGGTTAAATCCCAGTATTGAATTTTGGGGTGGAATACAACACTTCCTCTATACACTATGCTCATAGTACGAATAGAGAAAGTAAAAATGATTTTTTTTTGGATTCAGGGGGATCTAAAAGGTATATTTCCGGTGAAATCTCGCTATCGAAATTTTGGGTGCATTACAATATCTTCTCTATACACTATATACATAGTACGTGTAGAGAAAGTAAAAAGCATGTGACATAACTTGTGTATTTTAACAATATCTAAATTTTTTATAGCAAGTTTTTGTCTATCTCTTACGGTTTACTAGTTAATCCAAACTAAGCAAAATTCATCCAGAATAAACAGATCTTTAGAAGTTATTCCCAGAAAATTCAAGATATACATTTAATTTGTGCTAGAAATGTCTTTAATATGTGGCATTTTAATCAAAATCGTAAGAGCCATTGTTAAGAAAAACAAAATTTTCGAAAAATGCTCCATGTAAAGTGTAGTTAGGGGTGGGGGGATTTTCGTGAAAAGCTTCGTATCGCATCTTTGGAAGTTTGGTATGTAACGGGTTTTTGTTTTTGAGCTATCGTGTTCACAGACACACACACACAGACGGACTTTTTCTCAAAATGCTTTTTTTGGATACAGGGGACACTAAAACATATATTTCTGGTAAAATTTCGATATCGAAGTTTTGGGTGGAATGCAATACCTTCCTAGACACTATGAAATATCAAAACAAGTTGTAGTTTAATCTCGATAGCACACTTTAATCAACGTACACGCTAAAGAATGTAATACACAGACGTAATCTATCTGAGGCTACTACAGTGGATAATTCCCTGAAGTTGTGTATTGAAACGCTTGGGAAGAATGCAGTATGAGAAACACGACAGTTCGCAATATGCCCCCGTAGCCAGGGCAGGCATTTTTATAAAAGAGGGAGGTACTTTTCTTGCTCCCGGAGCTTACACGGCTCAGAGGAACCTGGGTCGAAATGACGTTCTCTTTTGTGAGTGGGTGGACAGGCAATGTGACTATTTCTACTCGACTCACGTTCCTGGTGTCTTCATTTCTTCCGCTCATATGAATGTGCAACTTGATCTACGAGAACACTTTAACACACATAAATTCAGAACAGACTTCCGTAATTCGTGAAGCTAACCAAATAAAACCATTTTATGTTTCTATGCAGCAATGTAGCGAATTTAATGGGCGTTAGAACGCAGGTTTGAAATACGTGTCACGGGATTAAAAGTTATCTAAAAAGGAGATATAAATTATATCCCATATAATATGAATGAATTAATAAGTGTACAATACCATACATTGAACTTCAAATATCGCACGGGTCCACTTATCTTTTATTTATTTCATGCTAATCGAGAAAAATTAGCAGAAGTAGTCTTATTTCTTGCTTTATTGTAAGTAGAAGCGAAATAAGGGAGTACCATAGGTTAAAGTGAAAGCCAAAAGCTGGTTGCTATGTGACTGATATTCCTTTGTTTGTATGGACAGGAGTTGACAAATTCCTGTATGAGAAAAGTATGTTTTTCAAAGCTCAAACCAAGAAAAAGGAGTATCTCAAAAACGATCAACTCCAGGAAAAAGGTGTATATAACATAAATTGTGTGTTTTAACGTGCTGTACATTTTTTGTGTGTTCAGTTTTTGTCCATCTCTTACGGTTTAGTAGTTGTGCAAAATTCATCCATAGTAAAGTAGTTTTCAGAGGGTATTCCCATAAAATTCAAAATATACATTTTATTTGTCAGGTAAATATCTTTAATATATGATATTTTAATCAAAATCATTAGAGCCATTTTTTATAAAATCAAAATTTTCGAAAAAAATTCCATGTAAAGGGTAATTTGGGGTGGGGGATTTTTCTCAAAATCTTCATGTCGCATCCCTGGAAGATACTAAACTTAAATACCAAGTTTGGTATTTTACCGGGTTTTCGTTTTTGAGTTATCGTTTTCACAGACACACAGACCTTTTTCTGAAAATACTTTTTTTTGGATACAGGGGACCCTAAAACATATATTTCCGGTGAAATCTCGGTATCGAATTTGTTGGTGGAGCGCAATACCTTCTCTATACACTATGTACATAGTACGTATAGAGAAAGTAAAAGAATCTGAGGTGTTGCATTCACATGACCTTCTGTACATCTCTGCAACAAATTACTGTTACAAACTTTATGCCCCTACTTAATTACTTATTTCCTTGTAAGTACAAGGAAAATAGGGGAATACAATAGGCTGAAACTATAGTCAAATCTTTTAAAAGCCGGTTGCCATATGCATAAAATCCGTTTCTATGCAGGGGCAGGAGTTTATTTACAACTTACAGTGTGAAGAAAACTTTAAGTACTTTAAATCTGAAACAAATAACAAGGAATATCTCATAAATGGCTATTTCAATGACAAAAAAAACCTATATAATATAAAGTGCGTGTATTAACGTGATCTACATTTTTATGTAGTAAGTTTTCATCTATCTTTTACGGTGTACCAATTATGCGAAATTCAGCAAAATTCATTTAGAATAAAAAGGTCTTTAGAGGCTATTTACAGAAAATTAAAGATATACATATTATTTGCCACGTAAATATCTTTAATATACAGCGGTTTAATCGAAATTGTTGCAACCATTTTTGAGAAAATCGAAATTTACTTAATTTTTTCGTTTTTTTTTTTTTTTTTTTTAGTTTGGGACTGGCGGATTTTTCTCAAAATCAACGTATGGTATCCCTGGAAGGTACTAAATTTAATTACCAAGTTTAGTATTTGATCGACTTTTCGTTTTTGAGTTATCGTGTTCACAGACACGCACGGACCTTTTTCTGAAAATGCTTTTTTTGGATACAGGGGACCCCAAAAAGGTGTATTTCCGGTGAAATCTCGGTATCAAATTTTGGGATGGAATACAATACCTTCGCTGTACACTATATACATAGTACGTGCAGAGAAAGTAGAAATGTATGTTATTCTTGCTCGAAAAGATGACTTTATATAAAGAACAGTGCACTAATAGTGCTTTTAGAAGGAGATTTTTGTTGTTATTATAGTTAAATATAAAGTTTTACATTATATAACGGAGCCTGCAGTTCTAAGCTGCAGCCTTCTCGTTTATATATGCGCAGCACGCATGCGCATAATCAGATAAATAGCTCACCTCGCGGGTATATCATCGTCTCGAGCGAAATGGCGCCATTTCGTATTTCTGCCTCCCTGCGGAATTTTTATTTCTGCCTGTGATACATCGACTGGTTATGAATGCATAAAGCCGGCTACTTCATTCCTGTAGTATGTATGCTCTTGGGGCACCCAGGCCGGAAATGACATCGTAATGACGTCATAAACTCTGTTTTCTTATCGCAAGTACTGGGAGTCGCTGGAAATGAAAACAGTGTTTGTGTGGCAAGAATAAACTGGAAGACAAGATGAACTGTTGGCATTCATCTCGGTGTTAAAAGTTTGATAAGTGGAGGTGTCTGAGGAAAAACTCGTGACGTACTCTTCTGTCAAAGTTTATTCTTCTTAAGCGCGTCTCACGCTTAAAATACAGTGCAGGTTAAGCCTAACGCACTCTTGTCATATGTTTTGTAACAAAAGTTCTCTTGATTAATTGTGTTTTTCATAAAAGCCGTGAGGACAGAAGCTGGATAAGTAGTCAGACTGAAAAAGTCAATGCCATTGCCAGGATTTGAACCACGGATGCCCCGGTCTTTTACCGGTTGCACTACCACTGAGCTACCTTGGCAATATGCCGGCACAGAATTAAATTCCTCAACTGACTCGCATGTTTCCCGGTAAACTACAACTATTTTGAGATGGCACACTCCACTGCCAATTTATAATGTCGTAAGTCACGGGCCCCATAGTATAGCCAAGTATTATGGTCAATTGGTATTGGTTTGGCTGTTTTGTTTTTTTTCACAGGCGATGCCACTAATGATACATGAAAATGCAGCCCCAGTGGAATGAGATGGCGGGGGAAACCGGAGAAAACCCGCCCCTGCGCCGCTTTGTCCAACACAAATCTCACATGCTTGGGATCGAACCCGGACCGTCTAGATGAGAGGCGAGTGGTCTGTCCACTCGGCTACGGCGCGGCCAGGACAGGAGTTGCATAGCTAGAGAGTTAGACTTAAAAATTAAGGCTATAACCGGGATTTGTACACGGATCTCCTGGTCTCTAGCCGATTGCTCTAACCACTGATGTACCATGGTGCGGCTTTAAATCTCTCGACTGAATCTCATGTTGTAAGTCGCCATTGGGGTTGTCATCTCAAAATAATTTGAAATCACCTTGTTTTTTTTTTTTAGTGTTTAACGCCCGCTTTTTCTGCTCTGGCACCGCAGGCGATAACACTGATGATACATGAAGATGGAGCCCCGGAGGAGTGAGATGGCGGGGGAAACCGGAGAACCAGAAGAAAACCCGCCCCTGCGCCACTTTGTCCACCACAAATCTTACATGCGGTCGCTTTGGATCGAACCGGGGCCGTCTAGATGAAAGGCGAGTGGTCTGATCACTCGGCCACGGCGCGGCCAGTTGCATAGTTAGAGTTAGACTGAAAAATTAAGGCTATAACCGAGATTTGAACCACGCATCTCTAGCCGGTTGTTCTAACCACTGATCTTCCATGGCAATATACCGGCGCAGCTTTAAATCTCTCGACTGAATCGCATGTTGTAAGTAACCATTGGTGTTCTCATCTCAAGATAATTTGAGATCACCTTGTGTTTTACCGGGAAACATGTTAATGTTTATTTCGATTATCATAAAGTAGATAGAAGAATATGTTTTTAAACAATGCTTTGTTACAGCGATGTAGGGAAAGTCATGAGAATGGAACACATCAGATTTTTCTTAATTCTTTTATCAACTTCTGCTTTCAATTCCTCGATAAGAACGACGTAGGCCACGGCTGCGAATGATATGACACCAAAATATGCTTCTAAAAATTCTATTAGGGCACAGTTTGTTTATACAAATGCAACTTATAAGCATCTGATGTATTCCATTCACATGAATTTCACTTGTTGTTCCAGAATAGCTATTTATGATACAGGAGGTAAAAATGGTGTTTTATGTTGTGAGTAGGAAGCTTGCGAAACGAGACCGTAGACCGAGTACAGTAATCCTACCAATAACATAAAACAATTTTAACATGTGTGTCATACACTATTTTTAGACAGTTCTCAATATTTATAGCCATATTATCATTATAAATATATTGTTTTGCCTATTTCACGGAGTTCATGCTTAGTTGTCTGCGATATGCAGTTGTTGCCTTGCTTAGCATCAGTGCTGACAACATGATGACTTGCTCCTACAGAACGAAAACATTCTATACAACGGAGGCAGTGTAGCAGTTGTAACTTTGCTCTCTCCGCTGCTTGCAGTCTTTTTGTCTGGTTCAGCAGATTCCATGTCCATGACATTCAAATCATTTGTCATTTTATGGATCGATACGAGATTTCAGAGTCATAGCCTACTTAAATGAGGCAATGAACGCATAAAACAAAGTTGGTTACATTGGAGTGTTATAATTTTATAGCTATTATTATTATTATTGCTTCTTTTTAAATAGAAGGGAAATAAGAGAATACACTAGGCTAAAGTGAAAGTCAATTTTTTTAAAAGCTGGTCGGTATATGAAACAATTGAGGTTCAGTTTAATTACGAAGGACATCCAGGAAGTAACAAATGATTTGTCATAACTAAATAATAACGAAAATTATCCACACAAAACATTATTTACAAAGTTACACTACCTTACTCTATTTCTCAACGTAACCATCATTACTATCAAGGTATTTATTGCCACGTGGTACCAGTTTTTCAATAAAAAGATCCACCGCTAAAGATCTGAGCCAAGGTGTCACTGTCACTTTGAGGTTTTCATGGCTGGGAAATCTTTTCTATCTAAAAAGTCATATGTGATGATCAAAGTAAACCACCGATTTTACTTAATTCTTTTATCAACATTTGCTTTCCACTCCTCCATAACGATTGAGAAACTTTTACTCCGGTCTTTATCGTATACACTGGTTCTTCCTTATTGTTTCATTTATATAGCCTCCTTTAACATCTGAGGTCATATCGGGGGCTTTGCATTTGAAACAACTCGTTGTCTGTAGGTTCTTCTATGTTGGTTTAAATCATTTTATTTTCCTCAAACACACACATTCACACTCACATACATACTTCCAGACTCTGTGGGGGATAGGGAATAAATCTAGCTAAAGAAAACTTCCACACCCCGGCCGGGAATTGAACCCGGGACCTCCGGGTGAGAAGTCAGCTCGCTGACCACTCGACCACGGAGGCAGTCAAGAATGCATTATCAATATACACTTGCGTTATTTGCTTATAAAATTCGATTGGCTAAACATTTTGTGCATTAAAAAAAAAAGTTCTTTGGTAGAAAAGTAAAACATCAGCACTGAAAAACTGTACTTAATATATTTCGTTATTATTTAGTTGTGTCAAATCGTTCGTTACTTTTCGAATGGCCTTCCGTTGTAATATTTGGCTGGAATAATACTTACTCTCTACATTGTACGTGATAGAAAAAGTAAAATGGAACACATTGGAAGTGAATTCAACCCAATTTTACCAGATGTTTTAAGTGGCATTAAAAACTGGCATCAATGATAGTTAAAGTTGTATCACCAAATGGGTCTTATTGTTTCGCAAATAATAACGGCCGTAGTAAAGCGTATGCATGCCGGACAAAAGAAACTCGCATTCCGTGATCAAAAGCGATAATAATCGAGATGAAGCAGGCTGTGTGTGGGAGTCCATTCTGAAGAACCGTAATATGAGAATATTCGTTGCATAAAATGCCTGAAGCGAGAACAGAATATGAGAATGCTGCCGAATGCTGTGTTTAAAATGTAAACTGGAGGTAAAGCGAAAACATGCCACAATAATAACAACAGAGCAGAGCACTTTTATTTGCTATCGGCACACACACACACACACACACACACACACACGTTAGAAATAAAGACGATATTTATTTTGTTTTGAAAGGTAATAAACTAAAAACAATATTTGATCGCTCTTTTCAGAAATGCTCAACTAATTCAAAATAAATATCACCTTACCTGAATCACGCAGGTTTTGAATCCGTTGTGTAAATATTAAACGGTTTCCTGAAATTAAACATTTTATGTGCACAGCAAGTTCAGAAGGTATTCCATATCTCCCAAAAATTCTATACTGAGATTTCACTGTAAATATATCATTTCAAAACTCCTTAATCCAGTGCTCTAATCAGATTTTCTGATGTGGGAGAGGGGAGAACTTTAGAATCAAATTTTATTACATTTTTATCTTTCTAGAGAAGATATTTTATTCCAAAAAAAAAGTCGATACCAAGATTTCACCGGAAATAGGTACTACATGTTTCGTGACCACCTAAATCCAAAAAAAATATTTTTCTACGACTGAGCGTATTTGAGTAGTTTACGAGCTCATTTCAGATCGCAAACTTGATTTTTACGGAATCCACGCGCAAAGAAGTGCAGCAAGCGTAAAGTAATTTTGTTCCAACTTTACGCTCGCCAAAATAATTCACGATATTAGTGCGTGTACATCGCTGATCAACAATCAAGCAACGAAAATTAATCGTGCACGATATAATATTATACAAAATGCATATTTTGAATTTTCTGGGAAAAGCCTGTACAGCTCTTTATTCCGGTTGTGTTTTGCAGAATTTTGCATAACGGATACACCGTAAGAAATACACAAAAACTTACAAGACAAAAAATGCAGATCTCATTAATGCACAGTTTATTTCATATAGGTACGTTTTTCGTGACGAGTTGACCGTTTTCGATAAATTCTTTGTTGTTGGTTTCAATTTTAAACGAATTAACTGTTTTCAATCGGCACTATGCAAACCGAATCGAACCTCAATTCTTTCACATGTGACCGGTTTTAAAATATATATATATATATATATATATATATATATATATATATATATTGCTGTAGTCTAGTGTATTCCCTTCTACTTTCAAGGAAGCAAGTAATAAGACCAATTCTGCTAAAATTTACCTAGATTATCGTGACGTAGAAAAAAAAATAACCTTTGTAAGAATGTTTGTGGAACGGCTAGAGAAAGCCATGTGTATGGAATACATCAGATGTTTACATATGTGTTGTCTTTATATGAGGGCCATCCATAAAGTGACAGACGATTTTGCAAACTAAACGATAACGTAAGTTATCTACAAAAATCTGTATTTACAAATTTAGAGTACCTTATTGTATTTCTTAACGCAATCTCCATTCTGGGAAGGTATTTATTGTCACGTGATACCAGTTTTTCAATGCAAGTGTTATACTTTTCTACCAGCAAATAACTTCATCCTTTTTTGAATATACACAATATTTGGCCAAAAGAATGTTATAGTCAGATAACGTAGGTGCATAGTATTTTTGCAATGAATGAGTCTTCAGTGAGGAAATAACGAAAAATGTACGAGTAATCAAGGAAGAAGCAGTGTATGCGACAAAGACCGGAGTGGAATCAATTGCTATACAGGAGTTGAATGCAAATGTTGATAAATGAATTCAGAAAAGCCGGGTTTCACTTTGGGCACCGTACATGATTTTTTCAAAATATTTCCCAGCTATGAAGATTACAAAGCGACAAAACATCTTCGCTCAGATCTTTAGTAGTGGAAGAGTATAACATCTGTATTGCAACACCGGCAGCACGTGACAATAAATACCTGAAGATTACTTTGAGAAATAGAATAAGGTACTGTAACTTTGTAAATAAAGTTTTGTGTTGATAGCTTTTGTTATTATTTAGTTATGCCAAAATCGGTCGTTACTTTCTGGATGTCTCTCGTATGTGATTTCAAAGACTCTGATCAAGGAAGAAAATCTGATGTGTTCCATTCACATGACTTTCCCGATATCTCAGCAACAAATTATTGTTAAAAGGGTTAGGTTCCTATTTACTTCATTCTAATCGAGAAAAAATTGGCATAAATAGTCTTATTACTTACTTTATTGTAAGTAGAAGCGAAATAAGGGAGTACCATAGGTTAAAGTGAAAGCCAAAAGCTGGTTGCTATGTGACTGATGTTCCTTTGTTTGTATGGTCAGGAGTTGACAAATTCCCGTATGAGAAAAGTATGTTTTTTTAAAGCTGAAACCAATACAAGAATATCTCAAAAGCGATCAACACCACGAAAAAAATGTATATAACATGATTTACATTTCAGGTCTGGTAAGCTTTTTCTATCTCTTACAGTTTAGCAGTTATGCAAAATTCCACAAAATTCATCCAGAATAAAGTGGTCTTTAGAGACTATTCGCAGAAAATGCAAGATATACATTTTATTTGTCAGATAAATATATTTAATATACGATTTTTAATCAAAATAGAACTATTTTTAGGAAAATCAAAATTTTCAAAAAAGTTCCATGTAAAGGGTAGTTGAGTGTGGTGGGATTTTCTTGAAAATCTTCGTGTCGCATCCTTTCGTTTTTGAGCTATGCTGTCCGCAGATATACAGACACACACACAAGCACACACACACATAGACCTTTTTGGATTCAGGGGAACCCAAAACATTTTTGGGTACAATACAATATCTTCTCTATACTCTATGTACATACTACGTGTAGAGGAAGTAAAAATCTGATGTGTTCCATTCACATTACTTTCTCTACATACCTGTAATAAATTATTGTTAAAAAAAATATGCCTCTATCTAATTTATGCTAATCGAGATAAACATGAGCAAAAATACTTTCTTGTAAGTAGAAAGGAAATAAGGAAATTCTCTAGGCTAAAGCCATAACCAAATATTTTAAAAGCATTGCCATGTGGATAAAATGCGTTTCTTTGTACTACAGGGAGTGGACAAATTCCCGTATGCGAAAAATTTTAAGTATTTGAAAAACTGAAACCAATAACAAGGAGTATCTCAAAAATGGTCAACTCCACGAAAATGTATGTAGCATAAATTGTGTTTTTTAATAATATCGACATGTGTGCAGTAAGTTTTTGCCTATCTTTTTCAGTTTACAAGTTATGCAAAATTTAGTAAAATTCATCTAAAATGGAGGGCTCTTTAGAGGCCATTCCCAAAAGAGTCAAAATATAAATTTTATTTTTCATGTAAACATCTTAAATATATGGTATTTTAATCAAAAATTTTTGCCATATAAAGGGTAGTTAGTGCTAGAGGAATTTTTCTAAAAATTTTCGTCACGCATCCTTGGAAGATGCTAATTTTAAATACCAAGTTTGGTATTTTACGGTCTTTTCGTTTTTGAGTTAGCGTATTCAGAGGCACACTCTAAAAATGTCTTTATACAGAAGATTTTAAAACGCCTATTTCCGGTGAAATTTCGGTATCGAATTTATGGGCGGAGTGCAATATTGTCTCTACCTACGTCATTCCTTCAAATTGTCAGAATCAGTGTGAATTTAAATAATTTCTAGAAAAGATTTAGCGCAGCTAAAAGAGTGAGGTTATGTATGAATATTACATAAGTTTGTAATGTTGTATATACTATGTGTCACATGGGATATTTATTTTCTAATGTTTACTTTTCTTCACACAACAGGCTAAAAACATAAAAAGGCAATAGTTTATACGATATATAACAGTTTATTTAAATAAAGCGTAAAGGTTTATTTGTTCAGCTGTTTTATCCTGGTAATACTGAATGTAGATTGGAGCACGTAATACCCTAGAAAAATAAACGAAGTGCTTTTATCTCGATATTTAAATTGCACGTCTTTTTTGTTAACTTTGCTACCAGATGATGTTATCTGAAAGGACGAATTTGTTAATTACAAAACTGTGCCATCGGCCATTTTGAAAGCACAGAAATAAAAGCAATAATCGTGTTAATGACGGAAGAGATGTACTAAATGACAGGTCGTCATTTTCAGCTATTTGGTAGCATTGGTCAATTACACTTCGTACAATAAAGTAAACAGAGGAAAAACAAGCTCTGGATGTGCCCAATTTACGGCATGGAACATTCGTGTAATCAGTGCTTTTTTGGTCCTATGTCTGCCTGATAACCTCTTTCCTACCATGTGATGCAAAAACTGGTTACACTTACGTTTTTAAATTTTAATTTCATAAAATTATTTAAACATTTCTGAGTACAAAAAATATAATGTGTTCCATTCACATTACTTTCTCTACATCTCTGTAACAAATTATGGTTAAAAAGTTATGCTCCTATTTACCTCATGCTAATCGAGAAAAATTTACCAGAAATAGTCTTATTACTTGCTTCCTTGTAAGTAAAAGCGAAATAAAAGAGTACTATAGGTTAAAGTGATAGTCAAAAGCTGCTTGCTATGTGACTGAAGTTCCTTTATTTGTATGGACAGAAGTTGACAAATTCCTGTATGAGAAAAGTATAAGTTTTTCAAAGCTACAGCAAAAACAAGCAGATTTAAAAAACGATCAACTCCACAAATAAAGTGTAAACAACATAATTTGTGTGTTTTAATGTGCTCTAAATTTTTGTTTATATCTTGCGGTTTAGCAATTATACAAAATTCCGTAAAATTCATCCAGAATAAATTAGTCTCCAGAGGCTATTCACAAAAAATTAAAGATATACATTTTATTTGTGAGATAAATCATTTTAATATACGATATTTTAACCAAAATCGTTACTGCCATTTTTTTAGAAAACCAGAATTAACAAAAAAAGTTCCATGTTAAGGGTGGGTGGGGTTGGGGGAATTTTTTTGAAAATCTTCGTGTCACATCCTTGGAAGATACCAAACTTAAATACCAAGGTTGGTATTTAACGGTCTTTTCGTTTTTGAGCTATGCTGTCCACAGACACACACACACAGACATACACACACACACACGGACGTTTTTCCAGAAGTGCTTTTTTTGGATTCAGGGGCACCCAAGACATGTATTCCCGGTGAAATCTCAGTATTGAATTTTTGTGTGCATTACAATATCTTTTCTATACACTATGTACATAGTACGTGTAGAGAAAGTTAAAAAAAAAAACATTTTTAGAAAACGTTTCGTGTGTGTGTGTGTCGGTGGAAGCATAGCTTAAAAACGAAAAGACCTTTAATACCAAGCATGGTATTTAAGTTTGGTATCTTCCAAGGATACGACACGAAGATTTTTAAGAAATTCCCCCCCCCCCCACTTAAACTACCCTTTACATGGGAAAATGCTCGAAAGTTTTTATTTTCTCAAAAATGCCTCTTACAATTTTGACTAAAATAACTTATGTTTGAGACATATATATATATATATATATATATATATATATATATGACAAACGAAATGTATATCTTGAACTTTCTGGGATAGCCTCTGAAGACCTCTTCATTCAGGATGACTTTTGTATAACTGGAAAACCGTGGGAGATATACAAATGTATATCTTACTACAAAAAATGTATATCTCCTTTAAATACACAATTTTTCTCGTCTGCTTTTTTGTTTTTTCTCATTTTTCATCACATAGGGACCGGCTTTTAACGGCTAGTGATAGGACTAATTCTGCTTATGTTTATCGTAGATAACAGATTAATGTTTAGAATAAAAGGTTTGTTTGTCGAACAGCTAGAGGACATCATGTGAATGGAACATATTAGATTTTTGCCCTTCTGCTTACAAGGAACCAAATAATAACGACAATTTTTGCTAATTTGTATCGCGATTATCATAAATAGAAGAGTCATCTTTTTAACAATAATTTGTTACAGAGATGCAGGGAAAGTCATATGAATGGAACACATCAGATTTTTTCATTTGAAAGTAGTTTATTGATGTAGGTGATTACAATTACACAACTTTAATATATTCTTTCCCGTTATATATGACCTTTTTCCAAATATTCGGAAGCCGTTGTATACAATCTGCGTGTATATTTTTGTTGACCGCCCGATAGCATAAATAATGTGAGCTCTGGTGCTCTATCGCATCCCTCGGAGTGGTTCTTTCACTTTGACAGAGAGATCGATATCATAGGGACTCTTGCCGGGTGAGTACGGTAGATGTTACGGAATCTTCCATTGCCAGCTGCGCAAAAGGTCCTGGACAGCAGCAACAGTGTGATGTCTTGTATTGTCATGTAAGATAATGGGAAATGTCACCGCCGGACGAAGCCGGTGTTGCAGGAACATGTAGTAGTGGGTAGCGTCCCAATGGATACAAGCTTTCCAGGTCTCTCGTTTAAATAAACTGCGCGCTACACAAAGTGCTGTGAATTTTTACTTTCTCTACACTACTTTCTCTACACCAAGCAGGCTGAGTTACACCGAGGCAACATCTTCGATAGTGGATCTTAAAAAGCAGGAACTGACGCAGGATTTAATACTAAGTAAACCAAGTCAAGAGAAAATGGATTAATACTGCCCTAAGAGAATGTTAAAAAATAATAAAATAATAAAAATATAATGTTTTGCAATGTAAGACAAAGAATTGTATGTATAAATGGCAGCGTGACGTTATTGCCTCACGATACTCACGAAATTAGCCTGAAATGTCATACTTTTAGGAAAATAACATAGTACAACATATTATAATGCATAATATATAGCTATGAAATGTTGCTTAGGAGAGCATATTTATAATAAAATATAATTAAAAGCAGTAATATGGGAGAAGGAGAAGAATAATAAAAGTGAACAGATACCGGATGCTATAAATTGTTTATACCGGTAACAAAGCATAAGAATAGAGTGAAACAAAATATTGTTTATGAAATATTAGCTATTTATAAGAACATTTTCATGAAAATGATATAAATGCATTAATTTTAAATCATTATGGATGTATAAAAATGTATTATAAATTAATATGTTACGAAATGTAAATAAGGAAATCTGTTGTTCCCATGGAGACGACAGATCACAATGTATAAAACATCGATCTTCAACTATTGTGTATATGTGAAACATGTTAATAAGCTTCCGGGACGCAGTCAATGAGATAAACGCCAGGGATAAGGACGCAAAGAGATGCTTCAGTATAAACTATATTATTGTATTATTTAACAAGAGATTGATTGTAAGTACATTTGTATTGCATATATGTGACACACTTTTCTAAACAGAGGATTCTGTTCTAATAACATCCTTGATGCATCTCATTGTTTAAAAAAAAGTAAACAAATAAAATTTCAGATTTATAAATAAATCTTTTAAATTCCATTTATTTATTATCATATCCTACCATCCAAGCATGGAGATTAAGAATCACGTGTTCACCGACTGAAGCTAGCTGAAATAACTGGAAACGTAACCAAGATGTGTACACCAAGTAATTCGCTGCCGATAATAAAACCTTAACGGCTCTAACAATTAAGTCTGGCGCAACTAACTAATCACAGTTTCGCCAACAGTAAGAGCTAGCTACCAACTCCTTATACAGCGGCAAATTCAAAACCAGTTAAAAAAGTTTTACAACACCCACCACAGCCGAGGACCCTATTTTTCCGCCCCAGTACATGGAAAGATCTGCTCTCTTGATAGGGGAGTAACTCCAGAAACATTGAATTAACGTGGACAGCAAACGCTACACACTTGACTCTTCAATGTGGCGCAATAACGTCGCAGGTTCCATGAAATGTTGCAGGAATATGCAGTAGTGGGCAGCGTCCCAATGAATGGAAGCTACCCAGATATCCAAAGTGAGCGAGCGCTACACAAAATGATGTTCATTGACGAATGACATTGATGAGGTAATACTGCATCATGCTGTACCACTGAAGGTGTCGATAGACCAAGTGATTACGACCTCTTTGCTAAAGTGAAAGAACCTCTACGGGGGATCCGGTACAATATTATCCATACTATAGGAGGCTTCAATACGGCCAGCGCATATCAGGATTTATCGAATGCAAAAACATAACAATGTTATATGGGAATATTTTTGAAAAACAATAAAATAATTTGTTTAAACTAAACCCTGTTTGATTTTTCAAACATTTATCAATGATACCATCCTATACTCTCAAAGAATGTCGGCAGTTACACAATCCTAAAAACCACATTCCACCAAAATTCAATAGACCCCCTTGAGACAGTACATGTCTTGTCACGGGGCAAAGAGTTATTCAGAAGTCAAAGATAAATCATAGCTAATAATATAAATTATACCAAGAAGGGAAATATAGATGTACATTGAAAATGGGAAGGGAAGAAAAATTTCAAACACGTATAAGTAGCCGAGTGGTCACGAGCTGGTAGCACAGTACCGTTAGGGGTAGAGCATTGAGGGTAAGAGTACACTGTCCGAGGGGAACATAAAGGGAGAGAAAAACCAATGCTCCCGCTGGTCGAGCGAACTTTTTCAGGCATTTGGCGTAGAACATTGGCGAAGATGTGAATTTTAGGGTCCGTGGTTGAACCAAACAGGCTACCTTTAGCTGTGAGTGAAAATACTTATTTTAATACGGACCAGAGTATGGATGAAATCACTGCATCAAAAGTACTAAGCAACAATACTCGCAGTCGCGTAAAGTATAGTTTCACAGTAGAAAATTTAAGAGGAATGCGTGTGTGTTTGACGTCGGAAAAAGTCCGAACTAATTGAATAAAGCACTTGTGTCGTACCACACCTGAAAAGAGTTTCCATGCTGGTAAAACTCACAAATCCACACAATTCCTAGTACCCAAAACATGCACCCGGGATACGAACACATATCCCCGTTACCGCCCCTACAAAATCAACGATACAGAAAGGCGACGTACACTAAGACCATTTATCTGATATAATGTGGCACAGGCAAACAACGAACCCAGAGTATCCGTCGCAACATCATGAAGAAGATGTTAAAATGATGTAAAACAATGAAGCAATCAAAATGGAAGTCAGAATATAAACGGTAAATTAAAAGGGGAATTAACGTTTAAAGGTTTTACTTCACTAATGTGGTAATATCTTCACAAAACCACCATTATCATATATATGTCATTAAGAAAGTCCCTTTTCCTGGTCTAATTGCCACGAGAACTTAGAAAGGAAATTTGCATACAGGAAGAAAATTCGGTCACAGCGTCGTGCAGGTCACGACGTATGCATTACTCTTTGCCGATAAGTCTGTATTGAGCGATATGTATCTGCATTGCATGTCAAATATCCTGATATGTACTCAATTTGTTCAACTTCTTAGTTTTTCTCACATCTTTACAGGATATGTTACATTCACATGACTTTCTCTATTTATTCAGTAAACAAACTATTCTCACAGAAGTTAATTCTATAGAAACAGAAATAAAATTTTTGGGGTTCTCTATACAAAAACGAATGTTTTTAAGACGTCCATTGTGTGAGTGTGCGAGCTAGAATAGCAAGATTAAAATTCTAAAGTGTTCCAATTCACATATATCTCTGTTATAAACTATTGTTGAAAAACTAATTCTTCTTTCTACTTCATGCTAATCGATTAGCAGAAGTTGCCTTGTTACATACTTCCTTTCTTGATGCAGATAAAATAATATTTTACAAAAGTAGTTTGTTTGCAGGAATGGTAGAGACAGGCTTGCGAAAGAAACACATCAGCCTTTTAGAAAAAAAAAATCTAATGTGCTCCATTCACATGACTTTCTCTACTTCTCTGTAACAAATTGTTAACAGGCTTATTCTTCTATTTAATGCTAAAACATCAACAGAAACATCTTATTACCGAGTTCCTTATAAGAGGGAGGGAAATTAGGAAATGCACTAAGCTAATCCAATAGTCACATGTTTTAAAATGTGGTTGCTAAGGAATTGAAATCAATTTCTTTGCGTTGACAAGTTCCCGTATGAGAAAAGTTTAAGTATTTTAAAACTGAAATCAATAACAAGGATATATCTAAAAAATGGTCAACTCCACGAAAAAATGTATATGACATAAATTGTGTGTATTATCGTGATCTATATTTTTTGTGCAGTAAGTTTTCGTATATCTCTTACGGTTTAGTAGTTAAGCAAAATTGAATAAAAATCATCCAGGTTAAAGAAGTATTTAGAGGCTATTCCCAAAATATTCAAGATATATATTTTGTTTGTCATGTAAATATATTTATTATATGATATTTTAATCAAAATCGCTAGAACCATTTTTGAGAAAATAATTTTTTTTTAAAATTTTCATATGTAAATGGTAGTTGAAGTTGGTGGATTTTCGCATCCTAGTAAGATTCTGAACCTAAATACCAAGTTTGGTATTTAACGTACCTTTCCTTTTTGAGCAATGCTGTCCACAGACACACACACACACACAAACACATATCTTTTTCTAATTTTTTTTTATTCAGGAGGACCCAAAACATATATTTCCGGTGCAATCTCGGTATTGAATTATTGGGAGCAATATAATGATTTCTCTATAGACTATGTACATAGTACGTGTAGAGAAACTAAAAAATAATTATGCGTGGTGGAGCAACAGCATAACTCAAAACGAAAAGACGTTTAAATACCTAACTTGGTATTTAAGTTTTTTATCTTCAAGGTATGTTACACAAAGCCTTTAAGGAGAATACCCCCATCCCAAACTATTGGTTTACATGGAACATTCTTGGAAATTATTGATTTTCGAAAAAGTTAGTAACGATTTGATTAAAATTTCACATATTAAAGATGCTTTCATGGCGAGTCGAATATATATCCTGAATTTCTTGGAAGTAGCCCTGAAGTCCCCTATATTTTAAATGCCTTTTGTTTAACTGATACGATATACACAAAAATGTACCACACAAAAGCTGTAAATCTCGTTAAAAGACACAATTTATGTTCCTACGTTTTTGGTTTCAAGGTAGCCGTTTCTGAGATATTTTTTGTTTTGGGTTTCAACTTTAAAACACTAGAAAACTTTATCCATTTCATATCACTTTAATTTTACTCCTGACTATGGAAAGACAACCGAATTTCATTGACAATCACATAGCGACATCTTTTAAAAGATTCACTTACAACTTTAGTGTAGTGTATTTCCTTATTCACCTTGTACTTATTAAGAACTATAAGAAATGTATGTCCGTTTCCAGCAATGTTTATCTTGTTTGGTATGGTATAGATAAAAGAATAAGCTTTTTTAAGAGTCGTTTGTTTGCAGAACACAGAGAAAGTCATGTGAATGGGACACAGATTTTAAGAAAATCTTCTGTGTTAGTATATGTGTGAGGACAGCATAGCACAAAACTGAAACATCGGTTAAATATCAAACTTGATATTTAAGTTTAGTATTTCCCAAGAATACAACACGAAGATTTTCAAGAAAATTTCCCTACGCCCAACTACCCTTTACATGGAACATTTTTCGAAAATTTTGATTTTCTCAAAAGTAGCTCTTAACGATTTTGATGAAAATATTGTATATTAAATATCGTATTTACGGAAAAATAACATGTATATTTTGAATATTCTAGGAAAACAGAACTCTTTATTCTGTATCAGTTTTGCAGAATTTTGCATTACGGTTAAACCTTGAAGATAGAAAGAACCTTACCACACAGAAATGCAGAAGTTGTAAAAACACATAAATTATGTCATATACGGTTTTCTTGTAGAGATGACCGTTTTTGAGACATTCTTATTTATTGGATTCAATTTTATTTTAATCTACTTAACTTTTTCAAACGGAGCCGCGCAAAGCGAACCGATGCTTGACCACTGCGGATGGAGCTTTAGAAGCATGTTGGACGCTACTGGCAGGCACGGAAGACGCGGACGGAATAGGTAAATTTCTGCTTAAGACAACACAGCTAGTATCTAAAAAGACTGATAGGGAAGAGGGGGCGATAAGAAGAGTTTTACATATATTTTATATCTACTTTTCTGTTATTGTTTTGCTGTATGTATATATTTCTCTTAAGTGTATTTGTCTAATATATTATGCTAAATTCATACGTTGGAATATGGTTGTATATTTAAGTAGCTGTGTTTATTCTTTTATTTATTTATTTTTTTTAATATTGCTTACTATTTAGTTTATTGCAAAAGCACGGACCCGTGGACCGTGCGATTGTTGAAGATGTTTGTACTGGTGTTTCAATAATAGTTATTTATTATACAAGTAGATAAATAGAGAGTTTATCCATGAGTTATACGAGTGGATATTTGAGCTTGATCTACTTGTATAATACATCATTTTATCCAACAGATACGATAAATTAATACATGACAAATATTTAGTTAAAAGTTTTACAACAGATAATAATAAATTAAATAAGGAATAAGGCATTGAATTGCGGCGTTCTTATAGTTATAAAATATGGTAGGCCATGTATGAATACTAATTTTGTTTTTATTGCTGCTAGTTTCAAATTGATTAAGTTTACGATGGACGTTGAGAACGTTAATATATCGGTTCCAAATGATATTTAAATGAAGCAAAAGAAGCAGTTGAGGTTTTATTACCGTCGGCTTCACGGAAATTATACGAAAAAGAGTTAAAAGGTTATAGAAAATGTTTAGTTATCAATCATTTATTTATTTACTTATTCCCACTTGTTACCGGAGCAACGAGTGAATTGTGTTTACTTTATCCCACCCGTTACCGGAGCAACGAGTGAATTTTGTTTACTTTATCCCACCCGTTACCGGAACAACGAGTGAATTTTGTTTACTTTATCCCACTTGTTACCGGAGCAACGAGTGAATTTTGTTTACTTTATCCCACCCGTTACCGGAACAACGAGTGAATTTTGTTTACTTTATCCCACCCGTTGCGCTAATAACTATCACTTTGATTTAAAGCCCAAGTTTTCTTGTGTCGTTTCTGCATAGCAACGGTGTCTATTACAAGTATCTGTACGGTAAATACATTTATTTATTCATTACAAGGGAGCAAGTAATAAGGCAATTTTTGCTCAGGTTTTTATCAAATATCATGATATAAATAAAAGAATAAACGATTGTAAAAATAGTTTGTAGAGAAAGTTATGTGAATGCAATACATCAGATTTTTACTTTCTCTACAAGTGTTATGTACATAGTGTATAGAGAAGGTATTGTATTCCACCCAAAATTCCGAGGTTAAGTGTTGTATTCCGAGATTTCACCGGAAATACATGTTCTGGGTTCCCCTGAATCAAAAAAAAAATATTTTTACAAAGAGGTCCATGTGTATGCGTGTGTGTATCTGTGTGTGTCTGTGGACAGCATAGCTCAAAAACGAAAATACCGTTAAATACCAAACTTGGTATTTAAATTTGGCATCCTGCAAGGATGTGACACGAAGATTTTCAGGAAAATCCCCCACCCTCAACTACCCTTTACATCGAACTAATTTCCAAAAAAATTTTGTTTGCATAAAAATGGTTCAAACGATTTTGATTAAAACGTCAAACATTAAAGATATTTACCTGAAAAATAAAATGTATATCTTGAATTTTCTGGGAATAGCCTCTGAAGACTGGTCTATTCTGAATGAAGTTTATGAAATTTTGCATAACTTCTAAACCGTAAGAGATGGTCAAAAACTTAAAACACAAAAAATGTAGAGCAAGTTAAAATATACAATTTATGTCATATACATTTTTTCGTGGAGTTGGTAGTTTTTTTTAGATATTCCTTGTTTTTGGTTTCAGCTTTGAAAAACATACTTTTCTCATACGGAATTTGTCAACTCCTGTCCATGCAAACAAAGGAACTTCAGTCACATAGTAGCCAGCTTTTGACTATCACTTTAACATATGGTACTCCCTTATTTCGCTTCTACTTACAAGGAAGCAAGTAATAAGACTATTTCTGCTAATGTTTTCTCGATTAGTTTGAAGTAAATAGAAGAATAAGCTTTTTAACAATAATTTGTTACAGAGATGTAGAGAAAGCCATGTGAGTGGAACACATCAGATTTTTAAAACATTTTAATATAGTAGATACAGAGTTAGATATCTGCAGTTGAAGACTTTAATATCCGGGTGGTTTTTGCCTCCAGACGTCATCTAATTGGCATGCATTGGTTCTTGTCACAGAAGTGAAGACAGCAGCCCTTTGAGTTAACCGCCCCGAGGGGAGGGGGAGCTCCTAGATTCGACGGAATTAATGAACACTCTAAGCAGACAATTAGGTCTGTCATGTATAAAATCTTGCTCGTGACTTTTAGCACCGTACTTTGAGATTTAATATCAGCTGTAACTTCGTAGCACTAGCTTCTGTTAATATGTTTATGTTGAACGTTTCTTACTGAATTATTCAGCAACACTTTCCCCTCTCAGTCACGTGCAGACAAATACCAACACGCACCCTTGTTTGCTAAAGGGAAGGTCAACACTATTCTTGTAAAGAAGGTCCTCTAGTGTACAGGGGAGCGGACTTCACAAAGTGCCTCGAGAAAACATATCGGATTTCCTTCCCTTTACAACCCTATAAAAGACTGCTATTCGCTGCTAAATCCTGCAATACTAAGGGGATGCATCACCCAAAGTCCTGAGAAAAATACTTTTTGCCTGTTGTTTTTATTACCATATCACGTGACGTTTTAAATGCAACACTGTAAGTGGGTGTGTTGTTTTAACTTTTCACTATGGTGAAAAATTAATAAAAATCAGAAATTTGGTTTTGACCAATAACATTTGGCCTTAAATGTGTCTTTTTCAAATTGAAAATACAATAATATGCACTAATAACTAGAAACATCTCATGTGTTCCACTCACATGACTTTCTCTACATATCTGCAACACATTGTTGCTAAAAAGCTTTGCTTCTATTTACTTCAAGCTAATCGAGAAAAAAGTAATAGAAATAGGCTTATTACTTGCTTCATTGTAAGTAGAAGCGAAACAAGGGAGTACCATAGGTTAAAGTGAAGTCAAAAGCTGGTTGCTATGTGCCTGAAGTTCCTTTGTTTGTATGGACACGAGTTGACAGATTCCTGTATGAGAAAAGTATAAGTTTTTCAAAGCTGAAACCAATAACAAGGTATATCTAAATAACAATCAACTCCACGAAAAAAAATGTATTTAACAAAAATTGTGTATTTTGACAAGCTCTACAGTCTTGGTGTGCTAAGTTTTTATCCATTTCTTGCGGTTTAGCAGTTATGCAAAATTCCGTAAAATTGATCCAGATTAAAGAGGTCTTCAGAGGCTATTCCCAGAAAATTCAAGACATACATTTTATTTGTCAGGTAAATATCTTTAATATACGATATTTTAATCAAAATCGTTAGAGCCATTTTTGAAAAAATCAACAATTTCGAAAAAAGTTCCATATAAAGGGTAGTTGGGAATAGAGGGATTTTCTTGGAAATCTTCGTGTCACATCCTTAGAAGACACGGAACATAAATATCTAGTTTGGTTTTTAACGGACTTTTCGTTTTTAGCTATGCTGTCCACAGACAGATACACACACACATACACACAGACATATATATACGGACATTTTTTAAAAATGCTTTTTTTTGTGTTTCAGGGGTCTCAAAACATGTATTTCCGGTGAAAACTCGATATAAAACTTTTGGGTGCATTAAATACCTTCTATATACACTATATACATAGTACTATGAGGAAAGTAAAAAGTGAGTATAGTAATATGTTTCAAAATTTACAAAAAGGTCTCACACCGGGTGCTTCTATCTGCCCCGTCATCAACCGGACATGCCGTACCACCGATTATTTAACCTGGGCCCTCCCCATCCTGAACCACAGGCCAGATAGAACACACGGCGGGCCTCCCCACACCCCACCAACAACATATTTCCGGTCGTAAAATAGAGACTGCTTTGGCGGCAGATGCAGCATACCTCTAGAACTAATTGTAGTATAATAAATTCATATGACAGTTCTGTTAATGATACTTAAATAAACATTTTGAAAAGTAAAATAATAAAATATTTCATAGTTTTTATCGTGTGGAGTTTTTTGAATTTCAAACCAGTTTTTTACTTTCTCTGTACGCACTATGTACATGGTGTATAGAAAAGGTATTGCACTACACCAAGAAATTCGATACCAAGATTTCACCGGAAATATATATTTTAGGGTTCCCAGTATCCAAAAAAAAGTATTTTCAAAAAAATCTGATGTGTACCATTCACATGACTTTCTCCATATCCCTGCAACAAATAATTCTTAAAAAGCTTGTACTTCTATTTACTTTATGCTAATCAGAAGAAATTAGCAGAAATAGTATTACTCGCTTCCTTGTAGGTAGAAGCGAAATAAGGAACAACCGTAGGTTAAATTGATAGTCAAAAGCTGGTTGCTATGTCAGTGTAGTTCCTTTGTTTATATGGATAGGAGTTGACAAGTTCCTGTATGAGAAAAGTATACGTTTTTCTTAGCAGAAACCAAAAATAAGGAATGTCACAAAAACGACAAACTCCACGAAAAAATGTATAAAGCATAAATTGTGTGTCTTAATGTGCTCTACATTTTTTGTGTCGTAAGTTTTTGTCCATCTCTAACGGTTTAGCAGTTATTCAAAATTTAGTAAAATTCATTCAGAATAAACTACTCTTCAGAGGCTATTCCCAGAAAATTCAAGATATACATTTTATTTGTCAGATAAATATGTTTAATATCCGAAATTTTAAACAAAATCTTTAGAGCCATTTTTGAGAAAATCAAACTTTTCGAAAAAATTTCCATGTAAAGGGTAGTTAGGGGTGGGGGGATTTTTCTCAAAATCTTCGTGTCGCAGCAATGGAAGATACGAAACTTAAATACCAAGTTTGGTATTTTACCGACTTTTCGTTTTTGAGTTATGGTGTTCACAGACACACGGACACACGGACACACACACACGGACCTTTTTGTGAAAATGCTTTTTTTTTTGGATATTGGGAACCCTAAAAGATATATTTCCGGTGAAATCTCGGTATCGAATTTTGGGTGGACTGCAATACTTTCTCTATACACCATGTACATAGTGCGTAGGGAGAAAGTAAAAAGGTCCGTGTGACTGTGAACAGGATAACTCAAAAACGAAAAGTCGGTAAAATACCAAACTTAGTATTTAAGTTTGGTTTCTTCCAGGGATGCGACACGAAGATTTTGAGAAAAATCTCCCAACCCCAAACTACCCTTTACATGGAACTTTTTTCGAAAATTTTAATTTTCTAAAAAATGGCTCTAACGGTTTTGATTAAAATATCATATATTAAAGACAAATAAAATGTATATTTTGAATTTTCTGGTAACAGCCTCTAAGGACTACTTTATTCGGTGTCAATTTTACGAAAGTTTGCATAACTGCTAAACCGTAAGAGATGGACAAAAACTTACCACAGAACAAATGTAGAGCACCTTAAAGTACACAATATATTTTATATACATATTTTTCTTGGAGTTGATTGTTTTTGAGATATTCCTTGTTTTTGGTTTCAGCTAAAAAAAACTTATGCTTTTCTAATACAGGACTTTGTGAACTCGTGTCCAAACAAACAAAGGAACTTCAGTTACATAGCAGCCAGATTTTGACTATCACTTTAACGTATGATACCCCCTTTATTTTGCTTCTAATAACAAGGAAGCGAGTAATAAGACTATTTCTGCTAATTTTTTTCTCGATTAGATGAAGTTAATAGAATAATTTGTTGCAGAGATGTAGAGAAAGTCATGTGAGTGGAACACACCAGTTTTTTTATTTAAAAATTAATAACTCAAAAACTATTTATGATACCTAAACTAAATTTGAAGGAATATAACTACTGTACAACATAAACGCATATTAAGAATTTCATCCTGATTATTTGAAACTTTTTGGATTTACGATTTTGGGTGATGCATCCCCTTAAGCCAATGGCGTTGTAACAGTGTTACTTTCTCTATCATGTATACCTTGGTCTTTAAAATGTATCTCATAATATCACGTGTGTCTTGGGTGACAGTTTAACTTATATTGTTTTATTAATAATTTATTAATTAGGAATTAATTAATTACTCGTAATTAATTGGGATTTCAATCTTACATATTGCTGGAAAAATACAAGCGTTGTTATAAGCTGATTAAATAACAGGATGGAAATGACTATCCTCTTCCGATGACACTCCTAGTGGACTTTTCGATGACACCAACTTCCGTTGGGCTATGTGCATAATTGCACATTTATGTCCCACCGGATATTCTAGAACATTTAAACATCCGATGTTGATTGGCTAAGATTTCCCAGTATCAGCGCGTTGGTTCTCTATATTAGGAGTAAGGCCGCCATATTGGAAAGCCCTTCCGAGATGCCGCTAAACTTATTTAAAGGACTGCAGACACGACTACCAGGTCTTGACCGTCGGGGAACCTCTGTTTCGTTGTGTGCGTCTTGGGGCGTCGCTTCGGGTTAAACCACTTCATCTCTCACCTCACCCAGAGACACCATGACATATTTCTTGAACATATGCTTTGTATTATTAGCCCCAGTAATCATAATATTGGTCAGGATTAGTGGAATATATACCTTTGTAAACCAAACTTTCGCAACTAACAAATTATTTAATCTTTCTCAATATATTAGTTTAATTTAAGTTTTATTGTTATCATTGCTCCACCATCTGCCTTCCCTTCACAACCCTCAAATAGCTATCTCCCACGTCGCAGAACCTTGTTCACGACAATAATGCACGGAGCTTTTACACAGGTGGTTCGTAAATTTCCCTCAGAGTTTATTAATTTTTATCTCAAATTTTATTGCAGATAAAACTAAATTGTATTAGATATTGATAGTATTTTCTAAACCCATTTTTAAGTATTTCTCAAACTCTAAGAACAAAAAATAAATTGGCATGTCAGGAAATGATTCACGACGTTTCAACTTTCAGTAACTGACTAAAATGGTCACTAATTGTCTTCAAACAAATGCTACATGTTCCACAACACTTTTAATGCAGTGTTTTACAGAAAGTGATGAAAATTAACACCATTTTCTTGTAAACTCAATTCCATATGTCGGCGGGTATTCCCGACATCTTGTTTACTTTCTGTATAAGAGGCGTTCAAAAAGAAACGAGCCGGAGTCTGGAATGTGCAAACCGGTGGTAAGATGGTAATATCGTGGCGTGTGTCAGAGCACGGATGTTCACAGCCCGTCGCTAGAGGGCACGCGTGCACGTCACGTGACTATAGCAGCAGCATGCATCAGTCGTCCAGCGTTGCCAGTCGTGTTGCAACATTGAGATGGAGGCGTCAAAAGAGGTGTTCGTTTTCTGACAGCGGAAGGAGTAGGGGGAACGGACATTCATCGGCGAATGTCACAAGGGTACGGCGAGGGTCAAGGCGTGGCACAAGCGCTTCAGGGAAGGACGGGTGTCGTTAGCCGATGATGCACAGTCTGGAGCACCACACTGCATGTGCCTTGCAAGGGTCAAGGCGTGGCACAAGCGCTTCAGGGAAGGACGGGTGTCGTTAGCCGATGATGCACAGTCTGGAGCACCACACTGCAGTACCGATGGCATCTTCCAGCTGTTGAAACACTCCTTATCCAGAACCACCGAGTGACAGTGAAAGCCATAGCCGCCGAAGTCGAAGTGTTCACACTTCCTGGGTCTGTATCGCTATGCTAGGGAGGGGAATTAGTTCCTGGCCCGAGATGAGTCATGGTGTCATCACTTCGAACCAGAATCAAAACGACAAAGTCTCCAGTGGAAGCATCCAGCACATAAAAGCCAAGGCCATCCACACGAGTGCAGGAAAGGTTATGCTTTGACCCCATTGTGATACACTTCCTGCAGCACGAGACATCAGTGAGTGCCCAGCGTTACTCACAGACCTTGACCAACCTTCGCCAAATCAAAATGACCAGGCAATCTCACTCATAGGGTCATTCTGCTCCACGACAATGCAAAGCCTCATACGGCCAACACAGAAATTCAAATGGGAGGTTCTTGGCCACCATCCATTCTCTCCCTATGATATGCCCTTAAAAAGGTTCTGAGTGGCAAACGATTCACCTCGGACGAGTGTACGAGTGGAACTGGTTCACATCGCAGCCCCGGGAATTTTATGAGACAGCCATTCACCGCCTTGGGTCACAGTGGGACAAGTGTCAGGGCCAATACTTCCAACATACAGGCACTGGTACCTCCGGCTCCTTTCTTTTTAAACTCTCCTTATACATAGTGTATAGATACCGAAATTTAACTGGAAATATGCTTTGAGGTCTCCCGAGTCCGAAAAAGCATTTTTCGAGAAAGGTCCACGTGTGTGTGTGTGTGTGCTCGCGCACGCGCCTGCTTGTCTGTGTGTGTCTACGGACAGCATAGCTCAAAAAAGAAATGACCGTAAAACACCAAACTTAGAATTTATGCTTATTTATGTTTAGTATCACTGTTTTACTCAAAAATCTCTCTAATTATTTTGATTAAAATACCAATGTTTAAGACATTTTTATGAAAAACGAAATGTATACCTTGAATTTTCTCGGAACAGCCTGTAAAGTTATACTTAATTCTGGATGAATTTTCGGAATTTTACATAATTGGTAAACCGCAACAGAAAATCTAGAGCTCGTTGAAGCACACAACTTATGTTACATAATTATTTTTTCTGGAGCTAATCGTTTTCGAGATATTCCTTGTTATGGGTTTCAGTTTTAAAATATTTAACTTTTTTCTTACGAGAACTTATCAACTCCTGGCCACGCAAAGAAACGAATTTCAATCCCATTGCAACCACATTTTAAAACATTTGACTGTCGGTTTAGCCTGGTGTGTTCACTTATTTCCCTTCTACTTACAAGGAACTAAATAATAAGACCGTTTCCGCTAATTCCTTAGCATGAAATTGGTAGAAGAATAAGCTTATTAACAATAATTTTTTACAGAGAGAGTCATATGAACGGAACACATCAGATTTTTACTTTCTCTAGCCCCGTATGTACAATGTACATAGGGATAGAGAAGGTATTGTAATGCACTCAAAAACTCGATACCGAGATTTCACCGGAGATATATGTTTTGGGGTCACCTGACTCCGAAAAAAGTTTAGTATCTTCCAAGGATGCGACACGAAGATTTTCAAAAAAATCCCCCATCACAAACTACCCTTTACATGGAAAACATTTCGAAATTTTTGATTTTCTTGAAAATGGCTCTAAAGATTTTGATTAAATTCCCGTATATTCAAGCTATTAATGTCCGAAATAAAATGTATATCTTGAATCTTTTGAGAATAGCCTCTGAAGACCTCTTTATTCTGGATGAATTTTGCTTAACTGCTAAACCGTAAGAGATAGATAAAAACGTACTGAAAAAAATGCACCTCATGACAAAACACACAATTTTTATCCTCTACGTTTTTATTGTGGAGGTAACCGTTTTCAAGATATTCCTTGTTATTGGTTTCAATTGTGAAGTACTTAAACTTTTCTCACACAGGAAGTGTCTGTTTTTCTTTTGTTCTACTCCTGGCCAAGCAAAGAAGTGATTTGCAATGACAATCGCATAACGATAGCTTTTAAAACATTTGACAATCACTTTAGCATAGTGCATTCCCTTATTCCCTTCTACTTATAAGGAACTAAGTAATAACATTGGGTACAAAGAAGAATACCCTTTTGTAGGAGTTTTGTAGAGTAGCTAAAGAAAGCCATATGAATGTAACACATCAAATTTATTTTATTGTATACCGGATTTAAGACTATGTATAAGACTTTTAATGTGGTCACCTTTAGACCTTAGAGCTGCGACATAAAATTAAGAATAAATAATAAAAAATAAAAAGCAATAAATGATATATGAATTAGAATACCTTACTTATTCGTCTCAGCTCATATTTGTCCTTCTCTGTTAGATATGGAGAACTAAATGAGTAAAAGCGATAAATTGTATTTGTTAAAAAGAGAGAAAAGCTAGACTCAAGCGCCCGCGCTCACAAACACATTAATCTAAAACTAGAATCACATGAAAACTGAATTAAACCACAATGTTGCTTTTTTTTAATTTTATTTCACTCTCGTGGAGTTTCTGAGCATGAGGGGGAATGTGATCAGGAATGATAGAGGATTCTGGTACCATAATAGCCCCATATTTCATTATTCCTCCCTCTAGTGTATGTTTAATGTCCCACTTTTCCTGTTGTTTTTTTTCTGCGAGTTGCAAAGCCGCAGTGCGATAGGCAGATATTTTCTTTCTCGCGAGTAGAAATAAAGTTTTGGGTGAATCGAAGCTGACGAAAACTCAGCTAAGCAAAACGTAAAATCCAATTCCCGTGGATTTGTAACGCCGCCTTCTGCTGTCATCCGTAAACAGCGAATGCGAACATGTGTTTTTGATAAGCTTAAATAGGAAAAGAGGGGGGGGGCTTATGTCAACATTCCTTCAAACAGGAAACTCGTAAACCATTCTGCTATCTGAAATAGTGATGAGGAATCTGTGAAATTTGCTAAATCCACACAAAGTATGCAAGGTATCTGGTTGGGATCTATACCAGCTATTATACATACTTGCTATATTATTAAAAATATGATGTGTTCCATTCACATGACTTTCTCTACTGCTTGCATAAAAAAATATATTATTGAAAAGCTTTAAATGCTATTATTTACTTCATGCTAATTTCTACTATTTTCGCTAGTGTCATGTGATTGGAACACATCAGGATGTTTTTATTTAAGTTTGGTATCTCCCAAGTTTGCGACACGAAGATTTCTAAGAAAATCTCCCCCACCCACAACTACCCTTTACATAGAACATTTTTCAAAAATTGTTATTCTCTCAAAAATAGCTCAAACAATTTTGATTAAAATATCGTATATTAAATATATATACATGACAAATGCAATTTATATATTCAATTTTCTGGGAGTAGCCTCTGAAGACTAATTTATTCTGGATGAATTTTACGGAATTTTACATGAGTGCTAAGCCGTAAGAGATGGACAAAAACTTAAAAATGTAGAGCATGTTAATACACACAATTTATGTTATATACATTTTTTTCTTGGAGTTGATCATTTTTTAGATATTACTTTCTCTGAACGTACTATGCACATACTGTATAGAGAAGTTATTGTATTACACCCAAAAATTCGATTGAAATATATATTTTCAGGCCTCCTGAATCCAAAACAGTATTTTCAGAACACCGTCCATGCGTGTGTGTGAGTGTGTGTGTCTGTGCATCAGTGAGCACCATGGCTCGAAAACAAAAAGATCGTTAAATACCAAACTAGGTATTTAAGTTAAGTATCTTCCAAGAATGAGACACGAAGATTTTCAAGAAAATTCCCCATCCCAACAACTACCCTTTACATAGAAAAATTTTTAAATATTTTGATCTTCTCAAAAATGGCTCTAACGATTTTGATTAAAATATCGTATATTAAAGACATTCACCTTCCAAATAATATGTATATCTTGAGTTTCCGAGAATATCTTCTGAGGACTACTTTATTCTGGATGTATTTTGCGAAATTTTGCATAACTGCTACACCGTAAGAGATGGACAAAAACTTACCACACAGAAAATGTAGAGCACGTTAAAACACACAATTTATGCTGTATACATTTTTTCGTGGAGTTGATCGTTTTTAAGATATTCGTTGTTATTCGGTAAGCTTTAAAAAATATATACATTTCACATACAGGAATTTGTCATCTGCTATCCATACAAACAAAGGAACTTCAGTCACATAGGAACCAGCTTTTGACTGTCACTTTAGCCTATGGTACTCCTTTATTTCGCTTCTATTTACGAGGAAGCAAGTATAATACGACTATTTCTGCTGATTTTTTTCTCGGCTAGCATGAAGTAAATAGAAGAATAAACTTTTTAACAATAATGTATTACAAATGTAGAGAAAATCATGAAGGTCACCTGTGCGTTTACAGAGAAGAGCTAAAGTAATGTTGATGACGCGAAAGTGTCCGGAAATGTCAGTTTCTGTAATCTCACCCGAAGGAGCAACTGCTGAAACTGCGTGTGGCTGCAGAATCCAGGGTCACGTAACGCCGGCAGTATACACACAGGGGCAGTATAACCTCCATCTGCTACTTACAACTTAACTAATTCTTTGTCAAACAAAATTCTCTCACGACCTGGCAGGGCTCTGTGGTGCGCATTCGGGACGTCCTGGGTTCAAATATGTGGTGTTATCCCTCAGTCGTTAAAGTAAATACCATGCTGGATATTTCATACTACAACCAAAGTTCTACTTAGATTAGATAGCATTCTCAAAGTCTGTTTGGCCAGGAAGCCACTGAACATATAACTTGTTAAGGCATATATATGTATACGTATATTTATATACTACGAAAAGAAAAAAGCTGACGTGTTCCATTCACATGACTTTCTCTACATCTCTGCAACAAATTATTGCTAAAAAGCTTATGCTTCTATTTTCATGGTAATCGAGAAAAAAACATGTCTTATTTCTTGCTTCCTTGAAAGTAGAAGTGAAGTAAGGGAGTAGCATAGGTTAAAGTGATAGTCAAAAGCTGGTTGCTATGTGGCTGAAGTTCCTTTGTTTGTATGGACACGAATTGACAATTTCCTGTGTGAGAAAAGTATAAATATTTCATAGCTGGAACCGAAACAAGATATATCTAAAAAACAATCAACTCCACGAAAAAATGTATATAACATAAATTGTGTGTTTTAAAGCGCTCTACATTTGTTTTATGGTAAGTTTTTTGTCCATCTCTTACGGTTTAGCAGTTGTCGTAGAATAAACCCAGAATAAAGTAGTCTTCAGAGGCTATTCCGAAAAAAATTCAAAATTTATATTTTATCTGTCAGGTAAATATCTTTAATATGCGATATTTTAATCAAAATCGTAGGTATATTTTTTAGAAAATCAACATTTTCGAAAAAAGTTACATGTAAAGGATAGTTTGGTGTGGGGGGATTTTTCTGAAAATCTTCGTGTCGCATCCCTGGAAGATACTAAACTTAAATCCCAAGTTTGGTATTTTACTGACTTTTCGTTTTTGAATTATCGTGTTCACAGACACACGGACACACACACGGACCTTTTTCTGAAAATCCTTTTTTTAGATACAGGGGATCCTAAAACATATATTTCCGGTTTCTCTATGTACATAGTGCGTTTAGAGAAAGTAAAAAAGCTGATATGTTCCATTCACACGACTTTCTCTAGCTGTTCTACAAACAAACCTTTTATGCAAAAGCTTAATCTTTTAGCTACATCAAACTAATCAAGATAAACATTAGCAGAATTAGTCTTATTGCTTCTTTCCTTTTAAGTTGAAGGGAAGTAAGAAAGCGCACAAAGCTAAAGCGACAGTCAAGCCGTTCGCTTTGAAAACAATTGAACTTCCAATATCTTTGCTTGCCAGGAGTAATCAAATGAGATATGAATAGAAAGCTGTCTGCCCGTTCGAGAAATGTGCCTTTAAAGTGGTGCTAATAATCCGGTAAATCTCGAAAATATTAACTCTACAAAAAATGTACGTTTACATTTTTGGTGTGGTAAATTTTTGTGTATCTCTTATGATTTGCCAGTTACACAAACGTTATCCAGAATAAAGAGGTCTTCATAGTCTATTTCCATAAATTTCAATATGTACTTATCATTTTTCATCAAAATCGTTAAAGTCATTTTTGAGAAAATCAAAACTATCATTAATTTTTCCATGCAAAGAGTAGTTCGGGGTGGGTGGAGGATTTCCTTGAAAATCTTCGTTTTGCATCCTTGATAAATACTAAACCTAAATACGAAGTTTCGTTTTAACGGTTATTTCGTTTTTGAGCTATGCTGTCCAAAGACCCACACACACATACACACGCACGCACACACACAAGCGCAGAAATGTATCTGCAAGTGCTTTTTTCGGACTCAGGGGTCCTCAAAACATATATTTCTTCTGAAATCTTGATATCACGTTTTGGATGGAATACAATACATTCTCTTTCCACGGGGCTAGAGAAAGTAACAATATACAAAGCTAAAATCACGGGTTACAAAAATAGCAGAATAGACATATAATCACATAATTTGCCTTTTGAGGCCTGTACGCCACTGCACTATACTCAATGTGCTCTATAAAAGCATATGTACTTCCTTATTTGCATGCACATGTAAACAAAGAGTATACAAATGTATAAATACTGTTAAAATGTATAAATAAATATCATTTCATTATGCAACACTGATGTAATGTCAGATATGAGTTTTTTTATTATCGACATAATAGTTATTACTTGTAATTATATAAATCTAAAATATGATTATTGTATTCTTTATACTCCTAAGTGCATACATGTCACAGTTTACAAACATGTTACAGTATTTACAATGCAAAAATGCTCAAATTTATAATTATATACTGAACTGCAGGATCTGGATTTACAGGCCCTGTGTCATTTCTAAACACTAAAAAATCTGATGGGTTCCATTTACATGATTTTGCCTACCTTTGTAACAAATTGTTGTTAAAAAGCTTATTCTTCTATCTACTTCATGCTAATCGAGATAAACATTAGCAGAAACGGTCTTATCACTTAGTTCCTTATAAGTAGAAGGGAAATAAGGGGGAATACACCAGGCTAAACCGACATTTAATTTCTTTAAAATGTGGCTGTTATAGGATAGAAATCCGACTTTTTGCGTAGTCAGGTGTTCACAAGTTCCCGTATTGGAAAAGTATTATTCTAAAACTGAAATAAATATCAAGGAATATCTTCAAAATGGTGAAATCTAGGAAAAAAGTATACTTCTAACATAAATTGTGTATTTTAACGAGCTCTACATTTTTTGTGTAGTAAGTTTTTGTCTATCTCTTTCTGGTTACCAGTTACGCAAAATTCCACAAAATTCATATAGGATAATCATAGCTTCAGAGGCTATTCCCAGAAAATTCAAGATTTAGATTTAATTTGTCATGTAAATACTCGTATCTTTAATGAAAATCGTTACAGCTGTTTTTGAGAAAATCAAAATTTTCGAATTTTTTTCCTGTCAAGGGTAGTCGGGTTGGATGGATATTCTAGGATTCGTAGTGTAGCCAACTATTATAGTCAATTGATATTTTCACACAAGCCATGTGTAGGAAATAATTTGAGATCACCTTGTGGTTTACAGGGAAATATGCGAGTCAGTTGAGAAATTCAATGCTATGCCGGCATGTTGCCATGGTAGTTCAGTGAAAGAGCAACCGGCTAGAGATCGGGAGATCCGTGGTTCAAATCCAGGCTATGGCATTGAATTTTTCAGTCTGAATCTACGTATCCATTCCTGTCCTACACACGGCTTGTGTGGAAAAAGAACTTAAATGTAATATGTAATATGACTGTCAGTTCATTCTAGTGTATTCCCTTATTCGCCTTCTGCTTATAAGGTAGTAAGTAATAAGACCATTTCTGCTAATGTTTATCTAACGTACCATGAAATAGGAGGAAGAATAATCGTTTCTAAGAACTATTTGTTTGTAGTATCGGTAGAGAAGATCATGTAAATGGAACACATCAAACTTAAACGAAAAAGATGGTAATGTGTTACACTCACATTACTTTCTCTAGCTACTCTACAAACAAACTTCTTGCAAAAGATAATTCTTCTTTCAACACCACGCTAATCGAGATAAACATTAACAGAATTATATTATTAAGTTTGTTATAGGTATACTCAAACTAAGAGAATGCACTGCCTAAAGTGATAGTCAAATGTTTTAAAAGCTGTCGTTGTGCGATTGTCGTTGCAAATCGCCTCTTTGCTTGGCCAGGTGTAGAACAAAAGAAAAAGGAACACTCCCGTCTGTGAAAAGTGTAAGTACTTCACAACTGAAACTAACCTCTGAAACGTAAGTTCCACAAAAATAACGTATATGACATAACGTAAGTATTTTAGTATGGTAAGTCTTTTTCTGTCTCTTACGGTTTACTAGTTATTGTGAATTAAACAAAATTCATTCAGAATAAACAGGTCTTTATAAGCTATTCCCAGAAAATTCAAGATATACAAATGACTTTACTATGTGATATTTTAATCAAAATCGCTAGAGCCATTTTTAAGAAAAACAAATCTAAGAGTTTTCAATGTAAATTGTAGTTAGGTGTGGGGGGATTTTCTTGAATATCTTCGTGTCACATCCTTTTTTTTTTCTTCTTTCTTTTGGGTAGTGTTTAACGGCCGCTTTAACTGCTTATGGCACCGCAGGCGGTGACACTGATGATACATGAATGAAGATGGAGCACCGGTGGAATGCGATGGCGGGGGAAATCGGAGAACCCGGAGAAAACCCGCCCAACGCATGCGGTCGCTTGGGATCGAACCTGAGCCTTCGAGGTGAGAGGCGAGTGGTCTAACCACTCGGCCACGGCGCGGCCTGTCAGATCCTTGGAAGATACCAAGCTTAAATACCAAGCTTCGTATTTAACCGCCTTTTCGTTTTTGAGCTATGCTGTCCACAGGGGACATTCACACACACATGGATCTGTTTCTGAAAATGCTTTTTTTTTGGGCTCAAAACGTGTCCTAAAACATGTATTTCCGGTGAAATCTCGACATCGAATTTTTGGGTGGAATACAATACTTCTCCATCCCTATGAACATTGTATATTCGGGGCTAGAGAAAGTAAAAATGCGTAGGGAACTTTGTGTGAATTCATTCAATCATATTTTAAAGCAAAGTGGACCATAAGATCAGGAAAATGTCCACCATTTTCTCTGTTCTCAGTATTCTAGCACACACCAAGAACTCATACATTGTATATTCGGGGCTAGAGAAAGTAAAAATGCGTAGGGAACTTTGTGTGAATTCATTCAATCATATTTTAAAGCAAAGAGGACCATAAGATCAGGAAAATGTCCACCATTTTCTCCGTTCTCAGTATTCTAGCACACACCAAGAACTCATACATTCCAGCAGCTTTAATTGCCTGCTCTTCAAGTTTCCAATCTTGGTGCAAGTTTGAAAACTTCTTTCCCGTCTTTACACCCCATTTCTCGCCCCCCGCATTGAAATCTCCATTAAGGGCTTATCTACGTCCATGGTTCTTCTTAAAGCAAATATAGTCAGCCTACGACATTACAAAAACGTTTTATGATTTCAGAATCATGAGTTGGAATAGAGGCAATTAATTACAAGTTGAAGACGTACTCGGAATATTTAAATAGAGATCACCGCGTCTTCAGAACTCTTTGTAACCACGGAAACTTCTATAGAAACTCGGGCCGCAAAAGTCAAAAGTTAACACTTAACAAAGTTCAATTGCTGATTATGCACGAATATGCCTGTACTGGATACTTGATAGACACAGAATAGCAATTTCTGTGCTGAGCCTCAATAAAATATACATGATGATTCAGAAATACTTTTACAAAATTGAAAATTGATTCCTAACATCCAAACAAAAAAAAATCTGATGTGTTACACTCACATGACTTTCTCTAGCTGTTCTACAAACTTCATACATAAGATTCTTCTTCTTTCTGCAACTTACTTAGGCTAAACCAATAGTCAAATGTTTTAAAAGCTGTCGATATGCGATTGTCATTACAAATAGCTTCTTTGCTTGGCCAGGAGTAGAACAAAAGAAAAACGGACACTCTCCCGTCTGAAAAAAGTATATGTGCTTCACAACTGAAACTAATAACAATGAATACCTCGAAAACGGTAAGCTCCATGAGAAAAATGTATATGACATAACTTGTGCATTTTAACAAGACCTAATTTTTTTGTATAGTAAGTTTTTGTCTATCTCTTACGGTTTACTAGTTATGCCAAATTAAGCAAAATTCATCTACAATAAACAGGTCTTCAGAAGCCATTCCCAGAAAATTCAAGATATACATTTTATTTGTTAGGTAAATATCTTTAATATATGATATTTTAATCAAAATCGTTAGAGCCATTTTTAAAAAATCAAAATTTTCGAGGAAAGGTCCATGTAAAGAGTAGTTTGGGGTGGGGGATTTTTCTCAAAATCTTTGTGTCGCATCCCTGGAAGATACTAAACTTAAATACCAAGTTTGGTACTTTAGTAGTTTTCGTTTTTGAGTTATCGTGTTCACAGACACTCGGACACACGTACACACGGACACAAGGACACACACACGGACCGTTTTCTGAAAATGCTTTTTTTGGATACAGGGGGTCCTAAAACATGTATTTCCGGTAAAATCTCTGTATCGAATTTTTGGGTGCAATACAATACTTCTCTATCCCTATGTACATTGTACACATGGGGCTAAAGAAAGTAACTAGAAAGTAAATAACGGAATACACAATACTAAAACGATAGTCAAAACCTTTAAAATCTGGTTGCCATGTGGTAGAAATCCGTTTCTTTGCATTGTCAATTGACAAATTCCCGTATATGAAAAGTTTAAGCATTTTAAAGCTGAAACCAATACCAAATATCTAAAACATGGTCAACTCCACACAAAAAAGTAGATAAATGTTTAATGGTGTGTTTTAACAGGATCTCATTTTTCGTGTATTAAGTTTTTGCCTATCTAGGGAGGTATACCCCATAAATTAAATATATTCATTTTATTTGTCATATTTCTTAAATATAAACGAATTCCATCAAAATCATTAGACTCCTTTTTGAGAAATTTAAATATCTAAACTTTTCCATGCAAAGGGTGGTTGTGGTGGGGATATTTTATTGAAAATCTTCATGTCGTATCCTTGAAACATACTGAACTCATATATCAAGTTTCGTATTAAACAGAGTTTTCGTTTTCCAGTGATGCTGTCCACACACACACGAATTTTTTTGTAAAAATGGTTTTTCTTATTCAGGAAGTCCTAAACATATAGGTAATTTTGATTAAATCTTGGTGTCTAATTTTTGGTGTATCTATTCAATATCTTCTCTAAACACTGTGCAGATAGTACTATTAGACAAAGTAATACTGTGAACATTATTATACATAATTTTTTTTAAATTTATATTTTTTATTTAAATGTCTATGCCAAATAACATGTTTTTAAGTGAATACAAAGTCTTAAGTATCCAACTTTAATTGTTTAAAATAAAAGCTGATGTGTTCCATTCACATGATTAGCAGAAATGGTCTTATTACTTGCTTCCTTGTAAATAGAAGCGAAATAAGCGAGTACCATAGGTTAAAGTGATAGTCAAATGCTGGTTGCTATGTGGCTGAAAATCCTTTATTTGCATCGACAGGAGTTGACAAATTCCTGTTTGAGAAAAGTATATTTTTCAAAGCTGAAACCAATAACAAGGCATATCTAAAAAACGATAAACTCCAGGAAAAAAATGTATATTGCATAAATTGTCTGCTTTAATGTGCTCTACATTTTTAGACAGTTAGTTTTTGTCCATCTCTTAAAGTGGAGCAGTTACGCAAAATTCCGTAAAATTCATCCATAATAAAGTAGTTTTAAGAGGCTATTTCCATAAAATTGAAGATAAGCATTTTATTTCTAAGGTAAATATCTTTAATATACGATATTTAATCAAAATCATTATTTCCATTTTTGAGAAGATCCTATTTTTTTAAAAAAGTTCCATGTAAAGGGTTGTTGGGGTTGGGGGGATTCTCTTGAAAATCTTCGTGTTGTATCCTTGGAAGATACTGAACTTAAAATACCAAGTTTGGTATTTTACGGACTTTTTGTTTTTAGCTATACTGTCCATAGACATACACACACGGATCTTTTTCCAAAAATGCTGTTTTGGGAAGAGGGGAATTAGGGTGACCTAAAACTTGTATTTCCGAAGTAATATCGATATCAAAGTTTTTGGTGGAATGCAATACCTTCTCTATACACTATGTACATAGTACGTGTAGAGAAAGTAATACGATTGGGAATAGCTTCCTAACACCCAAACAAGAGACTAGAAGTTAAATAAGGGAATACACTAGACTATAACGATTGTCAACTATTTTAAAATTTGGTTGCCACATGTTTGAAATCCGTTTCTATGCAAATTTCCGTATGTGAAAGGTTTAAGTATTTTAAATCTGAAACAAATAACAAGGAATATCTCAGAAATAGTTAGCTCCACGAAAAAGTGTATTTGAAATAAATTGTGTGTTTTAATGAGATGTGTGCTTTGAATTTTCTGGAAATAGCCTTTGAACACCTCTTCTTTCTGGACGACTTTTGTATAACTGGCAAACCGTAAGAGATAGATAAAAATGTACTCCATAAAACGTGTATATCTCATTAAAACACAAAATGTTATATGCATTTTTATAAATGGGTAGAGTCGACTGAAAAATTCAATGCCATGGCCGGGATTTGAACCACGGATCTCCCGATCTCTAGCCGGTTGTTCTGCCACTGAGCTACCATATCACCTTGCTGGCATAGCATTGAATTTCTCAACTGACTCGCACTTTTCCAGGTAAACAGCAAGGTAAATAATGGAATACATTAGACTAAAACGATAGTCACTCTTTTAAAATCTTGTGTTTTTTTTTGGTAGTGTTTAACGCACGCGTTAACTACTTATGATACCGCAGGCGGTGACACTGATGATAAATGAAGATGAAGCACCGGTGGAATGCGATGGCGAGGGAAACCGGAGAACGCTGAGAAAACCCGCCCAAGCGCCGCTTTGTCCACCACAAATCTCACATGCGTTCGCTTGGAATCGAACCGGGGCGTCTAGGTGAGAGACGAGTGGTCTAACCACTTGGCCAAGGCGCGGCCTAAAATCTGGTGTCTACCAATTGACCATAATAGCTGGCTATACTATGAGCCCTGGTTCTTAAGTACTTTACCGGGAAACATGCGAGTCAGTTGAGAAATTCAATGCTATGCCGGCATGTTGCAAGGGTAGCTCAGTGGCAGAACAACCGGCTAGAGACTGGGAGATCCGTAGTTCAAATCCCAGCTATGGCAGTGCATTTTTCAGTCTGAGTCTACCTATCCAACCCTTGTCCTAAACACGGCTCGTGTGAAAAAACAATTAATCCAATAGCATTTTTATAGAGTTAACCTTCTACTACATACTCTTAATTATTCGATTCAATTTTAAAACACTTTAAATTTTCTCAAACGGGAACACATCTTTATTCTCAATGTTTTACTCCTGGCAAGCAAACAGATAGAAAATAAATGGCGTATTATTTATGGACGCTCTTTAACTGCTGTGGTTCTCAGCGACCCATTCTAAATTGGGCGTGAAAGACCGCTTAATTTTGCTCAGAGGCCTCTCTATCAGGCTTGAGGTTCTTTTACGTGCCGTAACTGTACGACACGGGACCAACGACTTTACTTCCCTTCCGAAGGAAGCCATGATAAGGATTTTTACACCCTAAAAAAATCCATCGTCCTCTGCGGGGTTTGAACCCGCGACCTTAGGTATATGAAGTTACCACGGTAACCATTATACTTCGGAGGGTGAAGCAAACAGATTTGTTTCTTATAGCGACCGACTTTTAAAGAACTAGATAATATCTTCTCTATACACTCAGTTCGTCGTAGTACGTGTAGAGAAAGTAAAAAAAAACTTCCTTATCGTGGGTCAACAGAAAAACTAACGGAAATTTCACATTTTCCGCTTCTTTCTTCCCATGCTTCGTGAATAGTAGGGTCATCAAAACATGTATTTTCTTGTGAAATATTGGTATAGTATGTGAGCGAAATACAATAAATTCCCTACCTATTTTGAATATAATACGCGTAGAAAAAGTAAAATATAGGAGATTTAACATAAGGCATATTTTAATATAATGACAGAATTTCATAAAATTTTACGAATGACAAACCCTCAATAAATCCACGTTATTAGTGGTGTTTGTGCATATGCCCTTTAAGTGACCCAGACACAAGGCCTATATGCTCAAATATTCTATGACTCAGTAATCTTCATGTCGCTCCCGCATGGGGAGATGAAAAATTATCTGATAAGACATCTATTCACTGCATCAAAGCACACACATGTGGTCCATACAGAGAGCTGAGTGAAGGTTCAACACTAACAGTTTCGGGGTCTTAAGTTGCATAGCGCAACTTTTCTAATCTACCTAAAAATATAAAAAAAAACTGTTCACTAACTACCATCTCTACTCACTTTATTACGTAAATGAGGAGTTTAAAAATGTGAAGGGAAATTAGAAAATACACATGGCAAATCGACAGTCACATGTTTTAAAATGTGGTTCCTATGGCGTTGAAATTCCTTTCTTTGCATGACCAGGAGTTGAGAAGTTTCTGTATGAGATAAGTTCAAGCGTTTTAAAGTTGAAACTATTAAAAAAAAATATCTCGAAAAAGGCGAACTCTACGAAAAAAGTGCATATAACATAAATTATCCGTTTCAATTAAATATATATATTTTGTAGACTCAAGTTTTGTTTTTCACTTACGGTTAAGCAGTTATGCAAAATTAAAAAAAAAATCACATGTGTTCTGTACACATGTCTTTCTCTACTTCTGTGTAACAAATTATTGTTAATAAGCTTATTCTTCTATTTATTTCAAGCTAATCGAGAAAAATTTAGCAGAAATCGCCTTATTACTTGCTTCCTTTTATTAGAAGCGAAATAAAGCAATATCATGAGTTAAAGCGAAGTCAAAAGCTGGTTGGTTACTAGCTGACTGAAGTTCCTTTGTTTGTATGGACAGAAATTGACAAATTCCTGTATGAGAAAAGTATATATTTTTCAAAGCTGGAACCAAAAATAAGGAATATCTCAAAAACGATCAACTCCTTCCTCGAAAAAAATTTATATAACATAAATTGTGTACTTTAATGTGCTCTACATTTTTTGTATGGTAAATTCTGGTCAATTTCTTAGGGTTTAGCAGTTATACAAAATTCCTCCAGAATAAAGTAGTCTTCAAGGGCTATTCCCAGAAAATTCAAGATATACATATTATTTGTCAGGTAAATATCTTTAATATATCTTTTAATCAAAATCGTTAGAGGCATTTTTGAGAAAATAAAAAAATTCGAAAATTTTTCCATGTAAAGCATATTGGGGATGTGGAATTTTCGTGCAAATCTTCGTGTCGCATCCTTGGAAGATACCAAACTTAAGTACCAAGTTTCGTATTTAACGGTCTTTTCGTTTTTGAACTATGCTGTCCAAAGACACAGACACAGACACATACACACAGACATTTTCAAAAAAAAAAATTTTTTTGACTCAGAGGGACCCAAAACGTATATTTCCGGTGAAATCTCGGTATCGAATTTTTGGGTGGAATACAATACCTTCTCTATACACTATGTACATAGTACGTGTAGAGAAAGTAAAAATCATCCAGAATAAAGAGATCTTCATAGGCAATTCCTAAAAAATTCAAAATATACATCTTATTTGCCATGTACATATCTTTAATACAGGATATTGTAATCAAAATCGTTATAGCCATTTTGGAGAACAACGGAAATATCGAATATTTTTCCATGTAAATGATAGTTGAGGTGGGAGGATTTTCTTCAAAATCTTCGTGTCGCATGCTTCGGAGATACTAAACTTAAATATCTAGTTTGGTATTTAACAGTCTCTTCGTTTTTGAGCTATGCAGCCCACAGACACACACACACACACACACACACAGACACACACAGACACATACAGACACACACACACAGACACACACAAAAACACACACAGACACACACAGACACACACACAGACACACACAGATACACACAAAAACACACACACACAGACACACACAAAACACGCACAGACACACGCATTACACACACAGACACACACACACAGACGCACACCAGACACACACACACAGACACACACAGACACACACACAGACACACACACAGACACACACAGACACACACAGACACACACAGACACACACATTATTTTTCTGAACATGATTTTTTTTATTGAGGGGGGGGGTGTCTAGAGGAAATAGAAATTGTTTTTAGAGCACTAGTTAAGAAAATCTAATTTTGTAAAGTAGTGTCTAATAGTTATTTATTATGTAGCAGCGTAAAGTTAAGGTTTTTGTTTCGAGCGGGAAAATTGTGAAAAGATACTCCGTCGAGTTTCATAACCACGCGAGAATCAAAGAGAAACTTAACGCTCGCGTATCATTCAATGCTTTTTTCCACGAGAATTTTCTGATATCGAAAGAAAAGCAAAGACTAGTGAAACAAATTTGAGATTAATTTTGAGGCAGTTATTTTGCAGTGCTAGGGCCGATAGCAAATTTGATTCTGCTTCTTTTGCAGCTCTATCATGATTCTCAAAATCTGCCATTTTCTCTAAATACATCACAGAGCATAAATAATATTGGTTTTTCATGCCCTGCTATGACTCATATATACACACTAATATCGTGAATTATTTTGGCGAGCGTATAGTTGGAACCAAATTACTTTACGCTTGCTGCACTTCTTTGCGCGTGGATTCCGTAAAAATCAAGTTTGCGATCTGAAATGAGCTCGCGAACTACTCAATTACGCTCGGTCGTAGAAAAATATTTTATCTACGTACAGACTATTTTAATTTATGTTGTACAGTTAATATATTTAATGAAATTTATTTATTGAAAAAATTATATGCTTAGACAAAGAGTAATGTGCATAACGAAAAAGACACCATACATCAACAAATATTGTTGTTATTCTGAAATTTTGGATGCTGGTTTCATAAGTGACTTTAAAGTAAAAATCTGATGTGTCCCATTTACATGCCTTTCTCTACATCTCGGTAACACACTACTGCTAAAAAGCTTGTTCATAGTATGTCGTTGATAAAAAAATCTGATGTAGTCCATTCACATGACTTTCTCTATTTCTCTGCAACAAATTTTTGTTAAAAAGCTTATGTTTCTGTTTACTTGATGCTAAGTTAGAAAAAATAGTAGAAAATGGTCTTATTACTTGCTTCCCTGTAAGTAGAAGCGAAACAAGGGAGTAACATAGGTTAAAGTGATAGCAAAAGATGGTTGCTTTGTGACTGAAGTTTCTTTGTTTGTATGGACAGGAGTTGACAAACTCCTGTATGAGAATGTGTAAGTTTTTTAAGGCTGAAACAGAAAACAAGGAATATCTAAAAAACGACCAACTCCACGAAAAAAATTTATATAACATAAATTGTGTGTTTTAATGTGCTCTATATTTTTTGTGAGGTAAGTTTTGCCTATCTCATACGGTTTACCAGTTACACAACTCCATAAAATTCATCCAGAATAAAGTAGTCTTCGGAGGCTATTCCCAGAAAATTCAAGACATACATATTATTTGTCAAGCATATATCTTTAATACATGATATTTTTATCAAGATCGTTAGAGCCATTTTTTAGAAAATCAAAATTTTTGGAAAATTGTTTTCATGTTAAGGGTAGTTGGGGTTGGGGGAATTTTCTTGAAAATCTTCGTGTCGCATCCTTGGAAGATACTGAACTTAAATACCAAGTTTGGACGCACACATATATACACAGATAGACAGACACACACACGGACATTTTTCTAAAAATATTTTTTTTGGATTCAGGTAGTCTCAAAACATGTACATTGGGTACATTGCAATACCTTCTCTGTACACTATGTACCTAGTACGTATAGAGAAAGTAAAAAAGAATAATAGTTTGCAAGGAAAGTTGTGTGAGTGTAACAGAAAGTAAGGAGCGCATGAGATTTTTCAAAAATATAATAATGACCTATATGAAGTGGTGTTTGTTCTTCTGATTAGAAACTCAGTCTGTTAAAGTACAATAGGTTGTTTACATTGTGTTTTTCAGATGGTACCTGTTGTGCTTCTTTTCTAAAGTAATTATGTTTGAGGTGGTACGCCTGACTGTGATTGCCAGGTCTTGGTGCTTGCCTCTTGCATGGAAATGACACTTCATGAATACAGTACACGGAAGTTTGTATGGCAGAACAGTCATGAGACCACCTGCAGAGACGAGTTCCATTCAAAGTTTCTGTTTGATATTGCCTCAGATCGATGACACACATTTCAACATCCGACAGTTTCAGATGCCCAATTACTCCATAGTGCTTGCTTATAATAGTTAATGTGGAGGGCAAACTTGGGCACCAAAACAGGTATTTATATAAAAATAAAGGACAGAAAATCATTTTCCACTTTCGTGAAACAAATGCAGTCATAATTATGGCTAGAAGAATGTTCCAGGCTGAGAAGCCGTGATCTGCTGGAGTTTACAGGTCTAGACGTTTCGTTCAGGACTGCGGTGAACATCTTCAGTGGCGTGGTGTAAGTCTTCTCGCGACCAAACCTTCACCGAGAGAGCCCTGGGGTTCGTAACCCGGTTGCAGGTTTTGGTTATTCGGAATGGTCAGGAATGGTCGGGTTATTCGGAATGGTCCTAGCTCAGGATTTTTACATGCATGGAAACTTTTCAGGGTGTGTTACGACACAAAAGCTTTATTCAATTAATTCGGCCTTTTTCCGCCGTCAAACACACACGCATTCCTCCTAAATTTTCTACTGTGAAACTATGGTTTACGCGACCACGACAATTATTGCTTATTACTTTTGGTGCACGTGTTTGTTCGCACACTGGTCTGTATTAAAGTAACTTTTTCCTTCACACCTAAAGGTAGCCTGTTTGTCTCCACCATGGACCCTAAATATAATATCTTTGGTCTGCTGATGTTCTACGCTAAGTGCCTCAAAAAGTGTTGCTTGACCAGCGGGAGTATTGTTTTCTCTTTTCCCGTTATGTTGCCCTCGGGCAGAGTACTCTCACCCCCTTCGGGTCAATGCTCTGCCATTAACGGTACTGTGCTACCAGCTCGTGACAACTCGGTTACTTAGGCGTGTTTGAAATCTTTCTTTCCTTCCCATTTTCAATGTACATTTATATTTCCCTTTTTGGTACAATTTATATTATTAGCTATAATTTATCTTTCCCTTCTGAATAACTCTTTGCCCCGTGACAAGGTATGTACATCTCAGCCCGGAAAATTCTTCTAGTTATAACTTGGACTCCGGCCGTGAAACCTTACGACTACAAATGCAGTTAAATATTGAAATTTTAACCTCAAACCTGTCCATCTGAATGCGGCACCTTCACAGCAAATGCCCATATTTGACAGTAGGCGAACGTAACATGGCCACAGTTGCTTGAAATATGGACAGCTGGGTTTTAATTGACAAATCGCAAACACTTCCTGTTGTTGCGTTTTTTTTTGTCTTTTTTACTTTCTCTACACGTACTATGTACATAGAGTAGGGGAATTATTGCGTTCCGATCAAACTTTCGTTACAGAGACTTTACCCGAAATACACGTTTTAGGGTCCCTTTTATTCAAAAAAAGCATTTCAATAAAAGTTCCATGACACTGATGATACATGATGATACATGAATGATGATGGAGCACCGGTGGAATGCGATGGCGGGGGAAACCGGAGTACCCGGGGAAAACACGCCGCAGCGCCGCTTTGTCGCTTGGGATCGGACCCTGGCCGTCTAGGCGACAGTCGAGTGGTCTAATCACTCGGCCACGGCGTGGCCACGTGAGTCCGTGTGTCAGTGTGTTCGTGTGTCTGTGTGTCCGTGTGTCTGTGAACATGATAACTCAAAAACTAAGGTCGGTAAAACACCCAACTTTCGAAAAATTTGATTTTCTCAAAAATAGCTATAATGATTTTGTTTAAGATTTCGTATATTAAAGATATTTACCTGACAAATAAAATATATATCTTGAATTTTCTGGGAATAGTCTCTGAACACTATTTTATTCTGGATGAATTTTACGGAATTTTGCATAGCTGCTAAACTGAAGGGATGCAGAAAAGCTTACCACACAAAAAATGTAGAGCACGTTAAAACACACAATTTATGTTATACACATTTTGTTCGTGGAGTTGATCGTTTTTTTTTTCTATACTCCTTGTTATTGGTTTCAGGTTTAAAAAGCATATCTTTCTCTATATCACTGTCAACTTCTATCCATACAAACAAAGGAACTTCAGTCACATGGCAGCCAACTTTTGAGTATCACTTTAACCTATGGCACTCCATTATTTCGCTTCTACTTACAAGGAAGCAAGTAATAAGACTATTTCTGCTATTTGCTTCTGGATTAGCATGAGGTAAATAGAAGCATTACCTTTTTAACAGCAATTTGTTGCGGAGATGTAGAGAAATTCATGCGAATGGAAAACATCAGATTTTTTTTTTTTATTTTTTATTTTTTGTACCTTAACGTTCGTTAATCTGGTTGATCATATTGGATAATGAATGACCGATGAAATGCTGCTAAAATAATTTTAAAGCTTAAGGGTATGGATGACTGATATTTTATGAAAAATCAAAAAACTCGACTGTTTTATTATAATTTAAACATTCCTGAGTATAAAAATGCACTATTTGGTACCAATGAAATGCCTTAATTGTGAAACTACTGGACTCGACAAGGAAAACTTCAGCTCGAGGAAATCTCATTCGCATCATGCAAAGTAAAAACCGCAGTTGTGCAGAAGAAAAACAGTAATGCAAGAAGAAAATGACATAAAATACCGTAGTGGAGCAGAGGAAAAGGACAGCTGAGTGTTCATTCAAACAACCTGGTGGATTTAAGCATTTTTTTCCTGTAAAATCTTTCTTGTGGAGCAGTTTTTGTGTTTCACAAATAAAATGTTTTGTACGTGTTCACAGAAGTAAAATAATTAAAATGTACTACAGGCTTAATTTTCAGATGTATTTAAGCATATGTTTTGAATGTTCAAACATAAATATTATATATTTTATAACAAAAAATCTGGTGTGTTCCATTCACATGACTTTCCCTACCTCTCTGCAACAAAGTATTGTTAAAAAGATTATGTTTCTATAAACTTCATGCTAATCGAGAAAAAATTAGCAGAAACAGTCTTATTACTTGCTTCCTTGTAAGTAGAAGCGAAATAAGGGAGTACTATAGTCTAAATTACAGTCAAAAGCTGCTTGCTATGTGACTGAAGTTCTCTTGTTTTTATGGACACAAGCTGACAAATTACTGCATGAGAAAAGTATAAGTTTTTCAAAGTTGAAACTAAAAAAAGAAGGAATATTTCAAAAAGATCAACTTCACAAAAAACATTTGTATTACATAAATTGTGTATTTTAACGTGCTCTACATTTTTTGTGTGGTAAGTTTTTGTCCATCTCTTACGGTTTAGCAGTTATGCAAAATTCCATAAAATTCAAGATATATATTTTATTTGTCAGGTAAATATCTTTAATATATGATATTTTAATCAACATTGTTAGAGCCATTTTTAAGAATATCAAAATTTTAGAAAAAATTCCATGTAAAGGGTATTTTGGAGTGGGGGAAGTTCTTGAAAATCTTTGTGTCGCATCCTTGGAAGATACTAAACTTAAATACCAAGTTTGGTATTCAACGGTCTTTTCGTTTTTGAGCTATGCTCTCCACAGACACACACACACACACACACAGATAGACAGACTGACAGAGAAACATACACGAATCTTTTTCTGAAAATGCTGTTTTTATTCAGGGGGTCTTAAAACATCTCGGTATCAAAATTTTGGGTCGAATACAATACTTCCTCTATGCACTATGTATATAGTACTTGTATTGAAAGTATAAATAATTTATTACAGAGATTTAGAGAAAGTCGTTTGAATGGAACACGCAAGAAGTTTTATTAAAGGGTGCTCAATATATGTATTTTTGTTGAAATCTCGGTAAGGCATTTTTTATGGAAGAAAGTGCCTTTTCTATCCACTATGTACATCTTATATAAGCTCCAGTTGTCGAAAAGACCGAACATAAGAAAATAACATATGTCATACGTGAATATTTCAACCGCTTTACCGCAATTTTGGAAATAACAACGTTGTTTGAGGTCACGCACGGTGAAGCCAACAGTAGGTAAAAAAAAAAAAAAAAAAAAAAAAAGAAAGCTAGAAAAGTTCCTGCATTATAAAGATTCATCGATTTGTACACAGAGGTCACTAGAGTTAGGTGCATTATTTAGATCAGGCATTTCAAAAAAAGGCATATGTAACATCACGTTAAAACAGAGCAACGCACAGGCATTATTCTGCAAATGGGTGTCATAGAAAATGGATTAGATATAGCATCAAAGTGAGCTGCATAGTGTTCCGCATCAAAGCCAAGCGGTAAAACATGAAAACGTGCTACCACAAAGAGTAGCAGGGCAGAAAAACATCCTTTACAGCAACCAATCTGATATAACGTTCGTCTGTGAACATCTTATTGCAAGAAAATATTTTCATTACTTTATTAGAAGCTCCGTGTGAAAGCAAAACATCTGTCAGTTACTTACGAGTTTTCTGCTACAGTTTTTTTAAAACTAACATCGAGATATACGTTCACAGAGATATTTCGTTAAAAGATGTAGAGTGTTACTATTATCTTTACGATTACAAATTTATGTTTAGGAGACCTTTAGAAACATGATATTGGTATCCATGGAAGAGAAACTCAAATATGCTTTCTTATGTACGTATTTATTCTCTGCAATTGGGTACTGCCCGGTGGCCGAGTTACATTTAAAATTCACTTAAAATAGTAATCTTGCAGTTAATAATAATAATATATACCATTTATTAATAGTATAATATATTAATAATAGTAATAGAAATTAAGAATAGTATAATATATTAATAATAGTAATAGAAATTAAGAATAATATAATATATAAATAATAGTAATAGAAATTAAGAATAGTATAATATATTAATAATAGTAATAGAAATTAAGAATAGTATAATATATTAATAATAGTAATAGAAATTAAGAATAATATAATATATAAATAATAGTAATAGAAATTAAGAATAGTATAATATATTAATAATAGTAATAGAAATTAAGAATAGTATAATATATTAATAATAGTAACAGAAATTAAAAATAGTATAATATATTAATAATAGTAATTGAAATTAATAATAGTAAATCCAAATATTAATAGTAAATACAAATTAATACTAGTAAAATATATTAATAATAGTAATACAGATTACTAACATTAAATACAAATTAAGAAAAGTAGTACAAATTAATAATAATAAATATACATAAATAATAGTAAATATAAAATAATAATAGTAAACACAAAATAATAATAGTAAATACAAATTAATAATACTAAATACAAAATAATGGTAGTAAATTTACTATTAATAATATTAAATATAAAATAATAATATTAAGTACAAATTAATAATAGTAAATACAAAATAATAACAATAAATACAAACTAATAATAGAAAATACCAATTAAAACAGTAAATATAAATTAATAACAGTAAATACTACCCTTTATATGGATTTTTTTTTAAAATGTTGATTTTCTTAAAAATTACTAATGATTTTGATTAAGATATCGTACATTAAAGATATTTACCTGACAAATAAAATGTATATCTTGAATTTTCAGTGATTAACCTCGGAAGACTACTTTATTCTGGATCAATTTTACGAAATTGTACATAACTGCTAAGAGATGCACAAAAACTTACCACACAAAAAAATGTAAAGTACGTTAAAACACACAATTTATGTAATATACATTTTTTCGTGGAATTAATTGTTTCTTTGATATTCCTTGTTTTTGGTTTCAGCTTTGAAAAACTTATAATTTTCTCATACAGGAATTTGTCAACTTCTGTCCATACAACAAAGTAACTTAAATCACATAGCAGCTAGCTTTTATCTAATCACTTTAGCCTATGGCACTCCCTTATTTCGCTTCTACTTACAAGGAAGCAGGTAATAACACTATTTCTGCTAATGTTTCCTCGATTAGCATGAAGTAAACAGAAGCATAAGCTTTTCAACAGTAATTTGTTACAGAGATGTAGAGAAAGTCATGTGAATGATCTTTTCTCGACTAGCAGGAAGAAAATAGAAGCATTATTAGTGTCGCCCTCAGTGGCGTAATGGATACCATGCTAACTTCATATATCTAAGGTCGCGAGTTCAAATCCTGCGGAAGGCGATGTATTTTTTCGGGCGTAGAAATCCTTAGCATGGCTTCCTTCGGAGGGGAAGTAAAGCCGTTGGTCCCAAGTCGTGCTGTAAAAAGAACCTCAAGCCTGATAGAGAGGCCTCTGAACAAAATTAAGCGGTATTTAACGCGCAGTATAGATAACAGTTAAAGAGTGTCCATAAATAACATGGCATCATTAGCTTATTAACAATAATTTGTTGCAGAGATTTAGAGAAATCTATGTGAATAAAACGCATCAGATTTTTATTTGTTGTATATAGATGGTAGAGAAAGTAAAAGAACGTGTGGTACGATTTATGGTAGACTAACCTGCAGAGAAAGGAAAGGTGTATCAGAGCTATAAATAATGTAGAAGAAGGAAGGTGCATGTCTTGAGAACGGAGTTGTAGAAGCGATACAACATGAAGTTCATTGCTTATTGATTTTATGTCTTCTTGTCGGACGCAGATGCTTGTAATTTCCGCTAATATGCATGACTGAATATGTATTGTAGATATTTCTGAAAGAAACAGTCTGCACCATGCAAGCTGTATCAGGAAAAGTCTGTTAAACACATCTAGAGCCCACAATATCCACGACATTATCCATTTCTCCGGGAAACTCTCTCCTGCGAAAGTGAAACTATTAGGATGGTTTTATGCATGCGAAAACTATCGATGCCGTACACTAAGACGATAGTATACTTCATTACTTTCTCTACACGTACTATGTACATAGTGTATAGAGAAGGTATTGTAATGCACCCAAAAATTCAATACCGAGATTTCACTGTAAATACAAGTTTTGTGACCCCGGATTCCAAAAAAAAAAGAGTATTTTTGGAAAAAATGCCTGTGTGTGTCTGTGTGCCTGTAGACAGCATAACTAAAAAATCTAATGTGTTCCATTCACATGTCCTTCTTTATATCTCTGTAAACTATTATTGTTAACAAGCTTATCTTTTATTTATTTCATGCTAATCAAGAAAAATTAGCAGAAATAGTCTTATTCCTTGCTTTATTGTAAATACAAGCGAAATAAGGAAACCAAAAGCTGAAACCAAGCAAAAGGAATATCTCAAAAACGATCAACTCTACGAAAAAAATGTATTTAACATAAATTGTGTGGTTTAACGTGCTCTACATTTTTGTGGGTTAAGTTTTTGTCCATCTTTTACGGTTTAGTAGTTATGAAAAATTCATCCAGAATAAAGTAGTATTCAGAGGCTATTCCCAGAAAATTCAAAATATGCATTTTATTTGTCAGGTAAATAACTTTAATATTCGATATTTTAATCAAAATCGTTTGAGGCATTTTTTATAAAATCAAAATTTTCGAAAAAAGTTCCATGTAAAGGGTAGTTTCTGGTGGGGGGATTTTTCTCAAAATCTTGATGTCGCATCCCTGGTAGATACTAAACTTAAATACCAAGTTTGGTATTTTACCGACTTTTCGTTTTTGAGTTATCGTGTTCAAAGACACACGGACACACGGACCTTTTTCTGAAAATACTTTTTTTGGATACAGGGGACCCTAAAACATATTTCCGGTGAAATCTCGGTATTGAATTTTTTGGTGGAGTGCAATACATTCTCTATTCACTATGTACATAGTGAGTATAGAGAAAGTAAAAATGAAAAGACAGTTAAATATCAAAATTTTACACAGAAAATTTTTCGAAAATTTTGCTTTTCTTAAAAACGGCTGTAACGATTTTGATTAAAACACCACATAAAAACACTTCTATCACAAATGAAAAGTATATCTTGAATTTTCTGGGAATAGCTTCTAAAGACGTGTTTATTCTGGATGAATTTTACTTACTTTGGCATAACTAGTAAATCGTAAGAGATAGACAAAAACTTACTTAGTAAAAAATGTAGGTCTTGTTAAAATACACAGGTTATGCCATACATTTTTTTTCGTGGAGCTTACCGTTTTTGAGATATTTCTTATTATTAGTTTCAGTTGTGAAGTACTTACACTTTTCTCAGACGGGAGTGTACGTTTTTCTTTTCTTCTACTCCTGGCCAAGCAAAGAAGCGATTTGCAATTTTAAAACATTTGGCAATCAATTTATTCTGGTACATTCCCTTAATGTTTCCATTCTACTTATAAGGAACTAAGTAATATAATTTTGATAATGTTTATCTCGATTAGCTTGATGCTGAAAGAAGAAATATCTTTTGTAAGAAGTTTGTTTGTAGAGTAGCTAGAGAAAGTCATATGAGAGTAATACATCAAATTTTTAGAAAACGGCCCGTGTGTGTGCGTGCGTGTGTGTGTGTCTGTGGACAGCATAGCTAAAAAACGAAAGACCGTTAAATACAAACTTGGTGTTTACGTTTGGTTTCTTCCAAGGATACGACACGAAGATTTTCAAGAAAATAACCCCACCCTCAACTACACTTTACATAGAAAAATTTACAAAAGTTTGTTTTTCTTAAACATGGCTGTAACGATTTTGATTAAAATACCACATATTAAAGCCATTTTTATCCCAAATAAAATGTATATTTTGAATCTTCAGGGAATAGCTTCTAAAAACCTTTTTAGTCGGGATGAATTTTGCTTTATTTGGTATAACTAGTAAGCCGTAAGAGATAAACGAAAACCTACTATACAAAAATAAGTATCTTGTTAAAATACACAAGTTATGTCATATGCATTTTTTCGTGGAGCTTACTGTTTTCGAGGTATTCCTTATTATTAGTTTCAGTTGTAAAGTACTTATACTTTTCTGAGATGGGAGTGTCCGTTTTTCTTTTGTTCTACTCCTGGCCAAGCAAGAAGCAATTTCCAATGACAATCTCATAACGATAGCTATTAAAACATTTGACTATCACTTTAGCCTAGTGCATTCCCTTAGTTCCAGTCTACTTATAAGGAACTAAGTAATAAAATTCTGCTAATGTTTATCTCAATTAGCATGGTGTTTACAGAAGAATTATCTTTTGTAAGAAGTTTCTTTTTAGAGTAGTTGAGAAAGTCATGTGAGTGTAACACATTCGATTTTTTTTTTTACTCAGAGGGTCCGGGGTATCGATATTTTGGGTGCAATACAATATTTCTCTATACACTACGCAGATAGTGCGTGTAGAGAAAATAAAAGTATTCCTATGTCCGGAAGAGTAAGGTATTTTATAAATACTATGCTGCACTTTAAATTTGGTATGATTACTCTTGACATCGGGTCTCATTTTTCTCTAAAATTATAGTAATCGTGTTTAAGATAATTCCCAGTCCTGATGCAGTGGAATGCGACCACTAACACCGTGTTAACTTATTATTCGGACCAAGTTATGGTTACAATGCACGCTATTAGTGTAAATTACAAGCATCAGTCGTGTAATGAATCCAGGTTAATTTGTGAGGGAACCCCCGGCTTCAATTTACATGCCGCTCTGTTGTATGTGTTAACAAAAACGGGGAAAATCTATTCCACCTTTTGTTTGTGCTCTTGGTGTGGTCCACGTCGAAGCGATTTTCTACTTTATGTTAATGTGTAATAATGTTATAGCTGGCGTGAGTAATTGGTGTTTATTATGCTACCTATATCCATGATCAGCATTACATAGACAACTACTGCTAGAAACATTACCTACTCTATTTTCACTTTCTCTCACCACTAATTACACCGCGTATTCTATACCACCCAAATAATATAACAATCAAACTGATGTGTTCCATTCACGTGACTTTCTCTACATCTCTGCAAAAATTATTCTTAAAAACCTTATGCTACTGTTTACTTCATGCTAATGGAGAAAAATTGGCAGAAATAGTCTGAATACGAGATATGTCCAAAAAGTAAGTTCCGTTTCAATTTATCTCCGCTGCAGCGCTGCGATCGCAGTTCCGCACATGCGCGGTAAACGCTCTGTATCAAGGAGAAGAAACGTGCGCCATTTTGAGATCGCTGTCAGCCACATACGCTTTGTTGTGCTTGTTTACAATGTCGGTGTTGATAGAAAATCCCGCCGCTTGTGAAATCAGATCTGTGATTCGTTTTCTGAATGCTAGGAAAGTGAAACCAATTGAAATTTATCGGCAAATTTGCGAAGTTTACGGACAAAATGCGATGAGTGATTCAATGCTCAGAAGATGGGTCCGACCGTTCAATGAAGGACGTAGTAAAGTGCACGATGAAGAACGAAGTGGGCGTCCATCTTTGGTTACAGAAGAACTGGTTCACGTGATTGATGACAAGATCCAGGAAAACCGCAAGTTTACAATTAGTGCTCTCGCTATGGAATTTCCCCAAAGCTCACGATCACTAATTCTTGAAATTGTTACCGGAAAACTGAAATTTCGTAAACTTTGCTCACGTTGGATACCAAATATTCTTACTGAGTAACACAAAACAAAAGGGATGGGTAGTGCACTTCAGTTTTTAACCCGTTATGATGAAGACGGCGAAGAATTTCTGACACAGATAGTCACAGGAGAGGAGACTTGTGTTTCTTGCGACACCCCTGAAAGTAAGCGGCAATCAATGGAATGGAGGCACACTTCATCCCCAGCAAAGGTTAAGCCGAAACAAATCTTGACACCTCGAAAAATGATATGGACAGTGTTCTGGGACTGGAAAGGCATCTTACTCATTGATTTCTTACCGCGTGGTCAAACAATCAAAGCAGATGTTTATTGCGAGACACTTAGGAAATTGCGCCACGCAATACAGAATAAGCGCCGAGGATTGCTGTCAAAAGGTGTTGTTTTTCTTCACGACAACGCGCCACCACACACTGCAAATGTTACGAAAAACCTCCTACAGGAATTTGGCTGGCGCGTATTTGACCATCCTCCGTACAGCCCTGACCTCGCTCCTAGTGACTTTCATCTGTTCTTACATCTCAAGTCTTTCCTTGGCGGTCAACACTTCAACAATGACGAAGAGCTGAAAGAAACTGTTTCCAACTTTTTGAAGACACAGGCGGCAAACTTCTATGAAGAAGGTATACAAAAACTTGTGTCACGCTATGACAAATGCCTGCAAAATTTGGGCAGTTATGTGGAAAAGTAGTTTTAGAGTTGTAGAATTTTGTACAATAAATAATTATTCAGTGTCTGTACACAATTTAATTTTATTAGCAAACGGAACTTACTTTCTGGACGTACCTCGTACTTGCTGCCTTGAAAGTAGAAGCGAAATAAGGGAGTACCAGAGGTTAAAGTGATAGTCAAAAGCTGGTTGCTATGTGACTGAAGTTCCTTTGTTTGTATGGACAGGAGTTGACAAATTCCTGTATGAGAAAATTGTAAGTCCTTTAAAGCAAAAACCAAAAAACAAGGAATATCTCAAAAAAGATCAGCTCAACGAAAAAAATGTAAATGAGACAGGTGTATTTTATCCTGATCTACATTTTTTGTGTAGTGAGTTCTTCTTAAGGTCTACCAATTATACAAAATTCATTAAAAATCAACCAGAATAAAATCTTCAGAGCCTATTCCCAGAAAATTTAAGATATACATTTTATTTGGCAAATACATATCTTAAATATAAGGGATTTTAATCAAAATCGGTACAATCATTTTTTTAGAAAATCAAACTTTTCAAAACTTTTTTTATGTAAAAGAAAGCTTAAAGTGGGGGGATTTGCTTGAAAACCTTCGAGTCGTATCCTTAGAAGATACCAAACTTAAATACCAAGTTTGGTTTTTAACGGTCTTTTAATTTTTGAGCTATGCTGCCCGCAGACACACACTCGAACATTTTTTTAAATCTGTTTTTTTTTTTTTTATGGATTCAGGGGGTCTCATAACATATTGTCCGGTTAAATCTCGGTATTGAATTTTTTGTGCATTACAATACCTTTTCTATACACTATGTACATAGCACGTGTAGAGAAAGTAAAAACCTGATGCACTACACTCACATGACTTACTCTAGCTAGTCTAGAAACAAAACTTGTTACCAAAGATAATTCTTCTTTCAACACCATGATAATCGAGATAAGCATTAGCAGGATTTTATTATTTAGTTCCTTATAAGTAGAATGGAACTGAGGGACTGCACTAGGCTAAAGTGATAGTCAAATGTTTTAAAAGCAGTCGTTATGCGATTGTCATTGCAAATCGCTTCTTTCTTGGCTAAGAGTCGAACAAAAGAAAAACGGACACTTCACAATTGAAACCAATAACAAGGAATACCTCGAAAACGGTAAGCTCCACGAAGAAATGTAAGAAATATGTGTGTTTTAAGAAGATCTAAATTATTTGCATAGCAGGTTTTTGTCTATATCTTACGGTTTACTAGTTATACTAAATTAAGCAAAATTCATCCAGAATGAACAGGTCTTTAGAAGATATTCCCAGAAACTTCTAGATATACATTTTATTTGAGATATATATATCTTTAATATGTGATATTTTAAACAAGATCATTAGAGCCAATTTTAAGAAAAACAAAATAGTCGAACATTTTTCCATGTAAAAGGAAGTTAGGGGGCAGAATTTTCTTGAAAATCTTCGTGTCGCATCCTTGGAAGGTACCAAACTTAAATACCACCGTTGGTATTTAACCGTCTTTTCGTTTTTGAGCTATGCTGTCCGCAGACTCACACACACACAAACACACGCACACACACCCTGTATCTGAAAATGCTTTTTTATTCAGGGGGTCCTAAAATATGTATTTCCGGTGAAATCTCGACATCGAATTTTTGGGTGGAGTATGATACTTCTCTGTCTCTATGTACATTGTACATTGTACATAGAGATAGATGATTGTTTATAACAAATTACTTTTAAAAGCTCACTCTTCTACATCCGAGGGTCTTTTTTTTTTAACCTCCGATAGGCTATAAATAAAGGATAAGCTCATAGAAAGCAATTATTTTATTACTACAAGTTTTGTACACTTATGGTTACTTTTCAACATAATCACCGAAAAAATTGCGACATTTATTGTACCTGAGCACAAGCTTTGCGATAACCACTTCAAAAAATGTTGCCGCCAATGATTCCAAACGAGCATTGACGTTGTTTTGAAGATCATCATTGGTTTGAAAGTGCTGCCCTCTTAGCCACGTCTTCAGTGCAGGAAAAAGGTGAAACTCTCTGGGTGTCAGCTCAGGATTGTACGGCGGATGATCGAAAATGTCCTATTGAAATTGTTCAAGGAGCCGATCGGTTGTGCCAGCAGTGTGATGACGAGCGTTATCATGGATCAACACAATTCCTGAAGTCACCTTTCCTCTTTGTTTGTTTTGAATGACTCTCCGCAAACGTGTAAAGTTTCACAATAAACAGCTGGAGCGATAGCGGTTCCGGGTTGCAGAAACTCCACAAGCAACTCACCTTTTTGATCCCAAAGCACGGTAGCCATAACATTTTATTGTTGAATGTTTGCTTGATTGTTTTTGTTTGGTGAATTTGGATGCATCCATTGTTGTGAATGTCGCTTTGTTTCTGGAGTGTCGTATTGGATACAAGTTTCATCTCCAGTAACAATTGATTTCAAAAAGTTCTTTCCTACATTGTGATAACGGTCAAGGAATTTCAAAGCTGACGCCATTCGGTTGTCGTCTGTCAACATTTTTGGAACCCAAGGAGCACAAAGATTTTTGTAGCCTAAATGTTCAGTAGCGATAGAGTGTACGACAGATCTTGAAATGATTCCCTTCTGCTTACAGAAGCCGAATTACACTTAGTAATTCTCATTTGACGGGAGCAACAATGACGGCAGCCATGTTAACGTGGCTGTAGTGCAACGCAAACTGATGCTTTGAGGTCGGAAATTGCGGAATGTGTAAAGCGGGACTGTGCATGTCTTGTCCCGGGGAAAAGAATTATTCTGAATGGAAATAAAATTATAGTTAAGAATATAAATTATATCAAGAAGAGAAAATATAAATGTACATTGAAAATGGGAAGGGCAGAAATACTTTAAACACGTATAAGTCACGAGCTCGGGGTACAAGATACCGTTACGGTCGTGTATTGAACCGAGGAAAAGATGTGAATATACCCTGTCCGAGGGGACATAACGGAACACCTAACAATGATTCCCGCTGGTCAGGGGACATTGTAAGGCACTTGACGATGAACTTCTGCACGACTAAGATGTGATATGTAGAATCCGTTGTGGAGCCGCACAGGCTACCTATGAAAGACAGGGAAATGTTTGCTTTAATACTGACCCGGATACAAAAACATATCACTGGATCGTACTAGTCCCGGTCGCGTAAAGTACAACTTCGTAGTAGAAAATTAATAGCAATACGCGTGTGTTCTACGCCGGAAAAAGGGCGAACTAACTGAATAAAGCACTTGTGTCGTACCACACCCTGAAAAGAGTTTTCATGCTGGTAAAGACCCTGAGCTAGGGCACCCACAAACCCACACCATTCCAAATATCCATAACCTGCGCCCGGGATCCGAACCCGAACCAATACCGCCCCAAATACCAGAGTTGCGCAGTGGCCTACAGCGCTTGTCCACTTTCTGCCGCTCGCGTAGCTTCTATACTAAGCGATCGGAGGTTCAAAAAAATCAACGGTCCTCGTACATCATGCCAATGGAGATAAACATTGGTAGAAATTGTCCTAACTACTAGGTTCGGCTGATAAGTCCCGCGCATATCAATGAAAACAGCATTTAAAAGAAAATTGCTTTATTTCTCAGCATGGTCTCCCTAAACGCCATTCATTTGTCATATTAGTGTTCTAATTTAATTAAACCATATCTGTATTGCGATTTATCAAGGTCCTCAAAATAGCTGTTTGCCGTATCACTGACATCATCGTTGCTGTGAAATTTTCGTCCTCCCAGGAATTTTTTAAGGTTTGGAAACAGGTGGCAGTCACTGGGTGCTAGATCTGGCAAATAGGGTGGATGTTCATACAATTCCAACTTTAATTTGCACATTTTTTCCATTGCAATTACTGAAAATTGCCGGAGCATTGTGGTGACGAAAAACAATGTTTATTTTATTTTCTTTTTCTTTTCACCTCATCTCTCAAATGTTGTAGTAAGTTTGCGTAGTAGTCACCGGTGATACTTTTACCCTTTTCCAAGTAATCAATACAAATAATTCCCTGTGCATCCCAGAAAACACTCCCCATAACCTTGTTAGCTGACAAAATTGACTTTGCCTCTTTTTTGCAGTTGGTTCACCTGGCCCAATCCACTGTTTTGACTCTGATTTACTTTATAGAGTGCAGTGATGTATACATATTTCATCCATGGTAATAAGCCGTCTCAAAAATATACTGCGATATTTAACAGTTTTTCTTTGCAACATTTGATCAGGTGTCAATAAACGCGGCATCCATTTTGCACAGACCTTGTGAAAGTCCTAAATATTACTTAAAATATTACCTGAAATTTGTTTGATATGTTTACAGCCTCTGCTATCTCAAACAATTTTAATTTGCGGTCTTCCAGTATTAAACGATTAATTTTTTCGATGACTTCTGCAGGGCGTCCAGAGCGAGGCTCATCACTAGTGCTCGTACGTCCCATTTTAAACTCTAAAACCCACCTTTTAATCACTGGATATGAAGAGGCAGAGTTTTCCAATGTACTGTCCATTTCCTCCTTGATTTCTTTAGGCGTTAAGCCTTCCAAATGGAAGTGTTTAATCAGTGCTCGTTTTCCCAAATTCTCCACTATCCTGAAAACTCTAAAGTTGTCTTGTTTAAAATGCTGTCATTCGAAAACTAAATAAACTATTGACCTGCAACTATTGGTACAAGCTAGTCTAGAGCTAAACTATACGATGCTACCGTCTAACTTGCCTAGAGGCGCCATATCTGTGTGAGACCCGGGACTTATCAACCGACCCTCGTACTTAGTTCCTTTAATTAGAAGGGAAAAAATGTAATGTGTTCCATTGACATGATGTCCTCTACGTGTGTGGCAAACAAACCTTTAATACAAAAGATTAATCTGTTATCCACGTCATGCTAATCAAGATAAACATAAGAAAATTGATGTTAATACTAGCTCTGTTGTAAATATAAAGGAGATAATAAAATGCACAGACTACAGTGACAGTTTCATCCTTTAACACCCGGTTGCTATGTGAAACATTTGCAATTCTAATTTCTTTGCTTGCCAGGAGTAAACAAACGAGAAACGATAAAAAAAAGGTATATCTCCGTTTGAGAAAAGTCTAACTGGCTAAAATTGTCACAAATAATCTGGAATATCTAAAAAATGATCAGCTCTAGGGAAAAAAAAAGGTATATGACATAAATTATGAGTTTAAAAGATTTCTACATTTTTTGTGTTGTAAGTTGTTGTATCTCTCTCAGGGTTTTCCAGTTATACAAGTCATCTAGAGAGGTTTTCGGAAGCTATTGCCAGAAAATTCAAGATATACATTTTGCTTGTCACAAAAATAACTTAAGGTATTTTAAACAAAATTGTTACAGCTATTTTTGAGAAATTTAAAAATTTCAAAAAATGTTGCAAATAAAGGTATGTTGGGGTGGGAGGATTTTGTTGCCCTCCATGGAGTAATGATTACCATGCTAACTTCACATACACAAGGTCGCGGGTTCAAACCCGGTGGAGGACGATGGATATTTTCGGGTGTAAAAATCCTTAGCATGGCTTCCTTCGAAAGGGAAGTAAAAGAACCTCAAGCCTGATAGAGAGGCCTCTTAGCAAAATTAAGCGGTCCTTCACACCCAATTTAGAATGGGACGCTGATAATCACAGCAGTTAAAGTGCGTCCATAAATAACACGTCATTTACATTTTTGGGAGGATTACCTTCAGCATCCTAGGAGGATAAAATACCAAACTTGATACTTAACGGAGATTTTCTGAGCTGTGCTGCCCACAGACATATACACACAAACACACATGTGTATTTTTCTAAGGGGTCTCAAAGCATTTATTTCCGGTGAAATCTCGATATGGAATTTTTGGGTGCAATACAATACCTTCTCTATATGCCCAACATAAAATAGAAAAACCCTATGTGTTCCATTCACTTACATTTCTACATACAAGGCCATCCAGAAAGAACAGACTATTTGGTATAACTAAATAATAACGAAACATAAGAACAGAAAAATGTATTTACAAAATTAGATTACCTTACTCTATTTCCAGAGCTATCCCACTCTTAACACTAAGAATGGGTACTTACTGTTTGGAACCTGTATCTCGGTTTATCACAACAAAAATTATATTTTACACCCACATAACTTTGTCGAGCTTCTACAAACAAATTTCTTAGAAAATATTATTCTTCTTTCTATACCATGCTAATCGAGATAAACTTAGCAGAATGTTCTTATTCCTTAGTTCCCTGTAAGTGGCAGAGAACTACGGGAATACACTAGGCTAAAGCGATAGTCAAATATTTTAAAAGCGTCGTTATGTGATTGTCATCAATACAATTCTCTTCATTGGTTGTTCAGGAGTAAAACAAAAGAAAAACGGATACTTCCTGTCTGAGAAACATATAGTATTTCAAAATTGAAATCTATAACAAGGAATAGTTTGGAAACGGTCAACTCTGCGAATAAATATACATACGAAATGAATTGTGTCTTTACAGAAATCCACATTTTTGTGTGGTAAAGTTTTTGTCTATTTATTATGGTAAATAGTTATGCAAAATTTGACAAACGCATCCAGAACGAACAGATCTCCAGAACCTATTCCCAGGTAATTCAAAACATATATTTTATTTGCAACTTAAATACATTTATAATACGGTCTTTTAAACAAAATCGATACAGCCATTTTTGACAAAAACAATTTTTGAAATATTTTTCCATGAAATGGATAATTTTTTTTTGGGGGGGGGAGATTTTTTGAAAATCTTTGTGTCACATCCTTGGAGGATACTAAATATAAATACCAAGTTTGGTTTTGGATTCAAGGGTCTGAAAACATATACAGAGTGTTTCAAAACCACACCAAACGAAGATATGGACCTTATTGGTCATGCTGAACGTGATACGTGAATATAATTTTCAGTTCTAAATTCGGCACATTCAAAAACTGTCATAAAACCACCATGGATTAGGCAGTCGTTGATAAATGTCAAGTGCCTGGCCAGCTCCAAGAGAGATCCCGGTAGGTAGCGAAGGTAACGTGGTGTAGGCGTGGTTTGCTAGACACCCCGGCGCGGCACAGGTCACCTTTGTAATGGAAAGCGTAGCATGTGGGTGTAGCATATGACAGCGGTTGTTCCTTTGCTGCCTAGTCCCAAACGTGTGTGATTTTTAAACACACATAAAACTTGAAATAGAAGAGTTTGAAAGTTACGACATCAAGTTTCGGACAAGTCAAAGTGTAAGCTAATCGACTACTATCTTCGTTTGGTGTCGTTTTGAAACGGCCTGTATTTCCGGTGAAATATGGGTATGGAATCTTCCCTATACATCGTGTAGAGATAGTAATAATAATAATAATCACTGCGCGCGCTAGAAATCTAATCTCATACTTCAGAGGGCAATAGCAGTTCAGTTTGAAATCGGAGGCAGATTATTCTCCGTATGGGGTGCATTTTCATCTCTGTTTCTTGCCTTTCGGGGCTGAATTGCCCGTGACGTCAGGAATAAGAGAAATGTTGTAAAAGGCGAGCCAAGCCAAAGGAAGAATCGGTGCTCATGGATTCTAAGGGAAAATTTGAATAGAAATAGAGTAAAGGGGGGGGGGACGGGACCTAGAAGGGATATTTATATTCGGCGGCGGGTTCTAGGAAACCCACGTATGTACGTACGGAGCTAAGCTGCAGAGATAGAGGATTTGTGGAGGAAATTCCAATGAAATACGAACAGCCCTGCACGTATGTTTCTACGCGTGGTTTCGCCTCTTGGTTCCGAAGACTCCTTGTCAGCCAATATTTGCGGCTGTGGGAGGGAAAAAAATCTGAAAATAAACTTGCAGGTTATACTGCACTACCTCTCGATTCGACCAGGGTATTGGTGTTTCTGATATCTGTGTTAGAGCAGCGCTCCTAGCGGGGGACCTCTCAACCTGCCATCACAACGAAATATTCCTCTATGGCCGTACATAGCTGACCACAATGTTGAATATCTAAAATATTAATTTGTTTATTATTAAAACATTAAAAAACAAAGCTTTAACCTTCTCTACTGGCTAGAGAAAATATTGTATTTCAGTCAAAAATGCGATATCGAAAATGCAAGAGAAATACACCGAGGTCCGCATAACCAATCCAACATAACCTCCTCTAGCCATTACAGATTTATAGACATGCCTTTATTTCAGTATTCATTAAAAAAAATCTGATGTGATCCATTCACATGAGTTTCTCTACATTCCTACCTCATGTTATTGTTCTTCTACTTACTTCATGCAAATCGAGAACAAATTAACAGAAATAGTCTTATTACTTGCTTCCTTGTAAGTAGAACCGAAACAAGGCAGTACCATAAGTTAAAGTAATAGTCAAAAGCTGGTTGCTATGTGACTGAATTTCCTTTGTTTGAATGGACAGCAATTGACAAATTCCTGTATGAGAAAAGTACAAGTTTTTCAAAGCTGAATCTAAAAACAAGAAATATCTTAAAAACGATCAACTCCACAAAAAAGTATAGGAAATAAATTGTATGTTTCAACGTACTATACATTTTTTGTGTGGTAGGTTTTTGTCCATCTCTTACCGTTTAGCAGTTATACAAAGTTCCAGAAAATTCATCCAGAATAAAGTAGTCTTTAGAGGCTATTCCCAGAAAATTCAAGATATACATTTTATTTGTCAGATAAATATCTTTGTTTGTTATCTTATGAAAAAAATTCCCCCACCTCACACTTCCCTGTTTGTGGAATTTTTCCGAAAATTTTTATTTTCTCAAAAATTTCTCTAATGATTTGGATTAAAATATCGCAGGTATGTGAAAAATATTTACCTGACAAATAAAATGTATGTCTTGAATTTTCTACTTTATTCAGGCTGAATGTTACGGAATGTTGCATAACTGCTAAACTGTAAGAGATGGACAAAAACTTACGACACACACAAATTTATAGCACGTTTAAGGACAGCATTTATGTAATATACATTTTTTCGTAGAATTTTTTGAGATATTCGTTATTTTTGGTTTCAGCTTTAAAAAACTTACACTTTCTCATACAGCAATTTGTCAACTCCTGTCCATACAAACAAAGGAACTTCAGTCCCATAGCAACCAGCTTTTGACTATCACTTTAACCTATAGTACTCCCTTATTTCGCTTCTACTTACAAGGAAGCAAGTAATAAGACTATTTCTGTTAACTTTATCTGGATTAGCATGAAGTAAATAGAAGCATAAGATTTTTAACAATATCTTTTGCAGGAATGTAGAGAAAGTCATTTGAATATAACACACCAATTATGTTTTACAGCAAGTATGAAACCTCTTAATCTTTCACTACCCCAAGGTTTTATATGCCATCGGGTTTGAACTCGGTTCTCTCCCAAGGAAGCCTAAATGAATGGACCGCTGACTTTCTATACATAAATTAGGAATGTGGTTGCAAGTGAATGATGGACATACAAAAACACAAGTTGCAGAAATGAGGTTTCTGAAACACGCGAAATAAGAAAGCAAAGGCCTTTTGTGTTTGCTATGGAGCATCAGATAAAGAAGAGGAACATGAGATACACCAGGTGGCTCTGAATGCACTTTTATTGCGTCATCAATGATATCCGTACTTCTACCTCAAAACAAGATTTGTCCATGTATGACTTCCTCCGACATCTTGCGGCTTAAACCCCAACTAGCCGACTTAACCGACCTGTGTTTTATTTCTTTAAAACTATTCATACAATATTTTGTACTTTCTCGGCTACCAACAAAAACCTATTTATCTCTTTACATCATGCTAAACATTAGCAGAATTTGTCTTATCATTTGCTTCTTTGAAAGCAGAAAGGAAATACGGGAGTACCATAGGTTAAAATGACTGTCAAATATTTTAAAAGTTGATTGCTATATGATTGAAATCTATTTCTTTGCATGGCCAGGAGCTGATAAGTTCCCGTATGAGATAAAGTTTCAATACTTTTAAAATTAAACTAATAACAAGGAATATCTCGGAAATGGTCAACACAAGAAAAAGAACCATAAGCTCCATTTACATACCTTTCTGTGCGTTTCTGCAACAAATTATTTTTAAAAAGCCTATGCTTCTATTTACTTCATGCTAATCAAGAAAAAATTAGCAGAAATAGTTGTATTACTTGCTTCCTTGTAAGTAGAAGCGAAATGAGGAAGAAGCATAGGTTAAAGGGATAGTCAAAAGCTGGTTGCTATGTGGCTGAAGTTCCTTTGTTTGTATGGATAGGAGTTGACAAATTCCTGTATGAGAAAAGTATAAGTTTTTCAGAGCTGAAAACAAAAGCAACGAATACCTTAAAACCGATCATCTCAATGAAACAAAATGTATATAACATAACTTGTGTGTTTTAATGTGTTCTACATTTTCTGTGCAGTAAGTTTTTGTCCACCTCTTGCAGTTTAGTACATATGCAAAATTTCGTAAAATTCATTCAGAATAAAGTAGTTTTCAGAGGCTATTCCCAGAAAATTCAAAACATACATTTTATTTGTCAGGTAAATATCTGAAATATACGATATTTTAAACAAAATTGTTAGTCATTTTTTAGAAAATTCAAAATTTGCAAAAAATTTCCATGTAAAGGTTAGTTGGCTGTAGGGTGATTTTCTTGAAGATCTTCGTGTCGCATCCTTGGAAGATCCAAACCTAAATGCAAAATTTGGCTTTTAACGGACTTTTCGTTTTTGAGCTATGCTGTCCACAGGCACACAGACACACACACACACACACAAACACACACAGACACGCACAAGGACCTCTATGTAAACATTTTTGTTTTGATTCAGGGGTACCCAAAACAGGTATTTCCGGTGAAATCTCGGTATCGAATTTTTGGATGGAATACAATATCTTCTCTATACACTATATACATAGTTCGTATAGAGAAAGTCATATATATGATATAAATTGTGTTTTATCACGGTCTACATTTTTTGTGTAGTGAGTTTTTGTCTATATTTTACGCTTTACCAGTAATGCAAAAATCAATAAAAACATCCAGAATAAATCACCTAGACGGCCCGGGTTCGATCCCAAGCAATTGCATGTGAGATTTGAGGTGGACAAAGTGGCGCAGGGGCGGGTTTTCACCGGGTTCTCCGGTTTCCCCCGCCATCGCACTCCACCGGGGCTCCATCTTCATGTATCATCAGTGCCTTCGCCTGCGTTGCCAGAGCAGTAAAAGCGGGCGTTAAACACTACCAAAACAAAAATCCAGAAGTCTTTAGAGTCTATTCCCAGAAAATTCAAAATAAACATTTTATTTAGTGTCTAAATATCTTAAATATAACAAATATTAATCGAAAGCGTTATTCATTTTTAAGAAAATCAAAATTTTCGAACTTTTTTCCAAATAAAGGGTAGTTTCGGGTGGGGAGATTTTCTTGAAAATCTTCATGTCACATCATTGAGAGAACGCAACTTAAATATCAAATTTCGTAGTTAAGGACCTTCTCGTTTTTGAGCTATGCTGCGCGCGCGCGCACACACACACACACACACACACACATATACAAACGCGAGCATTTTTCTATTTTTTTTTTATTCAGGAGGTTTCAAAATATGTATTCGGCAATTATGTATTTCTGGTGAAATCTCGGTATCGATTTTTGAGTGGAATGCAATACCTGTGTACTATGTACTAAATAGAGAGAGAGAGAGAGTGAAGTTTCATAATGTTCCTTGTTTTTATTTCAGCAATGATTTTTGGCAATAACAATTATAACTATGAAATGTAGAATTTTAATAGATACTATCTCATAAGTAATGTCGTTTTTTAAGAAAAATAATAATTTGAAAAGTATTCTGACAAGCAATTAACTAATCTTCAAAGTGCAGACCATTAGATTCTATGGTCTTGAGCCATCTTTCAGCGAGGTTTATTATCCCACGATGGTACCAGTCTCTGGTTTTTGATGCGAAGAATTCGGTGAGACCCACTTGCACTTCTTCAATGTTGTCAAAATTTCTTCCATGTAGAAATTGGGCCATGGATCGAAAAAGATGATAATCCGATGGTGTGAGATCAAAGCTGTATGCTGGGTGTGGTAGCAGTTCAATTCCTCCCAGTTCCATGTTTGTTCGTGCAGTCTTGCATTGTCCTGTTGTAATAGAACTCTATTTCGGTTAACTAATTCGGGGTATCTCCATCTCAAAATTTCATGAACTTGTTCCAGTTGCCGAGAATTAAGATCCGCATCAATCGCCGCCCGTTTGGAGCAAACTCGCAGTGAATCACACCTTCAAAATTCCACCAGACACACAACATTACTTGGGGACCGAACCGATTTCTTTAACGATGACTTTGGCAGATTGGCGGTGATCAAACCACTGTTTGGAGGCATAAGGGTTTCGGTAATATACCCATTTTTCATCACAAGTGACAAATCTACTGACAAATCTATCATCCATGGGATTACGGATAAACTGATGACAGATATCCACTCCACGTTGGGCCTGTTGAGGTGTCAGTTCTTGAGATACAGATCTACAGCTTCTGTATGATTTTCCAAGTGTCTTAATGTGGCGATGTATGGTATCTTTTGATGCACCAAGTTCTTTTGAAAGCCTACGATTTTCTTGTAAAACTTGGCGTGTATCCTCAATATTCCATACTTTAGGTCTTCCACAACGAGGCAAATTTTTAGTGTTTTCGTCTCCATTGTTGAAACGTTGGAACCATCGTTGTGCCACACGCTCACTAATGACACCTTCTCCTTCCACTTCACATATTCTTCGAGCTGCGGCAGCGGTTTTATAATCTTGTTTCCAGGAGTGCTTTAGAAGGACTCTAAGTTCAAACTTTGTAGTCTTCATTTTTGATTGTTTATTAACAAATGAAGACTGATACATGCTCGCAATGTACGCAACACTAACCATGGCTTCCTGTAAATAGCATTGCCAAACCAAGGAAACCCAATATCTTTTCAAAACACCAAAATCAAAAAACGGACATTACTTATGTAACAACCTAATATATGGCAAAAATATGACTAATATTCTGTATAATAACTGGCATAGATTTCAATACAGATCTTGCATACTATGGATTTTCCAAATTTTACAGATGAATTTAAGAGAAATGTTAAAAAAAACTGTTGTGTCACATACTCTCACATGACCTTCTCTAGCTGTTCAACAAAGTTCATACATAAGACTCTTCTTCTTTCTGCACCTTGCTAATCGTGATACTCATTAGCACAATGTTCTTATTATTTAGTTCCGTATAAGTAGGAAGAAAATAAGGGAATACACTAGGCTAAACCAATAGTCAAATGTTTTAAAAGCTGTCGTTATGCGATTGTCATTACAAATCGCTTCTTTTCTTGGCCAGGAGTAGAACAAAAGAAAAACGGACACTCCCGTCTGAGAAAAGTATAAGTACTTCACAATTGAAACTAATAACAATGAATATCTCGAAAACGGTAAGCTACACGAGAAAAATGTATATGACATAACTTGTGTATTTTAACAAGACCTACATTTTTTGTATAGTAAGTTTTTGTCTATCTCTTACGGTTTAATGGTTATCCCAAATTAAGCAAAATTCATTCAGAATAAATATGTCTTCAGAAGCTATTGCCAGAGAATTCAAGATATACATGTTATTTGTTAGGTAAATATCTTTAATATACGAAATTTTAAGCAAAATCGTTAGAGCCATTTTTGAGAAAATCAAAATGGGGTTTTTCTCAAAACCTTAGTGTCGCATCCCTGGAAGATACTAAACTTAAATACCAAGTTTGGTATTTTAGCTACTTTTTGTTTTTGAGTTATCGTGTTCACAGGCACACGGACACACACATACACACACAGACCTTTATCTCAAAATGCTTTTTTTGGATACACGGGGCCCTAAAACATGTATTTCCGGTGAAATCTCGGTATCGAATTTTTGAGTGGAATGCAATACTTCTCTATCCCTATGTACATTGTACATATGCGGCTAGAGAAAGTAAAGATGTTAAAAAGCCTGATGAAGCGCTTTATACCAAAGATAAACCACAACGTATGACTTCTGGTTGTTACACATTGACTAAGTCTCAAGTCGGAGTCTTTGCAAATCATATTCTATGGGGAAAGTTGTAATAGACGTGATATTATATCCAACCTCAATAAATGTAAAACCTTTTCATCCCTTACCCGAAAAGGGGAGCGTCCCTAAACCTTTGACATGCATCTTTGTTACACTGTATATATTTGATCGGACCTGGCATTTAGGCTCAATAAATTAGGGAAAACATATCCGGGGCTCGCAGCCCCCAGTTTCAGAAGGGCCTGGAATATGTCCGATGTATTTTTGATCGCATCTTCCTTTATCCATGAAATCCGTATCTGGCTATATCATCTGGCGGCAGTCGGGGGAAGCTAATTCAGCGAGAACGTGGTCACGGAGCGGGGGGGGGGGTTAATTTGGAAGGCCGGCTCTCTCTCTAAACAATGCAGATGGAGAATGACCACCGTTCACTCTGTTCCAAATGTTTATACGAAGAAGGGCATTAGAGTAATTGGCTGAACGCACGCCGTAAAACCGATAGCTTTTGGAAAACCGTATCCCATTAACGCCATTAGTGCTAAGAGGTCCACGTCATGCGCAGTTTCCTATACAAATATAAACCTCTTCTAATGTCAAGATCAGTATGTTAAAAGGACAATGGCAGTGAACTTTTGATTAGAATCCTTCAAAAATATCGAAAATAGATGTTTTACTTTCTCTATACGTACTATGTACATAGTGTATAGAGAAGGTATTGCACTCCATCCAAAAATTCGTTAACGAGGTTTCACCGGAAATATATGTTTTAGGGTCCCCTTTATCTAAACAAAGCATTTTCGGAAAAAGGTCCGTGTATGTGTGTGTGTCCGCGTGTCTGTGAACAATATAACTCAAAAACGAGAAGTCGGCAAAATACCAAACTTGGTATTTAAGTTTGGTATTTTCCAAGGATGCGACTCGAAGATTTTCAAAAAAATCCACCCACACCTAACTACCCTTTATATGGAAATTTTTTCGTAAATTTTGATTTTCTCAAAAATGGCTCTAACGATTTTGATTAAAATTTCGTATATTAAAGATATGTACTTAACAAATAAAATGTATATCTTGGATTTTCTGGGAATAGCCTCTGAAGAGTATTTTATTCTGGATGAATTTTACGGAATTTTGAATTACTGCTAAACTGGAAGAGATGGACAAAAAATGTAGAACATGTAAAAACACACAATTTATGTTATATAACTTTTTTTCGTGGAGTTCATCGTTTTTTAGACATTCCTTAATTTTGGTTTCTGCTTTGTAAAACGTATACTTTTCTCAAACAGGCATTGGTCAACTGCTGTCCATATAAACCAAGGAACTTCAGTGACATAGCAACAAGATTTTGACTATCACTTTAACCTATGGTACTCTCTTAATTTGCTTCTACTTACAAGGAAGCAAGTAATAAGACTATTTCTCTTAATTTTCTGGTTAGCACGAAGTAAATAGAAGTATAAGCTTTTTAAGAGTAACTTGATGCAGAGATGTAGAGAAAGTCATATAAATAGAGCACATCAGATTTTTTAAAGTATATAGTTGTTGGAACCTCTAAGCTTCTATACGGAATGAAAATTTAGATGTGCTTGCCCTTTCTTGGCGCTGAACAACAATTTAAAGGTAATACTTTACTCCTGTTACGTAGCACATAACTTTAAAAATCTGATGTGTACCATTCACATGAGTCTCTCCATATCTCTGCAACAAATAATTCTTAAAAAGCTTATACTTTTATTTCTGCTAATGAGAAAAAAAATAGCAGAAATAGCGTAATTACTCGCTTCCTTGTAAGCAAGTAATTTCGAAAAAAGTTCCATGTAAAGGGTAGTTAGGGATGGGGGGATTTTTCTCAAAATCTTCGTGTCGCATCCCTGGAAGATACTAAACTTAAATACCAAGTTTGGTATTTTAACGACTTTTCATTTTTGAGTTATCGTGTTCACAGACACACGGACACACACAACATACACACACACACACACACGGACCTTTTTGTGAAAATGCTTTTTTTGGATATTGGGGACCCTAAAACATATATTTCCGGTGAAATCTCGGTATCGAATTTTTTGGTGGAGTGCAATACTTTCTCTATACACTATGTACATAGTGCGTATGAAGAAAGTAAACAAGAACCTTTTTCTCAAAACTATATTTTTAGGGTTCAAATACAACTAAGAATTCCCAGAATGTGCAGAAGAATCTAAAATGTGATATTACAGGTGACAATTTAGCTCAAGTATTAAAACGCAAATGGAATGGACGAGATAAGGCATTTCAACCAATCGCGGTCATCTGGTTGGAGCGATCGATATTGTCGAAAAATCTTATCGCAACTGATGCTCATTTCTTTGAAATCCTGTCGTGCCGTTCTAACCTTCAGTAATTCATTTCCTAAGTCAGGTGTTCCATTCGCCATCTTAACTGCACCAATTGTGAATGCTTTCTGTATCTATGCATATATTCTTCCCACCCGCAACTACCCTTTACACGGAAAAAAATTAGAAATTTTTCATTTTTTCAAAAATAACTTACTATTCTCATCAAAATGTCGTATGTTAAAGATATTTACCTAAAAGCACGATGCATATCCTGAAATTTCTTGGAATAGCCTCTGAAGATATTTTGGATAAATTTTACCGAATTTTGCATACTAGTAAGCCGTAAGAGATACATAACTTAACAGAAAATGTAGAGCACGTTAAAACAGACAGTTTATGGCATACTATATACATTATATGGTAGACTTGATCGTTTTTTAAATATTCTTCGTTTTGTAAAACGAGGAATATCTAAATTCCTGTCAATTCCTGTCCATACAAGGGAACTTCAGTCACATAACAAACAGCTTTTGACTATCACTTTAACCTTATTTCCCTTCTACTTATAAGGAAGCAAGTACTAAGATTATTTCTGCTAATTTTTTCTCGATTAGCATGAAGTAAATAAAAGCATACGCTTTTTAACATTTCATTTGAATAAAATACATCAGATGTTTACTTTCTTTACAAATACTATGTACATAGTGTATAGAGAAGGTATTATAATGCACCCAAAATTTGATACCGAGATTTCACCGGAAATACATGTTTTGGGTCCCCCTGAATCCAAAAAAAAAAAAAAATCATCTTTAGAAAAATGTCCGTGTGTGTTTCTGTGTGTGTGTGTATGTGTGTGCGTGTGTCTGTGGGCAGCATAGCTCAAAAACGAAAAGACCGTTAAATACCAAACTGTGTATTTAAGTTTGGTATCCTCCAGGAATTCGACCCGAAGATTTTCAAGAAAATCCCCCACCCCTAACCCTTTACATGGAAAACTGTTCGAAAATTGTGTTTTTCTTAAAAATGGCTGTAACGATTTTGATTATAATAGCACATATTAAATTCATTTCTATCACTAATAAAATGTATATCTGAAATTTCTGGGAATAGCTTTTAAAGGCCTGTTATATTCCGGAAGAATTTTGCTTAATTTGTCATAACTGGTAAACCGTAACGATAGACAGAAACACTTTACAAAAAATGTAGATCTTATTAAAATTCACAAGTTATGTCATTTACATTTTTTTTTTCGTGGATCTTGCCGTTTTCGAGGTACTCCTTAATAGCTTACTTGTGAAGTACTTATGCTTTTCTCAGACTTGAGTGTCCGTTTTTCTTTTGTTCTACTCCTGGGCAACCAAAGGAGAAAATTGCAATGACAATCGCATAACGACAGCTTTTAAAACATTTGACTATCACTTTAGCCTAGTACATTCCCTTAGTTCCAGTCTATTATAAGTAACTAAGTATTAAAATTCTTCTATGTTTATTTCGATTAGCGTGGTGTTGAAAGAAGAATTACCTTTTGTAAGAAGATTGTTTGTAGAGTAGCTAGAAAAAGTCATGTGAGCGTAACATATCAGATTTTTTATTATTACTATATGTACAGCGCTGTGCGGGACTGTATATCTTAACCACTCTCGGGGCTAGAGATTCAACCTGATCTTACACTGTGAATGTTAATTGAAAATGATTTACTGCAGAAGCTAGTAACGTTTTGAAGCCCAGTATTGGTTTTGTGCTCGACTCTCCCCTCCATTTCTTGAGAAGGAGCATGCAAGTGCTATTATTCAACATGGTGGAGGGCCCTTGCTGGGCCTGGTTGAGTGCAGCGCGCCGCCGGGGAAATGAACGAATACCTGCGCTGATATCAATATGGTGGACCACTTGACTCTAACCTTCTTTCAGCTTCTCACGTGTAACATTCGCCATCTTAACTGTTCCACTTGTCACTGTTTTCTGTATTTATGCACATGTTCTGTACTCACATTTCCTCTTTAAAGAGCTTAGCAAGTCATTTTCATGCTGAAAATTATTCCTAATTGCTTCTTTCTACCACAGAGTGCCATGGTGGTCGCCTAGCAACAATGACGTAAATCTGTTGAAACGCACGCATTCATAATACACAAGTCACATTATTTCTCCACACTGTGTTTCTTAAATTAACTTTCAAATTTGAATATGCATTCAACTCGTGGACCAGGGTTAGACCGCTCCCCCCAACTAGGTGGCCAAGGTTCGATCCCTAGTACCCGAATGTGGGAGTTTTGGTGGACGAAGCGGGTTTTCTCCGGGTCCTCTGGTTACCCCCACCACACATTCCACCAATTGATCCATCATCACCTTTCCTAGTATCCATTTGGCTCATATTTGATATCATTCACTTCCTCACGCGCATGCCCATTCTGTGGTTTCGTGCCGTTGGCTCCCCGACAATCTTCTGACCCCTAGACATCCGCTTGTAAATCCTAGGGGAGTGTCAGTTCTACATATCATCCACTTCCTCACACTCATGTCTGGCTGTGGGCCAGGTTCTCTATTCTGTAGTTTCGTGCCGTTGGCTCCCCGACAATCTTCTGACCCCTAGACATCCGCTTGTAAGTCCTAGGGGAGTGTCAGTTCTACATATCATCCAGTTCCTCACACTCATGCCTGGCTGTGGGCCAGGTTCTCTATTCTGTAGTTTCGTGCCGTTGGCTCCCCGAGAGATTTCTGACCCCTATACATCCGCTTGTAAGTCCTAGGGGAGTGTCAATCCTAACTAAGGGGAAGGATAACCGTCCACAAAACGAAAAACATCTAACTCTCATGCAAGATTATTCTTATCTAATAAATTGTAGCCAGGAAATGTAACCACAATACAGAATTGAACTTTTTTTATCTTAATGGATTATTTTGACCTAACTTTGGAAAATGTAATATCTTATAAAAATACACAAATATTATTTAACCTTCTCTGCACGTAATATGTACACAGTGTATAGAGAAGGCACTAAAAAATTCGTAAACGAGATTTCACCGGAAATAAAAGCTTTGGAATCTCCTGAAAAATAAAACAGCATTTTAGAAAAACGTCCGTGTGTGTGTTTGCTGTCATCATATCTCAAAAACTAGATGTCCATAAATACCAAATTTAGTATCATCCAAGATTTTCAAGAAAACTCCTACACTCCCAACTACCGTTTACATGGAACATTGTTCAAATACTTTGATTTCTTCAAAAATGGCTCTACAGATTGATTTGGATTAAAATACCTTATGTTTAATGACAAAACGAAATGTTTATCTTGAATTTTCTGGGAGGAGCTCTGAAGACCTTTTCATTTTGGATAACTTTTGAATAACTGGCAAACCGTAGGAGATAGACAAAAAAATACTACACAAAAATGTGTAGTTCATTAAAGCCCATAATAAATGTCATATACTTTTATTTTATCTATACTTAATATGTACATAGTGTACTAGAGAAGCTATTGCATTGCACCCAAAAATTCGATACCGATATTTCACCGGAAATACATGTTTTGAGACCAACTGAATCCAAACAAAACATTTTTAGAAAATTGTCCCGGTGTGTGTGTGTGTGTGTGTGTGTGTCTGTGGGCAGCATAGCTCAAAAACGAAAAGACTGTTAAATGCCAAACTTCCAAAGATGCGACACGAAGATTTTCACTAAAATCCCCCCACCTTCACATAAAAACTGTTTCGAAAATTTTGATTTTCCAAAAATGGCTTCTACGGCTTTGAATAAAATAGCGTATATATACAAATAATATGTATATCTTGAATTTTCTGGGGATAGCCTCTGAAGACTACTTTATTCTGGATGAATTTTACGGAATTTTGTGTAACTGGTAAACCGTAAGAGATGGACAAAAACTTATAAACAAGAAATGTAGAGCACATTAAGGCACACAATTTATGTTATATACATTTTTTGGAGTTGATCGTTTTCTAGATATTCTTTGTTGTTGGTTTCAGCATTGAAAAACATACTTTTCTCATACAGGAATTTGTCAACTCCTGTGCATACAAACAAAGGTACTTCAGTTATGTAGCAACCATTTTTGGCTGTCACTTTAACCTATGGTACTCCCTTTTTACTTTCTCTACACGTACTATGTACATAGTGTGTAGGGAAGGTATTGTATTGCATCCAAAAATCCTATACCGAGATTTCACCGGAAATACATGTTTTGGGTCCCCCTGAATCCAAAAAAGCATTTTTGGAGAAAGGTCCGTGTGAGTGCGCGTGAGTGAGTGAGTGAGTGAGTGAGTGAGTGTGTGTGTGTGTGTGTGTGTGTGTGTGTGTATATATGTGTGTGTCTGTGGACAGCATAGCTCAAAAACGAAAAGACCGTTAAATACCAAACTTAGAATTTTAGTTTGGTATTTTCCAAGGATGCGACAAGAAGATTTTCAAGAAAATCCTTCCACCCCCAAACACCCTTTAAATGGAACTTTTTCAGAAATTTTGGTTTTCTCAAAAATGACTCTAATGATTTTGATTAAAGTATCGTATATTAAAGATATTTACCTGACAAATAATATGTATATCTTGAATTTTCCGGGAATAGCCTCTGAGTACTACTTTATTCTGGATGAATTTTTCTAAATTTTGCTGCTAAACCATAAGAAGTGGACAATAACTTAACCACACAAAAAATGTAGAGCACATTAATACACACAATTTATATTATGTACATTTTTTTGAGTTGATCGTTTTTTAGATGTGCCTTGTTTTTGATTTCAGCCTTAAAAAACATACTTTCCTCATACAGGAATGTGTCAACTCCTGTGCATGCAAAACAAAGGAATTTAAGTTACATAGCAACCAGCTTTTGACTGTCCCTTTAAACCTTGGCACTTACAAGGAAATAGGACCACTTCTGCTAATTTTTGCTCACTATGAAGTGAATAGAATCATAAGATTTTTAACAATAATTTGTTGCAGAGATGTAGAGAAAGTCATATGAATAGAACTTTTTTTTTTTTAATTAACCTACTCGAAATATTCCGGATTCTTGGCTTCAATTTTAAACCATTTAAACTTTTCTGCAACGAGGAGTTATTTTTTCTGCTATTCTTGTTTATTTACTCTTGGCAAACAAAGATTGGAATTTCAATTCTTTCACATAACGACCGGTTTTTAAAGAATGAGACTATCGCTTTAGCCTAAGCATTTTCTAATTTTCCTTCTACTGCTTATCTATCTGTGTATGCATAGCTCAAATCCGAAAAATCTGTTAAATACCAAACTTGATATTTATGTTCAGTATGCTCAAGAAAATCTCCCACCCACAACTACACTTTATTTTGAGAAAAATTCAAGATTTTGATTTTCTCAAAAATGCCGCTTAACATTTTGAAAACAATATGTAATATTTAAGATACCTACATGGCAAAGAAAATGTATATCTTGCATTTTCTAGAAATAGATTCTGAAGACATCTTTATTGTGGATGAAGTTCTCCAATTTTTTGTTAACTGCCAAACCGTAAGAGATAGACAAATATGTAGATCTCGTCGAAAGAAATAATTTATGTCCTTTATATTTTTGTTGGAGAGGTAACCGTTTTTGAGATATTCGTTGTTATTAGTTTCAATTGCACAGTACTGATACGGTCGTAAAACGACAGCTTTTAAAACATTTGACTATCGCTTTAGCAGAGCGCATTCCTTTAGTTCCCTTCTACTTATAAGAAACTAAATAATAAGAATATTTTGCTAATATTTATCTCGATTAGGATGAATTAGACAGAAGATTATTTTTTTGTAAGAAGTTTACTAGTAGAACAGCTAGAGAAAGTCATGTGAGTGTAATGCATCTACATACATGAAAAAAAAATCAAAATTTTGTTTTTCTCAAAAATTGCTCTAACAATTTCAATTAAAAGTTCTTATATTAAAGTAGTTTATATCTCAAATAATAAATATGTCTTGCATTTTCTGGGAATAACCATTGAAGACCTCTACTCTGGAACAAGTTCTCGGATGTTTTCTTAGCTGCTAAATCATAAGTGATAGACAAAACTTATCGGACAAAGAATATAGATCTCCTTAAAACACACAATTTATGTCATATGTGTTTTTCATATAGTTGACCGCCCTTGAGATATTCTTGGTTATTAGTTTCAGTTTTAAAATATTTAAAACTTTACACATACGGAAATTTGTCAACCTCTGGCCATGCAAAGAAACGAATTTCAATGACATGCTGTTTTGCATGCTACTTTTAATAGATTTTACTATCGTTTTGGCCTAGTATATTCCCTTATTTCCCTTCTATTTACAAGAAATCCTTTCTATCTCGATTAGCATGAAGTAAGTTTTTTATGAATAAATGGTAACAGAGATGTAGAGAAAGTCATGTGAATGGAACACAAAAGAGTTTTAGAGGAAGTTCCGTCCGTGTGGCTGTAGACATGACAACTCAAAAACGAAAAGTATTGCAAGAATGCGATGTGTATATGTAAAAAGTTTGATTTTCTCAAAAATGGCTCTAACAATTTTGATTAATATATCGCATATTAAGTATATTTATCTTTAATCTTCTGGGAATAGCCTCTGAAGACCACTTTATTCTGGAGGAATATTACGGAATTTTGCATAACAGACAAACCGTAACACATGGACAAAAGCTTCCCATACCAAAAAAAATGTAAAGACATTACAAAATACAATTTATTTCATTTATATTTTTTTGGCGTTTTTGAGATATTCGTTTTATTGTTTTCAGCTTTAAAAAACTTATACCTTTCTCATACAGGAATTTGTCAACCCCTGTCCATACAAAGGAACTTCGGTCAAATAGCAAAAGGCTTTTGACTATCACTTTAACCTATAGTTCTCCATTATTTCGCTTCTACTTACAATGAAGCAAGTAATAAGACTATTTTTTTCTCCATTAGCATGTAAGTAGAAGCATATGCTTTTTAACAATAATTTGTTGCAGAGATGTAGAGAAAGTCATGTGAATGGTGAACATCAGATTTTTTCTTTATATATTTGCTTTTACTGCGCTGTTTTGGTTAAGTAGGTTATCGTCGGGTATATCTGGGTAGAAAACCCCAAAAACGCTTTGTAATATATCAAAGAAATTTGTAAAACCACACTTTTGTGTTGCACAGAAAGTAGGATCCAAAAGGGGCCGTGCTGCAGCAATTATTTTCCCTTCAGTGACTGTGTGTTCCATTCTTTTAGAACGCTGAATATGTGATTGACATCTCTTTCGCCCGCTATTCGCTTTTATTTTCCTCGTCCAAAAGAAAAAAAAAATACTCCACTTGCGTGATCACGATAAGTTGGAAACTAAACATTTGCCGTTCGAAATATCGAATACCGTCATGCATTGTTCTCGTCCTATTTCACATGAAATTTATTTTCGATAAGTTCGATGAACTCCCTTTCCACACCCCCCTCCTTTCTCTAACCCAAGGCACAATATCGATATTTGTCAACTTGTTGCTTTTGTACGTGTTAATTCAAAGTAGCGTTGAAAAGCTGAACGAAATCCCATTATATAAGATATTGAAATTTATACAGAATTACGTGATTATAATAATTACTTTCTCTACACTTCTATGTACATACTTACCCAATAATGGTACTTATGAAAATTATACCAGAAATAATTTACAGTTAAGGATAAACTTATTCAGAATTGTAACAACTAAAAGGTAGCACAGCTGCTTACCAAGCGGGAGACCTGGGTTCAATCCCCAGTACCGGCCCGGGGTGCACTCAGCCTCGTAAGGTTCCTGGGGGGCCAATTGAGGAGCTACTTGATGGAGAAGTAGTGGCTCCAGGTCTTGAGGAACGTATTAACCGGCCGGGGGGGACTCGAGACGCTGATCACGTCTCACCCTCCAATACTGCATCCCATCCGTGACCTCTGTAGTGGACCTTGATGGGGGACGCAGCGGCCGGGCGGTAAGCCAAGGTTACCCGTGAGCTGTCGAGCCATGGAGTTATAGTTACAACTAAAAACAGTTTTACCGATTTTAATGTAAAAGTGTACAAAGTACTGCACTAATAATTTTAAAATTCTGACATGACATCTCCATTCACATGACTTTCTCTATATCTCTGCAATAAATTATTTTTAAATTAGCAGAAATAGTCTTATTTCTTGCTTCCTTGTAAGTAGAAACGAAATAAGGGAGTACCATAGGTTAAAGAAACGAAGAAACTTGGTCACATAGCAACCAGCTTTTGACTATCACTTTAACCTATGGTACTCCCTTATTTCGTTTCTACTTACAAAAAACCTATAATAAGACTTTTTCTACTAATTTATTCTCGCGTAGCATCAAGTAAATAGAGGCATAAGCTTTTTAAGAATAATTTGTTGCAGAGATGTAGAGAAAGTCATGTGAATGCAACACATCGAATTTTTCTGAAAATCTTTGTGTAGCATCCTTGGAAGTTATTATTCTAAAATACCAAATTTGATATCTAATATACTTTTCGTTTTTAAGTTATCGTGTTCATACACACACTTAAACACACACATGTGGATTTTAGTCGCTCCGTGGCCCATTGGTTAGACCACTTGCCTCTCACGAACCCGGGTTCGATCCCAAGCGAACGCATGCGAGATTTGTGGTGACAAAGCGGCGCAGGGGCGGATTTTCCCCAGGTTCTCCGGTTTCTGCCGCGATGCATTCCACCGGTGCTCCATCTTTGTTCCATGTATCACCTGTGGTGCTACGAGTAGTAAAGCGGGCGTTAAATACTAAAAAAAAAAAACATATGCGTCTTTTCTGCTTCCCCCCAATACAAAAAGGCATAAACTATGCATTTTCAGTGAAATATATGTATGGAATATTTGGATGGAGTACAATATCTTTGCTACCTACTATTTAAGTACATAGATAAAAAATATGATGTGATCCATTCACATGACTTTCTACTTCTCTGAAACAAAATATTGTTAAAAAGTGTAAACTTCTATTTACACAATGCTAATCGAGATAAAAATACCAGAAATAGACTTATTACCTGCTTCCTTGTAAGTATAAGCGAAATAAGGGAGTACCATAGGTTAAAGTGAAAGCCAAAAGCTGGTTGCTATGTGACTGATGTTCCTTTGTTTTTATGGACAGGAGTTGACAAATTCCTGTATGAGAAAAGTGTAAGTTTTTAAACATGAAACCAAAAATAAGGAATATCTAAAAATGATCAACCCCACCAAAAAATGTATATAATATAAATTGTGTGTTTTAATGTGCTCCACATATTTTTTCCATCTCTTACGGTTTAGCACTTATGCAAAATTCCGTAAAATTCATCCAGAATAAAGTAGTCTTCAGGATCTATTCCCATAAAATTCAAGGCATGCATTTTATTTGTTATGTAAATATCTTGAATATACTGTATTTTAATCAAAATCGTTAGAGCCATTTTTGAGAAAATCAAAATTTTCGAAAAATGTTCCATGTAAGGAATAGTTGGGGGTGGGGGATTTTCTTTGAAAATTTTCGTATCGCAACCTTGCAAGATACCAAATTTAAATTACAAGTTTGGTATTTAACGGTCTATTCGCTTTGGAACAGTGCTGTCCATACACACTCACAAGCGCGCACACACACGCACACACATGGACCTTTTTCCAGAATTACTTTTTTTGAATTCATGGGGACCCAAATCATGTATTTCCGATGAAATCTCGGTATCGAATTTTTGGGTGCAATACATTACTTTCTCTATACCCTACGTACGAAGTAAGTGAAGAGAAACAACTAGATACAGATGAGGTTGAAATTATGTTTACAAACATTTCATTATGTCGCATAGCTAAACGCGCCAATGCTTCACATGGATTTGAATTACTTCCAATACTACTGCTGCTTTAATTTGGAAATACCTGCTTTAATATCATATGCGTTTGTTGTAGAGAACGTAATAAACAAATGAATTCCCTGCTATTTTGTGAATCAAGATTTCCTGTTCTTCTCGGGAGCGCAATTATATCTTTGTTTCTGAAACATTCCCCCAATTACTTGATACCGCCGTAAACTGAAACCTTAACGAATATAGCGCCCCTATAACTGAAGTAATTGTAGCAGTAAAAATCCTCATCAACTAGAGACTGAAATCTCAACACTTTCAAATGAAACGGAAGACACAAGTACTTCTTTTGTTTTTTCTTTTCTACGTCTCTATTGTGAGAGGAGAAGGAAGGAAGAGGCAGATTATAGACGGAGCGAAGCCTAAGGGTGTACTTTGTCGGTCCTATTGCCCACCGTTTCACTTTCTCTGTTAATAAATTTTTATCACCCCAGAAGTTAAGGATTTGTATACTTGAGGGCAAACAGACCAGCTCTTTATTAGAGAAACAAGACCACGGTTCTTAAAACAGAGACAAAAACCTCATGTGTTCCATTCACATGATTTTCTCTACATCTCTTCAACAAATTATTGTTAAAAAGTTTATGCTTTTATTTATGTCATGCTAATCGAGATAAAAATAGCAGAAATAGTCTTAATACTTGGTTCCTTGTAAGTAGAATCGAAATAAGGGAGTACAATAGGTTAAAGTGATAGTCCAAGGCTGGTTGCTATGTGACTGAAGTTTCTTTGTATGAGCAGCAGTTGACAAATTCCTGTATGAGAAAGGTATAAGTTTTTTAAAGCTGACAACAATAACAAGTAATATCTCAAAAAGATCAACTCCACGAAAAAATGTATGTAACATAAATTGTGTGATTTAACGTGCTCTACAGTTTTTGTGTTGTAAGTTTATGTTCATCTCTTACGGTTTACCTATTATGCAACATTCCGTAAAATTCATCCAGAGTAAAGTAATCTTCAGAGGCTGTCCCAAAAAATTCAAGATAAGCATTGTATTTGTAAGGGAAATATCTTTAATATACGATATTTTAATCAAAATCATTAGAGCCATTATTGAAAAAATCAACATTTTCAAAAAATTTTCCATGAAAAGGTTAGTTGGGGATGGGAGTATTTTCCTCAAAATCTTCGTGTTGCATCCTTGAAAGATACCAAACTTAAATACCAAGCTTGGTATTTAACGCTCTTTTCGTTTTTGAACTATGCAGCCCACAGACACACAAGCACACATACTCACAGACACACACATAGACAGACAGACAGACACACACGTGGACATTTTTCTCAAAATGCTTTTTTTGGATTCAGGGGGTCCGGTGAAATCTGGGGATCGAATTTTTGGGTGCAATGCAATACCTTCTCTATACACTATGCACACAGGACGTGTAGAGAAAGTAAATATATCATATGTTCCATTCACATAACTTTCTCTAAATGTTCCACAAACAAATTTATCTTACAAAAGATTCCTTTCTTTTTTTTTTTTTTACTATCTCTACACATACTATGTACATAGTGTACAGAGAAGGTGTTGCACTCCACCAAAAAATTCGATACCGAGATTTCACGGGAAATACATATTTTGGGTCCCCCTGAATTTAAAAATAAAATTTTTGGAAAAACATCCGTGTGTGTGTGTGTGTGTGTGTGTGTGTGTGTGTGTGTGTGTGTGTGTCTGTGGACGCCATAACTTAAAAACGAAAAGACCGTTAAATACCAAACTTAGTATTTAAGTTTAGTATCTTCCAAGGATGCGACACGAGGATTTTTAAGAAAATTCCCCCACCCCAAACTATCCTTTACATGGAACTTTTTTCGAAAATGTTGAACTGGTGGCCACCGAGATCTCCGGATTTGACGTCGCCAGACGCCAGATGTCCTACGCCACACGTCCCCTGACATTGGACGATCTGAAGCACATCACAAAGGAGATTCAAGTTATTGACAACAGAGTCCTCCAACGAGTGGCCAGAACGACTTGTTGAGTTGTGCCTTATGCAGGATGGAGGACATTTTGAACACTTGTTATACAGGTAAATAATCTCCCAAAATTCCTCTATAATTTAGGTAGAATAAGTTGTCGCTAGCATAACACGTTTTGAAACAATTAATGAAAGAAATGTGTCAGCTCTATATAAATCATCCTGTTTTTTATGAATTCCGAATAACTCAATATGCGGTTATTGCGGTAAATACATTTGAAAACAAGTACATAGTACGGGATTTCACCACCAGATGACGTCTGAGTGCGTTGGTAGGTGCTAGTAGACATTTTCAAACATTACTATTCTAGAATCCGTGTTCCAAGGTGAATGTCACTAAAAATAACAGTGCGCATACATAACAATCTGATGTATTCCACGACTTTCTCTATAACTCTGCAATAAATTATTGTTAAAATGATTATGCATATATTTACTTCATGCTAATCCAGTCTTATTACTTGCTTCCTTGTAAGTAGAAGTGAAATAAGGGAGTACCATAGGTTACAGTGATAGTCAAAAACCGGTTGCTATGTGACTGAAGTTCCTTTGTTTGTATGGACAGGAGTTGACAAATTCCTGTATGAGAAAAGTATAAATTTGTCATAGCTGAAACCAAAAACAAGGAATAACTCAAAAACAATCAACTCCACCAAAGAAATGTATATAACATAAATTGTGTGTTTTAAAGTGCTCTACATTTGTTGTGTGGTAAGTTTTTGTCCATGTCTTACGGTTTAGCAGTTATGCAAAATTCCGTAAAATTGACCCAGAATAAAGTAGTATTCAGAGGCTATTCCCATAAAATTCAAAATATACATTGTATTTATCAGGTAAATATCTCTAATATACGATTTTTTAATCAAAATCGTTAGAGCCATTTTCTAGAAAATCAAAATTTTCGAAAAAAGTTCCATGTAAAGGGTAGTTTGGGGTGGGGGGATTTTTCTCAAAAGCTTTGTGTCGCATCCCTGGAAGATACTAGGCTTAAATGCCAAGTTTGGTATTTTACTGACCTTCGTTTATGAGTTATCGTGTTCACAGACACATGAACACACGAACACACATACACACGGACACTCAAACACACGGACCTTTTTCTGAAAATACTTTTTTTGGATAAAGGGGACGCTAAAACGTATATTTCCGGTGAAATCTTGGTATTGAACTTTTTGGTGGAGTGCAATACCTTCTCTATACACTATTAACATAGTACGTATAGAGAAAGTAAAAATCAAATGTGTTCTATTCACATGACTTTCTCTACATCTCTACAACAAAATATTGTTAAAAAGCTTATACTTCTATTAACTTCATGCCAATTCAGAAAAAATTAGCAGAAATAGTCTTAGTACTGGCTTCCTTGTAAGTAGAAGTGAAATAAGGGAGTACCATAGGTTAAAGTGATAGTCAAAAGCCCGTTGCAATGTGACAGAAGTTCCTTTGTTTGTATTGACAGGAGTTGAAAAATTCCAATATGAGAAATATGTGTTTTTTAAAGCTGAAACCAATAACAAGGAATATCTCAAAAACGATCAAGTGTTTTAACGTGCTCTACATTTTTTGTGTACTAAGTTTTTGTCCATTCCTTACGGTTTACCAGTAATGCAAAATTCCGTAAAATTCATAAAAAATAATGTAGTCTACAGAGGCTATTCCCAAAAAATTCAAGATATACAGTTTATTTATCAGGTGCATATCTTTAATACACGATATTTTAATCAAAATCGTTATAGCCATTTTTGAGAAAATCAAAATTTTCGAAAAACATTCCATGTAAAGGGAAGTTTGTGGTGGGGGATTTTCGTGTCTCATCTCTGGAAGATACTAAACTTAAATACTAAGTTGGGTATTTTACCGACTTCTCGTTTTTGAGTTATTGTGTTCACCGACACACGGACACACACACGAACCTTTTCTGAAAACGTTTTCTGTTAACTAAAGTTTATTGCCGAATAGGTACATATATTCATGTGAATGTAATACTATTTTGTTAGGATATTATTCTAGATGTAAGAGAGCGGTGATATTTAACAAGCTTGTCTGTGTATTATTGGAATATGCAAGATGTATGTAGCAATTACCTACCCATTAGTTGAGACTATTACTGAAGTGGTCCGGGGCCTTGTGGTTTGTTACTAAGTGGTAAATTAAGCGTATCCCTTGGCTAGGGATTCCCCAGGGACTCGACTAGAATTCTGTCCAGGAGCTGCTCCTGCTTTGAGGCAACGTCCACGGTTTAATAGCCTCTTTAAAGGGTAACTTATTCCTTGCTGCATACCTTGATTACAGAAACCTTCTTTAATTTGCCTATACCCTTTAAAATAGTTATTAATCTGTGAAATTTGCAGTATGTAAAACATCCTATTGAATTTATACGAGTTAATATACAGAATAACAGTGATATTTTGTCATGTATCCACATTGTAGCATACACAGTTATTTACATAATAATTATTTCTACCACCGAGCATAATTGAGTAGTTTAGCAGCTCATTTCAGATCGCAAACTTGAATTTTACGGAATCCACGCGCAAAGAATTGCAGCAGGCATAAAGTAATTTTGTTTCAACCTACGCCTGCCAAAATAATTCACGATATTAGTGTGAATACATCAATGATCAATAGACAAACAATTAAAATTAGTCGTGCGCGCTCTAATGCTATGCTCAACGTCAATAAATGACAAGCATTCTTTCGCAGTTCTAAGGATATCACAAATATCGAAATAAATCACAGAACAATAACAACCGTACCGTCATCGAGCTAAGCAATGCCAAATAAATAACCAGATATAACCCTTGGTGAATGGCTCAAACTTAACCTTAAATTTATTTCATCTTTTGATGCAGCATGTATATAATTTATACCATTTAATGTACACAAATTTAGTGACATTTTTTTCCACGTACCAAAATTTGAGCTTACTCGATAATTTAAATAATAAGTTTTTACTTTTTCCACACGTACTGTATACATATTGTATAGAGAAGGTATTGTATTGCACTCAAAAATTCGGTACCGAAATTTCACCGGAAATACACGTTTAGGGCTCCTTGTAACCAAAAAAAAAAAGCATTTTTGGGAAAAGGTCCGTGTTTTTGTGTCCGTGTTATCAATGAACACGATAACTCAAAAACAAAAAGTCGGTAAAACACCAACTTTACTATTTAAATTTAGCATTTTTCAGGATGCGACACGAATATTTTGAGAAAATTCCCCCAAACTGCCGTTTACATGCAAAAAGTTTCGAAAATTTTGATTTTCTCAAAAATGACTCTAAAGATTTTTATTAAATCTCTTATATTTAGGGTATTTACATGCCAAATAAAATGTATGTCTTGAATTTTCTGGGAATAGCCTCTGAAGACTACTTTATTCTAGATGAATTTTACAGAATTTTGTATAACTGCTAAATAGTAAAAGATAGACAAAAACTTGCCACACAATATGATGTACAGCACTTTAAAACATACTATCCACGTTATATACATTTTTAGTGGAGATCGGTTTTTTAGATATTTCTTGTTTTTGGCTTCAGCTTTGAAAAACTTATACCTTTCTCAAACAGGAATTTGTCAACTCGTGTCCGTACAAACAAAGGAACTTCAGTCACATAGCAACCAGCTTTTGACTTCACTTTAACCTATGGTACTCCCTTATTTCGCTTCTACTTACAAGGAATCAAGTAATGAGCCTATTCCTGCTAATTTTTTCTCGATTAGCATAAAGCAAATAGAAGCATTAGCTTTTTAACAATTATTTTTTGCAGAGATGTAGAGAAAGACATGTGAATGGAAACCTAAAAAAAAAAAATTCTACGATCGAGCATTATTGGATAGTTTACGAGTTCATTTCCTATCGGAAACTAGATTTTTACGGAATCCACGCGCTAAGAAGTGCAGCAAGCGTAAAGTTATTTTGTTCCAACTTTACCTTCGCCAAAATAACAATAGTGTGTATATATCACTGATCAACAGACAAACAATTAAAATTAGTGTGCACAATATAATGTTATGCTCAACGTCAATAAGCGACAAGAATTATTTCGCAGCTATAAGGATATTATAATTCTCAAAATCTGCCATTTTATCAGAAGATATTACAGAACAACAATAATATGTTTATATCACGACCTTCTATAACCCTGCCGCCATCGCACTCAGCAATGCAAAATAAATAAGGAATGGCTTAAACTTAGCCTCAAATTTATTTCATCTTTCGTCGCAGTATGTATAGAATGTATGCCACTTATTGTAGAGAAATTCAGTGAGATTTTTGCCACGTACCAAAATTCCAGCTTACAAGGCAATTTAAAAAATAATATTTACTTTCTCTACACAGAATACGTCCATATTGTATAGAAAAGGTGTTCTATTGCACCCAAAATTTCGATACCAAATTTCATTGGAAATACACTTATTTTAGGACTCCCTGAATACAAAAAAAAAAAATTCTGATGTGCTCCATTCATATGTCCTTCCCTACATCGTTGTAACAATTTATTTTTAAACAGCCTAGTTTCTATCCCCTTTAATAATCTAGATAAACATTAGCAGAAATTGTCTTGATTACTTGCTTCCTTGTAAGTAGGAGGTGAAGAAGGGAATACACTAGGCTAAATCGATTGTCAAATTTTTTAAAAGCTGGTATCCATGTGGTATGGATGTATGGCCAGGAGTTAACAAATTTCCGTAAGAGAAAAATATAAGTATGTTAAAGCTGAAACCAATAACAAGGAATATCTCAGAATTCGACTAAAAATGTATGTAAAATAAATTGTGTGTTTTAGCGTGTTCTACATTTTTAGATAGGTAAGATCTGACTGAAAAATTCAATGCCATAGCCGGGATTTGAACCACGGATCTCCCGGCCTCTAGAACGGTTGCCCTTCCACTGAGCTACCATGGTAACATGCCGGTGTAGCATTAAATTTCTCAACTGACTCACATATTTCCCGATAAACCTACACACGGCTTGTGTGAAAGAACAATTAAACAATACGAGTTCTAAATGTTTTGTTATGTACGTTTTTGTTATCTGTTGCGGTTTATAGATAAGCAAAATTCAGAGAAATTCATCCAGAATAAAGATGTCTTCAGGCGCTATTTGAAAGAAACTGAAGATACATTTTATTTGTCAATTGATATCTTTAAGGTAGTTTGGGGTGTGGTGGTTTTGCTCAAAACGTTCGTGTCGCATTCTTAGAAGATGCGAAACTTAACTACAAAATTTGGCATCCTACCGAGTTCTCGTTTTTGAGTTCTGTTCATAGATTCAAGGCACATAAACACAGAAACAAACGCATACTGATGTTTTTATAAAAATAAATTTTACTTTCACTACACTATGTATATACTGTATAGAGAAAGTATTGCATTACACCCAAAAATTCCATACCAAAATTTCACCGGAAATACTTGCTTTTGGTCCCCTCCTGCTAGCCTTTACGGGGGAAAAAATAGTCGAAAAATTTTATTTTCTCTAAAATAGCCTTCACAATTTTGTTTAACAAATCGTATTAAAGATATTTACATGAAAAACAAAAAATATTGAATTTTCTGGAAGTATCCTCCGAAGACACGTTTATTTTGCATGAGTTTGGCAGAACTTTGCATAACGCTAAAACCGTAAGAGATAGACAAAAAAAATCACTACACAAAAAATGTTATGTTTTCCATTCACATAACTTTCTCTACATGTCGGCAACAAATTATTATATTTACTTCGTTTAATCGAGAAAAAATTAGCAGAAATAGTCTAATTACATGCTTCCTTGTAAGTAGAAGTGAAATAATGGAGTACCATGGATTAAAGTGATAGTCAAAAGCTGGTTGCTATGTGACTGAAGTTCCTCTGTTTGTATGGACAGGGGTTGACAAATTCCGGTATGAGAAAAGTAAGTTTTTCAAAGCTGAAACCAAAAACAACGAATATCTCAAAAACGATGAACACCACGAAAAAAAAAAATATATATATAACATAAACGTGCTCTATATTTTTGGTGTTTTAAGTTTTCTTCCTTCTTACGGTTTAGCAATTATGCAAAATTAAATAAAATTTATCTAAAATAAAGTAGGCTTCAGAGGCTATTCCCAGAAAATTCAAGATACACATTTTATTTGGCAAGTAATTAACTTATAAGGGATTTTAATGAAAATTAGAGCCATTTTCAAGAAAATCAAAATTTTCGAAATTTTTTCCATGTGAAGGGTAATTTGAGTTGGGGGGATTTTCTTGAAAATCTTCATGTCGTATCCTTGGAACATACAAAACTTAAATACTAAGTTTGGTTTTTAACGGTCTTTTGGTTTTTGAGCTATGCTGCCCACAGACACACACACATACACATACACACAGACAGACAGACAGACCCACACGCGGATATTTTTCTAAAAATGCCTTTTTTTGGATTTCTGTGAAATCTCGGTATCAAAATTTTGGGTGGAGTGCAGTACCTCACTATATATAGTACGTATAGAGAAAGTAAAAATCTAGATCTCGTAGAAATAGACAACTCATGTCATTTACATTTTTTCCGTGGATTTAACCATTTTTGAGATATACTTTGTTATTCGTTTCAGGTTTGAATACTTAGTTATCACATACAGGAATTTGTCAACAACTGGCAATACAAAGAAACGGATTTCAACCACATGGCAATCGCTTTTAAAAGATTTGACTATCACCTTAGCCTAGTTTATTTACTTATTTCCCTTCTACTTACAATGAAACAAGTAATAAGACAATTTCTGTTAATGTTTATCTCCTTTAGCATAAAGTGATAAAAGTATACGTTTTTTAACAAAATTTCACACTCTCATTTATACTTCCAGAGTCTGGGGGTATGAATTAATCTGGGCTAGAGAAAATTACCTACCCCCAGTCGGGATTCGAACTCGGCACCCCTCGCACAGCAGATCGACTTGAGGGACGGGTATATTCGGTTTTTACTTTCTCTATACGCAATATGTACATAGTGTATGGAGAAGTTATTGCACTCCACCCAAAAATTCGATATCGAGATTTCACCGGAAATATATGTTTTAGGGTCCCCTTTATCTAAAAAAAAAAGCATTTTCGGAAAAAGGTCCGTGTGTGTGTGTCCGTGTGTCTGTAAACACGATAACTCAAAACGAAAAGTCGGTAAAATACCAAACTTCATATTTAAGTTTAGTATCTTCCCAGGATGCGGCACGAAGATTTTGAGGAAAAATCCCCCCCCCCTCCTTTACATTGAACTATTTTCGAAAATTTTGGTTTTCTCAAAAGTGGCTCTAAAGATTTTGATTAAAATTTCGTACATTAAAGATATTTATATGACAAATAAAATGCATATCTTGAATTTTCTGTGAATAGACTCTGAAGGGTACTTTATTCTGGCTGAATTTTACGGAATTTTGAATAACTGCTGAACTGTAAGAGATGGACAAGCACTTAACACACAAACAATGTAGAGCACGTTAAAACACACAATTTATGTATACAGGAATTTGTCAACTGCTGTCCATACAAACAAAGGAAGTTTAGTGACATAGCAACCAGCATTTTAGTATCAATTTCACCTATGGTACTCTTTTATTTCGCTTCTACTTATAAGGAAGCAAGTAATAAGACTATTTCTTTTATTTTTTTCTGATTAGCATAAAGTAAATAGAAGTATAAGCTTTTTAAGAATGATTTGTTGAAGAGATGTAGAGAAAGTCCTGTGAGTGGTACACATCAGGTTTTTATTATTGTGTTAAACTTTTAGGGTTTTTGATTGGTGGACACCGCCTATTTACAGCCAGATTATCAGGATGTTTTACAGCACACCCTATAAGGTTAATTTGATTTGTGGGACCGTCAAAACAACCTCCCTCTGGTTAAACATCTAAGGAACGCCCATCTGCCCCGGGATACAATAGATGTAATGTAGCCAGCACGCCGTTTCGCAAGATCGGGTTCCATATGGAAAAACACATAATTAGGATGATGCTATTGTTGGCTTAGGAAATACCTTGCGGCGTCGCATTGCTTTTGTTTGTTCCAGCGATTACCTCACCGCTCCTTCTTTATTCCCGTAGAAAACACACGAGTTATGACAATAATAAATTAAAATAGCAGTTCTTGTATTTTCATAAATAGGAGGTGATTCAACTGCCACTGTGAGTTACCTTAAAATACTTTTATTGTTTTTAGTCTCTCGGGCACGTATGTACAATCAACGCAGTGAAGATACCGAGATTTCACCAAAAGTATATATTTTGAGACCCACTGAATCTAAAATATCTTATGTCTTCCATTTATATGACATTAAAAACTAGCAGAAATGGAGATATCTCTTGCTTCCTTGTAATAAGGAGTACCATAGGTTAAAGTGATAGTCAAATTCCTGTATGAGAAAACTATAAATTTTTTAAAGCTGAAATCAATAACAAGGAATATCTCAAAAACGATCAACTCCACAAAAAATGTATATATAATGTAAATTGTGTGTTTTAAAGTCCTCTACATTTTTTGTGTTTTAAGTTTTTGTCCATCTCTTACAGTTTAGCAGCTATGCAAAATTCCAAAAAAGTCATCCAGAATAAAGTAGTTTTCAGAGGCTATTCCCAGAAAATTCAAGATATACATTTTATTTCTCAGGTAAATATCTTAAATATACGATATTTTAATGAAAATTTTTAGAGCCGTTTTTGAGAAAATAGCAATTTTAGAAAAAAAATTCCATGTAAAGGGCATTTTAGGGTGGGGAGATTTTCTTGAAAATCTTCGTGTCACATCCTTGGAAGATACCAAATTTAAAATCTAAGTTTTGTATTAACGGTCTGTTCGTTTTTGAGCTATGCTGTCCACAAACACACACGGACCTTTTTCTAAAATGCTTTTTTAGGAATCAGGGGGTTCCAAAACATGCATTTCCTGTGAAATCTCGGTATCGAATTTTGAGTGCAATACAATATCTTCTCTATACAGTGTATATAGTATGTGTAGAGAAAGAAACAAGGAATATCCGAGAAACAATCAAATCTACAACCAAAATTTATAAAACATATATTGTGTGTTTTAATGAGGTCAACATTTTTGAGTAGTAAGTTTTAGTACATCTCTTACGTTTATCCAGTTATACAAAAATCCAGAGGTCTTCAGAGGCTATTCCCAGGAAAATATAAAAATATCTTAAATATGTGGAATTTTTATCAAAATCGTCAATCATTTTTGAGAAAAGAAAAAGCTTTGAAAAATGTTCCAATTAAACGATATCTTGGGGTAGGGGAATTTTCTCGAAAATCTTCATGTCGCATCCTTGGAAAACACCAAACTTAAATACCGAGTTTGGTGTTTAACGGTCTTTTCGTTTTTAAGACACACACACACGGACCTTTTTCCAAAAATGCTTTTTATTGGATTCAGTGCGACTCAAGTTATTTTCGGTGAAACTCTGGTATCGAATTTTTGGGTGCAATATAACAGCTTCTCTATACACCTAGTACACAGTACGTGTAGAGAAAGTAAGAGAATAGACAGCTGTTTACCATTCTACATCGCTATAAGACATTTAAACAAATATTTGAAAGGGCAAGGGACGCTTCGCGTGACGGCTGGTTGTATTTTAATGTGGCTGTTAGAATAATGTGATGATTTATCTTAATTGTTATGTATCTGAAATTACAGGTCAGATCGGACCCCACAAGCAGCTATTGACCTTTACCTGTATCAAATGTCGTGACCTCGTGCTCTTGACCTCTGAGGCACATCAACCATTCTTATAGCGATTACTCGGTCAGGGGGGAACTTTGTCTTTTTGCTTTCACAGCTATTGTTTTCCTGGAAACATTTATTTTGATGCTAAAATATGTGTTTGAGAGAAACATTCCATGGCTTGTCTATTTTTTTTCTACTAGGTACATATAATAAATGTTGTATTCCACCCGAAAATTTATTGCCAAGATTTCACCAGAAATATAGACTTTAACAAATTCTGTGTGTGACTTTGGGCAGCATAGTTCATAAACGAGAACATGGTTATATACCAAACTTGGTATTTAAGTTTGGTATCTTCCAGGGATGCGACACGAAGATTTTGAGAAAAATCCTCTCACCCCAAACTACCCTTTACATGGAACTTTTTTCGAAAATTTTGATTTTCTTAAAAATGGCTCTTACGATTTTGATTAAAATACCATACATTAAAGATACTTACCTGACAAATAAAATGTATATCTTGAATTTTCTGGGAATAGCTTCTGAAAACCTGTTTATTCTGGATGAATTTTGCTTAATTTGGCATAACTAGTAAACCGTAAGAGATAGACAAAAACTTACTATACAAGAACTGTAGGTGTTGTTAAAATACACAAGTTATGTCATAAACATTTTTCTCGTGGAGTTTACCGTTTTCAAAGTATTCTTTATTATTTGTTTCAGTTGTGAGGTACTTATACTTTTCTTAGACGGTAGTGTTCGTTTTTCTTTTGTTCTACTCCTGGCCAAGAAAAGAAGCGATTTGTAATGACAATCGCATAACGACAGCTTTTAAAGTTTTGATTATTGGTTTAGTCTAGTGTATTCCCTTATTTTCTTCCTACTTATATGGAACTAAATAATAAGAACATTGTGCTAATGAGTACCACGATTAGCAAGATTCAGAAAGAAGTAGAATCTTATGCATGAAGTTTGCAGAATAGCTAGAGAAACTCATGTGAGTGTAACACATAAGATTTTTTTCATGGGCTTTTAAAATATTTATTGCTAATGGTTTCAGTTTTAACTTAAACTTTCCCATACGGGAATTTTTCTAATGCTAGCCACGCAAAGAAATGGACTTCGATTCCATAGCAACCACATTTTAAAACATGTGACTGTCGGTTTAGCCTATGTATTCCTTTAGTTCCCTTCTACTTATAAGGAACTGAGAAGCAAGAACATTCTACTCGATAAGCATGAAGCGGATAGAAGAATAAGCTTATTAACAATAGATTGTTAGCAAGATGTAGAACAACATGTGAATGGTACACATCAGGTTTTTAAGCGAATTCTTTGGCGACAATATTCAGTACACTTTAGCACACTGTTACACGTTCAAGCAGATATGCTTGTGTTAAATTTTCAGTACGTTTTGTATAAAAACAAAATGTTTATATGTAATTCACGCTTCACATCGACAGAATTTACACACGGCTCACTGTAAATATTTTCCAAGCAGAGGCCGTAACAATAGTTGATATTTATTGTTTACTAAATGCACATTTAGTATTTTAATAAATTTACACACCATTACGGTATTAATTACATTCTAAATGAATGAATTTCTCTCTCCAACGGTGTTTCGATGTTCGTCTTACTGAAAAGCAATACACATTACTTTCTCTAGCCTGTTTGTACATAGTGGATAGAGAAGCTATCCTAGTGCACCCAAAATTATGATTTTCAAAATATCATGTTTTGATACCCTCTGAAATCCAAAAAAAAAATATATGGAGTGTTCCATTCACAGGACATTCTCTGCAACAAACTATTGTTAAAAAACTTATGCTTCGTTTTACCTCATGCTAATCGAGTAAAAAAATAGCAGAAACAGTCTTATTACTTGCTTCCATATAAGTAAAAGCGAAATAAGGGAGTACCATAGGTTAAAGTGATAGTCAAAAGCTGGTTGCCATGTGACTGAAGTTCCTTTGTTTGTATGGACAGGAGTTCAGAAATTCCTGTATGAGAAAAGTATAAGATTTTAAAGCTGAAACCATTAGCAAAGAATATCTCAAAAGCGACCAACTGTGATGAAATAAAGTGTGTATTTTATCGTGATCTACATTATTTGTATAGTAAGTTTTTGTCTATCTCTCAGTGTTTACCCGTTATACAAAATTCAATATAAAGCATCTAGAATAAATAAGTCGTTAGAGGCTATTCCCAGAAAAATCAAGATGTACATATTATTTGGCATGTAAATATATTAAGAGGTTTTATTAGAAATCTTTAGACCATTTTTGAGAAATTAATAATTTTCGATATTTTTTTTCCATGTAAAGGGTAATTTGAGGTGGAGTTATTTTTTTTGAAAATGTTTTTGTCGCATCCTTGGAAGGTATCAAACTTAAATACTAAGTTTGATATTTAAGGTATTTTCGATTTTGAGCTATACTGTTCAGACACACAGACACTCACACAGACCTTTTTCCAATTTCTTTTTTGATTCAGTGGGACCCAAAACATGCATTTTCGGTGAAATCTCAGTATCGAATTTTTGTGTGTAATGCAATACCTTGTCTATACACTATGTACATAGTACGTGCAGAGAGAGTAAAAATAATTATTTCTAAAAGTATGTCTGGTGTGTGTCTGTGGGCAGCAGAGCTCAAAAACGAAAAGTCGATAAATACCAAACCTGGGATTTCAATTAAATACATTTCAAGGATGCGATCCAAAGATTTTCAAGAAAATCCTCCACCCCTAACTATCCATTACATGGAGTATTTTTCGAACAATTTTATTTTCTGAAAAACAGCTCTAACGATTTTGATTAAAATTTCATATATACAAGATATTTTCATAATAAACGAAATGTATATCTAGAATTTTATGGGAATGGTATCTGAAGGCCTCTTCATTCTGGATACCTTTTGTATAATTTTTGTATAACTGGTAACCGTTTTCTAGATATTCCGTGTCATTTTAAGGTATGTACACTTTTCTAAAACCGGAGGCCTTTTTCTTTTCGTCTTTGGTTTGTTTACTCCTAGAAGGCTAAGAGAACCGAATTTCAATCGTTTCATTTAGCGACTGGCTTTTAAAATATTTGACCATCGCTTTAGCCTGGTGTATTCCTTATTTCTCTTCTACTTACATGGAAGCAAGTAAAAAGACAATTTGTACTCATGTTTATCTCGATTAGAATGGCGCATGTAAAATAATTACTTATAAAGGAGCTAAAGAAAGTCATGTGAGTGGAATACGTACATCGATTTTTTTTATTTTCCCTAGCACGTGTGTTCAATATACATAGGAGGTAGAGCAGGTATTGTATTCCACCCAAAAATTTCTTACCGACATTTCTTCGAAAATACATGTGTTAAGGTCAATATAAAAACAACATTTATGGTTGTACGTCTGTGGATAGCAAACTTAGTATTTAAGTTCAATATTTTCCAAGAATACAACTCTCAGATTTTCAAGAAATTCCCCACCCCAAACTAAACGTAAATGGGACATTTTGTAAATTTTTTATCAAAAATGGCTCCAATCTTTTTGATCAAATCATAATTTTTACACGAATTTTCTGACATTAAAAAAAAAAGCAATTCTAAACATCACGTTATTAATTTTTCTTATTGTGTCTCATAAAGTTTTCGGGATTTAGCAGGTAGTCAATTTGATTCTGCTTCTTTCGCAACTCTAAGGACATCACAATTCTCAAAGTACATCACAGAACAACAATAATATTGGTTTGTCACAGCCTGCTGCAATTTGAATTCTTAGTAATGGTAAACGTACGGTTCATATCTGTTTATTTAGGCGAGCGTAAAGTTGGAACAATATTTATGATAAAAATGTTAAAAATGGTGAGTAGGAAGCTTGCGAAACGAGGCCGTAGACCGAGCACAGCAATCCTACCAACAACATAAAACAATACTATACTACATATACTATTTTTAGACAGTTTTCAATATTTATAGATATATTATAATTATAAATAGATTGTTATACATAGTTCACAGAGTTCACGCTTAATAGTCTGCGATATTCAGCTGTTGCGCGTCGCTTAGTATCAGTGCTGACAACATGATGACTTATGCTTACAGAACGAAAGCATTCTATACCACGGAGACAGTGTAGCAGATGTAATTTTTTTCTCTCCGCTGCTTGCATAATTTTGTCTGGTTCAGCAGGTTCCATGTTCATGACATTCAAATCATCCGCCATTTTATGGATAGATACGAGCTTTCAGAGTCATAGTCTACTTGAATGAGAACGAGAATATATTAACCAAAGTTGGCTACATTGGAGTGTTATAACTGAATGATTTTCTACTTTTAACACTACTGCCATTTGGTAAAAGACCTACTTTTAGCAACCGTCAACAAAATTACTTTACGCTTGCTACACTTCTTTGCGCGTAGATTCTATAAAAATCTGATGTGTTCCATTCACATGACTTTCTATATCTCTCTGTAACAAATTATTGTTAATAAGCTTATCTTTTATTTATTTCATGTTAATCGTGGAAAATTAGCGGAAATAGTCTTATTCCTTGCTTTATTGTAAATACAAGCGAAATAAGGAAGTACCATAGGTTAAAGTGAAAGCCAAAAGCTGGTTGCTATGTGACTGATGTTCCTTTGTTTGAGTGGACAGGAGTTGACAAATACCTTTATGAGAAAAGTATAAGTTTTTCAAAGCTGAAACCAAGAAAAAGGAATATCTCAAAAACGATCAACTCCACGAAAAAAATGTATATAACATAAATTTTGTGTTTTAACGTGCTCTACATTTTTTGTGTAAAGTTTCTGTCCATCTCTTACGGTTTAGTAGTTATGCAAAATGCATCCAGAATAAAGAAGTCTTTAGGGGCTATTCCCAGAAAATTGAAAATATACATTTTATTTGTCAGGTAAATATCTTTAATATATGATATTTTAATCAAAATCGTTAGAGCCATTTTTTAGAAAATCAAAATTTTCAAAAAAAAGTTCCATGTAAAGGGTAGTTTGGGGTGGAGGGATTTTTCTCAAAATCTTCGTGTCGCATCCCTGGAAGATACTAAACTTAAATACCAAGTTTGGTATTTTACCGACTTTTCGTTTTTGAGTTATCATGTTCACAGACACACGGACACACTGACACACTGACACACGGACACACACACACTCACACACACACTCACACACACACACGGATCTTTTTGTGAAAATGCTTTTTTTAGATAAAGGGGACCCTAAAACATATATTCTCGGTGAAATCTCGGTATCGAATTTTTTGGTGGAGTGAAATACTTTCTCTGTTCAATGTACACAGTGCGTAAAGAGAACGTAAAATCAAGTTTGTGGTCAGAAATTAGCTCGTATACTACTCATTTACGCTCGGTCGTGGAATTATCATGTAGAAAGTAGAGAAATATTTCGATAACACGCTTCTTAGAGTTGAAAGTGACAGAAATGCTTTGAAAGCGGTAACTGCGAAATATCATGAATACTCGAGTTTCTGTTATCATTTCTTAATGAATTTATTGTACGCTCGCATGTGATATGACATTTCTCTGAAAGGTGAAAGTCCTGGGGGGGAACTTATCAGTGATAAATGAATTTAACCGCGTGTAAGTGAAACTGGTATTACCTCGCATGTGAATAACAAAACTTACCAAACGTTAAAATAATTATTTCAACTGATTTCGGATAAACAGAATAACGGATTATTCAGTGATAAACGTGAAATAGATTGTGCCTACGGTTTAATCTTGTGTATAACTCTAGAAATAACGATAAGGAATTAAATCATTTGCATTTGTATATATATCTGATTTGAATATTTCAACCTTTATACAAGAATACAGTCAGCTTTTGTGTGTTTATTGCTCACGCTGGAAATATAAAACAGGCTTTTAGTTTTTGGATATAGTTTTACTTTGTCTACCAAGTAGTGTTTTGTACGTATGTACTAGATAGAGAGGGTAATGTATTACATCCAAAAATTCGCGATTTCTTCGGAAATGCATGTATTCAGGAGCTTTCAATCCAAAAAATCCGATGTGTTCCATTCACATGACCTTTTCTACAACTCTTGCAATAAATTATTGTTAAAAAACTTAGGCTTCTACTTACTTCATGCTAATTGAGAAAAAATTAGCAGGAAAAGTCTTATTACTTGCGAAATAGAAACGAAATAAGGGAGTACTGCAGGTTAAAGTGATAGTCAAAATCTGGTTGCTATGTGACTGAAGTTCCTTTGTTTGTACGGACAAGAGTTGACAAATTCCCGTATGAGAAAAGAATAAGTTTTTTAAAAGCTGAAACTAAAAACAAGAAATATCTCAAAAACGACCAACTCCACAAAACGTGCTCTACAATTTTTGTCCATCTTTTACGGTTTAGCAGTTATGACACATTCCGTAAAATTCACCCGAAATAAATTAGTCTTCCTAGGCTATTCCCAGAAAATTCAAGATATACTTTTTATTTTTGATACTTTAATCAAAATTGTTGAGCCAGTTTTAAGAAAATCAAAATTTTCGAGAAAAAAATTCCATGCAAAGGGTAGTTTGGGGAGGGGGGATTTTTTCACAATCTTCGTGTCGCACCCCTCGAGGATACTAAACTTAAATACCAAGTTTGGTATTTTACCGACTTTTCGTTTTGGAGTTATCGTGTTCACAGACACACGGACACACAGACACACGGACACACACACACAAGGAACCTTTTTCTGAAAATGCTCTTTATGGTTGCAAGGGACCCTAAAATATATAATTCCGGTGAAAACTTGATATCGAATTTTTGGGTGGAATGCATTACTTTCTCTACACGTACGTGTAAAGAAAGTAAAAATAGTCAATTCCACAAAAACGTATATACTATAATTGTGTGTTTCAACGAGATCTACACACCTATATTTTGTGTAGTAAGTTTTATTTATTCCTTACGATTTACTGGTTATGCAAAAAGGCAAAACTCTTGCAGAATAAAGAAGGCTTCAGAGGCGCTTTCCAGAAAATTATTGACATTCTATTTGTCATGTAAATTTCTTTAAAATACAGTATATTAATCTAAATCGTTAGGGCAATTTTTGACAGTATCAAAAATTTCTGAAAATTTTCCATGTAAAGAGTAGTTTGGGGTGAGGGTATTTCCTCAAAATATTCCTGCCATATCTTTGGAAGATAGAAACTTATATACCAAGTTTTGTATTTTACCAAATTTTCGTTTTTTAGTTATGGTGTTGACAAACACACACACTCACATACACACACAGGATACTTGTCTAAAAGTGCCGTTTTTGTATTCAGAGGGTCTCAAAACAAATATTTCCGGGGAAATCTCGTTATCAAATTTTTGCGTGGAATGCAATACCTTCTCTATACACTATGTACATAGTACGTATAGAGGAAGTAAAAAAAGTTAGATAAATTTTAAGAAAACCAACATTTTTCCGTGTACATGGGTAGTTGAGGAAGGAGGGAGTTTCTTGAAAATCTTCGTGTCGCATTCTTGGAAGATAATGAAATTAAATACAGAGCTTGGCATTTAACGGAATTTTCAGTTTTCAGCTATGCTGTCCTTAGATACACATAGACACACGAAGATTTTTCTAAAAATACCTTTTTTGGATTCAGGGGGTCCCAAAACATGCATTTCCGGCGAACTCTCGGTATTAAATTTTGAGTGTATTACATACCTTTTCTATATACTATGTACATAGTACGTGTAGATAAAGTAAAAATAGAAATGGATGTTCTAAAACTTTCGTAGAACCTGTACATTACCTGTTTTGAGAACATCACAATTCCTGGAGGTTGCACAGAGAAAGCGGGAGAGGCCGTGAGACATAAGAGATAAGGATGGAGCAGAACAAATCTGTGGGTCGAGCAATTTTGGAATAAATGCATCATTTGCTTGAGACGAGGTTTTTACAAGACTGGTTGGGCAGTTGTGTGGTCAATAGACGCCGATAAGACGGCGAGGCGTGTCACCGTGTCGTGTCGTGACTATAACGGCCGTCACGTGTTAAATTGCGTGACTTGACGGCGACAAGGTCACACTAGTCTCTGGTTCGATTCCTGACAGATACCATTACAATCCTTTTAAACACGGTTTCCAATTACCGCCGCCGATGTGATGTGATGGTGCATGCTGGGATAGAAATGGTGTTTATTTTGTTACGTCAATTGATTGGTGCCACTCACGCTGTTTACTCACATATGGTTTTGGCTTTCAACAAACTTCAACAGCTTTCAATGGGCAGATTCCATGCCAATAAGAGAAAAGCGTTAAAAATACTGACCGGCTATAAATGTTTTATTTCTATGCGATAAACGGGTAAATGAAAGCTCTCATCCGCTTAGTGGCGACGTTTTAATATAAAAACATCTGATGTGTTGCATTCAGATGGCTTTCTCCACATTTCTGCAACAAATTATTGTTCAAAGCTTATTCTTCTATTTACTTAATTTTAATAAAGAAAAATATACCAGAAATTGTCTTATTACTTGCTTCCTTGTAAGTAGAACGAAAATAAGGGAATGCACTAGGCTAAATCAATAGTGAAATGCTATGTGACTGAAGTGCTTTTGTCGTTATGGACAAGTTAACAAGTTCACGCATAGGAAAAATATAAGTATTTTAAAGCTGAAACTAACAACAAGGAATATCTCAAAAACAGCCAAAACCAGGAAAAAACGTATGGAACATAAATTGTGTGTTTTAGGAAGCTCTACATTTCATGTATGCTAGGCATTTGTCTATGTCTTACAGTTTACCAGTTCCGCAAACTTCCGGAAAGTTCATTCAGAATAAACATGTTTTTAGAGGCTATTCCCAGAAAATTCAAGATACACATTTTTTTTTTTTTTTTTTTTTGTCAAATAAATATCTTTAATACAAAGTATTTTAATCAAATATTTAGAGTCATTTGTGATCAAATCAAACCGTTTGGAATTTTTTCCATGTAAAGGGTAGTTTGGGTGGGCGGGATTCTAAACATCTAACTGTTACATCCCTGGAAGATACTACATTTAAATACCAAGTTTGTTATTTTAGGGACTTTTCGTTTTTGAGTTATTGTGTTCACTGACACATGGACTGAAGGACACACTAACACTTTTTTACTTTCTCTATACATAATATGTACATAGTATATAGAGAACGTATTGCACTCCACCCAAAAATTCTATACCAAGATTTCACCGGAATTATATGTTTTAGGGTCCTCTGTATTCAGAAAAACATTATCAGAAAAAGATCCGTGTGTGTGTGTGTCAAAAATGAATAGTCGGTAAAATACCAAACTTGGTATTTAATTTTAGTATCTTCCAAGGATTCGATACGAAAATTTGGAGAAAAATTCCCACATCCCAAAGTAGCCTTTACATGGAACTTTTTTCGAAAACTTTGATCTTCTCAAAAATGGCTCTAACGATTTTGATTAAAATATCGTGTAGCAAAGATATTTACCTGACAAATAAAATATACATCTCGAATTTTTTGAGAATAGCCTCTGAAACCTACTTTATTCTGGATGAATTTTACGAAATTTTGCTAAATTCTAAACCATAAAAGATGGACAAAATCATACCTTACAAAAATGTAGAGCACATTAAAACACACAATTTATGTTACATAATTTTTTTCGTAAAGTTGATCGTTTTTTAGATATTCCTGTTTTTTTTCAGCTGTCCTGTATGAGAAAAGTATGTTTTTTATAGCTGAAACCAAAAACAAGAAATATCTCAAAAACAATCAACTCCACGAAAATATATATAACAATAATTGTGTGCTTTTAAAGTGCTCTACATTTGTTGTGTGGGAAGTTTTTGTCCATCCCTTAGGGTTTAGCAGTTATGCAAAATGCCGTATAATTGACCCAGAATACAGTAATCTTCAGAGGTTATTCCCAGAAAATTGAAAATATACATTTTATTTGTCAGGTAGAAATATTTAATATACGATATTTTAATCAAAATCGTTAATCAAAATTTTCAAAAAAAGTTCTATGTAGAGGGTAGTTTGGGATGGGGGGATTTTTCTCAAAATCTTCGTGTCACAACCCCGGAAGATACTAAACTTAAATACCAAGTTTGGTATTTTACCGACTTTTCGTTTTTCAGTTATCGTGTTCAGAGACACACGGACACACTGACACACGGACACACACACACACACACGGATCTTTTTGTGAAAATACTTTTCTTGGAAAAAGGAGACCCTAAAACATATATTTCCGGTGAAATCTCAGTATCGAATTTTTTGGTGGAGTGAAATACCTTCTCTATACACTATGTACATAGTGCGTATAGAGAAAGTAAAAAACGATCAACTCCACGAAAAAAAAAAATATATATATGAGATAAATTGTGTGTTTTTTGTGTGGTAAGCAAGTTTTCATCCATCTTTTGCGGTTTAGTAGTTATCCAAAATTCCGTAAAACTTATCCAGAATAAAGTAGTCTTTAGAGCCTCTTCCCAGAAAATTCAGGATATACATGTTATTAGTCAGGTAAATATGTTTAATATACGATATTTTAATTGAAGTGGATAGAGCGATTTTTAAGAAAAACAAAATTTTCGAAATTTTTTCCATGAAAAAATGAAATGGCCTGTTATTTATGGACGCTCTTTAACTGCTTTGGTTCTCAGCGTCCCATTCTATATTGGGCGTGAAAAATCGCTTAATTTTGCTCAGAGGCCTCTCTTATCAGGCTTCAGGTTCTTTTACGTGCCGTAAATCTACGACACGGGACCCACGGCTTTACTTCCCTTCCTAAGGAAGCCATGCTAAGGATTTTTACGCCCGAAAAAATCCATCGTCCTCCGCCGGGTTTGAACCCGCGACCTTGGGTATATGAAGCTAGCATGATAACCATTACACCACGTAGGGCGACTATTTTTTTCCATGTAAAGTGTAGTTGGTCCTATGGGGATTTTCTTGAAAATCCTCATGTCACATCCTTGAAAGAAGCTTAATTTAAATACCAAGTTAACGGTCTTTACGTTTTTGAGCTATACTGCCCCAGGCACACAAACACACACCTACACACAGACAGACAGACAGACACATATACATGGGCATTTTTCTAAAAATGCATTTTTGTGGATTCAGGAGGTCCCAAAACTTGTATTTCCGGTGAAATCGAATTTTTGGGTGCAATACAATAACTCCATGGCACGATAGCTCACGGGGAACCTTGGCCTACCGCCCGGCCGCTGCGTCCCCCATCTCGGTCCACTACAGACGTCATGGATGGGGTGCAGTGTTGTAGGGTGAGACGTGGTCAGCGCCTCGAGTCCCCCCGGCCGGTTAATGCGGTTCTCATGACCTGGGGGTGCAATACAATGCTTTCTCTATACATAGTACGTGTAGAGAAAATAATTAATATCTAAATGCAAATGCAAAAATACACATCTGTTATTTTGAAGAAAACATTTTGAACATAATTGAAGATACGGCAGTTTTATAGAAAGGGTTACAACAGAAATTGCTTGGAATGATTTAGTGTAGTCAGCTTATTCGGCATGTGAGAATTATGGCGTGCATATGCTCGATTTCTCAGGCTGTCAACGCGGCGCAAAAAAAAAAAAAAAAAAAAAAAATTCATAATGGATTGATATCGCGCGAAGACCCCAAGATAAATGTGGTTCTTTTAAATTCCAATAATTTCTTTCTCTGTGTAAATATAATGGGGAAAATCCAATTTCTGTTTCATTATCCAGTAATGAACATTTTATAATGCAACTTCTTACTTTCTCTAAAACATGTGTATATAAAACTTGATGCAATTGCACTTAATAATCATATATGATGTGTTCCACTCACATGACCTTCTTAACCTCTTCTGTAAAAATCTATTCTAATAATGTTATCTACTTAATGATACTCAAGATAAATAATGTGCTCTTATTACTTGCCTCTTTATAAGTAGACTAAAGCGATAGTCAAAACTTTTAGAACTGGTTGCTATGCTACTGAACTTTGCATGGCCGGATTAAAACAAAAAAATCTTGTGTGTTCCATTCACTTTATTTTCTCTACATCTCTGCAACAAATAACTGTTAAAATAGATATTTTTAGATTTCTTTCATGCTAATCGAGAAAAAATTAGCAGAAATCGCCTTTTTACTTGCTCCCTTGTAATTAGAAGGGAAATAATGGAATACACTAGGCTAAAGTGATGGTGAAATATTTTAAAAGCTGGTTTTTATGTAGTTGAAACACGTTTTTTTATTGTTTCATTTATTGAGCCCCCTTTAACATTTAAGGTCATATCGGGGTTTGTATCAGAAACAACTCGTCTGTCAATTCTTTACATTTGGTTTAAATCGTTTTATTTCCTCAAACATGCACACATTTACACTCACATACATACTTCCAGACTCTGTGGGGGGGGGGGGATAGGGAATAATTCTGGTTACAGAAAAATTCCCCACCTCAGCCGGGAATTGAAGCCGGAACCTCCGTGTGAGAAGTAGCTCGCTGTCCACTGGACCTCAGAGGCAGTCTTGAAATACATTTGTTCTATGACCTGAAGTTGACAAAGTCCTGTATGTGAAAAGTAGGAGTACTTTAAAGCTGAAAACATTAACAATGAATATCTCAAAAACAGGCAACTCCACGAAAAATGTATTATAACATGAACTGTGTGTTTTAACGAGCTTTTCAAGTTTTGTACAGTAAGTTTTTGTTTATCCCTTACGGTTTACCAGTTATACATAGTTCCACAAAATTAATCGGGAATAAAGAAATCTTCAAAGGCTATTCCCAGAAAATTCAAAATGAACATCTTATTTAAGATGTGAATATCTTTAATATTTTATTCTTTATTGAAAACGTTGGAGCCATTTTTGAAAAAATCAAATTTTCGAAAAATTTTCCATTTAAAGGGTGGTTGGTGTGGGGGGAATTTTCTTGCAAATCTTCGTGTCGCATCCTTGGAAGATACTGAACGTAAATGCCAAGTTTGCTGTCCACAGACACACACACACGCAAACACAGACCTTTTCCCAAATACTGATATTTACATGACAAATAAAATGTATATCTTGAATTTTCTGTGAATAGCCTCTGAAGACTACTTTATAATGAATGAATTTTACGGGATTTTGCCTAACTGCTAAACCGTAATAGATGGACAAAAACTTAATATACAGAAAATGTAGAGCACATTAAAACACAGAATTTATGTTGTATACATGTTTTGTGGAGTTTGTCGTTTTTAAGATATTCTTTGTTTTTGTTTCAGCGTTAAAAGACTTACACATTTCTCATACATGAATTTGTCACTTCTGTCCATATAAACAAAGGAACTTAAGTCACATAGTAACCAGCTTTTGATTATCACTTTAACCTATGGTACTCCCTTATTTCTCTTCTACTTACAAGGAAGCAATCAAAAAGGATATTTCTGCTAATTTTTTCTGGATTAGAATGAAGTAAAAAGAGGCATTAGCTTTTAACAATAATTTGTTGTAGAGATGTAGAGAAAGTCATTTGAATAGAACACATCGTTTTCTAGTTGTAGCACCCTAGAATATTTCACGAGACAGTTAATTGTCCACTTTTAATTCGGCTATCAAACATCTAAAAGCCTATTGTAATAAAGAAAAAGAAAATAAGACATAGAAGTGACATTTAGAATCTATAGCCTACGCGGAAGTAGCTTACCTACTGAAAAACAAAATCCTTTCAATGACACACCTCTTTCGGCCGGTGAATTAACTGCAGTGCATTCTAGCGGCGTGATCTCAAAGGAAACAGGCAGTATATTACGTCACAGAGAGAGTCAGCTAATAAAAGTGATTTAACTTTGCTACTCGAGTACGAAAATTAATTGGTGAAATTTCCTAATTTGGAGTTAGCTGTTTAAATGGAGAGTGTGATGACGAACGATGCCACTGCCTTCAACACCTGCATCATAAAAAAGACGATCGCATCTCAACGTCACTAATCCACAAAAGCATTCCTCCACTTTGAATGGTCCGTCATAATGAGTAATTCCGCTGTTAGGACAGCAGGCAAAAACCACTTGTGATTCATATTTTCCTAACACGAGAGTTCTTAATTAACAGCAAAGGACATCAAATCTAACGCGAATGGATCCGAATTACTGAGAGGGCCATGAATAATGGGAACTTCAGGGCACCAGAATGGTTTTAAAACTATGAGTTTTAGGAGAAACTTTAACAATTAGTAAAAAACAATTGAAAATTTAAACAACTTTAATTCAATAAAATCCATCCAGAGTGATGGGTTCCTGAGAAGCTATTCCCAGAGAATTCAAGACATAAGGTTTATTTGTGATGTAAATATCTGTAATATATGGTATTTAAATAAAAGTTGTTAGATCCGTTTTTGAAAAAAGTGAAATGCTCATAGACTATTCCACATTAAAGATAGTTCCCCAAAGGATTTTATTAAAAATCTTCGCGTCACATACTTGGAAGATACTAAAGGAAATAGCAAGTTTGTTGTTTACGGTTTTTAAGCTATGATGTCCACATACATACACACACACGAGCGGATTTTTAGATAAAAGTATACTTTTTTGTACTCAGGGATGCTGAATGCATATATTTCTGGTGAAATTTCGCTATTGAAAATGTGGGTGGAATACAATACCATATGTATACACTAGGTACATCCGTGTAGAGAAATTAATTAAAATTTCGTTAAAGGGCAGTGAAAGTGAAATATTTTTCAAAAAATCACGAATTATTTTTACAGTAGATTACTTTTTAAATATTTGGTAATAGAGATATAATTATTTTATCACATATATACATGATATTTTCTAAATATGATTTCTATTCAGCAGACCTGAAAACACGTATTTCTTTAATTTCCTGCACTGTTTTCTTCTCCTTGTATTCAATAAGGTCGGATTCAGAGCCTCTTCTATTATGTAGTCGTAGATGATGGAGAAAATAAAAGTACACCCTCTTTCTTAAATTCTTTCTTCTTCTCTCTGTTTATTTATTTCCATATTTCTCGCTCTTTCATTCGTACTTTGCATTCTTCTTTCTTTTTTATAATCAGTAACCTTAAAACTGTATTTCCGAATATATTTTGGTATCGATTTATTGTTTGAAATGTAAAACATTCTCTGCCTACCGCATACATTGTAGAAACATTTAAAATAGTTGTTTTTATTCACAAATCATCAAAACGTGTATTTCCGGTGAAAGCTAGCTATCAAGTTTTTCTTTCGAATGCAATACATCCTCTACCTACAATAAGTAAATTGTAATAGATGGATTAGTAGGCCTGTATATGATGGTCGTATTTATGATGAATTTGTGTTAAATATATTTTTAAATACTTGATTTGTAAGCTAATTTTGCCGAACACATATTTGGTAATATAAGTTAAATTTACAATTAATTTATTAGTTGTCATGCCAACAAGCACTGCAAGTACTTACAGTAAGAGTTTGAGAGGTCATTAATACTTACAGTACAATTAGGAAATGACATAACACTCAAGACATGTGCTACTTCAAGTAAAGAATCTATTGCAAAATTCACTAACACAAGGGTACATAAGAAAGCTTTTCCATATAACTTAGATGTAGCTTTTGACTTGTTCATCCAGAATTCATTTTTTTGTTAATAGTCAATGAAATATTGAAACGCAATTTTGATTTATTATTTTTGTACAGTTTTTTTCAAGTATTTCAAAAAGTAATAGGCTAACCACGAACGGTAAGTCACTTATCAGATCTCGGCCCTGCGGACCTCGTATTCCCAATATGTATTCTCGACTTGATAAGTATAATTTACAGTTCTTAGTACGCAATATACTATTAATTCAGTTCTACGCCTCTTTTATCTTTGTTCTATTCCGGAATTCTTGCTCTCCTAAGCAAGTGATGTAACAGGCATCATTAAAATACTCCGAGTTATAATGTGGGGGGGGGGGTAAAGAACGCGTCTAATTAACTAAGGGAGAAGGCGAACACGTAAGGGTAGTATTTCCATTAAAAAGGGTACCTGAAGACATACTCTATTTTAACGCACGATCAGTTAACCGGATAAAAGACCGTGATAAAAAAAAAGTAGTGCAGAGTCATGTTTATAACCCTTTTTATAGGAGAGATTTCCCAACAGAATGCGCTAGGCACGCACACATAATCTACTGGGTATAAAAACGCAAGCATTTTATGACGTCTTCGCATAAAACCAAAGAGTATAGAACAGCCTCTGAGGCTTAACTGGTGAAAGCTTTCTGATTAAATCCTATGGCACAATAGAAGACAGGTGCTAAAATACGTAAACTTTATGGTTAAGTAAACTATCTCTTCACTAATAAAGTGTTTAGAAATGAAGCACAGTCTTCTCTTGTAGGCCTGGCCAGCCTCCTCTATTCTTTACTGTATTTCATGTTTTCTGAATGAGACCAAATTGATATCGAAACAAGAAAATAGTATCTTATGCAGAAAATAGAGTGGTGTTCTATGAGAGACGCGTACACTAGGCGCGTACAGTGAGGACTGCTACTACAAGATATTGGAAAGATATTTCTAATACCAAAGTCAAATGTTCAAACCTGACTAACCGTTTTAAGTGTGCTTAAATGCAACAGCACTAGTGTGAGTAGATTTACTGACATGTCAAAAAAACTCTTGTGGGAGAAAATTCCGTCACGTCTGCGACACTGATATGATTTTTGCCATTGACAGCGTCATTAGCAAACAAAAATATTAAGGATATTATTATTATTATTATTTTTGTTGTAGATCTTGTATCGACGCTTCAGGAGTTACAAAACGAAATAAAAGTTGGCTGGGGTAAAGAAACATATATGTTAAAATTGGGTATGAAACAAAGGTCTGGAATAGCGTGGCTCAGGTTGGGAGGGTGGAAAACCCATAAGGTAGTTGATGAAGCTAGTAGGCGGATGTGCCCATTGTGCGGGTATCAGGAAGACTGGATACATATTTTGGCAGATTGTATGCAGATGAAGGGTGCTAGGAAAACAGTATTGCCGGAAGTATGTTTAGCCTCAAAGAGACGAATGACAGCACTCTGGGATTTTCTTCTAAATAGCCAAAACTGGACAAGCCTGGGCACATACTTGATGGAAGTTCGTGCACTAAGAGATGAAATATTTGTGTAAATATTGTATAGACTTATTTGGTGTTTGAGTAATCTATATGTGTGAATACGTGATGTAGTTGTGAGTGCAGGTGTGTGTGGTGTGTGTGTGTGTGTGTGTGTGTGTGTGAGTGTTTGTGTGTGATATCAGAGTATTCTTTCTTTTGTTGTTCTGTGGTTTTGTTGGCGTAGTACGCGAGCGTGTGTATTTCTCTATGTGCGTGTGTGTGTGTGTGTGTGTGTGTGAGTTGCCAATATTCTTAAAATATATAAAATAGGTATGCAGGTAATATTTTAAATCCAAACATTTCTAGACAGCATATTGCACTATTGTAAACTTAATTATAATAATAATGATAATAATGATAATAATGATAATAATAATAATAATAATAATAATAATAATATAATAATAATTATCCCTGTCGACCTCTGTGGTGTAATGTTTACCATGCTAACTTCATATACCCAAGGTCGCGGGTTCAAACCCGACGGAGGACGATGGATTTTTTCGGTCGTAAAAATCCTTAGCATGGCTTTCTTCGGAAGGGAAGTATAGCCGTTGGTACCGTGTCGTAAATTTACGGCACGTAAAAAAACCTCAAGCCTGATAGAGAGTCTTCTGAGCAAAACTAATCCATCTGTCACGCCCAGTATGGAATGGGACGCTGAGAACCACAACAGTTAAAGAGCGCCCATAAATAAAAAAAAAAAATAAAAAAAGAAATAAAATAAAATTCATTATCCCAGCGTTACTAAAACAAAATGGAGTCAATATTTCCATTTGTATAGCGAAATAGAAGTGTGTTTCAAACACAACAGCCGTGTAGTCCCATTTCGTATATTTACGGCACATAAAAGAACCTCAATTCTGATAAAGAGGCTTCTGAGCGTTATTTCACGCCCTATACAGTATGGGATGCTGAGACCCACGGCAGTTACAGCGCGTCCATAAATTTAAAACTCTGATGTATTCCATTCACATAACTTTCTCTAGCAGTTCTACAAACAAAACTTTTCTTGCAAAAGGTTATACTTTTATGTTTGTTATGCTTATCTAGATAAAGGTCCATGTGTGTGCCTGTGGATAGCATATCTCGAAAACGAAAAAACCCTTAAAAACCAAACTTGGTATTTATATTTAATACCTTCCAAGAATGCAAGACGAAGATTTTCAAGAAAATCTCTCCACCACACACTTCCATTTACATTGAACATTTTTTGAAAATTTTCTCAAAAATGGCTCTAACGATCTTGATTAGAATACCGTATATTAGAGATATTTATATCAGAAATAAAATGTATGTTTTGAATTTTCTGGGAATAGCCTCTGTTCAGAATTTTTCTTAAGGCTCAAACCGTGTGAGATATACAAAATTTGCTACACAAAAATGTAAGTATTGTCAAAACACATTATTTATGTCATATATGTTTCCGAGATGTTCCTGTTATTGGTTTAAATTTTAATTTACCTTAACTTTTCTCATTCAGGACCATGCAAAAGGAACCGAACCTCATTGGTTTCACTAGTAACCAGCTTTTAAAGCATTTGGCCATCGATTTAGTCTTTTTTGTTTTCTACCTACGAGAACGCAGGTAAACATACCAATTCTGCTGATGTTTATCTCGATTAGCATTATGGAGAAACTTATAAATGTGCATCAGTTTTTCTTTTATTTTCTTTTTTAACACTTGAATTGAAAAATAAGTTTAGATTACGTATAGGTACAAAAACACAAAATGTTGACATATGTTGTATCTAAAATAAGTGATTTATTTATTGTAGAGAATTAAAAAAGTTATTTATGTGTATAACATAACTAATTGTGATATTATTATATGTTAAGCGCGTAAGCGAAAGTGAACGTGCTAATTTTAACGAATGTTAAAATGAGATTATACAAGTGTTACATAAACGTTTTATGCAATTTTAGCATTAAAATACACAAAAATAATTAATAAATTTGATAAATTAAAAATTATAATACGGCACAGATTACAGAATAATGACGTAATATGGTTGCTAAGCAGATGGTGTTTCATTTGTTTCAACACTTATGGAAGGTAATGATAAAACTGTTGAAAATATGAATTGTATTGCACTTGACATTTTGAATGAAGCCAAGTGTGCTGGGAGTTTATTAATTCCGTGCAAATCAAAAGATGCTAACGATAAAGAATATGAAAGGTTTTGTGGATGGAGAAATGAAAAATGTTAGTTTGACTAATGAAAGCAATTTTTTTACGTACTTTTCAGAGCTGGTGTGTGTGTGTGTGTGTTTTAGTTAATTTACTCTCCCCACATACCCAGTGGAAGAGAATTTACTACATACCTTCTAAAATGTGCTTCATAGAAGCATTACAAACAATACAGTCTTATGGCAATTTGTTCTTTGATCAGTAGATTGCGAAAAAATAAATGGTTTTTGTTCCAAATTGAATGCTTAAATACACAGCAATGTATGAATATAATAGCTTGTTACTTGTAAGATGCGTAGAGTAACGCATTTCTGACATTAGTTTTGATACGAACTATGGAAGATCCCAATGACTTACGTAATAAATAATCATTTAAAAGAATTAAAGGAATATTCCAAGCAGTTTTTCCTACGTGAAGTAAATAGACAACCTTGGATTGAGGTTAGTCAGGTTTCTGAGCCGGCTTCTGGATGTAAACACGTCGGTCGCTTGCGAACACGACGCAGAATGGTGTAACGTTTTGGGAGATAACGAGTGCAGCTGGCACTCTAATTGGCCTACACTGGTGTGATAGCATCAGTGAGTTGTGTTTGTTTATGTATTGACCTTCAGCGTTGCCATCTTGGCTGTCTATTGTTTTTCACAAAACTAAAATATCTCCGTAGAAAATGGTCAGAAACAAAAACGTAAGATACAAAATGTGTTCCAAATACCGAGATCTATCTCTGGTTTAAATTAATGTAATGACTTCCCTTCCACCCGGTATATGTAGGACTGATACTTCCCTAGGACTTACAAGTGAAACCACAGAACCTGGAACGAATGGTCGGCCCGCGGCAAGGTATGAGCGTTAGCATATGAAATGCAAGCAAAATGGATTACTTATATATGTATTTATTCTCTACAATTGGGTACTGCCCGGTGGTAGAGTTAAATGCACAAAATTCACTTACAATAATAATCTTACAATTAATTATAGTAAAATAAATTAGTGATACTAATACAACATAATATATATACACATGCTTTTTTTAAATAGCTAACTACTTATTATTCCGTATAGCAATACTTATGTCAATTACTAGCATGTTTATAAACAGTTATTATGAAGCCTCAGCATAAAGCCTTGAAAGGCTGCTACAGGCATTTCATTCATTCTTCTATGGTCCTATTAACAAAAGAAAATTTTCCTACGTCGGTTCTGTACCTTCTACCCTTAATTTTATACAAATGATCGTTTCGTCCGTGGGATGTCGGGTTTTCTAACCTCTTTCTTACGTCCACAGCATAAGTTTTAAATAGTGTGACTAACCTATGTGTTTTACACCTAACTTTTATCGGCTCCCATTTATTCTCTTCGCCTATCGTAGGCCCTTTACCTCTCTTTATGAATTGTTCATTGGTGGAATGAGTAGCGGGGAAAACCGTAGGATCCGGTGAAAACCCACCCAATCGCCGTTTACTCCACCACATGCGGGCGCTTGGGATCGAACCCAGCCCTCCTAGGTGGGAGGCGAGTGGTCTGACCGCTCGGCCACTGCACCGCCGTAATTATGAAACGTTTATTACTTTTTAGTATAGTAAGTTATTTAAAGTTATATTGTAAAGAAAAATGCACGCTAAAGCTGAAAGAAGACGGCAACATTTCATCTTTTTGATTTATGGAAGAAGTTATCAAAAAGCTGATGTGTTTCATTCACATGACTTGCTGTACCCTTTTTGCAAACAAAATATCCTTATCAAGCTAATCGATATAAGCATTAGCAGAAATGACCTTACTACTTGATTCATTGTAAGCAGGAGGGAAATATGGCTAAAGCGATGGTCATATCTTTTAATAGTTGGGCGCTATGTGAACAATTGAAGTTCAGTTCACTTTGCAATGCCAGTAGTACACAAAAGTGAGATGTAAGGAAAGGTAACCCCGTTTGAGAAATGTTTGGTAGTTTAAACTTGAAACCAAAAACAAGTAATATCTTGGAAACGATTAATTCTACGACAAAAATGCATATCACACAATTTTTAACAAGAATTATATGTTTGTGAAGTAAGTTTTTGTCTATTACTTATGGTTTAACAATTATGCAGAATTTTACAAAGCTCTCCAAAATTAAGAGATATTCAGAAGCTATTACCAGAGAATTCGAGATATAAATGTATTTGGGATGCAAATATCTTAAACATATGGTATTTTAATCAAAATCGTCACAACCATTTTTTAGAGAGTCAAAATTGTAAAGGTTAGTTAGGGCCACTGGGACTTTCTTGAAAATCTGTGCGTTGCATCCTTGGAAGATACTAAATATAAATAGCAAGTTTGGTACTAAAGGGTATTTTCGTTTCTGAGCAATGCTGTCCACAGACACACCCATTCACGGACCTTTTTCTAAATTTGTTTTTAAATCAGTGGACCTCTATACATATATTTCCTGTGAAATCTGGGTGTCGAATTTTTGGTTGCAATACAGTACTTGCTCTATACACTACGTACAGAGAAAGTAAAAAGCAAATATACTCTCCAGATCTGAACTTAATTTCTTGTTCAAGCTCCTGATAGTATGTATTGCCGCAAGAGGAAGGATTTCAGGCACTTTTGTTCTGGCGGTGATGACGTCATTACTGTCTTATTTATGTTATTCATTTTTAGCACTAGTGGCAGAAATAAACGAAATTTCTTATGACTTTTGGGGAAGTAAAAAGCTGTTTTAATGCAAGGATTTCATAATCGTAGTTGATTATTATACAAGAAGTAGAAATCTGACGAGTTCCATGTAAAGGGTAGTTGGGGTTGGGGAGGTTTTCTTCAAGATCTTCGTGTCGTATTCTTGGAAGACACCACATCTAAATCACCAAGTTTGGTTTTCAAAGATCTTTTCGTATTTCAGTTATGCTGTACACAGACAAACGCACTGACCTATTTCCATTTTTTTTTTTTTTTTTGATTCAGGAGGACCCAAAGCATATATTTCCGGTGAAATCTTTGTATCGAATTTTTGGTGCATTACAAAACCTTCTCCATACACTATGTACATAGCACGTGTAGAGAAAGTAAATATGGTAATAAGGAACCTAAGAACAATATAATAGTTGTTTGTGTTATAAGTGACTTAAACAGACTGTTATTTGTGAGTGGATGTTTAGTACACGAGTCTTCTAATTTCTCATGAGCAAATAATAGTGCAATAAGCCACGTGTAATATACAACGTTTTATCCTATCCAAATATTGACTGAAATATTCTTATATTTATTAATATTAATATTATTAGAGTCGTCATTACGAGGAATTGAATTTTAGACGTCACGTAGGTAGTGTTTTGTTTGTTCGTTGCTGCGTAACCCCTGGCAGAATAAACAGTTTCAATACTCGTTGTTTAAACTGTACCAAATAAATCAAAATGGTTATTCTCTAAGAAGTTTTAGATTATGCTAAAAAGGCTGTACTTAGTTTGTCACCCGTCAAGTCCAAGGGCTAATATGACAAGGAATTTCATTATTTATAGAATAGAGAGTTTGTTGTTTCCTAGGACACATGAAATGTTTACATGAAGTCTATAGGATAAAGTAAAACACTTTCAACACGTGTGTCACATACTATTTTTAGACAGTTCTCAATATTTATAGACATAAATAAAATGTTTTAACTACAACACGACTTCATGCTTAGCGTTTTGGGATATTCTGTTGTTACCTTGCTTAGCATCAGTACTGACAACATGACGACTCACTCGTACAGAACCGCTGTTTACACTTTTTCGTCTGGTTGTTGGCATTCACGTCGTCCGCCATTTTATGGATCGTTACAAGCTTTCAGAATCTTAGCCCTCAGAATGAGGTCGTGGACGCATAAACCAAAGTTGACTACATTGGAGTGTTATAATTTTATACCAATGAGTGACCGAGTTTTAAAACTGCTGACATCTGTTAAAAGACCTACTACTAGCATTAACTGTCTGAAATACTATATTGGTTATACTTATCAGGTTGAGAATGTATATAAGGAATACGAGGTCTGATAAATAACTTACAGTGCGTGGTGAGCCAATTGCTTTTGGGAATCTTGAAAAAACTGTGAAAAAAAGCAATAATAAATCAAAATTGCTTTTGAATATTTTATTGAACATTAAGCAAAAATCTCACGTGTTCCATTCACACGACTTTCTCTACATCTCTGCAACAAATTACTGATAAAAAGCTTATTCTTCTATTTACTTAATGCTAATGGAGAAAAAATTATCAGAAATAGTCCTATTACTTGCTTCCTTGTAAGTAAAAGTGAAATAAGGGAGTAGTAGGGGCTAAGCTGACAGTCAAAGGCTGGTTGCTATGTGACTGGAGTTCCTTTGTTTATATGGAGAGAAGTTCACAAATTCCTATATGAGCAACGTATGTTTTCTTAAAGCTGAAACCAAAAGCAGGGAACATCTTAAAAACAACCATATCCACGAAAAAATTGTATATAACGTGAATTATGTTTTTTAATGTGCTCTACATTTTCTGTGTGGTAAGTTTTCGTCCATCTCTTACGGTTTAGCAGTTATGCAAAAATCCGTCAAATTCATCTAAAACAGTCTTCAGAGGCTATTCCAAGAAAATTCAAAATATACATTTCATTTGTCAAGTATCTTAAATATACGAGATTTTAACCAAAATCGTTAGAGCCATTTTAAAAAAAAACAAAATGTTCGAAATTTTCTCCATGTAAACGGTAGTTTGTGGGGGGGGGGGTGATTTTCTTGAAAATCTTCGGTCGCATCCTTGGAAGATACCAAACTTAAATACCAAGTTTTTTTTAAGCTATGCTGCCCACAGACACACACAATGAATGATAGACAGACAGACAGACAGACAGATAGATACACACACGGACATTTTTCTAAAAAAAATTTTCTGGATTCAGGAGGTCACAAAACATGTTTTTCCGGTGAAATCTCGGTATAAAATGTTTGGGTGCATTCAAATACCTTCTCTATACACTATGTACATAGTGCGTATAGAGAAAGTAAAGATGAATTCTCGGTGTGAACAAATGAAAGGTTACATATAAATTATATGAACAAATCCTTCTTATATACTTTTGTTAATTAATTTTGCAATATATTCTTTACTTGAAGTAGCACATGTCTTGAGTGTTACGTCATTTCCTAATTGTACTGTAAGTATTAATGACCTCTCAAACTCTTACTGTAAGTACTTACAATGCTTTTTGGCATACAATTAATAAATTAACTGTAAATTTAGTTAAAATTACCAAATATGTGTTCAGAATGAATAACTTACATATCAAGTATTTGGAAAAGTATATTTAAATTTATATGTTTTGCCTACAATTATTAAACATGTAATATTTTAATCAATAAATACATTTTATAACAGACTTTAGTAACTAAAGTTCTCAGCTTAGTGTATTATCATCATTTGCTCTTTCTTTTGGAATCTAGTGTGTGGAGAATCTTCATATTCATCAGATTCTCTCATATTCCGTTGATATTGATGTTAAAGGTTTGTGTATTGTAAGACCTTTGTGTTATTAAATGACTGAGAGAGCTAAAAGATAACATCCCCGTGCACTATTCTCAAGAGCCTTGTTAAAATCCTGTTATGCAGAGATTTTGCCCTCTAGTACAAAAATTCCCTTATTAGCGCTTTTTATGCTGGTGGATCGCTACAGACTTAAATAACAATAGAGAAACAAAGAACCTTTTATACCGTGCCTTGTTTTTTGTTTTTTATGAGGTCTTTTTCGTGTATTTTTATGTTTCTCTTAAAAGCGCTCCACTGTTTTTCCATTTATAGCTGTCATTATATTTATGACGGCTTCGAACACTGCGTTGCCAGGCATTTTAAAGACGGTTCAAAGAGCATATGAAGGTAATAAAAAGCAAGTAGTGAGAATTCGAGGGTCTATATTTTGGGACTGTTTGAAGGTAATTGCTATTTATGAACAGAGTTTTACGGCTCAAAATGAATCAGGTGATAACTTCTAAGGCCCTCTTATTTTGAAATCAAAAGAAGGATAATTTTCAGGTCAGTAACATACTCATGTGTTTGTTTTTAATATCCCTAGGCAGTTCAAAAGAAATTACTCCTTCTTCATCCAAAAACTCAATAACAGATATGCCGTCTGAAAAAAGAATTACAAAAACATTATTGTTCTCTCTTCAGATTCTATGCCTTCCAGCAGTAATCGCAGCACTTGTGTGCTAACTGATTGTTGCCGTTAATTGTTACACTTGCAAGAGCGAACACGTTAGCCGCCGGCTAGTTCTTTGTCTTCGAAGTTGCCATTGTTACATTTGCGGTGGTTTGCATGTGCAACAGTTGCTGTAGAACCTTGTCTTCTTCATCGATAGGTAGTGGTAGCGGTGGTGGTAGTGATGGTGGTAGTGGTTGTGGTAATGGTAACGGTAGTGGTTGTGGTGATGGTAGGGATGGTGGTAGTGGGGTAGTGGTTGTGTAGTGGTAGTGGTGATGGTAGTGTTGGTGGTGGTGGTGGTGGTAGTGGTGGTGGTAGTGGTTGTGGTAGTGGTAACGGTAGTGGTTGTGGTGATGGTAGGGATGGTGGTAGTGGGGTAGTGGTTGTGTAGTGGTAGAGGTGATGGTAGTGGTGGTGGTGGTAGTAGTGGTGGTGGTGGTGGTAGTGGTAGTGATGGTGGCATTGGTAGTGGTGCTGATTGTGGTAATGGCAGTGGCAGTGGTGATGGTACTGATGGTGGTAGTGGTTGTAGTAGTGGTAGTGGTGATGGTAGTGGTGGTATTGGTGATAGTGGTGGTGGTGGTAGTGGTGGTGGTAGTGGTGGTGGTGGTAGTGGTGGTGATGGTGGTGATGGTAGTGATGGTGATGGTGATAGTGATGGTAGTAGTGGTGGTGGTGGTGGTGGTAGTGGTGGTGATAGTGGTGGTGGTAGTGGTTGTGGTAGTGATGGTGGCATTGGTAGTGGCAGTGGTAGTGGTGCTGATTGTGGTAATGGCAGTGGCAGTGGTGATGGTACTGATGGTGGTAGTGGTTGTAGTAGTGGTAGTGGTGATGGTAGTGGTGGTATTGGTGATAGTGGTGGTGATGGTGGTGATGGTAGTGATGGTGATGGTGATAGTGATGGTAGTAGTAGTGGTGGTGGTGATGGTGGTGGTAGTGGTGGTGATAGTGGTGGTGGTAGTGGTTGTGGTGGTAGTGGTAGTGGTTGTGGTAGGGGTGGTTGTAGTGGTGGTGTAGTGATGGTGGTGATGGTAGTGGTTGTGATGGTGGTAGTGGTGGTGGTAATGGTGGCGATGGTGGTAGTGGTAGTGGTGATAGTAGTGGTGGTGATGGTGGTAGTGGCAGTGGTGATGGTAGTAGTGATGGTGGTAGTGGCAGTGGTAGTGGTAATGGTAGTGATAGTGGTAGTGGTTGTAGTAGTGGTAATGGTGATGGTAGTGGTGGTGATGGTGGTAGTGAAAGTGATAGTGATGGTGGTAGTAGTAGTGGTGGTGATAGTGGTAGTGGTAGTGATTGTGGTTGTTGTGGTGGTAGTGGTTGTAGTGGTGGTAATGGTGGTGGTAATGGTGTTGGTAGTGATGGTGGTAGTGATGGTGGTAGTGGTAGTGGTGGTGATGGTGGTAGTGGTAGTGCTGGTAGTAGTGGTGGCGATGGTGGTAGTGGAAGTGATGATGGTAATGGTAGTGGTAGTGGTTGTGGTAGTGATGATGGTAGTGGTTTTTGTAGTGGTGATGGTAGTGGTGGTGGTAGTGGTAGTGGTGGTGATGGTGGTAGTGATGGTGGTAGTGGTTGTGGTAGCTGTAGTGGTTGTGGTAGTGATAGTGGTAGTGGTAGTGGTGGTGGTAATGGTAGTGGTAGTGATAATGGTGGTGGTAGTGGTAGTGATGATGGTGGTGGTAGTGGTAGTGATGATGGTGGTGGTAGTGGTAGTGATGATGGTGGTGGTAGTGGTAGTGATGATGGTGGTGGTAATGGTAGTGGTAGTGATGATGGTAGTGGTAGTGGTAGTGAGGATGGTGGTGGTAATGGTAGTGGTAGTGATGATGGTAATGGTAGTGGTAGTGAGGATGGTGGTGGTAGTGGTAGTGATGATGGTGGTGGTAGTGGTAGTGATGATGGTGGTGGTAGTGGTAGTGATGATGGTGGTGGTAATGGTAGTGATGATGGTGGTGGTAGTGGTAGTGATGATGGTGGTGGTAGTGGTAGTGATGATGGTGGTGGTAGTGGTAGTGATGATGGTGGTGGTAGTGGTAGTGATGATGGTGGTGGTAGTGGTAGTGATGATGGTGATGGTAGTGGTAGTGATGATGGTGGTGGTAGTGGTAGTGATGATGGTGGTGGTAGTGGTAGTGATGATGGTGGTGGTAGTGGTAGTGATGATGGTGGTGGTAGTGGTAGTGATGATGGTGGTGGTAATGGTAGTGGTAGTGATGGTGGTAGTGGTAGTGGTAGTGGTAGTGATGATGGTGGTGATTGTGGTAGTGGTAGTGATGGTGGTAGTGGTGGTAGTGGTAGTGGTAGTGTTGGCAATAGTGATGGTGGTAGTGGTCGTGGTAGTTAGTGGTGGTGGTAGTGGTGGTGGTAGTGGTAGTGGTTGTGTGGTAGTGGTGGTGGTAGTGGTGGTGATAGTGATGGTGGTAGTGGCAGTGGTGGTGGTGGTGGTGGTAGTGGTAGTGGTGGTGGTGGTAGTGGTGGTAGTGGTGGTTGGTGGTAGTGGTGGTAGTGGTGGTTGGTGGTAATGGTGGTAGTGGTAGTGGTGGTGGTTGGTGGTAGTAGTATCTATTAAGTGCATAGTTATACATCAGTTGCGACATATAGTCGCATGGGAAGGGTCACTGTTAATGCCCTCTGAATTAAAAGTTTTATCCCCCTCCTGTTGTACAGGTACAAATGCGCATACACTCGGCCGCGCTGTGGACAAAGCGGTACAGGGGTGGGTTTTCTATTTACTATATACTAATTGAGAAAACATTAGCAAAACAGTCTTATAACTTGCTTCCTTGTAAGTAGAAGTGAAATAAGGGAGTACCATAGGTTAAAGTGAAAGCCAAAAGCTGGTTGCTATGTGACTGAAGTTCCTTTGTTTTTATGGATAGGAGTTGACAAATTCCTGTATGAGAAAAGTATGTTTTTCACAGCTGAAACAAAAACCAAGGAACATGTTAAAAACGATCAACTCCATAAAAAAAAAATGTATATAACATGAATTGTGTGTTTAAATGTGCTCTACACTTTCTGTGTGATAAGCTTTTTGCCAGCTCTTATGGCTTAGCAGTTATCCAAAAATCCGTAAAAGTCATCCAGAATATGCAAATTATACATGGTAACCATTAAACCACGGAGGGCGACATCGAATTTTTGGGTGGAATACAACACTTCCGCTATACTCTGTACATAGTATGTATAGAGAAAGTAACAACCGTTAGAAATGCTTTTAAGGAAATCCTCTTTTTTACTCTGTAGATGTCTCCAAATGATTATGGAGAGACTGTTTTGTTTTCGAGCAGCAGTTGTCAGCTGTTTGTTTATATTGCGGTTGGGCCAGTGTGTAAACAGCGATGTTCATTACGCTACGACAAACATATTACAACAGGTGAATTCCTCGAATACTATGGCAGGAATTTTGGTCTACTCACTTGCGGGTGGAATCCAATAAAATAACCACACACAAATCGCCTTCCCACCGGGCCCGGCACCAAACCGTCTGAGCACAAGGTGATCAGATCCTTAGTAACAATCTCCATATCACTTTCTCTAGCCCGTATGTAGAATGTACATGGATAGAGAGGGTATTGCACTCCACCCAAAAAATTCGATACCGAGATTTCACCGGAAATATATGTTTTAGTGTTCCTGTATCCAAAAAAAAAGTGTTTTCAGAAAAAGGTCCGTGTGTCTGTGAACACGATAATTCAAAAACAAAAAGTCGGTAAAATACCAAACTTGGCAGGGATGCAACATGAAGATTTTGAGAAAAATCCCCCTCACCAAACTACCCTCTACATGGAAGCTTTTTCGAACATTTTGATTTTCTCAAAAATGGCTCTAACGATTTTTATTAAAATATCGTATAATAAAGCTATTTACCTGACAAATAAAATGTATATCTTGAATTTTCTGGGAATAGCCTCTGAAGACTACTTTATATTGGATGAATTTTACGGAATTTTTAATAACTGTTAAACCTTAAGAGATGGACAAAAACTTACTTCACGAAAAATGCACAACACGTTAAAACTCACAATTTATGTTACATATATTTTTTTCGTGGAGTTCATCGTTTTTTAGAATATTCCTTGTTTTTGGTTTCAACTTTGAAAAACTTTACTTTTCTCATACAGGAATTTGTTTACTCCTGTCCATATAAACAAAGGAACTTCAGTCACATAGCAACCAGCTTTTGACTGCCACTTTAACCTATGGTGCTCGCTTATTTCGCTTCTACTTACAAGGAAGCAAGTAATAAGACTATTTCTGCTAACATTTTCTCTATTAGCATGAAGTAAATAGAAGCAAAAGCCTTTAGCAATACTATGTTGCAGAGATGTAGAGAAAGTCATGTGAATGGAACACATAAGATTTGGTAACATAACATTAAATACTTAAACTGACTCGCAGGTTTCTCGGTAAACCACAAGGTGATCTCAAATTATTTTGAAAGGACAACACTATTAGCACCTTAAAATGTACTTTAAGTCCCAGGATTCAGAGCATAGCCAACTATTAGGTCAATTTATGTTAACATAACCGTGTGTGGGACAGGAGTTTGATAGGTAGAGTCAGACTGAAAACTCCCACCTATGGCATTGAATTTTTCAGTCTGACTCTACCTATCAAAATCCCGTTCCACACACAACTTGTGAGAAAAAATCTGATGTGACCCATTCACATGACTTTCTCTACATCTCTGAAACAAATTATAGTTAATAAGCTTATGCTTCTAATTACTTCATTCTAATTGAGAAAAAAATACCAGAAATAGTTTTACACTTGCTTCCTTGTAAGTAGAAAAAAATAAGGGCGTACCATAGCTTAAAGTGATAGTCAAAAGCTGGTTTTTATGTGCTATGTATCTTTGTTTGTATGGAAACGAGTTGACAGTTTCCTGTATGAGAAAAGTGTGTTTCTTTAAAGCCGAAACCAAAACCAAGGAATATCTCAAAAACGATCAACTCTACGAAAAAAATTATATAATATAAATTGTGCTCTACATTTTTATGGTAAGATTTTGTCCATCTCTTATGGTTTTGAATTTAGCAAAAGTTCGTAAAATTCATCCAGAATAAAGTAGTTTTTAGAGGCTATTTCCAAAAATTTCAAGACATACATATTATTTGTGAGGTAATTATCTTTACTATACGATATTTTAATCAAAATCGTTACAGCCATTTTTGAGAAAATCATATTTTTCGAAAAAAGTTCCGTGTAAAGGGTACTTTGGGGTGTGCAGATTTTTCTCCAAACCTTCATCCCTGAAACATACTAAACTTAAATACCAAGTTTGGTATTTTACCGACTTTTCGTTTTTGAGTAATCGTGTTCACAGACACACGGATACACACGGACCGTTTTTTGAAAATGCTTTTTTGGGTATAAAGGGGACCCTAAAACATATTTCCGGTGAAATTTCGGTATCTAAATTTTGAGTGGAGTGCAATACCTTCTCTGTACACTATGTACATAGTACGTATAGAAAAAGTAAAATACCAAACTTGGTATTTAAGTTAAGTATCTTCCAGGGATGCGACCCGAAATTTTTGAGAAAAATCCCCTACCCCAACCACCCTTTACATGGAACTTTTTTGGAAAATTTTGATTTTCTAAAAAATGGCTCTAACGATTTTGATTAAAATGTGACATATTAAAGATATTTACCCGACAAATAAAATGTATATCTTGAATTTTCTGGGAATAGCCTCTGAAGACTACTTCATTCTGGATGAATTTTACGGAATTTTGCATAGCTGCTAAACCGTAAGAGATGGAAAAAAAACTTGAAATACAAAAAATGTAGTGCAGGTTAAAATACACAATGTATGATATTTACATTTTTTTCGTGAATATGAGATATTCCTTGTTTTTGGTTACAGCTTTGGAAAACTTATACTCTTCTCATACAGGAATTTGACAACCCCTGTCCTTACAAACAAAGAAACTTCTGTCATATAGCAACCAGCTTTTGACTGTCACTTTAACCTATGGTATACTCTTAATTCGCTTTTAATTACATGGAAGCAAATAATAAGACTATCTCTGCTATTTTTTCCCCTTGATAAGTATGAAGTAGATAAAAGCATAAGCTTTTTAACAATAATCAGTTGCAGAGATGTAGAGAAAGTCGTGTGAATGGAACACATCAGATTTTTAAAGCTTTGTTCTCAAAAATGTTTCTAATGATTATTTGATTAAAGATATTCATAACACAAATAAGGTGAATATTTGACATTTTCCGGAAATAGCTTCTGAAGAGCACTTTATTCTGGTTGATTTTTTGCGGAATTTTGCAAAACGGTTAAACCAGAAAGGATAGACAAAAACTTACTACACAAAAACCTAATACATAAAGCACACAATTTATGTTATAAGAATTTTTGTTGTAGAGTTCACCATTTCCAAGATATTCCTTAATATTGGTTTCAATTTTGAAATACTTTTTTTGTTCTTATCCTGACAAAGCAAAGAAACCAATTTTAATAAGAATCGCAAAACGATAGCTTTTAAAACATTTGACTATCGCTTTAGCATAGTGCATTCCTTTAGTTCCCTTCTACTTGTAAGGAACTAAGAAATTATAACATTCTGCTAATGTTTATCTCAATTATTGTGGTGTAGAAAGAAGAATATTTTTTGTAAGAAGAGTGTAGAACAGTTAGAGAAAGTAATTTCATATATCAGATTTTTGGGAAAAGGTCTGTGTCTGTGTGACTTTTGACAGCATAGCTGAAAAACGAATTAAACATTTAATACCAAATTTGGCATTTATATTTAGTATATTCTAAGGATGCAACACGAATCTTTTCAAGAAAATCTCCCACTCCACAAACTATCCTTTCAAAGCAAAAATTTTTGAAAAGTTTGTTTTTCTCAAAAATGACTCCAACGATTTTGATTAAACTATGATATATTAAAAATATTGACATCCCAAATAGAAAATGTATTTGGGATATTTCGGAAATATCCTCTGAAAATCTCTTTATTCAGGATGAGTTTTGCAGAATTTTTCATGATATTTAAATCATAAATATAGACAAAAATGAGTACATATAAATGTAGATATCGTTAAAAAGCATAATTTATGTCATACACGTTTTTATATAGAGCTGACTGTTTTTGGAGTATTCCATTATATTTGTTTCAGTTTTAAAATACGTACTTATACTTCTCTTATAACGGAATTTTTCATCTAGAAGCCATACAAACAAAGAAATTTCAATTACATAGAAACCTTTAAAAACCGTTCGTTCGTGTTTTGTTTGATCAGAATGGAAAAATAAGAATAACGATTCTCATTAATGAAGTATAATATTTCTCATAATGCCGTATTGAAAACAATGAAAATAATGAACATTGGCATATTTAACCTAAAACAAAAAATATCTAGATATGGTTACCTGTTGAAAATAAATTATAATATAAATTGTGTGCTTTAATGAGATCTACATTTTTCTCGTAGTCACTTTTACATTCTCTATCCCGCATGTACAGTGCATTTAGTGGGTAAAAAGGTGTTGTATTCCATCCAAAAATTCGATACCGAGATTTCACCGGAAATTTATGATTTGAGGACCAATGAGTCCGAAAAAGACTTTTTTGAAAAAGGTCCGGTTGTGTCTTTGAACTCATAGCTCAAAAACGAAAAGTCGTTTAAATACCAAACTTGGCATCAAATGGAATATTTTTCGAAATTTTTGATTTTTCCAAAAAGGGCTCTTAACAATTTTGATTGAAATACCGTATATTAAAAATATACACTTCACAAATAATATGTATGTTTTGAATTTTCTGGGAACATCTTCTGAAGAGTTCATTATTCTGGGTGAGATTTTCAGAATTTTATATAACAGTTAAGCCGTAAGAGATAAACAAAAACCTACTACACAAAAACACATAATTACTTCACATACGTTTTTTTTGTAGAGCTGACCGTTTCCGAGATATTCCTTGTTATAGGTTTTCAATTTTAAACTATATACAATTTTCTCAAACAGGAACTGCTGGCCATGCAAAGCGATCCGAACTTCAGTTTGTTTCCCATAAGGACTAGCGTTTAAAAGATTTTACAATCGCTTTAGCCTAGCGTACTCCCTTATTTCCTTTCTACTTACAAGGAAGCAAGTAATAACGCGGCTAATTTTAACCTTGATTAGAATGTCGTAGATAAAAGATTCATATTTTATAAGGAAAGTTGTTGGCCTAAGTGGAGGAGAAAGTCATGTGAATGGAACACATCAGATTTTTATGTCTATTGTTACAGTACATCAGATATGAGACAATTCGCAGGAAATTTACAATACAAATTGTATTTGTAGTGTAAAAAGCTTAAATATGCATTAGTTTTATTCAAAATTGTTAGAGCCGTTTTTGAGAAATAAAAAATTTTCATATTTTTCCCCTATGTAATGCTATGGTGTGGGGGAATTTCATTGAACATTTTGGTGTCGTATTCTTGGAAAATACTGAACTGAATTAATAAGTTGTTGATCCACGCGATTAGGCTCATACAAGTCTTCCCACTGGAGGAACCAGGCAGATCTTGATCCTCGAGATGAGCCTCATACAAGACTTCCCTCTGGAGGAACCAGGCAGATCTTGATCCTCGAGATGAGGCTCATACAAGACTTCCCTCTGGAGAACCAGGCAGAGCCTGATCCTCGGGTTGAGGCTCATACAAGACTTCCCTCTGGAGGAACCAGGCAGTGCTTGATCCTCGAGATGAGGCTCATACAAGACTTCCCTCTGGAGAACCAGGCAGATCTTGATCCTCGAGATGAGGCTCATACAAGACTTCCCTCTGGAGGAACCAGGCAGTGCTTGATCCTCGAGATGAGGCTCATACAAGACTTCCTTCTGGAGGAACCAGGCAGATCTTGATCCTCGAGATGAGGCTGATACAAGACTTCCCTCTGGAGGAACCAGGCAGATCTTGATCCTCGAGATGAGAATCATACAAGACTTCCCTCTGGAGGAACTAGGCAGATCTTGATCCTCGAGATGAGGCTCATAAAAGACTTCCCTCTGGAGGAACCAGGCAGATCTTGATCCTCGAGATGAGACTCATACAAGACTTCCCACTGGAGGAACCAGGCAGATCTTGATCCTCGAGTTGAGGCTCATACAAGACTTCCCTCTGGAGGAACCAGGCAGATCTTGATCCTCGAGATGAGGCTCATACAAGACTTCCCTCTGGAGGAACCAGGCAGATCTTGATCCTCGCGATGAGGCTCATACAAGACTTCCCTCTGGAGGAACCAGGCAGATCTTGATCATCGAGATGAGGCTCATACAAGACTTCCCTCTGGAGGAACCAGGCAGATCTTGGTCCTCGTGATGAAGCTCATACAAGACTTCCCTCTGGAGAACCAGGCAGATCTTGATCCTCGAGATGAGGCTCATACAAGGCTTGCCTCTGGAGGAACCAGGCAGATCTTGATCCTCGCGATGAGGCTCATACAAGTCTTCTCTCTGGAGGAACCAGGCAGTGCTTGATCCTCACCATGAGGCTCATACAAGACTTCCCTCTGGAGGAATCAGGCAGATCTTGATCCTCGAGATGAGGCTCATACAAGACTTCCCTCTGGAGGAACCAGGCAGATCTTGATTCCTCGAGATGAGACTCATACAAGTCTTCCCGCTGGAGGAATCAAGCAGATCTTGATCCTCGTGATGAGGCTCATACAAGACTTCCCTCTGGAGGAACCAGGCAGTGCATGATCCTCGTGATGAGGCTCATAGAGGGCTTCTCTCTGGAGGAACCAGGCAGTGCTTGATCATCGTGATGAGGCTCATACAAGACTTCCCTCTGGAGGAACCAGGCAGTGCTTGATCCTCGTGATGAGGCTCATAGAGGGCTTCTCTCTGGAGGAACTAAGCAGAGCTTGATCCTCGTGATGAGGCTCATACAAGACTTCCCTCTGGAGGAACCAGGCAGTACTTGATCCTCGTGATGAGGCTCATACAAGACTTTCCTCTGGAGGAACCAGGCAGTGTTTTATCCTCGTGATGAGACTCATACAAGACTTCCCTCTGGAGGAACTTGGCAGAGCTTGATCCTCGTGATGAGGCTCATACAAGACTTTCCTCTGGAGGAACCAGGCAGTGCTTGATCCTCGTGATGAGGCTCATACAAGACTTCCCTCTGGAGGAACCAGACAAACTTAATCCTCGAGATGAGGCTCATAGAGGGCTTCTCTCTGGAAGAACCAGGCAGTGCTTGATCCTCGTAATGAGTATCATACAAGGACTCCCTCTGGAGAAACCAGGCAGAACTGAAAAGACTTGATATGGGTTCATTTTGCCTGGGCCAAGAAGTACTTTCAGTAAAGCAAGCATCAGCGCCATCTGCTCAACACCTACACTCATTACACACCATTTAGTGTACCTGAAACTTGAATGGGTGATCGAAATTATAGCTCACAAGAGAAAGAAAATTCGCGGTAGAACAGAAAATACATCAGCATTTACCTTGCCAACCAAAGCAAGTCAGGAAAAACCAGCGGCAAAAAGCACCGGCACCGGTCTCGGAAGTCGAACCCAGGTTCTCCTGAAACCGGCATCAAAGTATAAAACCGCAAGTCTTTGGACTTTTAAGATTTACACTCTCTTGAGAAATTCCTTTTCACTTCACACCCAAGTTCTAAATCAAAGCAGTTTATTTTTATATCCTTAAGCGATAAGAACGCCTTTCACGCGAAAGAAACGCATGCCACTTCCACGTTTTTGGTACATTCGTACCGAGAAATACATCATTTTGATAAACCCCATTCCCCCCCCCCATTCCGCGACGTTAACAGGTTGCGAGCAGAGCCCCAAAAATTATGCACATGATAATCTGGTGAGATATTCTGAAGTCAGTTTCAAATTGGTTCTAACTGCGTCTGTACACGAAAGATGTAATTACACTAACAAGTATGGAAATGTTTCAGAAATGGTAGGGGAGGGGAGGGAGGGAGGGAGGCAGATAAGGAAAACATTTCAGAATTTTAAAAAGTGGACATAAACGGAAGCCATGTTCCTCCAAAACACCACCCCTTCCGTTCAGGAATGCTCACAATGAAAATGCAGAATCTAACAAGAGAATTTTCCTCAGCAGCATTCTTGTAATATATTATTTAATTTAAAGGAGATTCATCAGTGAAATATCACCAACATTAGTCAATTTTGCTTATTACTTGGCTCCTTGTAAGGAGAAGTAAAAATAAAAATGGATATGTTCCATTCACATGATGTTTTTTAGGTGTTCGGTAAACAGACCGTTTATTGAGTTGCCTCCGTGGTCAGACAGCTGACTTCTCACCCGGAGGTCCCGCTGATCAAACCCGTGTACCCTGCTCTGTATACAGCGTGATAATGAAGCAAACAATATTACCTCACTCCTGACGTAGCGGGGTATGGAACCCGGGACTCTGGGAAGGACTGAGAATAATAAACTGGGTCAGAAAACAATCCCTATCCCGTAGCCGGGGATCGAACCCTTATTCCCTGCTCTGTACACATGATAATGAAGCTAACAACATTACCTCACTCCCAACCTGGCAGGGTATGGAACCCGATACTCTAGGAAGGACTGAGAACAATGTGGGACACAAAAGAATACCTACCCCGCAGTCGGGGATCGAACCCGTGTACCCTGCTTTGTACACAGCGTGATAATGAAGCTAACAACATTACCTCACTCCCGACCTGGCAGGGTATGGAACCCGGGTCTCTGGGAAGGACTGAGAATAATCTGTGTCAGAAAAGAATACCTACCGCGCAGCCGGGGATCGAACCCGTGTCCCTTGCCCTACACACAGCGTGATAGCGAAGCGTGTCCCTGAGGCAGATACTCAGCTAAAAGCTACACATACTTTCGCTTTGCTCTCAGCTCACGAAATGTGTATCAGTATCAGCTTCAGACGTCCGGGGCTGCAGCGGCATCAAAAGCATACTTTGGGGGGGGGGAGACTTTTGTTTGCAGAATGGAATGTAACTTCAAAGGCTTACGGGGGCAGGTAGAGGAATGCGATCTAAATTTATTTCTAGTTTCAGGAATACTCTTCCCTCCGCGCCGCGTGTTTCGCGCATGCGCGCTTTTGTGTATGTGTGTGTATGATGAACTGCCCAAAATGAAAGAGAAACTACTGACATAGGCAGCCCTCATGTCATTAAACAGAAATAGGGAACAGAGCGTTACTTTATTTACCTCTCTAACACTGAGAGTGCATTAGCGGGACCTGCTTCGATCACTGGACAGAGTCGTCATGACAATGTACCACAAAAGCCAAAAATACACCAACTTTATTCTTCTGTCAATCTTTTTATTTTCTTTACAAAGTTACATAGACAGTGAACGTACTGCATTCCACCGAAAAATTTGATACTGGAATTTCACACACATACGAGGGCCTTTTTTTTCCACATCCGATAGGCTACAAATAAAACACAAGTTCAAGGAAAACAATTATTTTATTACTAAACGTTTTGTACACTTACGGTTACTTTTCAACATAATCTGCGAAAAGATTGAGGCATTTATCGTACCTGAGCACAAGCTTTGCAATACCCGCTTCAAAAAATGTTGCCGCCAATGATTTCAAATGAGCATTGGCGTTGATTTGAAGATCTTCGTTGGTGCGAAAGTGCTGCCCTCCTAGCCACGTCTTCATTTCAAGGAAAAGGTGAAAGTCGCTGGGTGCCAGGTCAGTACTGCGGATGATTATTCCATAATTTCCAAATGCTTTTTTTTTCCTCTTTCATGAGAAATTACATGGGAAATTATTCCAAACCCTTCTTAATCGTATTAATAATCTCCTTTATCGTAATAATATTAACCAATTTCCTTTCAAAAAAAATGCGGATGATCGAAAATCTCCCATTGAAATTGTCCATGGAGCCGATGGGTTGTGCCAGCAGTGTGTGGACGAGCGTTGTCATGGATCAACACAATTCCTGAAGTCAGCATTCCTCTTCGTTTGTTTTGAATGGCTCTCCGCGAACGTCGTAAAGTACGAAGATCTTCAAAACAGCGTGAATGCTCATTTGAAATCATTGACAGCAACATTTTTGAAGCACGTATTTCAAAGATTGTTTTTATAAAAATACCGTATATTAAAGCTATTTACAGAACAATTAAAATGGATTGCTTGAGTTTTCTTTGAATAACTTTTGAAGACCTATTTTTACTTTCTCTACACGTACTATGTATATAGTGTATAGAGAAGGTATTGCGAAGCATCCAAAAATTCGATACCGAGTTTTATGGGATATACGTGCTATGAGACCCTCTGAATCAAAAAAAAAAAAAAAAAAGCATTTTTAGAACAGTTTCCCTGTGTGTGTCTGCCTGTCTGTCTGTGTGTGTGTCGGCAGCATAGCTCAAAACCGGAAAGTCCGTTAAAAACCAAAGTTGGTATTTAGGTTTGGTATTTTCCAAGGACACAAAGATTTTCAAGAAAATATCTCACCCCAACTACCCTTTACATGGAACTTTTTTCGAAAATTTTAATTTTCTCAAAAATGGCTCCAACGATTTTGATTAAAATATCGCATATTAAAGATATTTACCTCACAAATAAAATGTAGATCTTGAATTTTCTGGGAACAGCCTCTAAAGGCTACTTTATTCTGGATGAATTTCACGAAATTTTGCATAACTGCTAAACCGTAAGAGATGGACAAAACTCAGAAAACGTAGCTCGCGATAAAACACACAATTTATGTCATATACATTTTTTTCGTAGAGCTGATGATTTTTAAGATATTTTTGGTTTTTCGATTCTGCTTTGAAAAACATACGAACAAAGGAACTTCAGTCACATAGCAACCAGCTTTTGACTATCACCTTAACCTATGATACTCCCTTATTTCGCTTCTACCTACAAGAAAGCAAGTAATAAGATATTTCTGCTAATTTTTCCTTGATTAGCATGAAGTAAATGGAACACATCATATTTTTTATGAATGAATTTTACGTTAATTTGCATAACCGGCAAACCTCAAGTGATACACAAAAGCTTACTAAAAAGCATGTAGATCTCATTAAAATACACAAGTTAGCACGTGACTGACATAAGTAATTTGAGATCGGCGATGCATGGTCCCCGGATAAACATGACGTTAAACGTGTGGGTATCAGGTGCTGATAAGCCAGTGCTGAAGCAAAGCAGGTTGAAAAAATGGCTTTAAAACTGCTGCCCGAGTATAGATTTATAGCAGCTTGTTACTAGCGTCTTCAAGATTTTGATGTCGCAACTAATCACTTGACAGTGCGACACTGAGCATTCATTAACTACGCTCTTGAGTTATCTAGGCTACTCTGGAGGCGGTTTTTCATCTGCTCTTGTGGCTTAATCCGTAACGCGGGAAGCTGCTATCCCAAAGGTAACGAGTTCGAGTTTTTTTTTTTTTATTGTAAGAAAACTCTTTTGTACAATTAGGTACAATGCAGTTGAGCTATTTAGATACACAGAACAGCATGTAATATGTGGTTGGGGTACCATCCAGCGATGGGCCCAAAGAAATAGTACAAACATACAAAGAAAGCAGCACAGAAAATAATAAAAGAGCTAAATGTTCAGTCGCAGATCGGAGTGCCAGCGGCGCTTCAGTCTTCGTCGTTGAGCTTCAGGAGGAAGATAAATATGGCGGAGAAGAGGATTGCTGTGGCGCAAACAGGAGCCTCTTGTAGCTGATGCGGAGGACACACATTACCTCCGGTAGGCCTATGTCAGCGTGCAGAGTTGAGTTGCGCACGTACCATGGAGCGCCAGTCATGAGGCGGAGAAAACGGTTCTGTGTGCGCTGGAGTTTGATGGTCTGTGACGGAGCGACGAGTTCGAGTGCTGTCATAATGTGAATGATTTTTATTATTATTATTCTTTTCATTCCAGACCAAGTGCCGCGATACGTGGCGTACTGGCACTTCAGAAACTAATAGTCGTTTGTTCTCTCTTATCTCGATTTGAACTCCAGTTGACATATCGGTCTTTAAAAGATTTGACTATCGCTTCAGCCTGGTGCATCCGCTTATCTCTCTCCTTCTTATAAGGAACTAACTAGTAAGCCCAATTGTGTTAATGCAAGGTGTAGGAGTAGATAGAACAACAATAGTTTGTTTGCAGAGCAGGTAGAGAAATTTATGTGAATGCAACACATCAGATTTGAAGAAAATTTCCACATATCTAACTATTCTTTATTTGGAAAAACATCAAAATTAAAACATGGCTAACGAAAATTTTAATTAAAATATTGAATACTAAAGATACATACATAAAAAATATAATATACATCTTTAATTTTCTGAGAATAACCTCTGGAATAATCTTCGTTCGAATGACCTTCACATAATTCGTAAACTGAAAGAGAAAAACAAATGGTGACCGCACAAAAAATCTGATGTGTTCCATTCACATGACTTTCTCTATATCTCTGCAACAAATTATTGTTAAAAATCTTATGCTTATATTTACTTCATGCTAATCGAGAAAAATAGCCGAAATAGTCTTATTATTTGCTTCCTTGTAAGTAGAAGCGAAAATAGGGAGTGCCATAGGTTAAAGTGATAGCCAAAAGCTGGTTGCTATGTGACTGAAGTTCCATGGTTTGTATGGACAGGAGTTGAGACATTTCCGTATGAGAAAAGTATAAGTTTTTCCAAGCTGAAACCAAAAACTAGGAATATCTCAAAAATGATCAACGCCACGAAAAAAATGTATGCAACATAAATTGTGTGTTTTAAAGTGCTCTACATTTGTTGTGCGGTAAGTTTTTGTCCATCTCTTACGGTTTAGCAGTTATGCAAACTTCCGTAAAATTGACCCAGAATAAAGTAGTTTTCAGAAGCTATTCCCAGAAAATTCAAAATATATATTTTATTTGTCAGCTAAATATCTTTAATATACGATATTTTAATAAATATCATTAGAGTAATTTTTAGTGAATCAAAAGTTTCGAAAAAAGTTCAATGTAAAGGGTAGTTTGGAGTGGGGAGATTTTTCTGGTTTACGTGCAGTAGCACAAACTATTTCTTATGAAGTAAGATTCGCTTTAATTTTATTGTCATTTATTTTTTTTAATTAGAAGATATTCTTTATTAGATTTTCAAAATCTTCCTGTCACATCCCTGGAAGATACTAAACTGAAATACCAAGTTTGGTAATTTACCGACTTTTCGTTTTTGAGTTACCGTGTTCACAGGCACAAGGACACGGACACACACACATGGACCTTTTTCTGAAAATATTTTTTTGGATACAGGGGACCCTAAAACTTATATTTCCGGTGAAATCTCGGTATCGAATTTTTGGGTGGAGTGCAATAACTTCTCTATACACTATGTACATAGTATGTATAGAGAAAGTAAAAATGCAAATCTCGATAAAACACACCACTTATGCCATGCACATTTTTTGTAAAACTAACGACTTCCTAGAAGTTCTTTCTTATTGGGTTCATTTTAACATACTTATTTGTCACACAAGAAGTTCTCATCTCTTTAATATCTCTTGTTTTACTCCTGGTCATGCAAAGTGAACCAGAAAATAAATGCTATACGAATTCCGAATTCCAGTTTGAGAAGCTTATTTTAAAATATAAATCAATAAAAACGCACATCTTGGAAATAGTTAACTCTAGAAAAGAAATCTACCTGCTATTTTAAAACGACACCAAACAAAGATAGCAGTCGATTAGCTTGCACTTTGAGTTTTCCGAAATTTGATGCAGCAACTTTCCTACTCTTCTATTTAAAGTTTTAGCTGTTTTTAAAAATCGCACACATTTAAGATTAGGCAGCGAAGGAACAACGGTTGTCAAACGCCACGTAAACAACCTCAGAACGTGTTATATGAAACACATAACAAAACCCACATGCTACGTTTTCCATTACTAAAGTGACCTGTGCCGCGCCGGCGTGTCCTTCAAACCATGCCTACACCACTGGGACCTTCCCTACCAACCGGCATCTCTCTTGAAGTGGGCCAGTCTCGTGCCATTTGGTTATGTACGACTGCCTAATCCATGGTGATTTTATGGCAGTTTTTGTATGTGTCGAATTTAGAGCTGAACATTATATTCACGTATCATGTACGGTATGACTAACAATGTCCACATCTTCGTTTGGTGTCGTTTTGAAATACCCTATATAATGATATAGATTGTGCATGTTAACAAGAACTATAACGTTTCTGTAATAAGCTTTTATGTATCTCTTAATTTTATTATTTACGCAACTAGAACATATCTTAAACGTATTGAATGATAATTAAAGACTGCCTTCGTGCTCGAGTGGTCAGCGAGCTGACTTCTCACCCGGAGGTCGCGGGTTCGATTCCCGGCTGGGGAGGGGAATTTTTCTTTAACCAGAATTATTCCCTATCCCCCACAGAGTCTGGAAGTATGTATGTGAGAGTGAATGTGTGCGTGTTTGAGGAAATAAAATAGTTTAAACCCAACAGAAACCTACAGACAACGAGTTGTTCCTAATTCGAAGCCCCCTTATGTCCTTAGATGTTAAAGGGGGCTATATAAATGGAAAAAAAATTAAAGAGCCATTTTTGAAACATCCTAATTTTCTAATAAAAAAAAAGACATGTTAAATTCAAATTTAAATTCACCTTTTTCAGGGGGCTCAAAACATATATACTTGAGTATTAATTTTCTGGATAGAATACAATACTTTCTCTACATTATACATAAATTTTGAAGAAAGCAAACATAAATTCTATGTTTTGACTGATAAATGCGTAAAAATGTGCCCCCGTGCCTTGTAAATATGCAGAACGAATCAAGTAATTCACAGACCAGACTCTCTACATACCTGCTTGTTGAACCATTGGCAACGAGTTAAATATAAGCGATGGACAGCCAGCGAGCCACACGACCTCATGGTACCAGCATACCCTTTACAAATAACATCTGAATGTCAGCGACTCACCTGTAACAAAAAGAGAATTTCGTTTTCAACTTGCACACCTAAATAAAACAATGGGTATTCACTTTAGCAGAGTAATTAGTTCTGGAACGCGATGCTCTTATTGGCCCTTAATGTCCCAGGTGGACAGATAAAATAAAGTTCGTTTCAATTAAAAGAATGGCCTTATTATTTGCTTCCTTGAAATTAGAAGGTACATAAGGGAGTACCATAAGTTAAAAAGATAGCCAAAAGCTGGTTGTTATGTGACAGAGGTTCTTTTGTTTGTATGGACAGGAGTTGACAAATTTCTGTATGAGAAATGTATAAGTTTTTCAAAGCTGAAAACCAAAGAAAGGGATATCTAAAAAACAATCACCTCCACGAAAAAATGTATAGGACATAAATTGTGTGTTTTAATGTGCTCAACATTTTTTGAATGGTAAATTTTTGTCCAACTCTTACGGTTCAGCAGTTATGCAAAATTCCGCAAAATGTATCCAGAATAGATTAGTCTCCAGAGCCTATTCCCAGAAAATTCAAGATATACATTTTATTTGTCGGGTAAATATCTTTAATATACGATATTTTAATCAAAATCGTTAGAGCCATTTTTAAGAAAATTAAACATTTCGAAAAAGCTCCATGTAAAGGGTAGTTTGTAGGTGGGGGATTTTCTTGAAAATCTTCCTGTCACATCCTTGGAAGATACCAAACTTAAATACCACGTTTGCTATTTAACAGTATTTTCGTGTTTGAGGTATGCCGTCCACAGAAACACACGCACACACGGACCTTTTTCAAAAAATTCTTTTTTTAGATTCAGGGGGACCCAAAACATGTATTTCCACTGAAAAGTCGGTATCGAATTTTTGGGTGGAATACAATACCTTCTTTGTACACTATGTACATAGTACGTGTAGAGAAAGTAAAAATGCATATAACATTAATTGTGTATCTTAACAAGCACTAAATTTTTTGTTGAGTAAGGTTTTGTCTCTCTCTTACGGTTTACCAGTTATGCAAAATTCAAAATATTCATCTCGAATAAAGAGTCGTCCAAAGGCTACTAGCAGAAAATTCAAGATATACGTTTTATTTGCCATGTAAGTATGTGTAATATACGATACTTTAATCAAAACCTATAGAACTATTTTTGAATAAATTAAAATTATTGAAAACTTTCTTATGTAAAGAGTAGTTTGTGGTTGGGGGATTGTCTTGAAAATCTTCGTGCCATATCCTTGGAAGATATTGAACTTAAATACCAAGTTTGGTATTTTTTTGACTTTTCTTATTTGATTTACATTGTCCACAGACACACAGGGAATTTTTTTCTAAAAATGAGTTTTACTTTATTTACACGTGCTATGTACACAGGGTATAGAGAATTCACTGGAAATATATGTTTTGGGACCTCTTGAATCCTGAATCCAAAAAAGTACCTATTTTTAGAAAAACTTCCGTATGTGTGTGAGTGTAGTCTGTGGGCCACAAAACCCAAACTTGATATTTTAAGTTCAGCATCTTCCAAGGATGCGACGGAAGATGTTCCAGAAAATCCCCTCAAGCCCAATCACCCTTCACATGAAAATCATTTAGAAATATTGATCTTCTTAAAAATGCCTCTAACGATTTTCATTAAAATGTCTTATATTTAAGATATATAAGACACAAATAAAATGTATATCTTAAATTTACTGGAATAGTCTCTGAATATTTCTTTATTCTGGATGATTTTTTTTAAGCTTCCAAAACTGGTAAACTATAAGAGATAGACAAAAGCGTAACACACAGAAATATAGAGTTCCTTAAAACACATAATTTATACCCTGTACATTTTTTCCCTGGAGTTGGCTGTTTTCGAGATATTTCTTGTTATTGGTTTCAGTTTTAAAATACTTATACTTTTCTCACACGGAACTTCTCAACTCCTGCGCACGCAAAGAAACGGATTTCAATCCCATAGCAACCACATTTTAAAACATTTGACTTTCGGTTTAGCCTGGTGTATTAGCTTATTCTCCTTCTACTTATAGGGAACTAAGTAATAAGAACATTCTGCTAATGTTTATGTCGATTAGCATGGTGTAGATAGAAGAATATACTTTTTAACAATAATCTGTTATAGAGATGTAGAGAACGGCATGTGAATGGAATTCATCAGAGTTATTGTCATGTAAATAGCCTCAATTTACGGCAGTTTAATAAAAATCGGTAGCCATTTTTGAGGAAATGCAAAATTCTGTGAAGATGCTAAACTTAATTAACAAGTTTGGATTTTAGACACCTGTTTTTCGTAGACACACACACGGATCTTTTTGTATATTTTTTTGTGTACGTGGTGGAGTGTAGGTTTAGAATTTTTAGTGGAATGCAATACCTTCTCTACGTATGTACTAAGTACATAAAGTAAAATTTTAACGTGAGACAAATTGCACTAGCGTTTGACACAGAGTCATTTGACCATTGCTAGCTTTAAAATGATGTCCATGTTACCTCTACTCTAGGAGAAACAAACATTGCAAATATTTACTTTAACCTTTTGTTGCCTGTCGGTACATATAAGTTCCGCTTGTTTTAAGCGTAACTATACAAATAGGTTTACACTCTAGGATTAATTTCATGTTATACTAACCTTCAGCCATAAATGATAAGTAACCAAGACTGTATTGTAAAAATATATACAATTTTTATCCTAAAATTGCAGGGATATTTTTAAATAGATAAAAGAGAAACCCGACATAACTACTGGCAAATGTAGTCCCACAAGCTTCCAAGCCTCACGCCAATTATTTCACTTGGGCTCTCCCTATCCTTTATCACAATCACTGAGACCTTAACTTGCAACATTTAGCTTTGATAGGATGGCCAGTCCATTACCTATCATCTAACACTCATGCCCTTTGGCATCATTATGAAAACTGGTTTAGAAGAATTTAAACTTTTAATTGGGAAGAAAAATATTAATAAAGGATCTACATTTATTTTCATGTCTATTTCCTCTATTATTTTATATTATACTTTTATAGGTTTATTCCCAAATATTTTACTGGAACTCCAGTTTTAAACGGCATATGTACGAGTATACTAATATACTAGTGCAGGCAACTAACGGTTAAACGGCCACGCCGTGGCAGAGTGGTCAGACCATTCGCCTCTCACCTAGACGGTCCGGGTTCGATCCCAAGCGATACCGCATGTCAGATTTATGATGTACAAAGCGGTGCAGGCGCGTGTTTTCGCTGGGTTCTCCGGTTTCTTCCCGCCATCACATTCCACCGGAACTTCCTCTTCATGTATCATCAATGTCATCGCCTGCGGTGCCATTGCAGTAAAAGTGGGCGTTGAGTACTGCAAAAAACACGGTTAAACTACATCTAATTTAAATACCTATTTTAAACTATATTTACCTTAAATATATACTTTATATTTACTTTTAATATTTGCTTCAAATTATATTTACTTTAAACAACTTTAAAGCTTTTTGCACTAAATTTCCTAATATCAACATTTTATAAAGTCGCTAAAAGTCCTTGTAAATCATCTTAAAGAGCTCCAAAGGCGTGTTATTTCGTGTTTGTGCACTTCACCGGTGCATAGCAGACGATAAAGGCTCATTACATTAAAGAGCTCACATGTTAAGTAAGGAAGGGTTTAAGCCCCAAGTGTGGCGAGCTTCTTTACTAATCACGGACCTAAACCCGGCTGAATGAAGTGGAAGACAAAACAAGAAACAAATTACTCTTCTCCTTTCGCTTCCCCTCTTTTAATCCCGGATTATTGTTCTTTTTACGGTATCAGTTCTTCCTCCGTCTCCTCATTTCTCATTCCTTCCACACCCTTGTGCTGTTAAATGAGGGCTCCTGCTGTTTCTGCAGCCTGCACGACATCGGCGTTAAAATATTGTAGTACTGTTCAGGGGAGAAGCTGGTTGACGCTTTGTAGCGTATTCATTCCTCTGCTGACGCAAGTATCGGAATATGAAGCAACACACGAGTAATTTAAACACACTAGGCGTAATCCTTTTTAACGGAATAATTCCTAAATATGCTACACAAAATCACATTAAAAGTTGGGATAATTCATTTGTTTTCTCACTTAAACCGTGTGTAGGACAGCAGTTGGATAGGTAGAGTCAGACTGAAAAATACAATGCCATAGCCGGGATTTGAACCACGGATCTCCCGGTTGCCATGGTAGCTCAGTAGTAGAAAAACCGGCTAAAGAGCAAAAAGTAGTGTATGATTATAAAACAATCTGTAACGTTCACACGACATTCTCCAAACGATGTAAACTACTTTCGTAAATGTTATGTTTTGAGTTAACTGTTGTCAAGATGTTCCTCGTTATTGATTTAAATTTTAATATACTTACACCTTTACTTTCCCTACACATACTATGTAACTTGTGTATAGAGAACGTATTGTACTGCATGCAAAAATTCAATTTCGAGATTTTACCGGAAAGACATGTTTTGGGTTCCCCATTTCTGTGTATGTCTGTGGGCAGCATAGCTCAAAAACGAAAAGACCCTTAAATACAAAAAAAGGTATTTAAGTTTCATATACTCCAAGGATGCGATACGAAGATTTTCAAGAAAGTCTCCCCATTCCTAACTATCCTTTGCATGAAATATTTTCTAAAATTTTGGTTTTCTGACTAAATATTTTGATTAAACTGCCATATATTACAGACATTTACATGGCAGCTATATATCTTGAATGTTTTGATAATAGCCTCTGAAGATCTATTATTGATGAATTTTGAATAACTGGTCCTCCGTAAGACATTCACAGGACCTTACAAAACAAAAATATGTCTTCTTAACACATAATTTATGTCATTTACATTTTTTCGTGAGTTCAGCGTTTTTACTTTCTCTACACGTACTATGTACATAGTAGTGCACTCCACCTAAAAATTCGATACCGAAATTTCACCGCAAATAGACGTTTTAGCGTCCCCAGTAGCCACAAAATAAGTTTTTTGGAAAAAGCCCGCGTGTGTGTGTGTGTGTGTGTGTGTGTCTGTGAACACGATAACTTAAAAACGAAAAGTCGGTAAAATACCAAACTTGATATTTAAGTTAAATATATTCCAGGGATGCGACATGCAGATTTTGAAAAAAATCCCCCACTCCAAACTACCATTTATATGGAAAAGTTTCGAGAATTTTGATTTTCTCAAAAATGGGTTTAATGATATTAAATATGTTAGATTGCATAATAAATTGTATATCTTGGCTTTTCTGGGAATAGCTTCTAAAGATCTATTTATTTTGAATGAATTTTGTTCAATTATCCGCAACTGTAAACTACAAGAGATAGACAAAAACTTACTACACAAAAAATGTAGCTCACGTTAAAACACACAAAATATGACCTGTACCTTTTTTCGTGGAATTAACCACTTCTGAGATATTCAGTGTTATTTGTTTCAAATTTAAAATACTTAAAACTTTTCTCACACGGAAAGCTGTCAACTCCTGGAAACGGATTTTAACCACATGGCAACCAGCTTTTAAAAGATTTTACTATCGTTTTAGTCTAGTGTATTATTTTATTTCCCTTCTACTTGCAAGGAAGCAAGTAATTAAGATCAATTCTGCTAATGTTTATCCCAATTATCATAAAGTAGATAGAAAAGTATACTTTTTAACAATAATGTACTCCAGCGATGTAGAGAAAGTCATATGAATCGTGCACATAAGATTTTTGGGGGTATTCCTTGCTATTGGTTTCAGTATAAAAGCATTTAAAACTTTTGACATACGTGAAGCTGCCAACTCGTGGTCACGCAAAGAAACTCATTTCAGTCCCATAGCAACCACATTTTAAAACATTTGACTGTCGCTTTAGTTCATTATTTCCGTTCTACTTGTAAGGAATCAGTTATAAAAGCCGTTTCTGTTAATGTTTATCTCGATTAGCATAAATAAAAGCCGTTAGAGAATAAGTAAAGACATGTGAACGGGACACATCAGATTTTTACTTTCTCTACGCGTACTATACAATACATAGTGCATAGAGAAGGTATTGTATTGCACCTAAAAATTTATACAGAGATTGTCCGTGTGTGTGGGTGTGTGGGTGTGTGGGCAGCATAGCTCAAAAATGAAAACTCCGTTAAAAACCAAATGTGGTATATAAGTTTGGTATCTTCCAAGGATGCGACACGAAGATATTCAAGAAAATCCCCCACCCCAAACTACCCTTTACATGGAAACAAATTCGAAAATTTTGATTCTCTTAAAAATGGCTGTAAAGATTTTTATTAAAATCTCGTATATTTAAGATATTTACTTGACAAATAAAATGTGCATCTAAATGTACCGTAAGAGATGGACAAAAACTATCACACAGAAAATGTAGAGCACATTAAAACACACAATTTATGTTATTCACATTTTTTTTCGTGGAGTTGTTCGTTTTTAAGATATTCCTTATTTTTAGTTTCAGCTTTGAAAAACATATTTTTCTCATACAGGAATTTGTCAGGTCGTGTCCATACAAACAAAGGAACTTCAGTTACATAGCAACCAGCTTTTGACTATCACTTTAACCTACTGTACTCCCTTATTTCCCTTATAGGAAGTAAGTAATAAGGCTATTTCTACTAATTTCTTTATCAATTAGCATGAAGTAAAAGCAAGTACAAGATTTTAAGAATAATGTCTTAGAGAATAAGGAAAGTCATGTGAATGGGACTCATCAGACTTTTTTGTTATAGAATTTGACTCTGAAGGAAACTGAAGTCATCTTCGCATGTGTGCCGGCAATTGTTTGAGTCGTTAAAAATAACAAGGAGTTGTGGTAGATGTGTTTCTTTCTTCTCCACCACGCTTCCTGTTTGTTAACAAAACTTCTGAAACACACCCCGTTAAAATTTTGTTCATAGCTTTTCCCTTTATAAAATTACTGACGAAAAAGCCAAACTCTCTAACTTTGTGCTGTGAATCTGTCTTCTATTGTTCACAGACGTTTTATTAAAAACTGCACAAAGAAGGAATGATCTACTGCATCGTGCGTTATATTAAAAAAAATATATTTTCACGATCTTTTTTGCAATTCCCTGAAGCTTATCAGAGCATGGGAATATTATTGCTCACCAGGAATACTTTTTCATCATTTCAAGCAAACTGTAAAGTAATCTTCTAAAGTAATACAGCTAGAGCTGAAATTATTTGTACAAACATTACTGATAAAAAATCTGATTTGTTCCATCCACGTGACTTTCTCTACATCTCTATAACAAATTATTTTTAAAAAGCATATTCTTCTATCAATTCAGGATAATCGAGTTTCAAAACGACACCAAACGAAGATAGCAGTCGATTAGCTTACACTTTGACTTTACCAAAACTTGATGTCGCAACTTTGAAACTCTTCTATTTCCAGTTTTATGTGTGTTTAAAAATCCCAAACATTTGGGATTAGGCAGTAAAGGAACAATGGTTGTGTTACGCCACACCCATATGCTACGTTTTCCATTACTAATGTGACCTGTGCCGCGCCAAAGTGTCTATCAAACCATGTGATTGGGACCTTCGCTACCAACTGGCATCTCTCTTGGAGTGGGCCAGGCTCGTGCAATTTGGTTATGTACGACTGCCTAATCCATGGTGATTTTATGGCAGTTTTTGTATGTGCCGAATTTAGAGCTGAAAATTATATTCACGTATCACGTACGGTATGAGCACATCTTCGTTTGGTGTCGTTTTAAAACACTCTGTATATTAGCAGAGCTTGTCCTTATTACTTGGTCCCTTGTAAGTAGAATGAAAAAAGTCTAACGTGTTCCATTCACATGATATCTTCTAGATGTTCGGTAAACAAACCTTTTATTTAAAAGATTAATTGTTATCTATATCATGTTAATCAAAATAAATATACTTATTAAATTTATGTTATTTCTAGCTTCCTTGTATGTTGAAGGGAAATAAAAAAATGCATAGGCTAAAGCGATAGTCTCGTACTTTAAAAAGTAATCGCTATGTGAAACAATTGAAAGATATCTTCCCCTTTGGGAAAAATTTAAGTGGCTTAAAATTTAAACCAATAATCCGGAATATCTCGAAAAAGGTCAACTCTACAAACAAATATATATGACAAATTGTTTGTTTTAATGAAATATAAATTTTTTGTGTAGTAAGTTTTTGTATGCCACTTCCAGTATGGCAGTTATACAAAAGTCATCCAGAATGAAGAGGTCTTCAGAGGCTATACCTTGAAAATTCGACATATACATTTCGTTTTCCATAAAAATGTCTTAAACATAAGGTATTTTAATCAAAATCGTTGAACCTATTTTTGAGAAAATTCAAATTTTCGAAAAGTCTTCCATATAAAAGGTAGTTTGGGGTGAGGGATTTTTCTTGAAAATATTTGCGTCGCACCCTTGATGGATAGCAAACTTAAAAACAAAGTTTAGTAGTAACCGATCTTTCGTTTTTGAGCTATGGTGTTTACAGACAGACAGATACACACACACGGACCTCTTTGTAAAATATTTGTTTTGGAATCAGGAGATCTCAAAAGATATATTTCTAGTGAAATATCGGTATCGAATTTTTGGGTGCATATAATACCTTCTGTATACACTATGTACATAGTACGTGCAGAGAAAGTAAACATTGATTGGGCCATGTTCAGAAAACCACAAATTTCAGTTACGTTTCCATCTAGAGGGTATTCGTTTAATGCCATCGGCATTGAACTTTTCAGTCTGACTCTACTTTTCCAACTCCTGTGCTAGTCACGGCTTGTGTGAAAAGACAATAGTTAAACTAATACTCATTGACCATAATAGTTGGCTATTCTATGAATCCTGGGACTTAAAGTACTTACAATATTGTAAGTCGCCATTGGGGTTTTCATCTCAAAATAATTTGAGAACATCTTGTGGTTTACTTGCGAGACAGTTGAGAAATTCAATGCTATGCCGGCATGTTGCCATGGTAGCTCAGTGGTAGAGGATCCGGCTAGAGATCGAGAGATCTGTGGTTCAAATCCCGGCTGTGGCATTGAAATTTTTCAGTCTGACTCAAGGTATCTATCTAGAGGGTAGTTTGGATTGGGGAGGTTATTAAAATCTTCCTGTCGCATCTTTGGTATATACTGATTTTAAATACCAAGCCTCATATTTTACAGTGTTTCTGGTTTTGAATTATTCTATCCACAAACACAGTCAGTACATCGATGTTTTTCTAAAGCTACTCATTTGAACTCAAGTGGGACAGAAAACATGTATTTATGATATTTGGGTATCGAATCTTTAAATCTTCGACTACAACGCCTCCTTGCTAATGTATATTTTACGTACGTGCTGGAGTAAGTAAAGATTAAAGTTTATATCTCAGTTAAGAGTATACTAACACAAGATGTGATTACACTTCAGTAGGAGTTGGTAAAGAAGCCTTTGGATAAGACCTGCGCAGTAGAGCTTCATTCGTCTGCAGAAATCCGTTTGATTTTCATTGGGAACATTCTTCAAGGGTAAGAACTGAGATTTTTCTCCATCTTCTTGTTCCCGAGAGGAAGGAAATAGCACAAGCTTAATAGAATGGATCTGGTAGCGATGCCCTTTTGTTTTCGTACCTTTGTTCCTTGCAGGTGAGCAGAATAAATGTGTTCTCATTTCTTGGAGGACCTCAGACGTTCATCTTGAGCAACATGCGATCCTCTCTTGTTGTCATGGACAGGCATTTGTCATCGCTTCTGCATGTTTATCTTTATGTTCATTTCAACCTAGTTCCATATCTTATCTCTCACTATATCACTCATTTGCATATTCAAAAAATCTTGTGTGCTTCTATCTACTTCATGCTAATCGAGAAAAACATTATCAAAAACGGTTTTATTACTTAGTTCCTTATAAGTAGAAGCAAAATAAGGTAATACATTAACCTAAACTGACAGTCAGATGTTTTAAAAGCGATTGCTATGCGATTTAAATCCGTTTCTTTGCGTGTTCAGGAATTGCAAAGTTCTCTTATTAGAACAGTTTTAAGTCTTTTATAACTGAAACCAATAACAAAGAATATCTCAAAAATGGTCAACTCCAAAAAAAGTATATGGCATAAATTCAGTAGTTTAATAAGATCTAAGTTTTTGTTTATCTCTTACGGTTAACTAGTTTTGCAAAATTCCAAAAAAATGTATCCAGAATAAAGTAGTCTTTAGAAGCTATTCCCAGAAAATTCAAGATATACATTTCGTTTGTGATAGAATGGCTTTAATGTGTAGTGTTTTAATCAAAATCGTTAGCCATTTTTAAGAAAAATAAAATTTTTTAAAATTTTTCCATCTAAAGGGTAGCATTAGGTAAGGGGGTTATCTTGAAAATGTTCGTGTCGCATCCTTGGAAGATACCACATTTAAATGCCAAGTTTAGTATTTCGTTTTTGAGCTTTGCTGAAAAAGCTTTGTTTGGGATTCAGAAAGTCCTAAAACATTCATTTGAGGTGAAGTTTCGGTATCGAATATTTGGGTAGAATACAATACCTTCTCTATAAGCTATGTACATTGTACATACGGGGCTAGAAAAAGTAAACATCTGATGTGTTCTAATCACATGACTTTCTCTACATCTCTGTAATAAATCCTTGTTAATAAGTTTATCTTCTATTTACTTCATGCTAATCGAGATAAAATCTAGTAGAATAAGTCTTATTGCTTATAAGTAGAAGGGAAATAAGGGAAATATACACTAGGCTAAACCTACAGTCAAATGTTTTAAAATGTGGTTGCTATGGAATTGAGTTCCGTTTCGTTACGTGGTCTGGTGTTGGCAAGTTCCCGTATAAGAAAAATTTTAAGTATTTTAAAACTGAAACCAAAAAGAAAATATCTCCAAAACCGTGAACTCCACGAGAAAAATGTATATGGCATAAATTGTGTGTTTTAATAAGATATACATGTTATAGAGTAAGGTTTTGTCTATCTCTTACGGTTTACTAACTATGCAAAATTCCAAAAAATGCATACAGAATAAAGAGGTCTTCAGAGGATACTCCCAGAAAATTCAAAATACACATTTTATTTTTCATGTAAACATCTTAAGTATAGGAAAATTTAATCAAAATCGTTAGAGCCGTTTTTTAAGATAATCAAAAATTTTGAAATTGTTTTCACGGATTTTCTTAAAAATCTTCGTGTCGTATCCTTGAGAGATACTGAATTTAAATATCAAGTTTGGGGTTTAATTGACCTCACATTTTTGGCTATGGATCTTTTTATAGAAATACTTTTGTTTGTATTCAGTGGGTCCCAAAATATGTATTTTCGGTGAAAATTCGGTATAGAAATTTTGGGTAGAATACAATACCTTTTCTATCCACTATTAATATGTACATACGTGCTAGGGAAATTAAAAATGCATGCGACATGAATTGTGTGTTTTATCGCGATATATATTTTAGTGTAGTAAGATTTTGGTTTATCTCTTGGGGTTTACCAGTTACAGGAAAGTCATCCATAAGGAAGGGGTCCCAGAAAATCCAGGATATACATTTCGTTTGTCATGAAAATATCTCAAATATATGGGACCTTAAACAAAACCGTTAGTCATTTCAAGAAAATCAATGTTTTCGAAAAAATCTTCCATATAAAGGGTAGTGTGGGTAGAATGAATTTTCTTTATAATCTTCGTGTCGCATCCATCATTTGTCATAAAAATATCTCAAAATGTTATTACAGTTGAAATTTTCAGCAATTTTTAAGACAACAAAGTTTTCCGAAAAATTCTCCATATAAGTAGTGGTTTTAGGCAAAAGATTGCATTGAAAATCTTCAGGATGCATGTTTTAAGATACTAGGCTTAAATACGAAGTTTGGTATTCAACGGAATTTTTGTTTTTGAGTTATACTGTCGCAAACACACACAGACCTTTTTTATAATTTTTGTCTCGGGGGTCCTCAAAACACGATGTAGAGCTTTTTTGGTGTAATGTAATACTTATTCCTAAAAGTACATATTTCCTTGAAATCCCAGTATAGGATTTTTTAACGGGATACAATATTTCTTATATAAACACATATTTCCGGTGAAATCTCGGTATGGAATTTTTAATTGGAATACAACAATTTTTCTATAAACACATTCCGGTAAATTTGGGTATAGAATTCCTATACTAGAATTCAATAATTTTTCTATAAACACATTCCGGTAAATCTGGGTATAGAATTCCTATACTAGAATTCAATACTGTTTCTATAAACACATTCCGGTAAATCTGGGTATAGAATTCCCATACTAGAATTCAATACTTTTTTCTATAATCACATTCCGGTAAATCTGGGTATAGAATTCCTATACTAGAATTCAATACTGTTTCTATAAACACATTCCGGTGAAGTCTCGGTATAGAATGTTTATATTGGAATACAACACTTTTTCTATAAACACATTCCGATATATAGAATTACTTTATTAGAATACATTACTTTTTCCGCTGAGAACACGGTATAAAATTATTTTTGGTGGAATACAATACTTTTTCTATACACACATTCCAATGAAATCTCGAATTAGAATTTTTTAGTGAAATACTGTATTTTTTCTATAAGCGCTTATTTCCGGTGAAATCTCGGTATATCAGATTTTTAGTGAATTCTTTTTCTATAAACACATTCCGGTGAAATATCGGTATAGACTTTTTTTTAGTGAAATAAAATATTTGTTATATAAACATATATTTAGCGTGAAATCTTTTTACAGAATTTATTTATTGGAATACAATCCTTTTTACTTTCTCTATATGTACTACGTACATAGTGTATAGAGAAGATATTGCACTCCACCCAAAAATTCGACACCCAGATTACACCAGAAATATATGTTTTAGGGTCACTTGTATCCAAAAGAAGCATTTTCAGAAAAAGGTCCGTGTGTGTTTGTGTGTGTCCGTGTGTCTGTGAACACGATAACTCAAAAACGAAAAGTCGGTAAAATACCAAACTTGGTATTTAAGTTAAGTATCTTCCAGGGATGCGATAGGAAGATTTTGAGAAAAATCCGCCTACACCAAACTACCCTTTACATGGAATTTTTTTCAGAAATTTTGATTTTCCCAAAAATGGCTGCAACGATTTTGATTAAAGTTTTGTATATTAAAGACTTGACTAATAAAATGTATATCTTGAAATTTCTGGGATTAGCCTCTGAAAATTACTTTATTCTGGGTGATTTTTACGTAATTTTGCATAACTGCTAAACCGTAAGAGATGGACAAAAACTTACCAGAGAGAAAATTGTGGAGCACATTAAAACACACAATTTATGTTACATACATTTTTTTCGTGGAGTTGATCGTTTTTTAAGATATCCCTTGTTTTTAGTTTCACTTATACCTTTCTCATCCAGCAATTCGTCAACTCGTGTCCATAGAAACAAAGAAACTTCAGTCACCTAGCAACCAGCTTTTGAATTTTACGGAATTTTGCATAACTGCTAAGCCGTAAGACTTATATAAAAATTTACTACACAGGAAATGTAGAGCACGTTAAAACACACAATGTATATTACATACATTTTTTCGTGGAGTTCATCGTTTTTGAGATATTCATTGTTTTAGTTTCAGCTATGAAAAACTTACTTTTCTCTTATAGCAATTGGTCAACTCATGTTCATACAAACAAATGAACTTCAGTCACATAGCAACCAGCTTTTGACTATCATTTCGCTTCTACTTACAAGGAGGCTAGTAATAGGACTATTCCTGCTGATTCTTTTTCGATTAGCATGAAGTAAATAGAAGCATAAGCTTTTTAACAATAATTTGCAGAGATATAGAGAAAGTCATGTGAGTGGAACACAATACTTTTTCTACAATATATTTATGTACATAGTGCTCAAAAGCATTCAAATATGTCAAAAAAATGTTAAAATTTCCAATATTTTTTGTTACTTGTTTGCATTTACAAATACTTACACATTTTGGATTTTATTTTAAGTTCGCTATTTATTAATTTCTGTTAACTTAAACGAATTGTTAATTTGTACGAATTAGCAATTTTTATACGCTGAACAAAGCAGTACGCTACAAGGTACCTTGACGGTTTCAATATGGGAAACGTGTGTAAGATAGATGACCATCGCGGATTGTTAACTGGCGAACAATCCCCAAGTGAAGGGGGACAGATCGGATTGGATACAGATCAGGACTTTTGTACGACCGCAAATATCCGCGACAGTGGTCAGGTGTTCTGGCGTGAAACTAATTGCCAGGATGAATTGCTGATAGACCCACAAGCCCATTCTTCTAATTGCCATGCTGCCTCTGGCATTGCTCATGGCCATGGTCATCTCGTCTGGTAGCTCCACAAGAAAAACCTGATGCGTAGCTTCTATTACACGTTTCGTTGCATACATATAACAAGAATATGGTACGTTAAAGAAAGTCAAATGCTTTAAAAATAGAATCTGAAGTGTTAACACTCACATGACTTTCTCTACAAACAAACTTCTGAAAGATACTTCTTCTTAAAGAAAGTCAAATGCTTTAAAAATAGAATCTGAAGTGTTAACACTCATATGACTTTCTCTACAAACAAACATCTTAAAGATACTTCTTCTTTCAACACCACGCAAATAGAGATAAACATTAGCAGAAGTTTACCACTTAGTTCTTTATAAGTAAAATGGAACTAAGGGAATGTACTAGGTTAAAGTAATAGTCAAATGTCTTAAAAGGCTCCCGTTATGCGATTGTCATTGCCAATCGCTTCTTTGCTTGGCCAGGAGTAGAACAAAAGAAAATCAGACACTTCCATCTGAGAAAAGAAGGATCAACTGCACGAAAAAGAATTATATAACATAATATTTATTTTGGATGAATTTTACGGAATTTTGCTTAACTGCTAAATCGTAAGAGTTGGACAAAAACTTACCTTACAAAAATTTTAGAGCACGTTAAAATACACGATTTATGTTATATACATTTTTTTCTTGGAGTTGTTTGATTTGAGATATTCCGTTATTTTGGTTTCAGCTTTAAAACATTTACTCTTTTTATACAGGAATTTGTCAATACAAACAAAGGAACATCAGACGCATAGCAACCAGCTTTTGACTATCACTTTAACCTATGGTTATTTCACTTCTACTTACAAGCAAGTAAGTAATAAAACTATTTCTGCTAATTTTTTCTCGATGAGAATGAAGTAAATAGAAGCATAAGCTTTTTAACAATAATTTGTTGTTCAGATATAGACAAGGTTATGTGAATGGAACATATCAGATTGTTTTTACTTTCTCTATACGCACTATGTACATAGTGTATAGAGAAGGTATGGAACTCCACCAAAAAAATACGATATCGAGATTTCACAGGAAATATATGTTTTAGGGTCCCCTGTATCCAAAAAATCTTATGTGTACCATTCACATGGCTTTCTCCATATCCCTGCAACAAATAATTCTTAAAAAGCTTATACTTCCATTTACTTTATGCTAATCAGAAAAAAATAGCAGAAATAGTCTAATTACTCGCTTCCTTGTAAGTAGAAGCGAAATAAGGGACAACCGTAGGTTAAAGTGATAGTCAAAAGCTGGTTGCTATGTCAATGAAGTTCCTTTGTTTATATGGATAGGAGTTGACAAGTTCCTGTGTGAGAAAGGTATATGTTTTTCATAGCAGAAACCAAAAATAAGGAATGTCACAAAAACGACGAACTCCACGAAAAAAATGTATATATCATAAATTGTGTGCTTTCATGTGCTCTATTTTTTTCTGTAGTAAGTTTTTGTCCATCTCTTACGGTTTAGCAGTTATTCAAAATTTAGTAAAATTCATCCAGAATAAACTACTCTTAAGAGGCTATTCCCAGATAATTCTAGATATAAATTTTATTTGTCAGGTAAATATGTTTAATATACGAAATTTTAATCAAAATCGTTAGAGCCATTTTTGAGAAAATCCAAAATTTCGAAAAAGGTTCCATGTAAAGGGTAGTTGGGGGTGGGGGGTTTTTTCTCAAAATCTTCGTGTCGCATCCCTGGAAGATACTAAACTTAAATGCCAAGTTTGGTATTTTACCGACTTTTCGTTTTTGAGTTATCGTGTTCACAGGCACACGGACATACACATACACACACACACACACACACACGGACCTTTTTGTGAAAATGCTTTTTTTGGATATTGGGGACCCTAAAACATATTTCCGGTGAAATCTTGGTATCGAATTTTAGGGTGGAGTGCAATACCTTCTCTACACACTATGCACATAGTGCGTATGGAGAAAGTAAAAAAGTATTTTCAGAAAATGGTCCATGTGTTTGTGTGTGTGTCCGTGTGTCAGTGAAGACGATAACTCATAAACGAAAAGTAGGTAAAATACCAAACTTGGTATTTAAGTTTAGTATCTTTCAGGGATGCGACACGAAAATTTTGAGAAAAATCCCCCCACCCCAAACTACCCTCTACATGGAACTTCTTTCGAAAATGTTGATTTTCTAAAAAATTGCTGTAACAATTTTGATTAAAATATCGTATATTAAAGATATTTACCTGACAAACAAAATGTATATTTTGAATTTTCTGGGAATAGCCTGTGAAGTCTAATTTATTTTGGGTGAATTTTACGGAATTTTGCATAACTGTTAAACTGTAAGTGATGGACAAAAACTTACCAGACAACAAATGTAGAGCACTTTAAAACACACTATTTATGTTATATACCTGTTTTTCGTGGAGTTGAATGTTTTTGGGATATTCCATGTTTTTGGTTTCAGGAATAAAAACATACTTTTCTGATACAGGACTTTGTGAACTCGTGTCCATAGAAACAAAGAAACTTCAGTCACCTAGCAACCAGCTTTTGACCATCACTTTAACCTATGGTAGTCCCTTATTCGCTTCTACTTAGAAGGAAGCAAGTAATAAGACTATTCCTGCTAATTTTTTCTCGATTAGCAGGAAGTAAATAGAAGCATAAGCTTTTTAACATAATTTATTGTAGAGATGTAGAGAAAGTCATGTGAATGGAACACATCAAATTTTTTGTAGTAGCAGCAGCAGTAGTAATGCATAAATAAGTATGTAAAAGGGTTTTGCAGAAATGAGTAAGCACAAAATCCTCGCCAGCTTCCGACTCGAAATTCCAATGGGAAGTGCTGTAGGTGGATGGCGACCCCGGTCTCCCCTGGGAGTCTCCCCTAGCGCCGCCGTTATCAGCAGGTTAGCGTGTCACCGGAAGATTTGCAGCAAAGTCGAATTTGCCATCTGCCGATGCGCTACAAAGGATTCCCCCTACAGGAAAGCGCTTAGTGAACTCGCGAAAGCCTGTACATGAGTTTGGTTTTATCATGTCACGAAACGACGCGGTGACGTTTATCTTCCCCATATTTCCCTATCGAGAAGTGACAGCTCCCCAGTTTCCTTGCTTTCAGACGAGGCGATATTCCCCTTTTGTTGGAATCATAACTGCTGCAAAGACGGCCAAGGTTCGATCCCTGGAGGTGCCTAGTGGGATTTGTGCTAAACAAGGCAGTCCTAAAGTGGGTTTCTCAGGGTCATTCATTTCTCCTGCTCTAATTACAATATCTTCCTCACTCTCACATTAGACATTGTTCTGATCACCCATTCTGGCTAATCTTTCTCATCTCTACCCTCCCCTCCTCTATAGAGGTGTGACCCCAAGCGCTGACTTGTAAACTTTGGGGGTTAAGTCCTACATATAAGGAAAGTAAATAACAAAATCTGATGTGTTCCATTGATATGGCTTTCTCTACATCTGTGCAACAAATTATTGATAAAAAGCTTATTCTTCTATTTACATCATACTTATCCAGAAAAATTAGCAGATATAGTCTTATTACTTGCTTCCTTGTAACTAGAAGCGAAATAAGGGAGTACCATAAGTTAAAGTGATAGTCAAAAGCTGGTTGCTATGTCACTGAATTTCTTTGTTTGTATGGACAGGAGTTGACAAATACCTGAATGAGAAAAGTATTTCTTTTAAAGCTGAAACCAAAAAACAAGGAATATCTCAAAAACGAGCAAATCCAGGAAAAAAATGTATGTAATATAAATTGTGTGTTTTAATGTGATCTACATTGTTTTGTGTGGTAAGTTTTTGTCCATCTTTACGGTTTAGCAATTATGCAAAAGTCCTTAAAATTCATCCAGAATAAATTAGTCTTAAGAGGCTATTCCCAGAAAATTCAAGATATACATTTTATTTGTCAGGTAAATATCTTTAATATACAATATTTTAATCAAAATCTTTAAAGATATTTTTGAGAAAATCAAAATTTTCGAAAAAAGTTCCATGTAAACGGTAATTTGGGGTGGGGGGATCTTCTTGAAAATTTTGGTGTCGCATCCTCGGAAGGTACCAAACTTAAATGCCAGTTTGTTTTTAACGGTCTTTTCGTTTTTGACCTATGCTGTTTAAAGCTACACACACAACACATACACAGACAGACAAATAAGCAGACAGACACACACAGGGACATTTTTCCAAAAATGCTGTTTTTTTTATTCAGGGCTATCCAAAGCGTGTATTTCCGATGAAATCTCGGTAGTGCCTTTTTTGGTGCATTACAATAATTTTCTATACACTATGTGCATAGTATGTTTAGTATACACGAACATATATACACACACGGACCTTTTACTGAAAATACATTTTTTGGGGTACAGGTGACTCTAAAACATATGTTTCCGGTGAAATCACAGTATCTCTATAGATTATGTGCATAGTTTTTATAGAGAAAGTAATAATCTGTTTTAAGAAAGATGCGTTTGTGGAACAGCTAGAGAAAGTAATACGATTGGAACACACCAGATTTTTATACTTGATCCAGTCACAGGAAATTTCCAGAAGTGATCGCATGTACAAAAACACTGCCGGTTTTCACAAACTCATTCCGGCGAAATGCAGGCTTTGGCGTCAAAGAACCATCCCACACCACAAGGATCCACTTGCACAGGTGTTACAATCACATCTGTGATGTCAAAAGAACTTGCAGCCGGCACAGGTGTCCACACACAGTGTAACAACGGATGACATCTATGAGCTATGAAATTACGAAGCAAACCATTCACACGCGTTCGGTTATTATAGCCTTATGAGGTTATCATAATAACTATGTGGATTAGTGTGGAATACAGTAAAAATACCCCGCCTGGGTAATGTAGGCATTACATTCAACATATCGCGAGTTAGAGTCTCGCTTAGGGTAAGTTACCCTAAAAAGACTTTTTTTCGGGGTTTTCCCCTTATCCTGAAATACGAATGTCAAGTCACTTTAAGCTCCATGGACCCCGAAATCATTTGAGCATAATTTTACCAATTCCTTTCATCGTCCGATACGACCAACCAGGTTAAAGTACGTTAAGCTAGACCAAAAAAAATTGTTTCCATTCACATAGCTTTCTCTACATCTCTGATATAAATTATTGTTATAAAGCTTATTCTTCTATCTACTTCATAGTAATGGAGATAAACAATAGAAGGAATAGTCTTATTACTTGCTTGCTTATAAGTAGAAAGGAAAAAATCTAATGTTTTCCATTCCCATGATGTCCTCTAGTGTTTGGCAAACAAACATTTTACTCAAAACATGAAGCAGTTATCTACATCATAATAATCAAAATAAACATAAGCAGAATAAGTTTTATTACTAGATTCCTTGTAAATAGAAAGAAAATAAGTAAATATACAGGCTAAAACAATAGTCAAGTCCTTTACAAGGCGGTCGCTATACAAGCAGTTGAAATTCTAATATTTTTATTGCCAGAACTGAACAAACAGGAAACGATAAGGAAAATATCTTCCCGTTTGAGGAAAGTTTAACTGACTGAAAATTGAAACCGATAATCCAGAATATCTCGAAAACGGTTAACTCTACAAAAATGTATATTTAAAACAAGAACTGTGTATTTTAATGATATCTACGTATTTTGTGCAGTAAATTTTTGCCTATTTCTTACGATTTTCCAGTTATACACACTTCATCCAGAATAAAGAGTTCTTCAGAGGCTATTCCCAGAAAAGTATACATTTATATAATACATGGAGTATTTTAATCAAGATCGCTAGGTATAGCCGTTTTTGAGAAAATAAAAATTTATTGAAAAATGTTTCATGTAAAGGGTAGTTGGAGTGGGGGGATTTTTTTTTGAAAATCTTCATGTCGCATCCTTGATAGATACCAGTCTTATTTACCAAGTTTGGTATTTAAGGATCTTGTCGTTTCTGAGCTATGCTGCCCACAGACACATACATCTGCACACTGACAATCAGACGCTCACACACATACACACACAGGGGGTCGTTTCAGGGGGTTTCAAAACATATATTTTCCGGTGAAATATCGGTTCCGAGTTTTTTGGTACAATTTGGGGTACCTTCTCTATACACTGTGTACGAGGGCCGTTTTTTTCAACCTCCGATAGGCTATAAATAAAAGACAAGTTTATAGAAAACACTTTTTGTACGCTTATGCTTACTTTTCAATATAATCACCGAAAATATTGAGACATTGATCGTACTTGTGCACAAGCTTTGCAATACCTCAAAATATGTTGCCACCAATAATTTCAAATGAGCATTGACGTTGTTTTGAAGATCTTCGTACTTTACGACGTTTGCGGAGAGCCATTCAAAACAAACGAAGAGGAATGCTGACTTCAGGAATTGTGTTGATCCACGACAACGCTCGTCCACACACTGCTGGCACAACCCATCGGCTCCTTGAACAATTTCAATGGGACATTTTCGATCATCCACCGTACAGTCCTGACCTGGCATCCAGCGACTTTCATCTTTTCCCTGAACTGCAGACGTGGCCAGGAGGGCAGCACTTTCTAACCAACGAAGATCTACAAAACAACGTCTATACTCATTTAAAATCATTGGCGGCAACATATTTTGAAGCGGGTATTGCAAAGGTACGATAAATGTGTCATTATTTTCGGTGATTGTATTGAAAATAAGCATAGGCGTATAAAAATGTTAGTAATAAAATAATCATTTTCTATAAACTTGTCTTTTATTTATAGCCTATCGGAGGTTGAAAAAAACAACCCTCGAACATAGTACGTGTAGAGAAAGTAAAAAGAATAATTTTTGTAAGAATAATTTGTTTGCAGAACAGTAGAGAATGTCATATGAATGGAACATAAAATGTTCTAGTCAATAAACGAACAGAGAATGAATGCAGTAGGATAGAGTGTTAGGTTCGAGAGCTGCATGGAACAAAATGAAGTAACACGTCCGTTCAGAAATAAAACGAAGAAAAAACATTAACTACAGACAAAACATAAACACGCAATGGTTCAGTTTATAGTCGCTAACATATCACAGGTGGCGCTCGTAAAATATTCATTGACCAGCTAATCTTTATGATACAGTGAAATATGTTTTCTTTGAAATCAGATGTTAAACACGCTTCCCAAGAATGCATTTGCTTCGAGTGAAAAATAAACTAATGACTCTTTGAAAATAAAAATGAGTATGGGTGGAAATAACTAAGAGTGTTGCGCCGTATAGGGAGGTAATGGGCTCAATAATCAGGCAACGTTGACCTTTTACTTTCTTGTGCTTGTTCCAACCTGCTCCAACTTTGCTCGCCTGAGTCAGAGTGCACACGCGGCCGCAGCAGCAGAGTCCGGCTGAAGGGGGAGTTTGATAGACAATTCAGCTCAAGTATTAAAGCGCCAATGCAATGACCAAGATTACATAATTTCAACCAATCACGGTCATCTACAGGGAATCAACATTCAGATGTTCTCCCCTTACTTCGCCTCAACAGCCATTTAAAGATAATACTTTACACCTGCTACCTACAATTTAGTTTATAAAACAGAATTTTCCTCAAAACTATATTTTCATGCATCTCAGATTTGTTCAAATACAACTAAAATTCCCAGACGTAAAATTACAAAATTGACAATTTAGCTCAACTATTAAAACGCAAATGAAATAGCCAAGATTAGGCAAGTTCAACAAATCGCGGACATCTGACTGGAGCGATTTTGTCGAAACATCTTACCGCAGCTGGTGTTCATTTCTTTGAAATCTTGTCGCACCTGAGGTTCGTTTGTTTAACCTTCTATCTTGGTAACAAATTGACAATCCAGCGAGCCAACCTCCACTTTTGATAACTGCCGGTTTTATAACTGTACTTTCAATTATTTCAGTTACAATGTTTATTTAAAATTTTATCCAGTTCAGAATATATTTAGTTCAAAAAAGGAGTGAAAATAATCATTATTTGTATGTCTTATGTACGAGATGAATGCAATAACGTTTGTTTCTACGAGGGCCGATTTTTCAACTTCCGATAGGCTATAAATAAAAGACAAGTTCACAGAAAACAATTATTTTATTACTAAAATTTGTGTACACTTATGGTTACTTTTTCAACATAATCACCGAAAATATTGAGATATTCATCGTACCTGTGCACAAGCATAGTAATACCCGCTTCAAAAAATGTTGCTGCCAAAGATTTCAAATAAGCCTTGACTCTTATTAATATGTCAATAACTCTAAAGCAATAACACTCGCGTTATAAAAATGTGTGTAAGTACTCGTTTTGACATTACAAACATGTAAAAAAATTCTTAGCTGCCCCATGAGAATGTTTTCTTGTTACTACAGATGTCGAAGAAGCATTCAGACTGGATGCCACCCTAACACCATTTGCTTTACTGAAGCAAAATGTGTGAATGGACACGGAGAAAAAGATCACCTAGACTACTGTCTGCCACATACAAATGAATGACTATCACGAATAGACCCATCGCGATTTGAGCAAATGATAAGTGACGTTAAATCAATGGAGAGCAAAAATCTTATGCGTTCCATTCACAAGACTTTTTGTACATCTCTGTAACAAATTATTGTTAAAACAATTATGCTTCTATTTACTTCATGCTAATCGAATAAAAATTATTACTTGCTTCCGTGTAAGTAGAGGCGAAATAAGGGAGTACCATAAGTTAATATGATAGTCAAAAGCTGGTTGCTATTTCACTGCAGTTCCTTTGTTTGCATAGACAGGAGTTGACAAATTTCTGTATGAGAAAAGTATGTTTTTCAAAGCTGAAACCAGAAATAAGGAATACCTCAAAACTCCACGAAAAAAATGTAAATATAGCTTAAATTGTGTGTCTTAACGTGCTCTACATTTTCTGTGTGGTAAGTTTTTGTCCATCTCTTATGGTTTAGCAGTTATACAAAATTCCGTAAAATTCATCCAGAATAAAGTAATCTTCAGAGGCTATTCCCAGAAAATTTAAGATATACATTTTACTTGTTATGTAAGTATCTTTAATATAAGATATTTAAATCAAAATCGTTATAGCCATTTTTGAGAAAATCATAATTTTCGAAAAAAGTTCCATATAAAGGGTAGTTGGGGGTGGGGGAATTTCTTGAAAATCTTCGTGTCGCATCCTTGGAAGATACTAAACTTAAATATCAAGGTTGGTGTTCAACGGTCTTTTCGTTTTGGAGCTATGCTATCCAAAGACACACACATTTTTCCAAAAATGTTTTTTTTATTCAGGGGGACTCAAAACATGTATTTTCGGTGAAATCTCGGTATCCAATTTTTGGGTGTATTACAATACCTTCTCTGTACATCATGTACAAAGTACGTGTAGAGAAAGTAAAAAGTAGAAAATGAAGGGCTATAATAAAATGAATGCCTGTTTCTATACGAAAACCATTTCTTCTGACAGACGCTTCTGCTACATCTCTCATATTTTTCTTCATAATTATACACCTTCTCTTTGTGGCAAAGTGTTGGTATATTTTTGCCATATTCCCAAGGGATTGTACGAATGTACATCTCGCTATTAAAAATTTATATGCAAAAGAAACCCAACCAGGGAAAGAAATGAAGGTTGTGCTCATTTTAAACCTCCACATCTGGGTAAACATATAACCTCACAGAATTATACGGAGAATAATTCTCTGTGGGGCTTTTATGTATATGCCGTCTCATATGTTAACCGCTTCTGGTTATTCAACTGTTTCTGTGAGAAATACATAAGTCGAATAAAGTAATATTAAAAGTGCAGTACAAAAGTCTCGCGTTGAACCCGTCGACCGTCGATTCTGACCGTAAAGTTTTCGTGGCTATTTACCTGTACGCGGATGCCATAATGATCTGTTTACTTCTCTTGTTTCAAGTGGGCTGATAGGTTTTCTGGCATGGCGGTGTCGAACAGATGGCGAGGATGGTTCCTCAAATTATTGTAACAAGTGCCTTTATTGGCTCTTCAGCCCAAGCAGCCCTTTTCATGGAACATTTTTCAAAAATTTAGATTTTCTGAAAAATGCCTCTGACTTTGATTAAAATGCCGTATCTTAAAAATGGAAATAAAATATATATCCTAAATTTTTTGGGAATAGCCCCTCAAATCTTCTTCATTCTGAATGACTTTTGCATAACTGGTAAACTGTAAGAGATAGACAATCATTAACTACACAACAAATTTCATATGATTCATTCACATGACTTTCTCTGCAACAATTTATTTTTAAAAAGCTTATACTTGCTTTTACTTCATCTAATCGAGACAACATTAGCAAAAATGGTCTTAATACTTGCCTACTTGTGAGCAGAATGGAAATAAGGGAGTAACATAGGTTAAAGTGATAGTCAAAAGCTGGTTGGTATCTGACTGAATTTCCTTTCTTTTTATGGAAAGACGTTGGCAAATTCCTATATGAGAAAATTATAGACCAGAAATTTCAAGATATACACTTTGTCAGGTAAATATTTTTAATATACGATATTTTAATCAAAATCGTTAGAACCATTTTTTAGAAAATTAACATTTTCGGAAAAATTTCCATCTAAAGGTTAGTTTGGGGTGCGGGAATTTTCTTGAAAATGTTCGTGTCGCATCTTTGGAAGATAACAAACTTAAATACCAAGTTTGGTATTTAACGGTCTTTTCGTTTTTAAGCTATGCTGCCGACACACACACACACACACACACACACACAGACAAACATACACATTTATAAATAAATATATAAATAGTCAATAAAATATATAAATATATTTAAATGTCTTAAAGAAAGTACTTCTAAAATGATATCCTTAGAATAAAATCTTGCTAAAAAGGCATTCCACATAAAGCAAAATTTGATACTATAAAACATAGTTCTTTTTTGATTGAGAGGTTCCTAAAACATGTATTTCGGGTGTAATCTCGAAATTGAATTTACTCTCTCTGTAAAGTATGTCCATAGTATGTATAGAGAAATTAAATATGTATATCTCGCTATAACATACAGTTTATGTTATATGCCTTGAAATATTCCCTGCTATTGGTTTTAATTTTAACGCATTTAAACGTTTCGCATACAACAAGCCCTCAATTGTTTCATTTCTATTTTATTTTACTCCTGGGCATGAAAAGTAAACCTAATTAAAATAGTTTTACAAAACCACCAGCTTTTAAAAGCTTTGACTATCGCTTTAGTCTAATGTATTCTCTTATTTCCCCTATTTAACAAGTTTTTATTTTCACTTTCTCTACACTACTATGTACATAGTGTATAGAGAAGGTTTTGTATTCCGCCCAAAAATATGATGCCGAGATTTCACTGGAAATACACGTTTTATGGGCACCTGTATTAAAAATATTTTTAGAAAAAGATACATGTGTGTCAGTGTGTAGGGTGAGGGTGTCCGTGTGTCTGTTAACACTAAACTCAAAACGAAAAGTCGGGAATTTACCAAACTTGACATTTAAGTTTAATATATTACACGAAAATTTTTAGGAACAAGCCCTTCCTCAAATTACCCGTTATATGGAAAAAATGTATTTAACGATTTCCATTAAAATGTCGTTTAGATATTTACATGACAAACAAAATGTATATCTGCAACTTTCTGGGAATAGTCGCCGAAGATCTCTTTATTAATGTGTGAATTTTGCTAGAGTTTGCAAAACTTTTAAACTGTAAGAGATAGACAAAGTGTGGATTTCGTTAAAATACGTGATTTATGTCACACATTTTTTGCGTGGAGTTAACCAGTTATGAGATATTCTTATTGGTTTCACCTTTAAAACACTTCACATACGGAAATTCATCAACTCCTGCCAATGCAAATAAATGACTTTCATCCACATGGCAACCAGTTTTTAATAGTATATTGCGTACTAAGAACTGTAAGCTATACTTATCAGGCCCAGAATGTATTCTGGGAATACGAGGCCCGCAGGGCTAAGATCTAAGTAAGTTACAGTTCATAGGTAGCCAATTACTTTTTGAAATACCTGAAAAAACATCTGATGTGTACCATTCACATGACTTTCTCCATATCCCTACAACAAATAATTCTTAAAAAGCTTATACTTCTATTTACTTTATGCTAATCAGAAAAAAATAGCAGAAATAGTCTAATTACTCGCTTCCTTGTAAGTAGAAGCGAAATAAGGACAACCGTAGGTTAAAGTCATAGTCAAAAGCTGGTTGCTATGTCAATGAAAGTCCTTTGTTTATATGGATAGGAGTTGACAAGTTCCTGTATGAGAAAAGTATACGTTTTTCGTAGCAACACCCAAAAATAAAGAATGTCACAAAAACGACGAGCTCCACGAAAAAAATTTATATAAAATAAATTGTGTGTTTTAATGTTTTCTACATTTTTTGTGCAGTAAGTTTTTGTCCATCTCTTACGGTTTAGCAGTTATTGAAATTATAGTAAAACTCATCCAGAATAAACTACTCCTCAGAGGCTATTCCCAGAAAATTCAAGATATACATTTTATTTGGCAGGTAAATATCTTTAATATACGAAATTTTAATGAAAATCGTTAGAGCCATTTTTGAGAAAATCAAAATTTTCGAAAAAAGTTCCATGTAAAGGGTAGTTGGGGGTGGGGAGATTTTTCTCAAAATCTTCGTGTCGCATCCCTGGAAGATACTAAACTAAAATACCAAGTTTGGTATTTTACCGACTTTTCGTTTTTGAGTTATCGTGTTCACAGACACACGGACACACGGAAACACACACACGGACCTTTTTGTAAAAATGCTTTTTTTGAATATTGGGAACCCTAAAACATATATTTCCGGTGAAATCTCGGTATCGAATTTTTGGGTGGAGTGCAATACTTTCTCTATACACTATGCACATAGTGCGTATGGAGAAAGTAAAAATGTAAAAAAAAAATCTGATGTGTACCATTCACATGACTTTCTCTATATTTCTGTAAATTATTAATGTTAATAAGCTTATCTTTTATTTATTTCATGCTAATCGAGAAAAATTAGATGAAATAATCTTATTTCTTGCCTTATTGTAAGTAGAAGCGAAATAAGGGAGTACCATAGGTTAAAGTGAAAGCCAAAAGCTGGTTGCTGTGTGACTGAAGTTCCTTTGTTTGTATGGACTGGAGTTGACAAATTCCTGTATGAGAAAACTATAACTTTTTCAATGCTGAAACCAAAAACAAGGAATACCTCAAAAACGATCAACTCCACGAAAAAAATGTATATAACATAAATTGTGTGTTTTAACGTGTTCTACATTTTGGTGGGTTAAGTTTTTGTCCATCTCTTACGTTTTAGCAGTTATGAAAAATTCATCCAGAATAAAGTAGTCTTCAGAGGATATTCCCAGAAAATTCAAAATATATATTTTATTTGTCAGGTAAATATCTTTAATATACGATATTTTAATCAAAATCGTTAGAGCCATTTTTTAGAAAAACAAAATTTTCGAAAAAAGTTCCATGTAAAGGGTAGTTGGGGGTGGGGGATTTTTCTCAAAATCTTCGTGTCGCATCCCTGGAAGATACTAAACTTAAATGCCAAATTTGGTATTTTACCGACTTTTCGTTTTTGAGTTATCGTGTTCACAGTCACACGGACACACTGACACACGGATCTTTTTCTGAAAATACTAATTTTTGGATACCCTAAAGCACATATTTCCGGTGAAATCTCGGTATCGAATTCTTTGGTGGAGTGCAATACCTTTTCTATACACTATGTACATAGCATGTATAGAGAAAGCAAAAATGAATACTCGATGTGAACTAATGAAAGGCTATATCTAACTTATATGCACAAAGCCTTCTTATACACTGTTTTGTTAATGAATTTTGCAATAAATTCTTTACTTGAAGTAGCACATGTCTTGAGTGTTACGTCATTTCCTAATTGTACTGTAAGTATTAATGACCTCTCAAACTCTTACTGTAAGTACTTACAGTGCTTGTTGGCATGGCAATTAATAAATGAATTGTAAATTTAGCTTACATTACCAAATATGTGATCAGAATGCATTTCAAGTATTCAAAAAAAAAAGAGAATAGACTATCGTTTTACATAGTGTTTCCTTTATTTTCCTTCTATTTATAAGTAAGCAAGTAATAAAGAAAATTTCTGCTAACATTTATCTCGATTGTCATAAATTAGAGAGAAGAATAAGCTTTTTCACAATAATTCGTTACAGAGTTGTGGAGAAATATAAATAAACGGAATATTTCTTACTTTTTTTATTTTTATGAACTGGGAAAAGTGAGTTTAGGGAAAATGCTGTAAAATATATAATTTATCTCAAATACAACTTGTGGTGGTGTTATCTATTTTGAGATATTTATTTTAATTCGAACACAAAGAAATACTATGTAATAAAAATATTTTTCGATTAACAGGAAGTAGAGAAGAGAATAAAAGATGTTTCAAAGCGATGTTATGGAACACTAAATTAAATTTCGTTTTATATGTGTCCAGTTTATTGGTGTTGACAATAATTACATGTTGCCGTGGAATTACAACACCTTAAAGGTGTCGACACTGTGGTGTACGCCCTTTCATCAGCCCGGGTAGATAAGCATTTTGATTAAATTAAAATTCCTTATTAACCAACAACATGTGGGTAAGGATTTTATCGGTAAACAAAATTACTACGCAGGCGCCGTTGGGGGATCTTGTAATAATAGGATGTAATTGACTGCTGCTGGGAGGGGGGAACATTCGGATACAGCAGTAGAGACCGTCTTCAGTTCTACCCTCCGACGTTGTAAGCGGTTATTAAAAATCACTCTAGGGTCGGCATCTAACGAGGCAATTATTGGGCATTTAGAGCAGCGTTCTGTGAGGAATGTTCGAGAGTCTTGCTTCGTCATCCCGTCCAAGTAACTGTCATGTGGGAGAAACCTGCCATGTACAGTGTGGTCAAAATATTAACTCAGTTTATACGAGGGCCGTTTTTTACTTTCTCTACACGTACTATGTACATAGTGAATAGAGAACGTATTGCATTTCAGCAAAAAATTCAATACCGAGATTTCACCGGAAATATATGTCTTAGGGTCCCATGTATCCAAAAATATGTATTTTCAGAAAAAGGTCTGTGTATGTGTCCGTGAACACGATAACTCAAAAACGAAAATTCGGTAAAATGCCAAACTTGGTATTTAAGTTTAGTATCTTACAGGGATACAACACGAAGCTTTTGAGAAAGTCCCCCCACCCCAAACTACCCTTTACATGGAACTTTTTAGAAAATTTTGAATTTCTAAAAAATGGCTATTGATTTTGTTTAAGATCTGACAAAAAAAATGTATATTTTGAATGTTCTTGGAAAAGCCTCTGAAGACTTCTTTCTTCGCAGTAAATTTTACGGAATATTGCATAACTGATAAACTGTACCACACAAAAAATGTAGAGCAGGTTAAAACACACAATTTATGCTATATATATTTTTTTCGTGGAGTTCCGTGTTTATTGTTTCAGCATTAAAAACAATGGTCATATCGGGGGCTTTCACTTGCGAAACTGTAGGTTCAGAACATTAGGTTAAACTTTATATTACTAAACACTCGCACATTCACTCTCACATTCATACTTCCAGACTCTATAGGGGATAGGGAATAATTCCGGTTAAAGAAAAATTCCCGGTCTCAGCCGGGAATCGAACCCGGGACCTGCGGGTGAGAAGTCAGCTCGCTGACCACGGAGGCAGTCTTTAAAAACATACTTTTCTCATACAGGCGTTTCTCAACTGCTGTCCATACAAATAAAGGAACTTCAGAGACATAGCAACCAACTTTTGACTATCACTTTAACCTTTCACTTCTACTTACAAGGAACCAAGTATGAAGAGTATTTCTATAAATTTTTACTTGATTAGCATGAAGTAAATAGACGCACAAGATTTTTAACAATAATTTGTTGCAGAGAAGTAGAGCAAGTCATGTGAATAGAACACATCAGATCTTTTTCAAACTCCTATAGACTATAAATAAAAGACAAGTTTATAGAAAGCAATTATTTTATTACTAAACTTTTTGTACCTTTATGGTTACTTTTCCACATAATCACCGAAAAGATTGAGACATTTATCGAACTTGTACACAAGCTTTGCAATACCCGCTTCAAAAAATGTTGCCGCCAATGATGTCAAATGAGCATTAACGTTGTTTTGAAGATCTTCGTGCGGAGAGCCATTCAAAACAAACGAAGAGGAATACTGACTTCAGGAATTGTGTTGATCCATGACAACGCTCGTCGACACACTGATGGCACAACCCATCGCCTCCTTGAACAATTTTAATGGGGCATCCGCCGAATAGATCTGACCTGGCACCCAGCGACTTTCACCTTTTCGCTGAATTGAAGGCGTGGTCAGGAGGATAGCATTTTCAAACCAACGAAGACCAGTTTTCTGGCAATAACTTCTGAAGACATCTTTATTCTAGACGAACTATTTGGAATTTTGCATAACTGGTAAACAGTAAGAGATATACAAAAGTTATAGAGCTCGTTAAAACACACAATTTAGGTTACACATTTTTTTCGTGGAGTTGGCCGTTTTTGTGATATTGCTTTTTAATGGTTTCAGCTTTAAAATACTCATACTTTTCTACAAGGGCACTTCAATCTCTTAGGAACCAAGTTTTAAAATATTCCACTATCGTTTTAGCCTAGTTTACAAGGAAGCAAGTAAAAATACCATTTCTGCTAATTGTTTCTAGATCACTATGAAGAGATGGAAGAATACGCTTTTTAACAATAATTTGTTGTTTTTAATACTAAAATTGTTATATGACTGCCTTTATATCTTACTTGTATCTATTATTTTGACCATGTGCATTGTATTAATGTACCTAATGAATAAATAAATAAATTAAGCTTGGTATTTTTCCATATTTCCTTTCTACTTACAATAAGACCATTTTTGTTTATGTTTATCGCGATTTGCTAGAGTTGAATAGAAGCCCAAGCTTTTGTAAACATATTTTTTTTGCAGAATAGGCAGAGAAAGTCTTGTGAATTGTACGCAAAAGACTTTTATATACACTTCGTTTTTGTATTTCCTAGTTTAAGGTAGAATATATCAATAAACATTCTATGTTTTATTTTATTTTATGTTTTATGACATGTCCAATTACGCTTTATACCTAAAGGCTCAACAATAATAGTTATTATGACGTCATCAGAAAACACCCAATAGTAAGTGAGCATTGCACGTCCTTATAGCGAGTGCCGGTTTATTTTCCCGGACAGGTGGTACGCCTGTAAAGCTTATAAAACGACAGGTATTAAAGTGAAAAAAACAGCAGAAAGCCGATTATTACATCGCCAAAATGTTTATAGGATTACACTGAAATTAAATTAAGCTTCATTTGTTTTTGTTGAGTGTAATGGTTTAGTGTTCATCGATTTTTGTTAGCAAAATACTTGATTGGAAACATTCTGCAGATCGAGTTGCTAGTGTTTTGTTTTGTTTTCGCTTAATTTGATAAATCCCTTTCCTGGAATTTTTATGCAAACTGATATGTCATAATTTTAGCTGTAATGTTTTTAATTCCCCAGGCATTTATGGAATTTAAATATATTCATGAAGGCTGCTGTAAAAATGTAATTTTTATTTTGAATATTACTAATAATTCCTTGGAAACTGTTTTTCGTCTGTTGTTAATCCATAAATTTTGGCTCTCTGTCGAGAAAATGTGTAAAAGGTCGCCGACACAGTTTTAAAAATCTGATGTGTTTCATTCACACGACTTTCTCTACATCTCTGTAACAAAATGTTAAAAAGCTTATTCTTCGGTCTAATTCATGCTCATGTATGTATTTATTTATTCTCTGCAATTGGGTAATTGCCCTGGCAGAGTTAAATGCACAAAGTTCACTTACAATAATAATCTTAAGTTAAATTTAAAATAGTAATACAACATATTATATATACATTTTTATTAAATGCCAATTACGTATTAGTCAGTATAGCAATACTTAAATCAATATGTTTATAAACAATTACAATGAAACCTCAACATTAATACTATATATTACTAATATATACATTAATAATAATAATATACACTAATACAGTTTTTGAGATCTTCACAATATTTACTCAAATTAACTAACATTTATTCTCTTTAAATTTCCCTAAACTTCTTTAAGGTCAGAGGATAGCCCTGAAAGGCTACTACAGGCAATTCATTCCATTCTTCAATGGTCCTGTTAACAAAAGGAAATTTTCCTACGTCGGTTCTGTACCTTCTACCTTTAATGTAATACAAATGGTTGTTTCTTCCGTAGTATGCTGGGTTTTCTAACCTCTTTCTAACGTCCACCCATGCATTTAAACCAGAATAAGTTTTAAATAGGTCGACTAACCTATGTGTTTTACGCCTAACTTTTAGCGGCTTCCATTTATTCTCTTCACCTTTAGTAAGTCCAAAATCTTTACCTCTCTTTATGAATTTAACCGCCCGTCTCTGTACCTTTTCCAGCGAATCAGTTTGACTAACCCTGTATGGGTCCCAGCAGGCTACTCCATATTCCATAACTGGCCGCACTAAGGACTTGGAGGCAATTTCTTTGGACTTTGCGCTCCCTATCGAGATAAACTTAGTAGAAACGGTCTTATTACTTGCTTTCATGCAAGTAGAAGGGAAATAAGGAGATACACTATGTTAAAACGATAGTCAAATGTTTTAAAAGCTGGCTGCCATGATGTTGAACTACGTATCTTTGCATTGCCAGGAGTTGAAAAAATCCTGTGACAGAAAATATTGTGTGAAACCAATAACAAGGAATATCTCGGAAATGGTCAGCTCCTCGAAAAATATGCATATGGTAGCAGTTGTGTGGTTTAACGAGATGTAATTTTTGTGTAGTAAGGTTTTACTTTCTCTAGCCCCGTATATACTATGTAATAAATATTTGGATGGAATGCAATACCTTCTGTGCCGTACATTATGATTATTTGCTTGAGAAAGTAGAAACAATTAGCAATTCATGTGGCCTCAAAACATGTATTTCCAGTGAATCTCAGTATCAAATATTTGGGTGAAATATAATGCTTTCTGTACCGACAATGTACATGATGATTACTTGCTAGAGGAAATAAAAATAGTGTTCAATATACAGGTGACCTCAAAATATGTATTTGGAGCGTATCTTGATTTCAGATATCTATATGGAATGCAATGCCTTTTGTACTAATAATGTGCATTATGAATATTTCCTAGAGAAAGTAAAAACAAGTTTAAATTCAGGTGACCTCAAAACATGTATTTCCAGTGGCTCTCAACAGCAAATATTTGGGTAGAGTGCAATATCTTCAATAACCTATGTGCCATGTACTATGTAGCAAGAGTAAAAACAGTTTTCGATTCAACTGACCTCAAAACATGTATTTGCAGTGTTTTTCTATTTCAGATATCTATATGGAATGCAATGCCTACTGTACCAATAATGTACATTATGAATATTAGCTAGAGAAAGTAAAAACAGGTTTAAATTCAGGAGACCTCAAAACATGTATTTTCAGTGGCTCTCGACAACAAATATTTGGGTAGAGTGCAATATCTTCAATAACCTATGTGCCATGTACTATATAGCGAGAGTAAAAACAGTTTTCCATTCAGCTGACCTCAAAACATGTATTTGCATGAATCTCGGTATCAAATATTTGGGTGGAATACAATACATGCACGCGGCAGGGAACGTACAAAGGGATTCCAAGCTGACCTTATTCGCGAAACATCGCAATAAATGCAGTTTGTAAACTTCCGTAGATAAATCCCCCCTTGATAAACATCTGAATAATTTATGCGCATCCTGTACATACGTTTTTCCTGCGCAGTTTTTTGTTTTGTTCCCGGATGCAATAGAGTTTTTACTGGTTACATGTTGAACAAAGGAGGGAGGACTTGTGGGACCTCAAACGGCTGTTTCTGCAACTTAAGTAAGATTCATGACGTCTTGGTTATCTAATGGAATACGGTCGCAGCTTCTTATTCTGTTTCTCTTATCTTGATCATTTTACAGCTTTGGTCCTGCCGCAATATGCTAGAGTGCTGTGAATTGTAAATTTTAAATTAATTTTCTTACACTAGCGAGGTAGAAGCTGCTGTTTGTAAGATACCACGTGGGCTTACAAACAGCTTCCGGCTTTATCTCCTTACATCTCTAGCATTACTTAAAGTTAATGGTGTTAACTGTCACAATAAAGCATTATTATCTGCTCTGTTTCAACAATAAACCTGCTTTATATTTTAGCAGCCAAAAAAACAATGCTTCCTTGAAAAAATTGTATATTGTTACTTTTTCATGTTTTTCCCTATACATTTTACAACAATTCTTGTTACAAAATCTATCTACTACCTGTAAATCGAGATAAAGATTTGTAGAAATCATTTCATTGCATATTTCCTTTGTATTTTTACTTTCTCCGCACGTACTATGTACATAAGCGTATAGAGGAAGTATTGTATTGCAATCAAAAATGCGATACCAAGATTTCACCGGAAACATATGCTTTGAGATCCTGTAAATCCAAAAATAGCATTTTTACAAACAGATCCGTGATTGGGTCAAAAACTAAAAGACTGTTAAATACCAAACTTGTTATTTAAGTCTATTCCTTTCAAGGATGCGACATCAAGATTTTAAAGAAAATCCCTCCACCACAAACATTACATAGAAAATTTGTTTGAAAATTTTGTTTTTCTCAAAAATGACTCTAAAGACTTTTATTGAAATCAGTTATTCATAGCAAAAATAATTTTTTCTTGGAGTATCTTTTGAAGACGACTTTATTCTGGTTGATTTTTGTGGAATTTTGCACAACGGTTATACCGTAAGAAATAGACAAAAAAGTATTACACTTAAAATTTATATCTAGTTAAAACATACAACTTATGTTGTACGAATTTTTGTTGTAGAGTTGGCCGTTTCCAAGATATCCTTGGTTTTGGTTTCAATAAGAGTCCGTTTTTGTTTTGTTTTACTCCTGGCCGAGCGAAGAAGCCAATTTCAATGACAATCGCATAACGACAACTTTTAAAACATTTGACTATCACTTAAGCATAGAGCATTCCTTTAGTTCCCTTCTACTTATAAGGAACTAAGTATTGCTTATCTCGATTAGTATAGCGTAGAATTAAGAATAATCATTTGTAAGAAGTCTGTTGAACAGTTAGAGAAAGTCATGTGTAATTAATTTCTTACACTAGCGAGGTAAAGGTTACTGTTTGTAAGATACCACGTGGACTTACAGAACCTGAAAACAGCTTCCAGGTTTATCTGCCTACATCTCTAGCATTGCTTAAAGTTAATGGTGTTAACTGTCACAATAAAGCATTATTAATCTGCTCTGTTTCAACAATAAACCTGCTTTATATTTTAACAGCCAAATAAGCAATGCGTCCTTGAAAAATCTGACGCGTTTCATTCACATGACTTTCTCTATAACTGTGTAACAAATTATTGTTAAAAAGCTTATCATTTTAATTATTTCATGATAATCTAGATAAACACCATCAGAAATGGTCTTATTACTTGCTTCCTTGTAAGCAGAAGGGAAATAAGGGAATGTATTAGACTAACACGATATTCTAATTCTATAAACACTGGTTGATATGAGATTGAGATCCGTTTCTTTGCGTGGCCAGGAGTTGACAAGTTTTAAGTATTTTAAAACTCACCCCAATAATAAGGAATATCTTGGAAACAATCAATTCCACAACAAAACGCTATATGACATAAATTGTGTGTTTTACTAAGATCTATATTTTTCTTTTGTAAGATTTATGTCTCTTTCACGGTTTACTAGTTATTCAAAATTCAGCAAGATTCGTCCAGAATAAACAGCTCTTCACAAACAATGCCCAAAATATTCAATATTCACACTTTGTTCGTGATGTAAAAATAGCTTTAATAAACGATGTTTTAATTAAAATATTTAGAACCATTCTTGAGAAAATCAAAATGTTGAAAATAGTTTCTTTGTATAGGGTTGCTTGGGGTGCAGGGATTTTCTTGAAAATCTTAGTGTCGTATCCTTGAAATATACTCAACTTAAATATCTAGTTTGGTATTTAACCGACTTTTCCTTTTTGAGCTGTGCTGCCCACACACATATGCGCACATACTACGCCATTTTCCAAAAATGCTTTTTTTTTTTTTTTTTTTTTTATTTAGGGGGACCCAAAATATGTAATTTCCGGTGAAGTCTAGGTGTTGAACTTTTGGGTGCACTACAATACCTTCTCTATACACTATGTACATAGTACGTGTAGAGAAATAAAAATGGAAATGGAGGTTTATTTATGGACGCTCTTTAACTGCTGTGGTTCCTATCGTCCCATACTATACTGGGCGTGAAAGACCGTTTAATTTTGCTCAGAGACCTCTTTATCAGGCTTGAGATTGTTTTACGAGCCGTAAATTTACGACACGGGAACAACGGCTTTACTTCCTCTTTCGAAGGAAGCCATGCTAAGGATTTTTACGCCCGAAAAAATCCATCGTCCTCCGCCGGGTTTGAACCCGCGACCCTGGGTATATGAGGCTTGCATGGTAACCACTACACCACGGAGGGTGACATCCTATCAAGAAACAACTCTTGACAGCCCTTGTGAAGAAGAAAATCCTGTTCTGGGCGAAAAAATATAAAGATTGGACTGTAGAGCACCGGAAAAAGTGATTTTTTCTCACGGGACCCTTTTTGAAGCTTTATTTGGCGCTTTTCAGCGGAACCTCTGTGTCCCGGCCATATCCAGCAGGGCCCCAAACACCCACCAAAGGGGATGTTTTACAGGTTTCGGACCAAAGACCCTAAACTCCATTGAAGGAAAAATGAATAGTGTGAAGTGCATCAAAGTATTTAGGACTAAAGTGATTTCAACCATGCGTAGGAGGTTTCCTAATGGTACTGTGAAATTTCAACATAATTTGGCTCCTTGCCAGAATTCGAGGAATTTTCCCGCTGGTGATGGGATATTTCAACAATATTTGGCTCCCTGCCATAGCTCGAGGAGGTTTCCTGATGGTGATTTGATATTTCAACAAGATTTGGCTCCCTGTCATAACTCGAGGAAGTTTCCTGAGGGTGATGGGATATTTCAACAAAATTTGGATCCCTGCCATAGCTCGAGGAGGTTTCCTGATGTTGATGGAATATTTCAACAACATTTGGCTCGCTGCCATAACTCGAGGAGGTTTCCTGATGTTGATGGAATATTCAACAACATTTGGCTCGCTGCCATAACTCGAGGAGGTTTCCTGATGTTGATGGAATATTCAACAACATTTGGCCCGCTGCCATAACTCGAGGAGGTTTCCTGATGTTGATGGAATATTCAACAACATTTGGCTCGCTGCCATAACTCGAGGAGGTTTCCTGATGGTGATGGGATATTCAACAACATTTGGCTCGCTGCCATAACTCGAGGAAGTGTCCTGATGGTGATGGGATATTCAACAACATTTGGCTCGCTGCCATAACTCGAGGAGGTTTCCTGATGGTGATGGGATATTCAACAACATTTAGCTCGCTGCCATAACTCGAGGAAGTGTCCTGATGGTGATGGGATATTCAACAACATTTGGCTCGCTGCCATAACTCGAGGAAATTTCCTGATGGTGATGGGATATTTCAACAACATTTGGCTCGCTGCCATAACTCGAGGAGATTTCCTGATGTTGATGGAATATTTCAACAATAATTGGCTCGCTGCCATAATTCGAGGAGGTTTCCTGATGGTGATGGAATATTCAACAAGATTTGGCTTTCTGCCATAGTTTGAGGAGGTTTCTCGATGTTGATGGAATATTTCAACAACATTTGGCTCGCTGCCATAACTCGAGGAGGTTTCCCGAAGGTGATGGGATATTCAACAAGATTTGGCTCGCTGCCATGACTCGAGGAGGTTTCCTGATGGTGATGGGATATTCAACAACATTTGGCTCGCTGCCATAACTCGAGGAGGTTTCCCGATGATGATGGGATATTCAACCACATTTGGCTCGCTGCCATAACTCGAGGAGGTTTCTCGATGTAGATGGAATATTCAACCACATTTGGCTCGCTGCCATAACTCGAGGACGTTTCCTGATGGTGATGGGATATTCAAAAACATTTGGCTCGCTGCCATAACTCGAGGAGGTTTCCTGATGGTGATGGGATATTCAAAAACATTTGGCTCTCTGCCATAACTCGAGGTGGTTTCCCAATGGTGATGGGATATTCAACAAGATTTGGCTCTCTACCATAACTCGAAGGTTTCTCAATGTTGATGGAATATTCAACAAGATTTGGCTTTCTGCCATAGTTTGAGGAGGTTTCTCGATGTTGATGGAATATTCAACAACATTTGGCTCCCTGCCATAACTCGAGGAGGTTTCCTAATGGTGATGGAATATTCAACAATATTTGGCTCGCTGCCATAGCTCGAGGAGGTTTCTTGGTGGTGATGGAATATTCAACATTTGGCTCTCTGCCATAACTCGAGGAAGTTTCCTGATGGTGATGGAATATTTCAACCAGATTTGGTACCCTGACATAACTCGAGAAGGTTTTCTGATGTTTATGGAATATTTAACAAGATTATTCTCTCTGCCATAACTCGAGGAGGTTTCCTGATGGTGATGAGATCACTTCAACAAGATTTTGCACTGCCATAACTCGAGACGGTTCCCGGATGTTGATGGAACATTTAAACAATATTTGTCTCCCCGCTATAACTCGAGGAGATTTTCTGATGTTGATGGGATATTTCAACAGAATTTGGCTCCCTGCCATAGCTCCAGGAGGTTTTCTGATGTTTATGGAATATTCAACAAGATTTGTCTCTCTGCCATAACTCGAGGAGGTTTTATGATGGTGATGGGATATTTCAACAAGATTCGGACTGCCATAGCTCGAGGAGGTTTCCTGATGTTGATGGAATATTCAACAAGATTTGGCTCTCTGCCATAACTCGAGAAGGTTTCCGGATGGTGATGGGATATTTCAACATGATTTGGTTCTCTGTCATAACTCGAGGAGGTTTTCTGATGGTGATGGGATATTTCAACAGGATTTGGCTCCCTGCCGTAGTTCAAGGAGGTTTCCCAATGTTGATGGAATATTTCAACAAGATTTGGCTCTCTGCCATTACTCGAGAAGGTTTCCGGATGGTGATGGGATATTTCAACATGATTTGGTTCTCTGTCATAACTCGAGGAGGTTTTCTGATGGTGATGGGATATTTCAACAGGATTTGGCTCCCTGCCGTAGTTCAAGGAGGTTTCCCAATGTTGATGGAATATTTCAACAAGATTTGGCTCTCTGCCATAACTCGAGAAGGTTTCCGGATGGTGATGGGATATTTCAACATGATTTGGTTCTCTGTCATAACTCGAGGAGGTTTTCTGATGGTGATGGGATATTTCAACAAATTTGGGACTGCCATAATTCGAGGCTCACAAATTCCTTTTTGGTAACATTAAAGATGACATTGTTGGACTGGCTAGAGAATTCGACGGATTTAAATGCGATAGCAAGCTTGTGTTCCATTATTAAGACTTGGATCTGAAATTTGGACTGCATCGAAAACACCAAGATGATCGTGAAGGTTATCCCAGTTTGACTTAGGACCCAAAAGTGAAACAGATGTGCAGGAAACTCACACATTTAATGTGTAAAAGGGTAAAAGGTAATCAAAATCAAAGGTCACATTTCAGAGAAACGAATAAACATTCATAACAGTCTTATGGTTTTGATTTTTCTGCTTGTCCCAATTAATCTGCACAGTAGTGTATATTCCTGCTATACGAACTGAACTGAAAGTTTATCTGCATCAGCAAGAAGTAGAGATTGAGTAGAGGAAGTCATGTGAATGCCAATCGATCAGGGCAGTTAGGAAAGCCCTGCATAGGTCTGCTTTATGCCCACATTCGCTTTCCCAACATCCACTTGTTATTCAAAGGCTGTGAATTTTTGATGAATTTCCTGCAGAACGCAGGTAGAGAGTTTTAAATAAAGATTTCTGTACACGACCGACCCTTGGCAGTATTAACCTTTTGCAGGGAGAAGTTTAACTCGAATCGCACTCGTGTGGGTACATCGTATCGATCCGTCACGCCTCGGGTCTGTTATTTTAACTTTCACTGCCGAGTTACGGATTTCTCTGCATCCAATGTTACACGCAACCATACGGCGAAATTAGCACAACCCTTCTTTAAAGTTAAGCTCTTTGCCAGGGAGAAAAATTGAGTTGTCTGCAAGGTTTATGAAACTGTTAGAAAACACAGCATTATAGAAACCGAAACGTATAACCGAACTCGTTAAAGCACAAACTTGTGTGCGAGAGGTCTCAATTCAAATCCCACGAGGATTATACTTCTTGAAGATTTTTACTTTATCTACGCGTACTATGCACATAGTATATAGAGGTATTATATTACATTCAAAAGTCTAAACCGAGATTTTACCTGAAATGCATGTTTTGGGGCCCCCTGAAGAATAGCTTTTATAGAAAAAGGTGCGTGTGTCTGCGGGCAGCATAGGCGATGACACTAATGATACATGGAATGAAGTGGAGCACTGGTGGAATGCGATGGTAAGGAAACCAGAGAACTCGAAGAAAACCCTCACCTACACCGCTTTGTCCACCACAAATTTCACATGCAGTCGCTTGGGATCGAAAGGCCAAGTGGTCCGCGGCCAACAGATTAAAGTTTAAGTAGTTTAAAATTGAAACCAATAACATGGAATATCTTAGAAACGATTCACCCTACAACAAATGTATGTGCATTAAATTGTGTGTTTTAAACTCTTCATTTTGTATAGTACCGTGTTGTCTCGTTCTTGCGGTTTACCAGTTATACAAATTCATTTGAAATGAAGAGGTCAATAGAGGCTATTCCAAGAAAATTCACGATAAACACTATTTTTGCCAACAAAAAATGTATTAAACATATGATATTTTCCTCGAAATCGTTGGACAGCATTTTGAGAAAATGAAAATTGATGAGCAATTTTGCATGCAAATGATAGGTGTATTTTCCCAAAAATATTCGTGGTGCATCCTTGCAAGATACTGAACTTCAATAAACATTTTGGTATTTTACCGACTTTTCTTTTTCGAGTTATGTTGTTCACACACACAACACACACACACACACACAAACACATATATAGACGGTACTCTTTACTTTCTCAACCCCGTATGTACAAGGTAGGCACATACGTGGCCGTTTTTTTTTTCAACTTCCGATAGGCTATAAAAAAAAAGACAAGTTCATAGAAAACAATTATTTTATTTCTAAAATTTTTGAACACTTATGGTTACTTTTCAATATAATCACCGAAAGGATTGAGACATTTAGCGTTCCTGTGCACAAGCTTTGCAATACCCGCTTCAAAAAATGTTGCTGCCAAAGATTTCAAATGAGCATTGACGTTGTTTTGAAGATCTTCATTGGTTTCAAAGTGCTGCCCTCCTAGCCACGTCTTCAGTTCAGTGAAAAGGTGAAAGTCGCTGGGTGCCAGGTTAGGACTGTACGGCGAATGATCGAGAATGTCCCATTGAAATTGTTCAAGGAGCCGATGGGTTGTGCCAGCAGTGTGTGGACGAGCGTTGTTATGGATCAACACAATCCTGAAGTCAGCATTCTTCTTCGTTTGTTTTGAATGACTTTCCGCAAACGTCGCAAAGTACAAAACTTTAGTAAAAAAAAAAAAAATATATATATATATATATATATATATATTCTATAAACTTGCCTTTTATTTATAGCCTATCGGAGGTTGAAAAAAACGGCCCTCGTAGAAGGTATTGCATTACATCCAAAATTTTGATGGCGAGGTTTCACACAAGTATATGTTTTGAAGTCTCCTTGAGTTCGAAATAGCATATTTAGAAAAAAGGTTCGTGGGTATGCGACTATAACTTTGGACAGTATAGCTCAAAAACGAAAGGACCGTTAAATACCCAACTTGGTATTTATCTTTACTATCTTTCAAGGATGCGACACGAAGATTTTCAAGAAATCTCCCCACCTCAACTACCCATAGATGGATTTTTTTAAAAGCTTGCTTTTCTCAACAATGATTAATGATTTTGATTTAAATACCGTATATTAAAGATAATTTTGCATCACGGTTAAACCGTAAGAAATAGAAACAAAAATTATGACTTAAAAATGTAGATCTCGTTAAAAGACATAACTTATGTCATATATGTTTTTGTGTAGAGCTGACCGTTTCTGAGATACTCCTTGTTATTAGTTTCAATTTTAAACTACTTAAACTTTTCTCAAACAGGAAATAATGTTTCATTTCACTTCCCTTGTTTTACTCCAGATCATGCAAAGCGAACCGATCTTTAATTGTTTCACATAGTACCAACTTTTGAAAGATTTGACTATCGATTTAGCCCTTATTTTCCTTCTATTTCAGTAAAGTAAGTAATACAACAATGTCTGCTAATTTTTATCTTGAGCAATATGTCGTAGGTAAACAAAATAACCGTTTGTAACAGAAGCTGTTTGTGTAACATCTAGAGAAAGTCATGTGAAATGAAACATCAGATTTTTCCAAAATATCTCTTACTGGATTCAGCGGACCCTAAAAAGTTTATTTCCGGTGAAATCTTGGTATCGAATGTTTGGCTTGAGTGCAATACCTTTTCTACTTCATACCATGTACTATAAAGAGAAAGTAAAAGCTTGCTATGAAATTATTGCACTGATTTCATAATTTTTTATTTACTGCATATATTTTTCTTCTCGATTACTGAAACTAGATAAAATATAATAAAAAGAAGAGACAAAACAAATGAAAAATGAGAAGCAAACGCGAATGCAAATAGCATGAAAACAAAATAGCGCCAGGGGTTAAGAAAGTGCAAATAACCTTCCTGAAATAGCACCCTAGCGGGGGTTTTGTATTCTGCTTAAGGGAAGATTGCATTTCTTATAATATACAGTACATCAAGTCTGCTAAGATGCAAAGAAGCCCTCCTAAACATTACAAATAAATGAGACGAGTAAATACGCTGCTAAAAAGGACATAAAATTACAAAAACATCCACAGAAATAAATGAGAATAAAAGACTAACTAAAAAATCTAAAACGCAACCAGCGAAAAGAAAATTCAAATGGAAAGTTGGAGGGGCGGGAAGTAGGCAGGTAAACAAAGGAATGGAAATGCAGCGAAAGAGAAACAAAAAGCGGAAACGGTAATGAATAACCGACTACCTACATTAAAGTAAAAAGCATAAAAGAGAAAAGAGAGGAATAGAATATTATATCGCTAGCAGACAGGCTGGAATTTTTTAGCATCGACAGCATTAGTGTTGAAATTTCTGTGCACTGCAATGCAGCAACTCGACTGCATAATATCCACTCCGGCAAGTGCCGTTTAACAGCAAATCCATAAGCAGTAGAACCCCGTTTAACCGAACTAAAGGGGAAGAGACATTTCGTATTTGTATTTTATTTTCTCTAGTACGTATATGCTGCCCTCCTTGGTGTAATAGTTACCATACTAACTTCATATACCCAAAGGTCGCGGGTTCAAACCCGGGGGAGGACGATGGATTTTTTCGGGTGTATCCTTAGAATGGCTCTCTTCGCGAGGGAAGTAAAACCGTTAGTCCCGTGTCGTAGATTTACGGCCTCTCAAGCCTGATAGAGAGGCCTCTGAGCAAAATTAAGCGGGCTTTCACGCCCAATATAGAATGGGACGCTGAGAGCAATTAAAGAGGGCAATAAATAACACACCATTATTTTAGCACGTATTGTTGAATATATATATATATATATATATATATAGTAGATACTGTACTTCTTAATTGAAATCAATAACAAAGAATATCTCGGAAAACGTAAAGGACATAAACTGTGTGTTTTGTCGTGATGTACATTTTTTGTGTAGTGATTTTTTTTCTATCTCTTAAGGTTTAGAAGTTAAGCAAAATTAGGTAAAATTCATCTAGAATAAAGAGGTCTTCAGAGGCTTCAGAAAATTCAACATATACATTTTAATTTTCAGGTTTTTCAGCAAAATTGCTAGAGCTATATTTAAGAAAATCAAGGGTTTCGACAATTTTTCCATTTAAAGGGTAGATTGCGGTGGGGGGGAGTCTTTTGAAAACCTTCATGTCGCATCCTTGGAAGATGCTAAACCTAAACACCAAGTTTGGAATTTAACGGTCTTTTCGTTTTGGGGCTATGCTGTCCACAGATACACGCGCGCGCGCACACACACACACACGGACCTTTTTTTGAAAATACGTTTTACGGATTCAGGGGACCCTAAAACATATATTTACGGTGAAATCTCGGTATCGAATTTTTGGGTGGATTGCAATACCTGCTCTGCTATGTACATTGTGCATATGAGGCTAGAGAAAGTAAATATAACAAATACTTAAAATGTAATTACCAAATGTATTTATCTTTAAATTTTAATTTTACTAAAATATTATAAATTATTAGGTTTTATTTATTTGTTGTATAGTACTTGCATCATTATTTATTTATTAATTTTTAAATTATTTGACATATTTAATTATGAATTTATTAAATGTTACTATTTAATTTAGTTAAATTTCACACAGAATTATTTTGGTACTAATACTTTAATGTTGATAAAAGTTCTAACACTGTTTGGCGAGTTATATTTCCTCGTAAGATGGAATTAAAGTACGCTGTGTTACATATATGGAATGTGTGGTCCATTTAACACCTTGTATGAGAATCCAGCGAGAATAGAAGATACCAAAGGTGATAGTTTCTACGGTGTAGCTCACGCGCATATGTGTACACTCCCATTGTTCTTTTGAAGCTGTCCGCCGGTCCTCTTGTGGACGATTTAATTGATGTTCCCCATCATAGGGGCTACTCGGCGTTCCACATTAAATGGATCCAGCAGTTTAAAACATCAAACACATGACCTACTTGGACTCTACAACAAAATTATCGCGTTTATATTCCTTTTAGTGTTAACACAAAACAACGTCTAAAATTACACATTTACTTTCTCTACACGTACAATATTCATGGTGTTTAAAGAAGGTATTGTAATGCATCCAAAAATTTCATACCGTTATTTCACCGGAAATTCACGTTTTGAGAGCCCCTGAATCCAAAAAAAAAAACTTTTTAGAAGTATGTCTGTGTATGTGCCTGTCTGTCTGTCTATGTGTATGTGTGTGTCTGTGGGCAGTATAGCTCAAAAACGATAAGATCGCTAAAAATTTAACTTGGTATTTAGGTTTGCTATTTTCCAAGGATGCGACAAGAAGATTTTCAAGAAAGTTCCCCCCCTCCCAACTATCCTTTACATGGAACTTTTTTACAAAATTTTAATTTTATCAAACGATTTTGATTAAAATTTCGTACATTAAAGACATTTACACGACAAATAAAATGTATATCTTGAATTTTCTTGGAATAGCCTCTGAAAATTACTTTATTCTGGATGAATTTTACGGAATGTTGTATAGCTGCTAAACCATAAGATATGGACAAAAGCTTACCACACAAAAAAATGTAGAGCACAATACACAAAGGGACTTCAGTCACGTATCAACCACCTTTTGACTGTCACTTTAGTCTGTGTTACGCCCTTATTTTGCTTCTACTTACAAGAAAGCAAGGTATTTCTACTATTTTTTGTCCATTAGATGAAGTAAATAGAAGTTTAATTTTTTTAACAATAATTTGTTGCAGGGATGTAGAGGAAGTCATGTGAATCGAACACAACTGATTTTTATCTTTTCTTCTTCATGGAAATACACGTTTAAAAATCCAAAGAAGGCATATACAAAAATTCTGTTATATGCCAACTGTGGTGTTTAAATAGCCACTCTTTCAAGAATTTTACTAAAGATTTTCAATAAAAAATCTGATGTGTTACATTCACATGATTTTCCTACATCTCTGTAACATATTATTGTAAAACGCTTGTTCTTCTATCTACTTAATGATAATCGAGATAAACATTAGCAGAGATAGTCTTATTACTTGCTTCCTTGTAAGTAGAAGCAAAATAAGGTAGTACCATAGGTTAAAGTGACAGTAAAAAACTGGTTGCTATGTGACTGAAGTTCCTTTGTTTCTATGGACAGGAGTTGACAAATAATTCCTCTATGAAAAAAGCGTAAAATTCATCCAGAATAAAGTAGTCTTCAGAGGCTATTCCCAGAAAATTCAAGATATACATTTTGTTTGTTAGGTAAATATCTTTAATAACTCCATGGCACGACAGCTCACATGGAACCTTGTCCTAGCTTGCTGCGTCCTCCATCTTGGTCCATGACAGACGTCATGGATGGGGTGCAGTATTGGAGGGAGAGACATAGTGAGCGCCTCGAATCCCTCGGCCGGTTAATGCGGTCCTCATGACCTGCAGCCGCTACTTCTCCATCAAGTAGCCCCTCAATTGGCCCCCATGGGACCTCACGAGGCCATGTCTTCCAGCGGGGGAAAAATCCCCACGCCGGTGCTGGGAATCGAACCCAGGCCTCCCGCTTGGCAAGCAGTAATGCTACCACCACGATAAGGAGACGACCAAATATCTTTAATATATAGAATTTTAATCAAAATTATTAGAGCCATTTCTGAAATGAGCAAAATTGTCAATTTTTTTTTTCCGTAAGGAGTTGTTTGTGGAGGGAGCATTTTCTTGGAAATCTTCATATCTCATCCTGGGAAGATAAACTTGCATACAAAGCTAGGTATTTAATAGTCTTTTCGTTTTTGAGCAATGCTGTCGACAGTCATACACACGCGGGCGCTGAAATTTTTCTGAAAAGGCTTCTTTTTTGGACACAGGGACTTCAAAACATATTTTCTCGACATCGAATTCTTGGTTGAAATACAATACCTTTTCTAGCTTCTATGTATAGTGTATGCACATACGTTCTAGAGAAAGTAAAAGAGGAAAATCCAGAAATACACATCAGGAAGACGAGGCATAAAAAACCATTCTCTAAAACTCTGATTTAGAATCGGTCCAACGAACTTTCAAAAAACGCTGACAACACGACGTTTGAACATAAAGCCTCCAGCCTATCAGTCGTAAAGCCTTTCCTGATTTATTTTGAGAAAGAAAAAAGAAGAAGATATAAACATCAAGTAAACGATACGCTGAATCTCCTCGAAGGTCAAACGAATGAGAAATTGAGTTAGTAAAATGGAAAAAAGGTCCATGATTGAGACAAGAGGTTAGGGGGATGACGGGACGGTCAAAAGGGACGGAAGATGAATGGGGGGAGTAAAGTACGCAATACCCAGGGGTGTATTTGTGTGTCTCGAGTATCCTCCAAGGACCGCGATGCCAGACAATGAAACTGCGTGAAAAGGACATTGCAAAGGATTTGAACCCGCGGCAAAGAACCGGGAGAAACACGTCTTAATTTACGAGATATCGAATTTTATCCCGATTCGTCGACAAGGATGGATAAGACAGGCACGGATTTTATTCTCGCTCTTTTTCTTCTCTCGAGATCCTTTCTTTTTATCTGTTCTTTCTTCCGCCTTCCGCACGACCGAGTCATATCTTAGAAGATGTGTGTATTTACTCCGGTCACAGATTCTCCACGAAATAAAACTGCTGCAGCTCACATGAAAATATCGTTGTTTAAATATCTCTGGAGCGTAACAAGTGAATTTCTATACCATGGACCATAACGTCACTAGAATGTTTCGGAAATTTACAACATCCTCTACTTTACCCTTACCTCTAGGTACCAAAACATTTGAACTTCGTCAAAAAAGTAAATACCGATATTTCACCAAAACTCTGATGTGATCCATACAAATCTCTACACCTCTGCAAACAATTATTGTTATAAAGTTTATCTTCTATTTACTTAATGCTAATCGAGAAAAATATAGCAGAAACGGTTTTACTTCCATGTAGGTAGAAGGGAAGTAAGGGAGTTCCATAGGCTAATACGATATTCAAAAGCTGGTTGCTATGAGGTTGAAGTTCCTTTGTCTGTTTGGACAGGAGTTGACAAATTCCCGTATAAGAAAGTTTTAAGCACTTTAAAGCTGAAACCAGTGACAAGAAATATCTAAAAAAAAAAAAACGATCACCTCCACGTAAAACATGCATTTAAGATAAATTGTGGGTTTTAACGAGATGTACATTTCTATTACGTAAGTTTTTGGCTATTCCTTACGGTTTACATGTTGATGAAAAATTCCGCAAAATTCTTCCAGCATAAAGAGGCTATTCCCAGGAAATTCAAGATATACATTTTTGTAAATATCATCAATATACGATATTTTAATCAAAATCGTTTAAGTCATTTTTGAGAATATCAAAATGTTCTAAAATGTTTCCATGTAAAAGGTAGTTGGGTGTAGGAGGATTTTCTTGAAAATCTTCGTGTCGCATCATTGGAAGATACTGAACTTAAATACCAAGTTTGGTGTTTAACGGACTTTTCCTTTTTAAGCTATGCACAACACACACGCACATGAAGGACTAACAGACACACACATGGATATGTTTCTAAAACTGATTTTTTTTAATTTAAGGGGCCTCAAAGCATTTATTTCCGGTGAAATCTCGGTATCAAATTTTTGGGTGTAATGCAATACCTTCTCTATGCATAAGTACATAGCATATGTAGAGAAAGTGGAAATATATGTTTTAAGGGTCCATTAATCCACGAATAAAAACACTTCTAATGTCTCTACTATTTCTTATTGGGTAGACGAAGTATGGAACTATAAAAGCTTAATACATATACAGGATGGTTAAATACTAAAATAACGCCTTTCACGGTCTCTCTCCTCTGCGCGAGAGACCCGAGAGTCGCCCGGAAAGTGGTGCCGGCAAAGACAAGTTATGGAAATGCTGACCTTCTGCTCACATACGGGCAGTAAGATTTACTAAAATACTCTCGCTCACTCGTCTAATCTTAGCAGCAGGAATCCTTGTGATGTTGTCACTAAGTTTCTGTAGATTTCTGCTGCTCTTTAACTTGTTACACTGCCTGTTTGGGAGCAGATGCTCAGCATTTATTTAAGGCAAGGACCAGTGTGCCTTTGCCGGCAACACTTTCCCGGCGACTCTCGGATCTCTCGCGCAGTGTAGAGAGGATACGACAGGAGTTACCATATAATTTATTGACAATGTACATACATATGTATATATACACAAACACACAGGGTGTTAAGGGTATAAATGCGCAGATTTTGCGTGCTGTCAGATCAAAATAAGACGAATAATAAACCCCAACAATATTTTCATCTATCATGAAAGATAACGGAGATAATGACCATTATTGAATGCATTACCTTCAAAATCAGGCAACACATCAAGATTTAATATCCGAATGTATAGTTTTGGTTTCTGGTGAGGACAATGTTTTGTTTTTAAAATTTAGTTTCTGGTTTCTTTATTGTCAGCTGCTGCCACTAATGAGGGATAGGGTGGTTTTCCTTCAAGCTATTTGCCCTATTAGCGTGCTCTGAACCAAAAGCTGCGAAGGAGGCTACGCATAAGATTTAGTCTAATAATCAAAGATAAAGCAAATTCAAATGTGAATTATGAATACCTCATTCAGGCGTATCATGAAGTGATTAAATCAGAGCCATCTCTTTACTAAACAGGAAAAGTATTAATATTCCATAATTACAATATCAACAATAAATGTCCATTTAAAGTAGATGTTCAAAATGTCTTCCGCTAGAACTCATGCAGGCATCGCATCTTTTTTGCAAATTTTGCTCTCACCTCGTTAGAGCTTCTGCGTTCTGCCAACCTATAGAGCTGCTTACAACACACCTGTGCGAAGATTATCAATGGTAACAACCTCACCATGTTTCACCTTCGTTTTCAAATTTTCTCGGAAATACCTGATTATTAAATACAGTCAGAGTTCTAAAGTATTTAGCACATCTGAAACACAACACTACGTCAACATTCCTGACCTTCCGTTCCACAGCATGTTGTGCAGTTGCCAAGCGTATGACTACAACTTTATTCTAGTAGACATGATAGAATCAAATTTTTAACATAATTGCAGAAGTAAATGATAAAGGACTGGTGATATATTCGCTATCAAACATTTGACCAATTTTATTTTTACTTTCTCTACACGTACTATGTACATAGTGTATAGAAAAGGTATTGTATTGCACCCAAAAATTCGATGTCGAGATTTCACGGGAAATACATATTTTGGGTCCCAGTGTGTGTGTGCGCGCGTGTGTGTATGTGGACAGCATAACTCAAAAACGAAAATACTGTTAAATACCAAACTTGGTATTTAAGTTTGATACTTCCAAGGATACGACACGAAGATTTTCAACAACCCCCTCCACCCTAAACTACCCTTTGCATGCAAAAAATTCGAAATTGTTGATTTACATAGAAATAGGTTCAATGATTCTGATTAAAATCTCTTATATTTTAGATACTTACACGCCAAATAAAATGTATGCCTTGAATTTTCTGGGAATAACTTCTTTGTTCTGGATGATTTTTATCTAATTTTGCATAAATGATAAATCGTAAGAGATAGACAAAAACTTAATAAAACAAAAATTTATATCACGATAAAATACACAATTTATATTATACATTTTTTTTCGTGGAGTTGACCTTGTTTTATATATTCCTTGTTATTGATATCAGCTTTAAAAAACCTATGCTTTTCTCATACAGGAATTGTTCAACTCCCATCCATACAAACAAAGGAACATCAGTCACACAGCAACCACTTCTTGGCTTTCACTTTAACCCATGGTACTCCCTTATTTTGCTTCTACTTACAAGGAAGCAAGTAATAAGAATATTTCTGCTATTTTTTCTCAATTAGCACATAGGCGTTAAATAAGGTTTTTAACAATAATTTGTTGCAGAAAAGTCATATGAATGGAACATCAGATTTTTGTTTCTTTCATGTACTTGTAATAAACAAATTACGCCCATTATATTTATAAATTTGATATCGATACTTAATGGAAAATATACCTTTTGAGGGTCCCTGAATCAGAGAGAAGAAAGTGTGTTTATTTTTAGACACATGTAAAAACACAAATACATAACTCATCTTTTGTAGTTCTACGTTCGCTATTCTAATTGCAGAAGTAAATGATAAAAGGACTGGTGACATATTGGCTACCAAACATTTGACCAATTTTATTTTTACTTTCTCTACACGTATTATGTACAGTGTATAGAAGAGGTATGGTGTTGAACCCAAAAATTACGTACCAATATTTCTTAGGGTCCTCTGAACCCAACAAAACCATTTTTAGTAAATGGTCCATAATTTGTCTGTCTGTATGACTTTGGACAACTTAGCCCAAAAACGAAAGGTCCGCTAAATACCAAATTTGGTGTTTAAGTTTAGTTTAGCTGAAGGGTGTGATACGAAGATTTTCAAGAAATTTTCCCACCCTTAACTATCCTTTTACCTGAAAAAATATTAGAAAACTTGATTATCATAGAAACGGCTCTAAGGATTTTGATTAAAATACCATATCCTAAAGATATTTTCGTGACAAATAAAATGTATATTTAATGTATGACCATTTCTAAAAGCATTTTAGTAAATTGTCCGTAATGTGGTGTGTGTGTGTGTTTGTGTGTGGGTATGTGTTTGTGTGTGTGTGTGGACAGCATAACTCAAAAACGAAAAGTCCGTTAAATACCAAATTTGATATTTAAGTTTATCTCTAAAGGGTGCGACACAAGATTTTCAGGAAAAATCCCTACCCTAAGCTACACTTTGCATGGGAAAAAATTGAAAATATTGATTTTCGTAAAAATGGATTTAGGAATTTTGATTAAAATATCTAAAGATATTTTCGTGACAAATAACATGTATATGTTGAGTTTTACTGGAGATAGCTTTTGAACACCTCTTCATATTGCATGAATTTTTCACAGCTGGTAAGCCATAGTAGATAGACAATCGGTAACTACAACAACAAAAATATGATGTGATCCATTCACATGACTTTCTCTACATCTCTGCAACAACTTATTGTTAAAAAGCTTATGGTTCTATTTACTTCATGCTAATCGACAAAAAATTAGCAGGAATAGGCTTATTACTTGCTTCCTTGTAAGTAGAAGTGAAATAAGAGAGCACCAAAGGTTAAAGTAACAGTGATAAGATGGTTGCTATGTGACTGAACTTCCTTTGGTTCTACAGAGACAAGTTGAGAGTTGAGAAAAGTATAATATTTCAAAGTGGAAACTAATAACAAGGAATATCTTAAAAACGATCAACTACACGAAAAAAATGTATATAAAGTATATTGTGAGTTTTAATGTGCTCGACATATTTTGTATGGTAAGTTTTTGTCCATTTCTTACGGTTTAGCAGTTATGCAAAAATTCGTTAAAATTCATCCAGAATAAAGAGGTCTTAAGAAGCTATTTTTAGAAAATTCAAGATATGCATTTTATTCGGGGTGCAAATAGCTTTAATATATGTGATTTTCATCAAAATCGTTAGACCGATTTTTAAGAAAATCAAAGTTTTCGAAGCTCTTTGCAGGTAAAGGATAGTTTGTCGTAGCGGGATTTTATTGAAAATCTTTGTGTCGCATCCTTGGAAGATACTATACCTAAATACCAAATTTGGTATTTAACGGCCATTTCGTTTTTTAGCTATGTTGTCCACGGTCACACACACGGACCTTTCTCGAAAAATGTTTTTTTTGGATTCAGGGGATCCTAAAACACGTATATCCGGCGAAATCTCGGTATCGAATTTTTGGGTGAAATACAATACTTCCTCTATACACTATGTACATAGTACGTGTGGAGAAAGTAAAAATGTGGACCTCGTTTAAACAGATCATTTATTTCATTTACCCTTTTTTCGAGTTATTCCTTGTTATGATTTCAGTTTTAAAACACAAAACGTTTCGCATTCGGAAATTTGACAACTTCTGGTCATGTAAAGAGGTAGATTTCAACCACATAGCAACCAGCTTTTAAAAGCTTTTTTTTCTTCTTTGTTTTAGGAGTTTAACGTCCTTCAACCTGGTTGGTCGTATCGGACAATAAATGAAATTGGTGATGGTCAAATGATCTGAGGCCCATGGAGCTTAAAAATACTCAACAATCGTCTTCTCAGGACAAGAGTAAACCTCGAAAAAAAAAACCTAATCTTGCAAAACTCTGCAAAACTCACCCTAAGCGAGATTCGAACTCGTGGACTTTTGAATGTGAGACAATACATTACTCAGGTGGGCTTTTTAAAAGCTTTGACTATCTCTTTAACCTTTTATTATACGGAAGCAAGTAATAAGACAATTTCTGCTAATGTTTATCTAGATTATCATGAAGCAGAGAGAGGAATAAGCTTTATAAAAATAATTTGTTACGGAGATGTAGAGAACACATCCAATTTTGTAATTATTTAATCGTTAGAAAATGTTTCACTGGAACAAAAGAAAACAACACAAAATCAATGTATTTCTCTTTTACAAAGCACATCGGAAAAACAAATGATATACATCAGTTTAGTAGAAGATATTGCAAAAACTGAAAGCAACTCTGCATGGTCATTCACAGATCATAATGGAAGTGAAATAAATATCGGATAATTGTTTGCAAACGGGCCGATATACCAGTTTCATTAAAACGAACTCATTTTTTTAGAGGTTGGTACCACGCTCAGACTTGCAAAGCAAATTTTTTTGTTATTGTCACTGAAAATTTAATGATTTAAATCCAGAAAATAAAAACAAACACATTCGGTTGTGCATGCATTAACGGCAGTATTTCATCAAAGCTGTTATCTGAAGAGAAACAGTTGTGGAAAGCGGTACAAATGATTTACATAGTGTGTAATGTACTATTCCTTGCATTTATTTGCTAACCAACCAACATGTAACTCAGTCACATTGAAGCAGATACAAACATCTGATGTTCTTCATTCACATGAAATTCACCAGCTATTCTAATCAAATTACTTTTACAAAACTTTATTCTTTTTATCGCCTTCATGCTAATCAAGATAAACATTAATAGAAATAGGCAGAGACAGACAGAAGGATTCAGTGCTATAGCCGGGAATTGAAAAACTTAATCGCAACTGACTCGCAATATACAACAATACCAAATAACCACAATAGTTGGCTAAACTATGAATCCTGGGACTTAAAGTTCTTACAACGTTGTAAGTCGTCCTTGGGGTTGTCATCTCAAAATAATTTGAGATCACCTTCTCAGATAGTCAGCTGAGAAATTCAATGCTATTCCGGCATTTTGTCAAGGTAGTTTGGTGGTAGAGCAACCTGGAGATCTGTGGTTCAAGCCCCGACAATGGAATTGAATTTTTCAGTCTCGCTCTACCTATCCAACTCCTGTCCTTCACACGACTTGTGTGAGAAAACAATTATACCAATATTAATAGAAATAGTCTTATTACTTTCTCTACACGTACTATGTACATACTGTATAGAGAAGGTATTGCATTCCACCCAAAAAATCGATACCGAGATTTCACCGGAAAATATATGTTTTAGGGTCCCCAATATCCAAAAAAAGCATTTTCACAAAAAGGTCCGTGTGTGTGTGTGTGTGTGTGTGTGTGTGTGTGTGTGTCCGTGTGTCTGTGAACACGATAACTCAAAAACGAAAAGTCGGTAAAATACCAAACTTGGTATTTAAGTTTAGTATCTTCCAGGAATGCGACACAAAGATTTTGAGAAAAATCCCCCCACCCCCAACTACCCTTTACATGGAACTGTTTTCGAAATTTTGATTTTCTCAAAAATGGCTCTAACGATTTTGATTAAAATTTCGGATATTAAACATATTTACCTGACAAATGAAATGTATATCTTGAATTTTCTGGGAATAGCCTCTGAAGAGTAGTTTATTCTGGATGAATTTTACTAAATTTTGAATAACTACTAAACCGTAAGAGATGGACAAAAAGTTACTGCACAAAAAATGTAAAGCACATTAAAACACACAATTTATGTTATATACATTTTTCGTGGAGTTCGTCGTTTTTGTGACATTCTTTATTTTTGGTTTCTGCTATGAAAAACGTATACTTTTCTCATACTGGAACTTGTCAACTCCTATCCATATAAACAAATGAACTTCATTGACATAGCAACCAGCTTTTGACTATCACTTTAACCTACGGTTGTCGGTTATTTCGCTTCTACTTACAAGGATGCGAGTAATAAGACTATTTCTGCTAATTTTTTTCTGATTAGCATAAAGTAAATAGAAGTATAAGCTTTTTAAGAATTATTTGTTGCAGGGATATGTGAATGGTACACATAAGATTTTTTACAGACAAGCACCTAAATAGACTTTATTTTAACGAAAAAGTTTTTATATTTATGGATTAGTTATTTTATAAAATTTAAAAATAATAATTTTCAATAACATTTTAAGAACATTATTAAACAAAATGATACTTTTCCTTCATATGAACAGGAGTATTCTATTTTTCATCCATCAGCAATAATGATATTGCTGAATATATCTTGAAAAATCTGATGTCTACCATTCACATCACTTTCTCTATATCCGTGAAACAAATTATTCTTAAAAAGCTTCTAGGTACTTCTATTTACTTTATGCTAATCAGTAAAACATTAGCAGAAATAGTTTTATTACTTGCTTCCTTGTAAGTAGAAGTGAAATAAGGGATTACCATAGGTTAAAGTGATAGTCAACAGCTGGTTGCTATGTCAATGAAGTCCCTTTGTTTATATGGATAGTAGTTGACAAGTTCCTGATGAGAAAAGTATACGTTTTTCATAGCAGAAACCAAAAATAAGGAATGTCTCAAAAACGACGAACTCCACGAAAAAAAGTATATGACATAAATTGTGTGTTTTAATGTGCTCTACATTTGCTGTGTAGTAAGTTTCTGTCCATCTCTTACGGTTAGGCAGTTATTCAAAATTCAGTAAAATTCATCCAGAATAAACTACTTTTCAGAGGCTATTCCCAGAAAATTCAAGATATAGGTTTTATTTGTCTTTAATATACGAAATTTTAATCAAAATCATTAGAGCCATTTTTGAGAAAATCAAAATTTTCGAAAAAAGTTCCATGTAAAGTGTAGTTACGGTTGGGGGGATTTTTCTCAAAATCTTCGTGTCGCATCCCTGGAAGATACTAAACTTAAATACCAAGTTTGGTATTTTACCGACTTTTCGTTTCTGAGTTATCGTGTTCACAGACACACACACACACACGGACCTTTTTGTGAAAATGCTTTTTTATTGGATACTGGGGACCCTAAAACATATATTTCCGGTGAAATCTCGGTATCGAATTTTTTGGTGGAGTGCAATACCGTCTCTATACACTATGTACATAGTACGTGTAGAGAAAGTAAAAATACAGCTTATCATGTTAAATAGTTGCTGAGCTAATGGTCCAAACTTTAACATTAACAAGATAGACATTTCGACTCCCCTTGACGAGATCAACTTTTTTGTGTAGTCAGTTTTTGTTTCACTTGCCTTTTGTGTTACTTCTAATCGTGTAAAATGAAAACCGAATTTAGGATTTTACATATAGTGACCAGGTTTTAAAAAGATTTGACAGTCGCTTTAGCCTAGCGTATTACCTTATTTTCCTCCTACTTGTAAGGAACTAATACACACATTTCTCCTAATGTATATCTCGACTATCAGGATGTAGATAAAGGAATAATCTTTATTAGCAATAATTTGTAGAGAAAGTTATTTGAATCGAACATCAGATATTTTTCTTATATTTCACGTTGTAGCCTGGGTAAGAATATTTTGTAAAAGAGAAATATAAGAATAGTATTGTTACCTCAGCTAATAAAGCTCTTGTAACGCCGCTGGTTTCAACAAGAATACCATTTCTGCCACTTGTGGTGTAAATTTCCATTTCATGCACTTTTACGCGTCCCTTCTTGAAACCATACAGTAATTTTTTGTGATTTGCTTCATTGCTTCCACTTTGCAATTCACATCTTTTCCCCCCCCAGCTGCAGAGGAAATTTGAATTTTGGTAGGGCTATGTGACACGAGAGCTGCAGGACATGAAATTTCCCTTTTCTCTTCCTCGTCGGGAAAATTGAATTTGTTGAGACTAAGGGTGTAATGAGTGGTACAGGACCACTGGTATGCTCTTTACAAGAACTGACATACGGGTCAAAGGTAGGCTTGTACAGTGGATGTACAAGAAATTCTGCATGTTTTGATACCTGTTTAATCAAAAGCCTTATGATAAATCCAGATTTGGATTAGCAATTAGACAGAAAATTCAATGTCATAGCCGGTATTTGAACCACGAATCTCTAGAGATTGCTCTAGTCACTGAGATACCATTACAACATACAGGCACATCACTGAATTTCTCAACTGACTCTCATGTTTCCCGGTAAACCAGGTGTTCTCAAATCATTTTGAGATGACAACCCCAAAGGTGACTTACAATTTTGTAAATAATTTAAGTCCCAGGATTCATAGTATAGCCAACTATTATGGTCAATTGGTATTGGATTCATTGTTTTTTCACACAAGCCGTGTGTAGGACAGGAATTGGATAGGCAGAGTCAGACTGAAAAAACTGAACCAGGGATCTCCTGGTCTCTAGCCGGTCGCTCTAACCACTGAGCTACCATGGCAAAAAAATACCAAACTTAGTTTTAAAATGTTAAAAAACCATTACATACAGTGAAGCTGTCGATTTTATTAAAATCTGGAAATCTATTTTCTTTCAGAATTAGATATTTGGGGAAAAAATTGTAATAATGTGGTCAATTTTGAAATACCACCAGCAGATGTCATTTTAAAATTTGTACAAAAAACAATAGAAAGTCAAGTAGTAGACTCCAAACCAGCAAACAGTTCCGAGATGTCCCACCAGGTGACCAAGGACTAGAAAGAAGAAGGCTGTCCTCATGTCCTACTTCTACCACCAGAAGCCTCTACTGTCGGTCAGACGCCTATATTAGATGCCGATGTTGTCCAACTTCCAACTTGGTATTCAAGTTTAGTATCTTCCAGGGATGCCACACGAAGATTTTGAGAAAAATCCCCCCACCTCAAACTACCGTTTAATGCAACTTTTTTTTAAAATTTTGATTTTCTAAAACTAGCTCCAAAGATTTTGATTAAAATATCATATATTTAAGATATTTATCTGACAAATAAAAGGTATATGTTGAATTTTCTGGGAATAGCACCTGAAGACTACTTTATTCTGGATGAATTTTACGGGTATTTGCATAATTGCTAAACTTACCACACAAAAAATATAGAGCACGTTGAAACTCAATATTTATGTTACATACAATCTTTTTTTCGTGGTGTTGATCGTTTTTGAAATATTCCTTATTTTTGGTTTCACCTTCAAAAAGCTTATACTTTTCTCATAAAGGAATTTTCAACTGGTGTCCATACAAACAAACGAACCTCAGTCACATAGCAACCAGCTTTTGTCTATCACTTTAACTTATGGTACTCCCTTATTTCGCTTCTACTTACAAGGAAGCAAGTAATAAGACTATTTCTGCAATTTTTTCTGGATTAATATGAAGTAAATAGGAGCATAAGCTTTTTAACAATAATTTGTTGCGGAGATGTAGACAAAGTCATGTGAATGGACACACAAGATTTTTACTTTCTCTATACGTACTTTGTACATCGTGTATAGAGAAGGTATTATATTGCACCCAATTATTCGATACAGAGATTTCACCGGAAATATACGTTTTGAGACCCCCTGAATCCAAAAAAAGCATTTTTAGAAAAATGTCCGTGCGTGTGCCTGTGTATGTGTGTATGGAACTTTTTTCCAAAATTTTGATTTTCTTAAAAATATCTAACGATTTTGATTAAATTCTCTTATATTCAAGATATTTACTTGCCAAATAAAATGTATATGTTGAATTTCTTGGGAATAGCCTCTAAAGACTACTTTATTCAGGATGAATTTTACGGAATTTTGCATAACTGACAAACGGTAAAAGATGGATAAACACTTACCACACAGAAATGTAGAGCACATTAAAACACACAATTTATATTACATACTTTTTTTTCGTAGAGTAGATCCTTTTTGAGATATTCCTTGTTTTTAATTTCAGCTTTAAAAAAACTAATACTTTTCTCATACCGGAATCTGTCAACTCCTGTCCATACGAACAAAGGAACTTCAGTCACATAGAAACTGGCTTTTGACTATCACTTTAACCTATGATACTCCCTTATTTCGCTTCTACTCACAAGGAAGCAAGTAATAAGACTATTTCTGCAATTTTTTTCTAGTTTAGCATGAAGTAAATAGAAGCATAAGCTTTTTAACAATAATTTGTTACAGTGATGTAAAGAAAGTCATGTGAATGGAACACATCAGATTTTTTATAGAGTTAACGATTTGCGAGATATTCCCTGATTTTGGTTTCAGTTTTAAAATGCTTGAATTTTTTCACAAAGGAAGTACCTAGACGTATAATATCTCTACTGTTTTACTCCTGGCTAACAAAGGTAACCGAATTTCAAAGGAAATCGCATAGTGACAGCTTTCAAAAGATTTGTCTATCACTTTGGCCTTATGGTATTCCATTGTTCCTCTTCTAGTTATAAGGAATAGATAGTAATCAGATTGTTTGTGTTAGGGTTTATCTCGATTAGCATGAAGTAGATAGAAGAACACGCTTTCATAAGAAATGTTTATTACAGAATAGGTAGAAGAAGTCGTGTGGCCCGCCTTCATAGTGTCGGGATAGCGTAACTGCCTCATACGTAAGAGGTAGAATCCCGCTAAGGGCAAGTTACCGGGATAAGTTTTTATTTTTTCGGGATTTTCCCTGATTCTGAGAAGACGAATGTTAAGTAAGTTAAGCTGCATGGACCTTGAGATCATTTGAGTACCACTTGAAATGACCAACCAGGTGTCGTGTGGATGGTATTCATCAGAGCTTTAATGCAACGTTTTCCGCGCTAAAGGATGCTCTGAAGTCAAATGAAAACATTTATGCATAGAGTAATCTAAAAAGTATGTAAAGGCAAAAATAATAAATACCGGCTATACTATACCGAAATATTTTCACAGAATATGTAGATTACTTAAATAAGTAATTTGGTATGAGAGACTTATGGCCTGTTTATTGAAATTCCGAAGTAACGGCTATAAGTTTCCGAAGTGCCAGTACGACACTGGCTAATTTATCAACCATTCGAGAGCATAACGCGAAAAACGAAGGGACATATGACAGCGTACCTCTCTAGCGTAGTGGTTATGATACTGGCTTTCAAGTGAAAGATAGTTTCCGAGTTCGGGTCTCGTTCACGTATCGCGGCACTTCGTCTGGCATGAAAAAAATAATGAAAAGCATTTACTCTATGACAGGAATCGAACTCATGACCTTCGTGATATAAACTTCCCATGAAACGCATTAAGTCACCAGAATATTTGAAAAAACGCCTCCAGAGTATGCTACATAACTCAAAAACATAGTTAATGAATGCTCAGTGTCGCACTGTCAAATGATTTGTTCTAGATTTTTGGGACATTAAACGATATTTCTATACTCGGGCAGCAGTTTTAAAGACATTCTAAGCCATTTTTTCAACCTGTTTTGTTTTAACACCGACTTATCAGCACCTGATACCCACACGTTTAACACTATGTAGCTGCGTTATGTTTATCCGGTGACCATGCATAGCCGATCTCAAATTACTTATATCAGTCACGTGCACAATCTCGGAAATTATTTCGGTGTAGTTCATTAACGCACACACACACACACACACACATATATATATATATATATATATATATATATATATATATATATTCCATGTTTAGCAAAGGGTATTGAGTTTTCAGGGCAGGGCTTTAGCAGGTTCTGTGTAAAAGACAAGAAGCCAGGGGAACTGTAATCCTAGATGGAGTTGTGAAGAAACGTAAATATTCCCCAATGTTGTGGAGGGTCAGGTTTCGGAGAAGCGAACATCTGTAACAGGCCATATGTACAACTGCATGACTCAACACAAGGGGTTCATACCCCTCAATACAAGGGGGGTGTTCTTCCTCCAAGACAAACAAATATGGTTTCTTAGTCTCCGTTTTGGAAGTAATCAAGCAACACTATGGAAAATGATTATATTTCGTAACTACCAAGAACACGTTACTCTCCTCACTTATTGTGCTAAGCAATTGCTCTCCCTTCTTTCCCTCTCTCTATCCATGGTATAGGTTTCATGCCTGTAGCTCGTATCTGCTTATGCATTTGCCTATGCTTGACAAGACATTTATTACGCAATTTCAATTCCCCCAAAACCATTCTGAGAATAAAGACAATAATTATTTTTAGACTGGATGGAATGAGATAATTGTATAGATTGGATGGATGGGATGAATATTTGGAAGGATGGACAAAATGAATTTTGGCTGATTGGACAAGAAGAAGTTTTGTTGGATGGTTAGGATGAATTTTGGTTTGAATGGTTAGGATTAATGTTTAGACTGCGTAGATAGGATGAATTTGGGATTGAATAGATGCGATGAGTGTTTGGTTAGGATGGATGGGATAAATATTTGAATTGGATGAATGTTTGGTGTGGATGTATTGGATGGATTTTGTACTGGATGGATAAATATTTGGATGTAATAGGATGAATGTTTGAATTGAATGGATTGTATTGATGTATGAATAGATATAATGAATAATGGAATTTAATGGATGGGATGCATGTATGAATAGGTAGGATGAATGGATGGAATGGATGTATGAATGAGAAGGATGAACGTTGAAATTGGATGGATGGGATGGATGTATGGATGGACAGGATGAACGTTGAAATTGGATAGATAAATGAATGGGTAGAACGAACGTTAAAATTGAATGGATGGGATGGATGTATGAATGAGTAGGAGCACGTTGAAATTGGATGGATGGGATGGATGTATGAATGGACAGGATCACAATTGAAACTGTGTGAATAAGATGGATGCATGAATGGATAGGATACGTTGAAATTGGATGGATGGAATGTATGTATGAATGGGTAGGTGGAACGTTGAAATTGGATGGATGGAATGGATATATGAGCGGGAGGGATGGACGTTGAAATTGGATGGATAAGATGGATGGATGGATGGATGGATGGATGGTTGGATGCAGATTTTTGCTACTGTTTCAGTCTGAAGGTGTAATTTTGGGTCGTGTTACTAAATATCCAACTCCGTACATACCTGTGGGACTGAGAAAAAATAAATATAAAGAAGAACAGTCACATTAGTTGCTCCATGAAATTTGAACCCATAACCTCCTAAATGAGACCTCGGACAGATTCTGTTTTCTTAAAAATTGCAATATGATATTTTTGCTGGTTTACTGACGCGAAAAAATGCAGTTTAGTTTACTTTTGCCAGAGGCGCACCTTCGCATTCCTACGAGACGCTACATATTGAAGGACCATGTGGCAGGCATTGTTACCGTAACGAGTAAGGGAAGTGATATAACAATGGAACATAATGGGACGAAATATCTCGCGAACAATACGCCACTCACACTGCTGGGAATAATAGACGAAAAAGAGGCAAGAAATAACAAAGAGCAGAGGGAAAAAGGCAAAGGGGGAGAAGAGGGGATGGACCATAAAATTCACTGACACACACACACACACACACACACACACACAGTTTATTTGCTGTATGCGTGTGTCACTTGATTTCTGTGGGATACCGCAGATGTTCACGGAAAAACTGCTGTGTTAAATCATAACCTTATTCGTGATTTTTATGGTCTCTTAAATTTCTCCCACATTTCATTGTGAGTGAATTTCTCAAGAATGGAGCTTCCACCTTTAAGAAGTTTTGATTTACGAGTCCAGGAATGATAAATGTGGTTAGCCAGTGCATTTGCATGACTTTCTCTATCTACTCTTCTAATAAAAGGCTGTTTTGCCAATACAGGTGTTATGAACTACACTAAAATAGTTTAGGAAACATTATACACGTTTCTGATATGATAAGGTGGTAACATTTCGAGACTGCCCGTCCATTCAAAGGCGAAAGTCGCGAATTCGAGTCAAGGAAGAGTAGGGCCCAAGTAAAATAATTGGTGTGGTGGTACGCCTGGATGCTGACGGGATTACATTTGACTAGAGCTGCATGCATTTTGCACTTTATTATTTAAAAACGCACTATAGTTCTATTGCAAAAATATTAACATGTTTACAATATAAAACAGCTATAAATAGTGTAATTTTATTATTAAAGGTTAGCTGGGACGGTAACGTGCTTGCAGGTTTGGGCCCGAGTGCAGCTTTTGGGTATTAGGAATGATGTGGATTTGTGGGAGCCCTAGCTCAGGATTTTTACTAGAATGGAAACTGTGTGGTATGACAAGTGCTTTATTCAGTGCCCCTTTTTTTCCGCCTTCGAACACACGAGCATTCCCCCTAAAGTTTCTATTATGAAACTACACTTTACTTGACCGCGATTATTCTTACTTATTACTTTTGTTGACATTTAATTTTTCATTGATTATTATTCTCTAGAATGTAAGCTTTAATATGATATATAACATAATACATGTTAAACACTAGAAAATAGTTTAATTTCTATTTTTACTTTCTCTGGTCCCGTATGTACAATGTACATAGGGATAAAGAAGTATTGCATGCCACCCAAAAATTCGATGTCGGGATTTCACCGGAAATACATGTTTTAGGACCCCCTGAATCCAAAAAAAAAAAGCATTTCCAGAAAAAGGTCCGTGTGTGTGTCCGTGTGTCTGTGAACACGATGACTCAAAAACGAAAAGTAGCTAAAATACAAACTTTGTATTTAAGTTCAGTATCTTTCAGGGATGCAACACGAAGATTTTGAGAAAAATCCCCCACCCCTAACTACCCTTTACATGGAACCTTTTTCGAAAATTTTGATTTTCTTAAAAATGGCCTAACGATTTTGATTAAAACATCGTATATTAAAGATATTTACCTGACAAATAAAATGAATATCTTGAATTTTCTGGGAATAGCTTCTAAAGACCTGTTTATTCTGGATGAATTTTGCTTAATTTGGCATAACTAATATACCGTAAGAAATAGACAAAAACTTACTGTACAAAAAACGTAGGCCTTGTTAAAATACACAATTTACGTCATATACATTTTTTTCGTGGAGCTTACCGTTTTCGAAGTATTCATTGTTATTAGTTTCAGTTGTGGAGTACTTATATTTTTCTCAGACGGGAGTTTCCGTTTTTCTTTTGTTCTACTCCTGGCCAAGAAAAGAAGCGATTTGCAATGACAATCGCATAATGACAGCTTTTAAAACATTTGACTATCAACTTAGCCTAGTGCATTCCCTTATTTTCTTCCTACTTCTAAGGAATTAAGTAATAAGAACATTGTGCTGAATACCTCGATTAACAAGGTGCAGAAAGAATAATAATCTTATTTAAGAAGTCTGTAGAACGGCTAGAAAGTCATGTGAGTGTAACACATCAAATATTTTATATTTTGTGCGGCAGTTAAAATTTCGATAAATCTCACAATTGTTTGAATAAGTATCTTTTCTCCTTTTAGAGATAGTTCCAGAAAATGTTCCGTATCCGAAAGAACTTTTTGCTCTCTTTCCGTTCTATTGCCTACCCTGAACCGTCTTTTGTTTATTTCGTATATGTTTAGTAAACAGGTTATAGGCTCGAAAAATTAGTAAGCTATCTGAAGTTTCTAAGTAATTAATATACTTTATACAGTTGTGTAGTGTTATGAATATGCTGGATATATTCTCTTTATACTGAATAGTAGTATTAACAATGACAAAAAATAGAACGTCCTTTAAAATCTGATGTGTTCCATTCACATGACTTTCTCTATATCAATACAACAAACTATTGTTAAACATCATATGCTTCCATTTATTTCATGCTGATTATCAGAAATATTCTTATTACTTGCTTCCTTGTAAGTAGAAACGAATAAAGGGTCTTTTATAGGTTCAACTGATAGTCAAAAGCTGGTTGCTATGTGACTGAAGTTCCTTTGTTTGTATGGACACGACTTCACAAACTCCTGTATGAGAAAAGTATAAGTTTTTATAGCTGAAACCAAAAACAAGGAATATCTAAAAAACAATCAACTCCAAGAAAAAAAATGTATATAACATAAATTGTGTTTTAAAGTGCTCTACATTTGTTAAGGGGTAAGTATTTGTCCATCTCTTACGGTTTAGCAGTTAAGCAAAATTCCGTAAAATTGATCCAGAATAAAGTAGTCTTCAGAGGCTATTCCCAGAAAATTCAAAATATACATTTTATTTGTCAGGTAAATATCTTTAATATACAATATTTTAATCAAAATCGTTAGAGCCATTGTTTAGAAAATCAAAATTTCCGAAAAAGTTCCATGTAAAGGGTAGTTTGGGGTGGGGAGATTTTTCTCAAAATCTTTTGTGTCGCATCCCTGGAAGATACTAAACTTAAATACAAAGTTTGGTATTTTACCGACTTTTCGTTTTTGAGTTATCGTGTTCACAGTCACACAGACACACTGACACACGGACACACAGACACACACACGGATCTTTTTCTGATAATACTTTTTTTGGATACAGGGGACCCTAAAACATATATTTCCGGTGAAATCTCGGTATCGAATATACACTATGTACATAGTACGTATAGAGAAAGTAAAAAGCAAAAAATGTTGGTAAACCTAAGGCAAATGTAGTCAAATGTTCCCATGAAGAGAATGAAGTTAGGCTTAGTTCTTCGAAGAAGAAATTTTCATTACAACAATATGAAAAAAATAAAGTGAAGAATATAAATATGAAATTAAAAATATAGCCTTATTGCAGACTGCTCTTTCTAAATTCGCTGTATGTAAAGTTTGTCAATCTGACATTTCTGTTTCAATTAAAGGACATGTATGTCTTGTCAGTGAACTTACAATTTCTTGTAAGAAGTGTGACATTTTTCATAATTTTATGAGCTCTGAATCAACTGTATTCAGAAATAATGATGATAAGGAAACATCTCTGCATGATTTAAATTTGCTTTTTGTGTATGAGCTGTGAACAATTGGGGAAAAGACAGACAGGTGGTGACATCTGCCTGTGACCAACAAAATGCTGTAAAGTGCAATCATTTTCATCTTCCACCAGCTTGCACGCAAGAAAAGAAAAGTATATTTAGGGATCTGGTCAATACAGAACGTTAAAAGGAATGGGGGAAATCAGAATCCTAATAAGTCAGTTCACAATGCTATATAGTTTCGTCTACCTAAAACTATATTTGTGTAAGGTGCTAAAACAGCTAGGACAGAAGATGGGCCTGAACTGCGTCACTGCCATCAGAATCCACCAAGGTGACTGAGCAATGGAAGACATAGAGAAGAAGGCAAGGCACATGAGAAGTAAGGCAAAGAGGAAGCTAGATGACCTTCATGTGCTGTAGGAAGACCCAGGTAACCCTTCTTGTGGTGCAGGGTTACATCAAGTTACAGCTGAAACAATATTTAAACTTCAAATGCAATTTTTGAAATTTTGCTTTTCTTTCATACATATGCCCCTTTTTCTTAGAATCGATTAAACGTAGAGTAACACTTATACTGCATATTCCTCATTCATGGTTCCTGATTTTAACGGGGATTTCCTTATATATTTGATAGTTACAGAGAAAAAAATTATGTTAATGATTTTGGTAATTTTTTGCATTGTTTCATTTAAAAATTATAAATTTCATAATAATCATAAACTTTAAAAAATCTTGTGTTAAAATATTTATAATGACTGTCTCAATATATGATAAAAATTTCAGCTTTCTGCACACAGTACTTGTCGAGAAAAAAAGGTCATGAATTTAGCCAAATTAACATTGTTTAGATAGGGCGTTCCAAACCCCCTTAAAACAGCTATTTTCCTCACGACTAAAGGTAGGCTGTTCGGCTCCACCAAGGTCTCTAAATATCACATCTTGGTTGTGCGGAGGTTCTTCGTCAAGTGCCTCAAGCAGTGTCACTTGACCAGCGAGCATTGTTTTCTCTTTTCCTGTTATGTTCCCCTCGGGCAGTGTCCTCTCACCCCCTTCGGACCAATGCTCTACCCTAACGGTATAAAGTGCTACCAGCTCGTGACAACTCGGCTACTTATACGTGTTTGAAATCTTTATTCCCTTCCCATTTTCAATGTACATTTATATTTCCCTTCTTGGTATAATTTATATTAATAGCTATGGTTTATCTTTCCCTTCTGAATAACTCTCAGCCCCATCAAAGACATCGTACTGTCTCATAGTGTAATATGGAATTATTAAATATGCTACTAAAATACTAGCATTTTTGATTAATCGTCTTTGTTGCCAAATAGAAACACCGAGAAATGTAGGGTTAACTTTGACTAAATTTCATAAGAACTTAATTAACGCGCAGAGTACGATGTGAAGATAAATTTAAGTGTTAGATACACCAAGTGTTCTATTTTTATTACAACAGTTAAATAAAATTCAAAGCCCATACTCATATGTATTACATACAGGAGGTTTCCGAAACTATTGCAAATTATTGGTGTGCTGGTAGGCAACAAATATTTTAACACATTGAAACTTTGGTGGGAAATGTAATCACATTTTTACTCTCTCTCTCTCTCTCTCTACCCATAGTTGTACTCCACCCAAAAATTCGATAGAGATTTCACCGAAAATATAGTTTGAGTTATGGGGAAAATAACAGTATACCTATACATTTTTTTTTTTTTGTAGAATCAAGCATTTTAAAATACTTCAATCTTTCTGAAATTGGAAGCTTTCATTCGTTACATTTTACTTTTATTGTACTTCGGTCCTTCAAAACAGAACCGAATTTCAACAATTTACCTACCAGCTTTTAAAAGATTTGACTGTTACTTTAGCCTAGTGTATTCCATTATTTCCTTTCTACTTATAAGGAAGCAAGTAATGACAATACTCCTGCTATTGTTTATCTCGATTAGCATGAACTAGGTAAAAGAATGGTTTGTTTACAGAGAAGGTAATGTGAATGGAGCACATCAGATATTTCCGGCGATATTTCTACACCAAATTATTGGTGGGATCGTAATATTTTTGTGTAGGTTTTAGTGGTAGAGAAGTTTTGACAGGGTAGTGAAAGACATGTGAATGTAAGACGGAAATCAATACTTGTTCTAGGTGGGAATAACGATACCAAAAGTGGTGTGCAAGCAGCTTAAGACTAATCTGTCACACAAAGTTTTATGCACGTCACATTAACTAAATGAATATGGAGCAAGACGATTGTCGCTTGTTCTCGTGCGCAGTTTGTCCTCTAATGTGTCTGCATTGCGCGCGTTGATCAGACCATTTACTGAACGGTTTCCACAGCTGCCTTGCACAAACAGCTCTACTCACAATTTTATTGTGTTACGTAACGAGGTGATTTAATTACTATCTCATTGCTCAAATGGTGCAAGCTCTAGCGGATCAATGCAGCATTATGTTGCCGCAACAAAAAACGTATTACTTTCTCTACGCGTACTATGTACATAGTGTATAGACAAGGTATTGTAATGCATACAAAAATTCCATACCGAGATTTCACCGGAAATACATGATTTGAGGCTCCCTGAATTCAAAAAAGCATTTTTAGAAAACTGTCCGTGTGTGTCTCTATGTATGTGTGACTGTGGGCAGCATAGCTCAAAAACGAAAAGTCCATTAAAAACCAAACTTGGTATTTAGGTTAGGTATCTTCCAGAGGTATGATATGAAGATTTTGAAGAAAATCCCCCCACCCCCAGCTACCCTTTACATGGAACATTATTCGAAAATTTTGATTTTAGCAAAAACGGCTCTAACGATTTTGATTAAAATATCGTATATTAAAGATATTTACATCAGAAATGACACGTATATCTTGAATTTTTTGAGAATAGCCTCTAAAGACCTCTTTATTCTGGATGATTTTTACAGAATTTTCCATTACTGGTAAACCGTAAGGGATAAACAAAAACATAGCACACAAAAAATGTAGATCACTCTAAAACACACAATTTATGTGATATACATTTTTTTCGTGGAGTTGGTGCTTTTTGAGATATTCCTTGTTATTGGTTTCAACTTTAAAAAAAAATTATCCTTTTCTCATACAGGAATTTATCAACTCCTGCCCATACAAACAAAGGAAATTCATTCACATAGCAACCAGCTTGTGACTATCACTTTAACCTACGGTACTCCCTTATTTCGTTTCAAGGAAGCAAGCAATAAAACTATTACGCTATTTTTTTTCTCGATTAGCATGAACTAATTGCAATGGGCAAAATGTGCGAATTAAAGTTGGAATTGCTTGAACATCCACCCTATTCGCCAGATCTAGCACCAGATTTCACAGCAACGAGAAGGTCATTGATGCGATAAAAGTATTTGAGGATCTTGATAAATCGTACTACAGAGATGGTTTAATTAAATTAGGACACCGATATGACAAGTGTATTAGCCTTTCTGGAGATTATGTTGAGAAATAAAGCAAAAAAAAAAAAAAAAATTCATTGAGAGGCTAAGGTCTTATCAGCCAACTCTAGTAGTCACACCAATATTATCTCGTATAGCGTGAAGTAGATAGAAGAATAATCGTTTGTAAGAATAGCTGTTTTGCAGAATAGATAGAGAATGCAACACATCAGATTTTTCTGTTGGAAACGTTCATCAACGATTACATAAAATCAATATGAGAACGTCAGGAGATAAGCAGATAATGACGCTAATTTTGCGCTGCTTGCCTGGCCCAAATTCCACGCCATATTTTAAAAATTCAAACTTCAGCTAGATCTGTGTAATTATATATCACAGCGGTATATTTGAAATAAAAGAAATCAAATGCTCGTTTTTCTGTCTGTAGTAATTGCAGGCTCTTCGTGGAAAATGTAAATCTGCACCATTTCCGTTACATGACCTTAATCCTCTAGGTTCATTATGTTTCAATATTCTCGTGCCGATTGGGTAGCAGCGAAACATTTTTCACGGCGTTGACCCATCGTTAATGTTGAGCCGGTCGGAAGCTTTTTACTTCGTCTAGCCCGTATGTGCAAGGTGGATAGAGAAGTATTGTATTTCATCCAAAAACACGGTGTTGAGATTTCAACGGAAAATTGTTTTGAGGTTCCTGAGTCCGAAAAAAGAATTTTTAGTAAAAGGTCTTGTGTGTGTGTGTGTGTGTGTGTGTGTGTGTGTGTGTGAGTGTGTGTGTGTGTCTGTGTGGGCATCATAGCTCAAAAACGAAAAGACCGTTAAAAACCAACTTGCTATTAAGGCTTAGTATTCTCCAAGGATGCGACATGAAGATTTTGAAGAAAAGCCACCCACTTTAAACGTTTTACATGGAAAAGTTTTTTTAAAGTGATTCTTTTCACAAGAATGGCTATAAAATTTTATTAAAATACCTATATTAAGGTTATTTATATCATAAATAGAATGTATATCTTGAATTTTCGGGAAACATCCACTGAAGAACTCTTTATTCTAATGAATTTTAGCAGAATTTAGCATGACAGTTAAACAGTAATAGATTTTTACTTTCTCTACACGTACTATTTACATAGTGTATAGACAAGGTATTGTATTGCACCCAAAAATTCGATACCCAGATTTCACCGGAAATACATGTTTTGGGTCTCCCTGAATAAAAAAATGCAGCATTTTTGGAAAAAGGTCCGTGTGTGGGTGTGCGTCTGTGGACAGCGTAGTTCAAAAACAAAAAGACTGTTAAATATCAAACTTGTTATTTCAGTTTGGTATCTTCCAAGGATGCGACACGAAGATTTTCAAGAAAATCCCCCACCCACAACTACCCTTTACAAGGAATTTTTTTCGAAAATTTTGATTTTCTCAAAAATGACTAACGATTTTGATTAAAACATCGCATATTAAAGATATTTACCTGACAAATAAAATGTATATCTTGAATTTTCTGGAAATAGTCTCTGAAGAATACTTTATTCTGGATGAATTTTGCATAAGTACTAAACCATAAGAGATGGACAAAAACTTACCACACAGAAATTGTAGAGCACGTTAAAACACACAATTTATGTTGTGTACATTTTTTTCGTGGAGTTGGTCGTTTTTGAGCTATTCCTTGTTTTTGGTTTCAGCTTTGAAAAACTTATACTTTTCTCGTATGAAATGTGTCAACTTCTATTCATACACACAAAGGAACCTCAGTCACATAGTAACCAGCTTTTGACTGTCACTTTAACCTATGGTACTCCCTTATTTCACTTCTACTTCCAAGGAAGCAAGTAATAAGACTATTTCTGCTAATTTTTTCTCAATTAGCTTAAAGTAAATAGAAGCATAAGCTTTTTACCAAACTTGGTATTTAAGTTTAGTATCTTCCAGGGATGCGACACGAAGATTTTGAGAAAAATCCCCCCAAACCCAACTACCTTTACATGAAACTTTTTTCGAAAATTTTGATTTTCTCAAAAATGGCTCTAACGATTTTGATTAAAATTTCGGATATTAAACATATTTACCTGACAAATGAAATGTATATCTTGAATTTTCTTGGAATAGCCTCTGAAGAGTAGTTTATTCTGGATGAATTTTACTAAATTTTGAATGACTGCTAAACCGTAAGAGATGGACAAAAACTTACCAAACAAAAAATGTAGAACAGTATAAAACACACAGTTTATGTTATATACATTTTTTTCGTGGAGTTCTTCGTTTTTGTGACATTCCTTATTTTTGGTTTCTGCTATGAAAAACGTATACTCTTCTCATACAGGAACTTGTCAACTCCTATCCATATAAACAAAGGAATTTCATTGACATAGCAACCAGCTTTTGACTATCACTTTAACCTACGGTTGTCCCTTATTTTGCTTCTACTTACAAAGAAACGAGTAATAAGACTATTTCTGCTAATTTTTTCTGATTAGCATAAAGTAAATAGAAGTATAAGCTTTTTAAGAATTATTTGTTGCAGGGATATGGAGAAAGTCATGTGAATGGTACACATCAGAGTTTTACCTATAATTTGTTGCAGAGATGTAGAGAAAGTCACGTGAATGGAACACAAGATTTTTTTTTTTTAACCCGCCATATCCGTTTTCTCTGCTCCGCTTGTTTGGTTTAATGAAATTGTTTTTGTTGGAGAATTTTGATTGACCACTTCATGCTTTCTAAAGGTAGTATATAACTGCGTCCAAATCACAAATTGCACGAAGATGTTTTGGGATAGTAACCTCACTTCCCAATATTCCCATATACAGTGCGATCCATATAAAACTGAAACATTTTAATAGACCATAATTATTCTCTTAAAGCTCGTATAAATGTGATTTATTTTATTTTATTAATGATCGATCAACATTACATGCTTTACAGATCTCTGAGAATTTTAGAATATAAATACATAATTAATAATAGACTTTAGGGAAATCATAAGTGGTTCCTTTTAACTATGAAACATGGATAAATAACTGTATAGTGATAAAAGTGATATTGTGAGAGTAAAGTGTATTTAGTGACCGGAATCATCGGAGTTGCTGAGCAGCAGATCCTGTGGTAGTCGTTGTACGTCACAGCTCCTGGAACGTCCGGCAAGTGTAGGAAGAAGCGAGAGGCGATCTTGCATATCACAATCCCACAAACCGCCGCTTCAGGCGATACCGGCTTCCCCGCAAGGCTTGCGGGCATCCCCGGTAACGAAGGAGCACCTCCAACAGCTGCTACGGCTAAGCTCCTTACAATCCTTCAAGAGTTGCTTGGATTCAAAATTAAAACCTCAAATAAACAGTTTTGAATAAACTCACACCAGCGGTGCACAAGGGCCGTTGCACCATGATAGGCAACCGTCGAGGGGCAGCACCGGCCTCCTCCCGTCACTCAACAACCCCATTTCTCACCCGCCATCCTACAAGCACCACAATCCTGTTAGAACGTGGTTAAGTTCTCTCCGAGAACAGGGACACGTCTAACACACCTCGGGCTGCCCTCAGCCTGCCAACTGCTCTGGCTCTTGCATATAAACTTGTGAACTGGAAGGAGACCGAATTCTTGATGGTTCCTGACAAACCAAGGAGTATTGGTAGCGATTCTCAGGAATCTGTTTTGCAGTACCTGTAAACGGCGTGAGTGAGTGTTTTTAGCAGTGCCCCTAACTTGAGAAGCAGATGTAAAGATGGGCCGAACAAGAGATTTATAAAAAAGAAGGGAGCATTTAAGACCAAGAGTTGTGAGCTTATGAAAATGTGGATAGAGTTTAGAAAGTCTTCCGGATGTTAATGAAATAAGGCGATCGATTTGGGCATGCCAAGTGAGTTTGGTGTCCAGCATTAGCACAGTGTGGCAGCCAGATGATTTGTTTATTACAAATATTCAGGGCAGGGGTTAGCGATACAAACAATGAAAAAATCTTAGCTTCAGTTTTTTCTGTATTAAGAAGTATTCGCTAAGCGCGAAACCACCCTGCAAGACGATTAAGAGAAAATTGAAGCGAGTGAATAGCCTCAGAGAGATCTGTGTGTGAGTGGAATAATACAGTATTATAGAACTGTGAAACTTGTCAGGAGGATGATAGGTGTAGGTTTTGATTTGATTTAATGATCTCAGTGGCCCAGGGAGAATCGACAGCACTCATGACAACAATCGATCAATGCCTTCTGTTGACTTACGCGCACATTCATGGCATTGCAGACAGTGTTTAGTTTGCAGTCATAACACCATCATGACATCGAGAAATGTTTTCACTGTGAAGACAAATTCCTTGTTAACAACACAACGGCGATTTTGAAAAGAATTTAATGTACGGGATGTTCCGACAAAGGCAGCAATTTTATCACTATCAAGAAACTTGAGATAAATGGTATACCCGTTAGTAAGAGTGGAAAGCATAGACCACCATTGAGTGCAGCGAAGAAGGCTAATTAGTGAACTCTCCAAACAAATCGTTGCGTCGATTGAGCCAGGAATCATGCACATGTCATAGACTGCCTACAATGTCATGAAAATGCTCGTAATTTCCATATAGTCAACAGATGACATTGATGGATTGTTACGGTGATTGTTGTCGATTCTACCTGAGTCACTGGGATCATTAAAACAAATTTCACATTTTACGAAATGTGAATTATGCTTCTGTCTCTCTGGCATAAATTATGGTCTTATTAAAGTGGTTCAGGTTTAGATGGATCGCACTGTATAACAACCCTAGGACAAAATACTTTAACAATTAATGTTTAAAAAATGTGATGCTTTCATTTAGAAGCATTTCTCTGTAGGGCTGCAAACAAACCATTCTTACAAAAGAGAGGTAGATAATAGATGTATGTATGACTGCACCCCCTTAAGACTTACAAACGGATGCCTAGGGGTTAGAAGCCTTGTCGCGGGAAGTCGGTGTCTCGTTCCAGCAGTGTCCTCAGCTTCGTAGTTGATAATCCTTCCACTCCTAATCTTCTAATTAGAATTATCTCAGGTTTTTTTTTTTTTTTTTTTTTTTTTTTTTTTTTGTGAGGCTAATATTAAAAACACTGCATTTTCCCTTAGGACTTGAATTTATTGTATCACAGATTTCACGGGCGGCTAGCTTGTTTCCTTACAAATGTGTTAGAAATACCATTCCACCACTTATATTATTAATCAGGAGCCCAATCTAAGCATCTGCACACCGCTCCCCCAAAACTTAAACACGTGGACGTGCGCGCAACACAATGTGACGTGAACACAAGATCAAGAGAGTAACCACATAAGGCATCTGCCCTGCCTTAAATACTGATCCTGGATGACGCCAACTTTCGCGCCATAAAATGTAACAGTATTTCCTAATGGTTCTTTATTAGCATCACCTCACAAGTTAGAATAAATTGTGCCATGTTCTGACGTCATAGCGTACACATGACGCGTTTGGAAAAATCTAGTAGTTCCTTCTCACTTTAACTTTATGCTTGCTTTGTCCAATTCTCCAATTCCCTGTGCTACTTGGAAGACAAGTCACTATTCCTGTCTCACTTCTTTCTATGTCTGTTCTTTTCTATCTTACATTATTTAGTCTAAACCCTGTGCTCATTAGCAGATGGTGATTGGTGAACTGTTACTTGGAATTAAGCTAGCTGGCCTTGCCTTAGTTACCTAAGTTACAACAACTTGTATTTATGTATATTTCTACCCTTAAATATTCACAACTATTTTACATTGCTTTCTATAAGCTTATAATATTATATACAATTTCTCTTTTTTATGTTTTGTGAGCATGTGGTATGTGCTCCTACAACTTGTCGGGGAGCCAACGGCACGAAACTACAGAACGGAGAACTTGGCCCCCAGCCAGGCATGAGCGAGAGTAAGTGGATGAAATGAAAGCGAAATGGTGATAGGAAGGGCGATGGTGGCGCAATTTGTGGAATGAGTGCCGGGGGAAATCGAAGGTCATGGAAACTACCCCCCAGTCGCCGTTTCGTCCACTACAAATCCCATATACGGGCGCTTGCGATCGAGCCCAGGCTGCCTATGTGCGAGGCGAGCCTTCGATTAAAATACCGTATATAATAGATATTTACATCACAAATTAAAAGAATCTATGTATATCTTGAATTTTCCATGAATAGATTCTTGAGATCTGTTAACTGTCATAAGTAATGTATTTTTTTTTTTTGAGCTGGCTGAAGGATATTTCTTGTTAGTGGTTTCAATTTTAAATGACCTAAATTTTGTCAAGTGCCTTTCCTGCCATCTCACTTTTGTTCACTGCTGGCCTTACAAACCAAATAATTGTTTCACAGTGCAACCAGTTTTTAAAAATTGCCTAGTGCATTCCCTTATTTCCTTCCTACTTACAAAGAAGTGGAATAGGATAATCTTTGTTAACATTAATCTGGTTTAGCATGATGTAGTCTTTTGGTAGAACAGTTTGTTTGCAGAACCGGTGAAGAAAGTCATATGAATGGAAGACATCAGATCTTCTCCTTTCACATTTTAAACATATTTATATAAGAAATGCAAATATAATCAAACTCCTAACAGTTTCTGATGTATGTCAGTTAACATGTTCAACACCTTACATCAGAATATCAAGACTCCTCCTTTGTTAAACTTTAAGAAGAGGATCAGAACAATTTTGAAGGCAAATCCTCTTTAAAGTATTTCAGAAATGTATGACCTGAAATGGGATTAATCTAATTCATTTTTAAACGTATTCTTGTAATATTGTTGTATGTAGAATGTTTAATTCATTTTTATTCCCTCATGACGCAGCTTATGTATGTTTTATACTTAATGACTGAAAATAAACTATCAATCTATCTGTCTGTCTGTCTATCTAAGGGCAAATCATGTGATATATATTAGAAAACAATGCATATAACACATAAGTGTTTCTCACTTTGTCCACTTACTAATAACATTGCAATAAATGACGCACAAATTTCGTGATTTAATGTGTTTTGAGTTATATCTCTTCTATGTTTACATACATCACTCCACCTATAGTCGCAAAGGACAGAAGATGATCAACCGTGTGACCTGTGACGTAAACAAACCTACGTCTGAGTTAGAAATAGTAGACATCCTAAAGTCATCCTAAAATTTTCCTGATGCACATGTCTTTCTCTACGTTTCTGTAACAAATTATTATTAACAAGCTTATTCTTCTAACAACTTCATGCAAATCGGGGTAACGTTAGAAGAAATGGTGTCATTACTTTGTTCCTTATAAGTAAATATGAAATAAGCGAATACAATAAGTTAAAGTTATAGTCAAAAGTCTTATAATGTGGTTGCTATGGGAACTGAATCTTTATTTCCCGCATGGGAAACGTTTATTGTAAAATTGAAAACAACAATGTATATCTCATAAACGGCCAAATGTATAAGATATAAATTGTGTTTTAACGACATCTACGTTTTATGTGCAGTAAGATTTTGTCTGTCTCTTGCGGTTTATCAGTTATGCAAAATTCAGGAAAGTTCATCAAGAATAAAAGGTCTTCAGAGGCTATTTCTAGAACATACATTTTATTTGTCATGTAAATATATTTTAATCAAAATCGTTAGAGCTATTGAGAAAACCGAAGTTTTCGATTTTTTTTTCATGTAAAGAGAAGTCTGAGGAGGGGGGGTTTTCTTGAAAATCTTTGTGTTGCATCCTTAGAAGATACTGAACTTGATTATGTGACTATATTAAGGCCACAAAATAATAGCTTAAAACATACATTTAACTGTTAATTTGTGTGTGAATTGTTATTGCTGAACATTTAACCGTTAATTTGTGTGTGAATTGTTATTGCTGAACATTTAACTGTTAATTTGTGTGTGAGTTGTTATTGCTGAACTGTTTTACTTGTGCTATTAATATATTTGTAAGACATTGTGTTCATTCTAATGCAAAACAGGTTTAAGTAAAGGAGTTTATAATGTGTTGGCTGCAGACGTGACCAACAATCGCAACAATGATAGAAAGAGATGGAAACAGTTATACGTATGTTACACGGCCTTGGAATGAACTCATGGCAACACAAATATTTCTCTTTTATAATTGCTGTAAAAGAAAAAGGAAGATCGATTTGGCTTAACGAAACAAGAAGGAATAAATTTTGTAGTCTTGCGATAAATAAGTATTATAACTTCATTCTGTGTGTGTTTATGTGTCTGAAATGATTCACAATAAATTCTAGAGACTAATAACAATATTTACTTATGGCAATTGAAACAAAAATACAGAACGCGTCTGGTATACCACAAACGTGCGAAAGACAAAAGTCTTCATGGTAGAAGTATAAAAAGTAAGAACATTGAATACACGAACTCAAATTTTGTTCTTGTAAGTATCAAGTTTGGTATTTCATTTTTCTTTTTTGAGCTATGCTGTCCGAAGCCACACACGTACACACACAGACACGGACGGACGGATATTTTTCTAAACATGAAATTTTTGGATCCAGGGGTCCCAAAACACTGTGTACATAGTATGTGTAGAGAATGTAAAAATCTTATGTGTTCCATTCACATGACTTTCTCTACATCTCTGCAACAAATTACTGTTAAAAAGCTTATGCTTCTATTTATTTCATGCTAATCGAGAAACATTAGCAGAAATTGTCTTATTGCTTGCTTCCTTGTAAGTAGAAGCGAAATAAGGGAGTTCCAAAGGTTAAAGTGATAGTCAAAAGCTGGTTTCCGTGTGACTAAAGTTCCTTTGTTTGTATGGACAGGAGATGACAAATTCCTGTATGTGAAAAGTATAAGTTTTTCAAAGCCTGAAACCAATAACAAGGAATATCTCAAAAACGATCTATTCCACGAAAAATGTGTATAACATAAATTGTGTGTTTTAACGTGCTCTACATTTTTTGTGTGGTAAGTTTTGGTCCATCCCTTACGGTTTAGCAGTTATGCAAAATCCTTAAAATTCATCCAGAATAAAGTAGCCCTCAAAGGCTATTTCCAGAAAATTCAAGATATACATTTTATTTTGCATGTAAATATCTTAAATATACGATATTTTAATCAAAATCGTTACAGCTATCTTTTTAGAAAATCAACATTTTCGTAATAAGTTTCATGCACAGGATAGTTGGAGGTGAGGGATTTTCTTGAAAATCTTCGTGTCGCATTCTTGGAAGATACCAAACTTAAATCCAAGTTTGGTATTCAACAGTCATTTCGTTTTTGAGCTATGCTGTGCACAGCCACACACATACACACGGATGGACGGACGGATTTTTTTTTTCTATACACGAGTTCTTTGGATTCAGAGGTTCCAAAGCACTATTTATATAATACGTGTAGAGCATGTAAACAGAGCGAAAAAAATGTTAGTTTGGTTCACTATATCGTCCTCAAACGTTATACACTGACATAAAAATTTGCACTTATAAAGCTCCAACCCTATATATATTATATTATTATTATTATATTAAAATATTTTAAGTCCAAACATTACAAAAAAGTACAGAGGCAACGAATAGTGGTAATTTTAAAACGAGGTAATAAAATATCCAGCTCTAAGCATAGCAGAAGTCATGCATTGTAATCTATCTTCTGGAAACTGCAATAAAGCAAGAACTAGGAGAATGATTAAAACCCACATGAGAAATCTTTAACGATAATTTGCTACCGATAAATAGCTTTGATTTATAGAGATTCAACGTCATTCTTTTGTTTTATTGACCCAAAGGAATATAAAGTATTAAACATGCAACAGTCTGCATCAATTTTCCTCTCCATTTATGCTAACCATGATTATAAGCATTTAAACTGTTCCGGAACAGTTCCTAGCTGAACAAAGGAAAGCAGTAATCACTTTTACGCACGAGAGAGCGTATAAAAGAGGTTTTTATTTACATAATATTCTGTATCTCATTATAATTTCTAGTCCCGAAACTTGAGAAGATCTGCATACCATTTTTGTGTGGAGTTCGGCGGATCCGATTAAAGATCCCTCTCAAACCTTTGTCCCTGAATATAAAAGCTTGATCCAGGGACAATGACACTCCAAGTCATCTCTTGTTTATCCGTTACGCTTCGTCCCTTTCTATGGCCACGTGGCGTTTCAATGGCAAAGGGCTTAAAAATAATAAAACTTGGCTTTTCAATACTCAGTCAATTGAAATACCGGATATAAGGCACTTGAGAAATGTTGAAGAGCAATTAAAGGTTCTCCACAGAGCAGTGGCTTAGGACTGTTCTTTTCCTGTCCAACTCTCCAGCTTATTGTCTGTCTTAAAGCGTACAAGAAATATGTAGCTGAATTATTTTACATTCTTTACTGCTTATAGCGAGTACGGAAGGTATTGTATTACATCCTAAATTTTATCTCGAAATTTCAGTGGAAATATATACAGGTGTTAATGAACTACACCGAAATAATTTGCAAGATTGTGCACGTGACTGATATAAGTAATTTGAAATCGGCGATGCATGGTCCCCGGATAAACATAACGTTAAACGTGTGGGTATCAGGTGCTGATAAGTCGGTGGTAAAGCAAAGCAGGTTGAAAAAATGGCTTAGAATGTCTTTAAAACTGCTGCTCGAGTATAGAAATATTGATCTTTAGCAGCTCGTTACTTGCGTTCTCAAGATTTAATGTTGCAAAAATCTCGAATTAATCACCTGACAGTGCGACACTGAGCTTTCGTTAACTACGTTTTTGAGTTATATGGCCTAATCTGGAGGTGTTTTCTCAACTGTTCTGGTGGCTTAATGTGTAACGGGAGAGCTGCTATCCCAAAGGTCATAAGTTCGATTCCTGTCATAGAATAAATGTTTTTATTATTATTATTATTATTATTATTATTATTATTATTATTATTATTATTATTATTATTATTATTATTATTATTATTATTATTATTATTTAATTCCAGCCGACGTGCCGCGATACGTGGCGTACTGGCACTTCAGAAACTTATAGCCGTTACTTCGAAATTTCAATAAACAGGCTATAAGTCTCATATCTCAAATTACTTATTTAAGTAATATATATATATATATTCTGTGAAAACATTTCAGGTGTATATATAATAAATAAATAAAACCTTATAGAAAAAGATCGTCTGCATATGAGTCTTTAGGATATGTGTTCGTGTGTATTTGTGCCTGTGAGTATCTGGATTCGTCTGTGTCTATGCCTGTGTGAGTCTGGATCTGTATTGGTCTGTATCTGTCTGGGCGTGTCTGTACCTGTGTGTGACTGGTTTTGTCTACGTCTGAGTGTCTGGATTTGTCTGTGTCTGTCTGTACAGTACCTTAAGGTATGTGTATGTAGTAAACAAGTTAAGATCTTCTTTAATTGAAAGTGCTGCCCTCCTAGCCACGTCTTCAGTTCAGGGAAAAGGTGAAAGTCGCTGAGTGCCAGATCAGGACTGTATGGCAGTTGATCGAAATGAAAAATTGAAAAGTTTCAAGGGGCATATGTGTTGTGCCATCAGTGTGTGGGCGAGCGTTGTCATGGATCAACACAATTCCTGAAGTCAGCATTCCTCTTCGTTTGTTTTGAATGACTCTCCACAAACGTCGTAAGGTACGAAGATCTTCAAAACAACGTCAATGCTCATTTGAAATCATTGCCGGCAACATTTTTGAAGCTATATTGCAAAGCTTGTGCATAGGTACGATAAATGTCTCAATCTTTTCATTGATTATGTTGAAATGTAGCCATAAGTGTACAAAACTTTTAGTAATAAAATAATTGTTTTCTATGAACTTGTCTTTTATTTATAGCCTATCGGAGGTTGTAAAGCAAACGGCCCTCGCACATAGTAGATAAAGCAGGTGCTGTATTCCGACCAAAAATTGGATACGAAGGCTTCAACGGTTATTTATACATGTTTTGAGACCCTCTGAATCAAAATATATATATATGTATATATATATATAAAATTCTATGTATATATATAAAATTCTATGTAACTGCAAAAAACTTGATGCAGACACATAAGTTTTTAAAGAAATGGCTCTAACGATTTTGAATGTAACACCGGATATAGTATATATATATATATATATATATATATATATATCTGAGAAATATGTTGTATATATTTAACTATCTAGGAAGACCTTTTGATATTCTGAACGGCTTTTTCATAGCCGGAGTTTCCCAAAAGCTTTCTACAAAAAAAAAAAAAAAAAAAAAAAAAAATGTAAATCTCATTAAAACACACAATTCATGAAATATACACTTTCTTTTGGAATTAACACTTTCCCAGATATTTGTTGTTGTTGTTGGTTTCAATTTTAAAATACTTAGGCTTTTTTCATATGTGAATTTTTAAACTACCGGCTAACAAGTAGAACCAAATTTTAATCACATGGCGACCAGCTTTTAAAAGATTTGCCTTGCTCTAGCCTAGTGTATTCTCTTATTTTAGTTCTATTTACAAGGAACTAAGTAATAAGACCATTTCTGTTACTGTTTAACTTAATAGGCATGAGGCAGATAGAATAAAAATCCTTGCAACAATAATTTGCTTCAGTGATGTAAAGAAAGGCCTCTGAATGGAACACATGAGAGGTAATTTTGGTGATTTCACCGAGTATAGGCTTTTAACACAGTCAAATGTTTTTCCCAATGTGGAAGATGTTTTCTCAGTTGACACTAGCAGATTTAGGGCATGTTTATATCCCAGATGTTGTCACTGCACAGATGTGTGATTCAGCTGCTGGAATAGTGGCGTCATCTCCCCCCTGCCCTCTCTCACCCTCGCTCTTTATAGAAGAAAATATGTCTATTAACTAGGGACAATATTTTAATATAGACAGATAATGCAGCCCTTCTATATTAATTAATAATTATTTGATATACATATTAATTAACTAATTTCTAACAATTTAAACGACTTTTTATTTTCTCTAGTTTATATATAACACAATATACATAGTGGATAGAGAAGGTGTTGTATTCCACACAAAAATTCCATACTAAGGTTTCAGCGGATGTACATTTTTTAGGGTCCTCTGAATCCCCACTAAAGGATTTTTAGAAAAAGACTGAGTTTTTCACTTTCTTTATACGTACTGTGTACATAGTGAATAGGAAAGGCACTGCACTCCACCCAAAAATACGATACCGAGATTTCACCGGAAGTATATGTTTTAGGTCCCCTGTATCCAAAAGAAGCATTTTCAGAAACAGGTCCGTGTGTGTGTGTGTGTGTGTGTCCGTGTGTCTGAAAACACGATAACTCAAACCGAAAAGTCGGTAAAATATAAAACTTGGCATTTAGGTTAGGTATCTTCCAGGGATGCGACACGATGATTTTGAGAAAATATCCTCCACCCCCAAATACCCTTTACATGGAACGTTTTACAATAATTTTGGATTTTCTCAAAAGTGGCTCTAAAGATTTTGATTAAAATTTTGTATATTAAAGATATTTACGTGACAAATAAAATGCATATCTTGAATTTTCTGGGAATAACCTCTGAACAGTACATTATTTTGGATGAATTTTCCAGCACTTTGAATAACTGCTTCACCGTAAAAGATGGACCAAATCTTACAACACGAAAAATGTAGAGAACGTTAAAACACACAATTTATGTTATATTCATTATTTTCATGGAGTTAATCGTTTTTGAGACATTCCTTGTTTTTGGTTTCTACTTTGAAAAACTTATACTTTTCTCATACAGGAATTTGTCAACTGCTGTCCATACAAACAAAGGAACATCAGTTACATACCAACCAGCTTTTGACTAACACTTTAACCTATGGTACTCCCTTATTTCGGTTCTACTTACAAGGAAGCAAGGTATTTTTGCTATGTTTTTTTCAATTAGCATGAAGTAAATAGAAGCTTAAGCTTTTTAACAATTATTTGTTGCAGAGATGTAGAGAAAGTCATGTGAATGTAACACTGCTGAATTTTTTACAAAACGTTTCCCTCACCAAACTCTCTAAACGTGGCTATGTTCAAAACACAGTTGTATTCATTTAAGGACTCTCAGAACAAAACGGCAACGAGAAAGCTGAAAATCGTTTATAATTGTGAACGCACCTGCATGCAAATGGAGGAGGGTAATGTCTTTTTCATAATTCGGGTTACGTACAATTTAAACGGAACAGCAACCCCACCAGCCTTGCTTTTGTAAAACAAAATCTGCTTTTTGGTGTCTACCTATAAACGGCGAAACAGTTAAATTCATTCCGGAAAGTTTTTAAAATCGTTTCGTTTATCCGCTCAGAATAACTAAAACAGTTAAACAGCAACTGTATTTATCATAAAAGTCTTCGTTGTTTTATACAGTGAAGCCATGAAGACAATCCCGGTCTCGATTCCCGGCTGGGATGGGGAATTTTTCTTTAACCAGAATTATTCTCTATCCCCACAGAGTTTGGAAGGTATGCGAGAGTGAATGTGTGTGTGTGCTTGAGGTTTAAACCCAACGTCAAGAACCTGCAGACCAGTTGTTTCTGATGCAAAGCCCCGAAATGAAACAATTAAAAAATACTGATGTGTTACACTCACAGGACTTTCTCTAGCTACTCTACAAATTTCTTTCAAAAGACTATTCCTCTTTCTACACAATGCTAATCGAGATAAACATTGGCAGAATGTTCTTATTACTTAGTTCCTTATAAGTAACAGGGAACTAAATGAATGCGCTATGCTAAAGCGACAGTCAAAAGTTTTAAAAACTGTCATTATGCGACTGTTTTTGTAAATGCTTCTTTGCTTCGCTAGTAGTACAACAAAAGAAACGGACTCTACTGTCTGAGAAAAGTATAAGTACTTTACAATTGAAACTAATAACAAGAAATATCTCGAAAAAGGTAAATTTCACCAAAAAATGTTTATGACATAAATTGTGTGTTTTAACGAGATCTATATTTTTTGTGTAGCACATTTTAGTCTACCTTTACGGTTTACCATTTATGCAAAATTCATGCACAATAAACAGATCTTCAGAAGCTATTCCCAGAAAATTCAAGATATACATTTTATTTGTCAGGCAAATATGTCATATTTTAAACAAAACCGTTGCAGACTTTTTTGAGAAATTCAAAATTTTCAAAAAAACTTCCATTTAAAGGGTAAGTTGGTGTCTCGCATTCTTGTAACAAACCGAACTTAAATACCTAGTTTGATATTTAACCAACTTTTCTTGTTTAGATTTGTTGCTCACAGGCATACATTACAATGAGCAAAGCATCAGCAATATTCCTAAAGCAAAGCCCTCCCTAAGGTCTATTTAAATTGAGCACTTAAAAAAATCTGATGCGTTCCATTCACATGACTTTCTCTATATCTCTATAACAAATTATTGTTAAAAAACTAATTCTTCTATTTACTTCCTGTTAATCGAGAAAAAATGTGAGTAAAAGCGAAATAAGGGAGTACTATAGATTAAAGTGATAGTCAAAAGCTGGCTGCTATATGACTGAAGTTTCTTTGTTTGTATGGTCACGAGTTGACAAATTCCTGTGTGAGAAAAGTATAAGTTTTTCCAAGCTGAAACGAAAAACAAGGAATATCTCAAAAACAGTCAACTCCACGAAAAATATGTGTATAACATAAATTGTGTGTTCTAAAGTGCTCTACACTTTTTGTGCGGTAAGTTTTTGTTCACCTCTTACAGTTTAGCAGTTATGCAAAATTCCGTAAAATTCATCCAGAATAAAATAGTCTTCAGAGGCTTTTCCCAGAAAATTCAAGATATACATTTTATTTGTCAGGTAAGCATCTTTAATATACCATATTTAATCAAAATCGTTAGAGTCATTTTTAAGAAAGTCAAAATTTTTGAAAAAAGTTTCATGTAAAGGTTAGTGTGGGGTGAGGGGATTCTCCTGAAAATCTTCGTGTCGCATCCTTGGAAGATACCAAATTTAAATACAAAGTTTGGTATTAAACGGTCTCTTCGTTTTTGAGCTATGCTGTCCACAGGCACACAGACTACATGCATACGGACCTTATTCTGAAACTGCTTTTTTTGATTCAGGGGGACCCAAAACGTTTATTCCCGGTGAAATCTCGGTATCGAATTGTTGGGTGGAATACAATGCCTTGTTTATACACTATGTACATAGTACGTGTAGAGAAAGTAAAAAAAAAACAGCACTGTTTCTAAAGCAAAGCCCCTAAAGTGTCCATAGAAGCTAAAGGAGAAGCTAAGTTAAACATTTAAAACAAAATATGTAGCAGAATATTTCGAAAATTTGCTTGAAGATGTGAAAATAAACAAATCAACGTGAATAAAATACATCAGATATTTTTAGATGAGACTTTGAAGTGTTCTCTTATGATTAAGAAACGTGTTTGATGAAATAGTATCCTTCCTACGTCACATCCGCAGCGACAGGGAGGGAGTAGGTAGCGTCGCTTTGGGCAATAAAATGCTCTGTTTATGTGTGGGCCCAAACACATGATATCAAAAGAATATCTCTTACACAGCTTCCAGTCACAGCTTGCACACAAACAACCCCCCCCCCCAACTTTATAATATCAGATTTGGGTTTGCTTTCACTGAAACTGAAACCTGATTCACTTCTTAGATTACAAGAAAAAAATCTGATGTATTCCATTCACATGACTTTCTCTACATATCTGCAACAAATTATTGTTAAAAGCTCTTACTTCTATTTACTTCATGCTAATCGAGAAAAAATTGGCAGAAATAGTTTTCTTAATTGCTTACTTGTAGGTAGAAGCGAAATATGGGAGTATCGTAGGTTAAAGTGAAGTCAAAAGCTGGTTACTAGGTGACTGAAGTTTCTTTGTTTGTATGGACACGAGTTGACAAAATTCCTGTATGAGAAAAGTACAACTTTATCAAAGCTAAAATCAAAAACAAGGAATACCTCAAAATCGATCAACACCACGAAAAAAATTATAGAATATAAATTGTGTGTTTTAACGTACTCTACATTTTGTGTGATTCAAGTTTTTGGTCCAATCTCCTACGGTTTAGCAGTTATGCAAAATTCCGTAAAATTAAGCAAGAATAAAGTAGTCTTCAGAGGCTATTTCCAAAAAAAATTCAAGAAATACATTTTATTTGTCAGATACATATCTTTAATATACGATATTTTAAACAAAATCGTTAAAGCCATTCCATGTAAATGTTATTTGAGAGTGGGGCGATTTTCTTGAAAATCTGTGTCGCATCCTTGGAAGATATCAAACTGAAATACCAAGCTTGGTATTTAGCGGTCTTTTCGTTTTTATGCTATGCTGTCCACACACACACACACAGACACGTGGGTCTTTTTTCCAAAAATGACTTTTTTGGATTCAGAGGGACCTAAAACACGTATTTCCGGTGAAATCTCGGTATCGAATTTTTTACACTATGTACATAGTACAGGTAGAGAAAGTAAAAAGAGGAAAATATTGCAAACAATGCGCTAAATTATATAACATCTGATGTTTTCCCTTTACATAACTTTCTCTAGCTGTGCCATAAATTGTTGTTCTTGCAAAAGATGATTCTTTTCTCCACGTAAACTAATCTAGAATACCGTTATCAGAAAAGATCACTGTAAGTAGAACGCAACTGAGGGAATGCACTAGACTAAAGCGATAGTGAAATATTTTAAAAGCTGTTCGCTATGTGAAACAATAGGCTCGCTCCGTTTTGCAAGGTCCTGTTTGAGGAAAGTTAATTAGTTTAAATCTGAAGCCAATAACAATGAATATCTCGAAAACGGCAAACTACAAGAAAAACGTATATGACATACATTATGTGTTTTGACCAGATCTTCATTTTTGTAATGTAGTAAAATTTTGTCCATCTCTTAATGTTTAATCGTTATTCCGCAAAACTTAACCTGAATAAAGAGCACTACAGAGGCTAGCAATTTCAAAATATACATTTTATTTTTGATTTAAATAACTTTAATATGCGGTACTTTTATAGAAATCATTAAAGCCATTTTTGAGAGAATAAAAATTTTTGGAAAATGTTTTATGTAAAGGGTAGTGTGGGGATTTTCTTGATAATCTTCGTGTCGCATTCTTGGAAGATAATAAATTTAAATGCCAACAGCTGTCCTTTCGTTTTTTACTTTCTCTATACGTACTGTGTACATAGTGTATAGAGAAGGTATTGCACTCCACCCTAAAATTCCATACCGAGATTTCATCTGAAATATGTGTTTTAGGGTCTCCTGTATGCAACAAAAGCGCATTCCGTGTGTGTGTGTGTGTGTGTGTGTGTGTGTCCGTGTGTCTGTGAAGACGATAACTCAAAAACGAAAAGTCGGTAAAATACCAAACTTGGTATTTAAGTTTAGTATCCTCCAAGGATGCGACACGAGGATTTTCAAGAAAATACCCCCAACTTAAACTCCCTTTTCATGGAAAATTTTTAAAAAATCTTGATTTTCACAAAGATGGCTCTAACGATTTTGATTAAAGTATTGTATATTAAATATATATTTACCTGACAAATAAAATGTATATTTTGAATTTTCTGGGAATAGCCTCTGAAGACTACTTTATTCTGAATGCATTTTACGGAATTTTGCATAACTGCTAAACCGTAAGATATGGACAAAAACTTACTATTCAAAGAATGTATAGCATGTTAAAACATAATTTAAGTTATATCAATGTTTTTCGTGGAGTTGATCATTTTTAAGATAATTCTTGATTTTAGTTTCTGGTTTGATGAACATACTTCTCCCATACAGGAATTTGTCAACTCCTGTACGTACAAGCAAAGGAACTTTAGTAACATAGCAACCAACTTTTGACTATTATTTTATTTACTGCCTTATTTCGCTTCTGCTTACAAGAAAGCAAGGAATAAGACTATTTCTGCTAATTTTTTTCTCGATTAGCATGAAGTAAATAGAAGTATAAGGTTTTTAAAAATAATTTGTTGCAGAGATATAGAGAAAGTCAGGTGAATGGAACACATCAGATTTTAACTATGCCGTCCACAAATACACACGGACATTTTTCTAAAAATATTTTTCTTCGGACTCAGGGGACCTCAAAACATATTTACGGTCAAATTTCGGTATCGAACTTTTGAGTGGAATACAATACCTTCTCTAGCTACTATGGTCATTGCTTTTATTTTATTCAGGGAGTCTCAAAATATGTATTGTTGTTAAATATCAGTATCGAAACATTCAGTATATTGCCATATTTCCTCTGCTTACTATCTAGTAGAGAAAGCAATAAGGGTATCTTTGTATTTAGAACGAAGTTAAGAGTAATTGGATAGGTAGTGTCAGACTGGAAAATTCAATGCCATGGTTGAGATTTGAACCAAGGGTCTCTAGCCGGTTGCTCTACCACTGAGCTACCATAGTAACATGTTGGCACGACATTAAATTTGTAGCTCCACTCATGTTTCCCGGTAAACCACAGGATGGTCTCAAAGTATTTTTAGATGACAACCCCAATGGCGACTGCAAAAGTCCTGGGCCAACTATTGTTAATTTGGGTGTGTAGAACAAGAGTTGATATACGATATTTTAATCAAAACCGTTAGAGCCATTTTTGAAAAGACTTCCATGTAAAGGATGGTTGGTGGTGAAGGAGATTTTCTTGGAAGATACCAACATTAAATACCAAGTTTGGTATTCAACGGTCTCTTCGTTTTTGAGCTATGCTGTCCACAGACTCGCATACGGACCTTTTTCTGAAAATGCTTTTTTTCAATTCAGGGGTACCCAGAACGTGTATTTCCGGTGAAATCTCGGTATCGAATTCTTGGGTAGAATGTAATAGCTTCTCTATATACTATGTGTATTAAAATTGTGGTATTTACTTAAGAAACATTAAATTTGAAATTTTAATAAGTTGGTCCCATTAATATGAATATTTCGTAGGCTATCTATGAATATGACTAGAGAAAGTCATGTGAATGCTCACTTGCAATGGTGCAGAGGCTCACGTCAGTCAGAAGTGGCAAAAACAAATGAAATACACAATCTTGACTTTCCTAGTCACACAAAAGCTTTTTCTCTTCCATTTCAATCTCTCCGTCTATGTTCATTTTCGTCTCTGAACAGTATTTTTCGTTCTCTATGCTCATTGCTCTTCTCGGCGAAGTTGCTACTTTCAATTTACACCCCTCCCTTCTCTCCCACCCTCCCTCCCAACGTATGTATCTTTCACTCAACATGTGTGAGACTTCTAAAAAGTTTTCCACTGGAAATGCAATTTTTTCGGTGTTTCTTCAATGCCTGTGCGAACAAAAACTTGAAGAATGGCACCCGTAAAAAACGTAAACGTTCCGGTGTGCCATTTCTGCAGAGAGGAACTGCGCGCGAAATGCTTTTATTATTTCGTTTCTGCGCTGAGTATCAAAACTTGGAAAAGTGGGACGCCGGGAGCTTGCACGGCTTTCAGAACACGTTTCAATGAACACTTATTTTTGTTAGTTTATCAGTAGGCTCTGGATTCTTAACTTTTAACCTACTTTTTCGAAATTTGTGTGAAATTTGACCAAACAGTATATGTATATTGTGTATAGAGTGGTTTAATTCCACCCAAAATTCGATACCTGATTTTACCGAAAATACACGTTTTAAGTTCCCTGGTATTACAAAAAAAAAATAGAAAAAGCTCGTTGTATGTGTGTCCGTGTGTATGTAAACATGATACTTAAAAAATAAGAAATTTGTATTTAAGTTTAATACCTTCCAAAGATGCGACACGAAGATTTTGAGGAAAATCCGCGCACACCAAACTACACTTTATGTGGAAAAAAATTAGAACATTTTTATATGTTTGAAAAACGGCTGTAACGATTTTGATTAAAATCTCTTATACTTAAGATAGTTTTAAGACAAATAAATTGTGTATCTTGAATTTTCTTGAATATCTTGAATTTTCTGGAAATAGTTTGAGAACATCTCTTTACTCAGGATAAATTTTACTGAATTTAGTATAACAGGTAAACCGTAAGAAATGGACAAATATATACTACACAAAAAACGTTTGTGTGTTACATTCACATGACTTTCTCTAGCTGCTCTACAAAACTCCTACAAAAGATTCTTCTTCTTTGTACACCATGTTAATCAAGATAAATATTAGCAGAATGTTATTTTTTTGTTCCTTATAAGTAGCAGAGAATAAGGGAATGCGCTATGCTAAAGTGATTATCAAATGTTTTAAAAGCTATCGTTATGCGATTGTCATTGCAAATCACTTCTTTGCTTGGCCACGAGTAGAACAAAAGAAAAACAGACACTTCCTGTGTGAGAAAAGTTTAAGTACTTCACAAGTGAAACCAATATCTCGAAAACGGTTACCTCCACAACAAAAACGTAAAGGACAAAATGTGTGTGTTTTGTCATGAGGTACATTTTTTGTGTAGTACGTTTTTTTCTGTCTCTTACGGTTTAGCAGTTAAGCAAACTTGAGCAAAATTCATCAAGAATAAAGAGGTCTTCAAGGGCTATTACCAAAAAATTCGAGATATACGTTTTATTTCGAACATAAATAGCTTTAATATACAAGAGTTTAATCAAAATGGTTACAGCAATTTTTAAGAAAATCAAAATTTTCGAATTTTTTTCAATGGAAAGGGTAGTTTATGGTCGGGGTATTTTCTTGAAAATCTTCGTGTCGCATCCTTGGAAGATATTAAACCTAAATACCAAGTTTGATATTTAACGGTCTTTTTGGGTTTGAGCTATGCTGTCCACAGACACGCACACAGGCAGACACACACACACGGACCTTTTTTTAAAAATGCTTTTTTCGGACTCAGGGGACCCCAAAACATATATTCCCGGTGAAATCTCGGTATCGAATTTTGGGGTGCGTTACAAATCCTTCTTTATCCCTATGTACATTGTAAATTTGGGGCTAGAGAAAGTAAAAACGTAGATCTCGTTAAAACACACAATTAAATAATATTAGTTGTTTATGATACAAGTGGTAAATATGATGTTTTATATTGTGCGTAAAAAGTATACCGGCTCGTTTCGTAATCCTATTAACAATATAAAACAGCTTTAACACGTGTGCCATACAATGTTTTTATGCAGCTCTCAATATTTATTATTTCACGGAGTTCATGCTTAATAGTCTACGATATTCAGTTGTTGCCTTGCTTAGCATCAGTGCTGACAACATGATGACTTGCTCGTACCGAACGAAAACATTCTATCCCACGGAGGTAGTGAAGCAGTTGTAATTTTGCTCTCTCCACTGCTTACATAATTTCGTCTGGTTCAGCAGATTCCATGTTCATCCGCCATTTTATGGATTGATACGAACTTTCAAAGTCATAGCCTACTTGAATGACGCATAAATCAAAGTTAGCTACTTTGGAGTATTATAATTTTATAACGCTAAGTGAAAGAATTTTCCACTTTTAACACTACTGACATCTGCTAAAAGACCTACTATTAACATCAACTGTCTAAAAAATCTGATGCGTTCCATTCACATGACTTTCTCTACATCTATGTAACAAATTATTGTTAAAAGCTTATGCTTCTATTTACCTCATACTAATCGAGAAAAAAAAAAAAAAAATAGAATAGTCTTATTACTTGCTTCCTAGTAAGTAGAAGCGAAATAAGGGAGTGCCATAGGTTAAAGTGATAGTCAAAAGCTGGTTGCTAAGTGACTGATGTTCCTTTGTTTGTATGGACACGAGTTGACAAATTCCTATATGAGAAAGCATGTTTTTTAAAGTTGAAACAAAAACCAAGGAATATCTAAAAAAACTATCAGCTCCACGAAAAAAATGCATATAGCATAAACTGTGTGCTTTAAAATGCTCTATATTTTTTGTGTATTAAGTTTTTGTCCATCCCTTACGGTTTAGTAATTATGCAAAAGTCCATAAAATTTATCAAGAATAAAGTAGTCTTCAAAGGCTATGCCCTGAAAATTCAAGATATACATTTTATTTGTCAGGTAAGTATCTTTAATATACCATATTTTAATCAAAATCGTAGAAGCATTTTTGAGAAAATCAAAGTTTTCGAAAAAAGTTCCATGTAAAGGGTAGTTGGGGGTGGGTGTTTCTGTTTTTGAAAATCTTCATGTCGTATCCTTGGAAGATACCATACTTAAATACCAAATTTTGTATTTAACGGTCTTTTCGTGTTTGAGCTATACTGTCCACAGACACACAGACACTCACACGCGGACATTTTTCTGAAAATGCTTTTTTTTGGATTCAGGGGGACCGAAAACATGTATTTCCGGTGAATACAGGTATCGAGTTTTTGTTGGTATGCAGTACCTTCTCTATATACTATGTACATAGTACGTGTTGAGAAAGTAAAACGATTTCATAGGTACAGTTTACGCTAGAATGATTAAGGAAAATCCTGTGGAGGGATTTAGGAGGTCAGCAGATACAAAAAGCAATGTCCATTGTGCGCGAAATCGTTCCCATGCATTTTTGACACGAGGAATGTGTTTCGCAATGTGGTATTTAAATGTTTGGCGTTCACAATGAGACGGCTCGCGTTGTGTGGACAGTTTGGGAAGCAATGTTTATTCAGCTCCACTTCACAGCAGTAAACCTGCTTCAAGACGCGGTACAGTGTCGGTCAAGATTCTTGTGTCAGGGGGCCAGAGCTTCCGAGCTACTCTCTTCAAACACTTGCTAACACGCACAAGCACTAAAATGTTTGACTTTCTCTACCACATATAGTAAGTAGAGGAAGCGTTGTATTCCTTCCCAAAAACAGGTGTCAAGAATTCACCAGGAACACCTAAAACATTTGACAAAACTGAAAGCATTTTTAATTTCCCTACACATTGTATGTACAGAGTGTATAGAGAAAATATTGCATTCCACCCAAAAATCTCATACCCAGATTTCACCGGAAATACACGTTTTATGGTTCCCTGTATCCAAAAAAATCGTATCTATTAGATTCACATGACTTTCTCTACATATCTGCAACAAATTATTGTTAAAAAGCTTACACTTTAATCTAATTAATGCTAATCGAGAAAAATTTAGCAGGAATAGTCTTATTACTTGCTTCCTTGTAAGAAGAAACGAAATAAAGGAGTGCCATAGGTTAAAGTAATAATCAAAAGCTGGTTGCTATGTGACTGACGTTCCTTTGTTTGTAAGGACAGGAGTTGACAAATGGTATGAGAAAGGTATAAGTTTTTCAAAGCTGAAGCCAAATACAAGGAATATCTCAAAAATGATCAACTCCAAGGAAAAATTGTATTTAACATAAATAGTGTGTTTTAATGTGCTCTACATTTTTGTGTGGTAAAATTTTGTTTATCTTTTAATATTTAAAAGTTATGTAAAATTCCGTAAAGTTCATCAAAGAATAAATTAGTTTTTAAAGCTTCACAGCAAATTAAAGATATACATTTTATTTGTCAGGTAAATATCTTTAATATATGATATTTTAATCAAAATCGGTAGAGGTATTTTTGAGAAAATCATTTTCGAAAAAACTTCCATGTAAAGGGTAGTTGCGGGGTGAGGGGATTTGCTTGAAAATCTTCGTGTCGTATCTTTGCAAGATACCAAATTTAAATACCAAGTTTTGTCCTAAACGGTCCTTTCGTTTTTGAGTTATCGTGTTCACAGACATACGGACACACACACATTCGGACCTTTTTCTGAAAATGCTTCTTTTGGATACAGGGGACCGAAAACATGTATTTCCGGTGAAATCTCGGTATCAAAATTTTGGGTGGAGTGCAATACCTTCTCTATACACTATGTACATAGTTCATATTAAGAAAGTAAGTAACTCGAATAAAATGACGTTTGTTTCCATTTCATGTATTATTAAAGGCTGAAATAAAATAATTGTTCCCTATTTCTATTGTTACTATCGATATTTGTACTTTTGGTGTTGGCATGTGGCCATATCACAATTCAGGAGGCAGTGAAGAAAAAAAAATCTGATATGTTCCATTCACATGACTTTCTCTACATCTCTGCAACAAATTATTGTTAAAAAGCTTATGCTTCTATTTACTTCATGCTAATCAAGAAACAAATAGCAGAAATAGTCTTAGTACTTGCTTTCTTGTAAGTAAAAGCGAAATAAGGCTGTAGCATAGGTTAAAGTGATAGTCAAAAGCTGGTCGCTATGTGACTGAATTTCCTCTGTTTGTATTGACAAGAGTTGACAAATTTCTGTATGAGAAAAGTGTGTCTTTCAAAGCTGAAACTAAAGAAAATGAATATCTTAAAAACCATCGCCTCGACTAAAAATGGATCTGACATAAACTGTATGTTTTGATGTATTCTACATTTTGTGTGGTATGTTTTTGTCTACCTCTTAAGGTTTAACACTTATGCAAACTTCCGAAAAATTCATTCAGAATAAATTCTTCAGAGGCTATTCCCAGAAAATTCAAGATCTACATTTTATTTGGCAGTTAAATATCTTAGAGCCATTTTTAAGAAAATCAAATTTTTTCGAAAAAAATTCCATGTAAAGGGTAGTTTGGTGTCAGGATTTTCTTTAAAATTTTCGTGTCACATCCTTGGAAGATAACAAACTTAAATACCAAGTTTGGTTTTTAACGGTCTCATCATTTTTAAGCTATGCTGCCCACAGACACGCACACACACGGACATTATTCTAAAAATGCTTTTTTTGGATTCGGGGGGTCTCGAAACATATATTTCCAGTGAAATTTCGGTATCGAATTTTTGGGTACAATACAATACCTTCTCTATACACTATGTACATGTACGTATAGAGAAAGTAAAACACATTTAGTAAATAAACATAGTTGAATGCGTCACCTACCATTTGGGAACTAATGTATTAAAATCATAACCTGATAAAATTTCCCTTCCTATATTTTATAAATTATTAATAGTCTATTTGACTGAATTGTATTACAAAACTTTTATACAACGAGCTAATTGAGATTCTTTTACTATTACTCACTGTAATAGGTATTATTATTATTATTATTATTATTATTATTATCATCATCATCATCATTATTACGTCTCAGGATCGTGGCCGCGAGGGAGATAATGCATTACAGGTAATATAATGCTTGTAAATGATACACTGGTAAGATGTTCTTATCAATATCTCTGGATACAATAATTATTAACACTGTAGGATGGCACAGATAAATTAAGATTGCATTCTACAGCACGCGTTCCCATAGGACGCTACCCTTGTGATGGTCACGTGAAGACTGACCAATAAGGATCGAGCGTCTATTCAGCTCTTATATAGGCTCAAAGCTTATTCTACATGTTTCTCCTTATTAAACATTCTTTAAGGAAGTATATAATACAGACTTCCTTTTATTTATAAATAAATTACTTTTGGTACATATAATATTTATTTCATAAGCTGTTTGCACTTAGTGAATATTTCAATATGGGTATACAACGCTTGGGGATGCGGTATACTAGAAAGAACAACTTCCTTTTTCATGCACGTAGAAATGCAATTATCACTGTTGAATTTTTTAAAATAATTATTTTTGATATTTGCAATTATGCTTAAAATACACATCAGAACACGTACAAGCTAATTACTTTCAGTACTTAATTTTTCCTTTACCACAAAATCAATAAATCAATATGGTATCAATTTTATTCCATTAACATAAAATAAACATTTCATATGAAAACGCTTGGCTTCCATATGTCAACGTCTAAATTGTCTTATCAAACATAACTCGTGTTTTCGTCTCTTAGGACACTTCGCTCCGGTTGTGAATAATTGACAAAATGAAAACACTCGTGGTATCACTTATGTCAACTGCATAACGACACTTTAAAAAGATTTGACTATCGCTTTAGCGTAGTGTATTCCCTAATTTCCCTTCTTCTTATAAGGAACTAAGAAATAAGAACATTCTGCTAATGCTAATCTCGATTAGCATGGATTAGAAAGAAGAAAACTCCTGAATGAAGTTTTTTTGTAGAAGAGGAGGATAAACTGAATGAAATACACAGAAAGATTTTTGCATTTAGTGATCTTAACAAGTATTGCCTGTAAAATCTCATATCATATTTTTAGTGGATTGCAAAACTGACCTGCTATGCACAATTTATGTGATAGAGAAAGTAAAAGATCTGCCTCTAGAACTAAATTTAGGTAGCATTTTATTTGATGGATATGCTACATTAATAGTATGCCAGAATATGTCGTCTAGACGCTATGAAAAATAACGTGACTTGAAGTTAATGGAATCACTAGACAGAATTATCCATACATTACCACAGTTTGTAGACCACAGAAATGCATTTCTTAAAAAAAAACGTTCAATGAAACAGAATGAAAAAATTCTGATGTGTTATACTCACACACCTTTCTCTACCTGTTCTACAAAGATCTTACACAATGCTAATCGAGATAAACATTTACAGAATGTTCTTATTACTTGGTTCCTTATAAGTAGAAGACTATATAACAATAGTAAAATGTTTTAAAAAGCTATCGTTATTCGATTGTCATAGCACATCGCTTCTTTGCTTGGCCAGGAGTAGAACAAAGAAAAACAGACCCTTCCTCTCTGAGAAAGGTATTAAGTACTTTACAATGAAACCAATAAAACGGAATATCTCGGAAACGGTTACCTGCAAAACAAAAATGCAAAGGACATAAATTGTGAGTTTTGACGAGATCTACATTTCTGTGTAGTAAGTTTTTGTCTATCTCCTACGGTTTAACAGTTACACAAAATTTGGTAAATTCATCTAGAGTATAGGCGTCTTCAGAGGCTATTCTCAGAAAATTCAAGCTGTAAATTTTGTTTGGAATGTTAATTTCTTTAATATACCGTATTTTAATCAAAATCATTAACGCTATTTTTGAGAAAATCCAAATTTTCAAAAGCGTTGTTTGTGGTGGGGTCTCATTTTTGAAAGATACTGAACTTAAATACCAAGTTTCGTATTTTACAGACTTTTCGTTTTTGAGGTTCTCATGTTCACAGACACACGGACTCAACACACACATAAACAAACGGATCTTTTTTATATACAGAGACCCTAAAACGTTTATTTGCTATGAAATCTTGGTATGGAATACAACATCTTCTCTATACACTATGTACTTAATTCGTGGAGAGAAAGCAACAAATAATTTAGTTTAATCTACACATACATACACACAGACGCGGACCTTTTCCTAATTCATGTCATGGATGGGGTGCAGTTTTGGAGGGTGAGACGTGGTCAGCGCATCTAACCCCCCGGCCGGTTAATAAGGTCCTCATGACCAGGAGACGCTACTACTCATCAAGTAGCTCCTCAATTGGCCGCCCAGGGACCTCACGAGGCTGAGTGCACCCCGGCCCAGGTCACCCATGCTGGTACTGGGTATCGAGCCCAGGTCTCCCGCTTGGCTACCACCACGCTAAGGGGACGACCCTTCAAAAGGTGTAGTGCCTCTAAAATCTCGTTATGGAGTGTTTGATTAGAATGCACATTTAACGTGGCAAGGAAAGTAAAAATTCCTCTAGAAGTAAATTTAGGGAGCATTTTATTTGATGGATATGCTACATTAATAGCATACGAGAATATTCCGTCTAGACGCTATGAAAAATAACGTCAGTTGAAGCTAATGGAACCACTAGACAGAATTATTCATGCATTACCACTGTAACAGTTCGAAACCAATTTGTGGACCACAGAAATGCATTTCGTAGAAAAACGTTCGATGAAACCGAATGAAAAATAAGAAAATAAAACGGAGTGCTCTATGAATAATGCAGCAATAAATTTGTCGTGGACTGTACGAGCCATGTGTGCGTCAAGTAATTCGTGTACTCGGCGCAAGATAGCGCTACAAGCAAATGTATTGGTCAATATAGCAACGGTAAAACACGCACAAGAGTCATTAATGGTTTCAAGTGGTTCCAACCAACTCCTCCTAATGTACCAGACCACTTCTAAATAATTTTTCTTGTTTTCTGATCACTTAATTTAACTAATGGCTGCAATGATATATTTTTAAAAGGATGGGTCGTTAAGTATTGACCCAGTCTTTACGTTTATTATCAAACAAACTAATGTTTGCTCTGTAATAATATATGTTTGGCTACCCAGCGGGGAATGCCACAGAAGCGCTACCAAGCGCTCAGCTAAGCCAAAAGAATCTGGTGTCTTCCATTCACATGACTTTCTCTACCTGTTCTGCATAAGACAATTCTTATTCCACAATGGTGTGGACATGTGGTTGTCCTAGCTCAGGATTTTTAGTAGAATGGATACTCTTTCAGGATGTAGTGAGATACAGGTACTTTCTTTAAGGGGAGGCGTTTGTGAAAATGGCCAAAATCCATAGTTTTTGTCACAGAGATTTAAAATTTTGCAAGTATTTGTGCCAAAGGGTTTCTAGTAAATGTTTCAAGGACTGTTTACACAAATTCTCCTGAATATATAAAACAAAGAAAAACTGCAAGTCATTTGGTCCGAGTCAAGCTGCACTCTGCCGCCAAAACAGTCTCTATTTCATGGCCGGAAATATGTGGGGAGGCCCATCGCCTATGCTTTAGGATGGGGAGAGCCCAGGTTAAATAATCGGTGGTACGGCATGTCTGGTTGATGACGGGGCAGGTAAAAGCACCCGGTGTGAGACCTGTTTTGTAAATTTTGAAATATATTACTATACTCACTTTATTTAGTTATTAGTGCAAATTATTATAATTTCAAATTGAAATAGACACATTTAAGGACAAATGTTATTCACCGAAACCAAATTTCGGATTTTTAACAATTTTTTCACCATAGTGAAAAGATTAAAGCTCCACACCCACTTACAGTCATCCATTGAATTCGTCACGTGATATGGTTTAAAGATGGTGATATAAAAAAACAGGAAATGGAACTAAAAGCATCACATTATTTAATTAGACAAAAAATCGTTTTTTTTTGTTTTTTTTTTTTGCACTTTTTGATCAAATTTCGCAGATGCTTCCCCTTAATTAGTTCGGCCTTTTTCCGCCGTCGAACAGACGCATTCCTCCTGAATTCCCTACCATGAAATTGCTCTTTATCCGACCGCGGTTGTTATTATTTATTAATTTTGATGTAGTGATCTCGTCCGTACTCTAGACAGTATTACAATAACTATTTCAATCGGCTCCACCACGGATTCTAAATATCACATCTTGGTTGTGCGGAAATTCTTTGCCAAGTGCCTCAAAAAGCGTCTCCCTGACCAGCGGAAAGCATTGTTTTCTGTCCCGTTATGTTCCCTCAACCCCTTACCCTCGGTTCAATGCACTACCGTAACGGTATGCGGTGCTTTCGGAGTCACTCGTCGGTTACTTGTACGTGTTTGTAATCTTTCTTCCCTTCCCATTTTCAACATACATTTATATTTCCCTTCTTGGTATAACTCTTTGCCCCTTGATAGGAAATGTACGGTTTCAGTAGACTGTCGCAGAAGTACCCCAGCTGACGTATAGATTACAACAATGGTAAAAAGTACCAACCTTAGAAAGCTTAAGTTTGAAGTTTGACGATTTTACATTATTTAGCATTTATTTGCAGCCATCATTAGTGAATGTTCTCAGCGAATTTGTAAACATGAATAAAACTGGTCATCGTTATGTGATACAACACTTTCATTTGAAATGTCTTAGTTCAACTAATATTAAAACTGAGCGAGATGGATTTTTTTTCGGGTGTAAAAATCCTTAGCATGGCTTCCTTCGGAAGGGAAGTAAAGCCGTGGGTACCGTGTCGTAGATTTACGGCAAATAAAAGAACCTCAAGCCTGATAGAGAGACCTCTGAGCAAAATTAAGCGGTCTTTCACGCCCAGTATAGAATGGGACACTGAGAACCACATCAGTTAAAGAGCGTCCATAAATAACACGCCATTTACATTTTTGAGCTAGATTATACTTTGGGGGAGTCTGCTCTTTTGTTTACAACAGTGAAATATGGGTGAAAACTTTAAGCGCGGCCGTACAAGCTACCAAGACGAACGTCGCAGTTTTCGACCAAATGAAATTGTAAAGAAATTGCAAAGAAAGTCCACATATTGGCATTGGATGACTTGTACACACAAATGCAGAGAAATTAATAAAATGTGGAAAGAAAGTAAAAAGCTTTCAATATACGTCCTGGTATAACAGCTAAATGCCAGGATGTTGTATTACATATTTTATTGTGTACGTGCACGCTAGAGAAAATAAAAATGAAACAAATAAATGGAAAGTTTTACTTATTTTTACGAATTTCACTAAAGCATTTTCATAAGTAATAGCACTATGAGTGTTTTCATCTTGTCTATAATTCACGACCGGAGCGAAGCGACGTCCTGAGAGATGAAAACACGAGTTGTATTTAATAAGACAATTCAGCGAAATAGACTATTCATAATTTATAATATATAGGAAGGGAGATTTTATCAGGTTATCATTGTAATATTTCACCTTAGTTCTCAAATGGTAGATGACGCATTCCACAATGTTTATTCTCTGAATGTTTTTTCTTCTTCTAAAGTTCCTGAATTATATTTATTTATCGTTACATAAGAAACACAAATAATGATTATTTTCGCCTGTATAAAAACTTTAAATAAACATTAACCGAATTATTTGAAAGTACAATTGTGGAACTGACAGTTATTAAAAGTGAAGGCTGGCTGACTGGATTGTCACCTTATTACCAATAACCAAGATAGGATATTAAACAAACGAACGTCAGGTGTGACAAGATTTCAAATAAATGGATATCAGCTGGGATAAGATATTTAGACAATATTGCTCCAGTCAGATGACCGCGACTGATTGAAATTGCATAATCTCGGCCATTCCATTGGCGCTTTAGTAGTAGAATGTCATAAGCAATTGCCAAATGTACAGAGGTGATCGTTTTGAACGAGGCATGAATCAAACGGATGAGAAACCCAAGCACGAGGGCCCTCAAGACGAATGTGCGGTAACCAAACTGAGTACTCGGAATTGCGAGGGCCGTTTTTTTTTCAATCTTCAATGGGCTATAAATAAAAGACAAGTTCTTAGAAAACAATTTTTTAGCACTAAAAGTTTTGTACACTTGTGGTGCTTTTCGACATAATCACCGAACAGATTGAGATATTTATCGTACCTGTGCACAAGCTTTGCAATACCCACTTCAAAAAATGTTGCCGCCAATGATTTCAAATGAGCATCTTCGTACTTTACGACGTTTGCCGAGAGCCATTCAATACAAACGAAGAGGAATGCTGACTTGAGGACTTGTGTTGATCCAGGACAACGCTCGTCCACACACTGCTGGCACAACCCATCGGCTCCTTGAACAATTTCAATGGGACATTTGCGATCATCCGCCGCACAGTCCTGACCTGCCACCCAGCGACTTTCACTTTTTCGCTGAACTGAAGACTGGCTAGAAGGGCAGCACTTTCAAATAAACGAAGATCTTCAAAACAACGTCAATGCTCATTTAAAAGCATTGGTGGCAACATTTTTTGAACCGGGTACTGCAAAGCTTGTGCACAGGTACGATAAATGTCTCAATCTTTTTGGTGATTGTGTTGAAAAGTAACCATAAGTGTACAAAACGTAAGGTAATAAAATTGTTTACTATGAACTTGTCTTTTATTTATAGCCTATCGGAGGTTGAAAAGAAACGGCCCTCGCAATTCCGAGTACTGAGTTTGGTTACCGCACATTCGTCTTGAGGCAATATTACGAGAAGGAACCGTCTGTTGAAACATCACTGAGCCAGTTTTTATACGGTTTGTGGGTTTCTTACGCGAGCATAACCGGCATTTGGTTTAACACTTGAGCCCTGCATGTTTATTTGTGTATGTGTTTCCGGGAATGGCGGCGCTGTAGTGCTCACGGCTCATTAGCTGGGCCGCAGCCCAGTCCAAATTTCGTAAACTTTCTGTCGCGTTGAGGTATACCACTGCATAAGACTTTTACACATACCGGCTAACATTCATTAACATTCTTTAATTTCTCTACACGTATTATACACGCAAGGTTCAAAGACTAAAAGAGGGCTAAATATCAAAATTTGTCTTTGTGTTGACACAGGTGTACCAACAAACTGAGAGTTTCAGTCAAGACAGACAAAACACAAGGCACATTTTTGTAAGCGTACATACCGTACGGCACGGGACCAATATATTGGCAGCACTGTGATGTAACCCAAACAAATACAGATGCGGTATATTAAACATTAAAAGCTTCTCGCTCCAAGTCTCGCGTCATCTGTTTGTTTCTCTTTCGCTCTGCCGCCACAAATCCATTAGAGCTCACACAAAAATCAATAAGAGATCTACCGAAAATGTGGGCAACTAGAGGAAGTCAAGAAATCGTACCAATCAGTCGATTAAACACCGAACACTTGAAGGATTTATAGGTAGAGCACGTATTGTATTGTACCGAATATTATTTGCTGAACTTTTATTGAAAATGACGCTTTAGTGTCCCCTGAATCAAAGAGAATAAAACAAAAGCATTTTTACTTTCTCCACACGTACTATGTGCATAGTGTACCGAGATTTCACCGGAAATATATGTTTTGAGACCCCCTGAATGCAACAAAAAATACATTTTTAGAAACATGTCGGTGTATGTGTCTGTGCTGGTATTTAAGTTTGGTTTCTTCCATGGATGCGAAATGAAGATTATCAAGAACCCCCCCACTTACAACTACTTTAAATGTAACTTTTTTTGAATAGTTTGATTTTCTCAAAAATGGCTAACGATTTTGATTAAAATATTGTATATTAAAGATATGTACCTGACAAATAAAATGTATGTCTTGAATTTTCTGTGAATGGTCTCTGAAGACTACTTTATTCTGGGTGAATTTTATGGCATTTTGCATTATTGTTAAGCTGTAAGAGATGGACAAAAGCTTACCAAACAAAATATATAGAGCACATTAAAACACAAAAATTATGCTATGCTCATTTTTTTTGTGGAGGTGACGTTTTTAAGATATTCTTTGTTTTTAGTTTCAGCTTTGAAAAAGTTATACTTTTCTGATGCAAGAATTTTGTCTACTCATGTCCATACAAATAAAGGAAATTCAGTCACATAGCTTTTGACTGTCACTTTAACCCATGGTACTCCCTTATTTCGTTTCTACCTACAAGGAAGCACGTAATAAGACTATTTCAGCTATTTTTTTTTTTCTGAATTAGCATGAAGCAAGTAGAAGCTTAAGCTTTTTAACAAAACTTTGTTGCAGAGATGTAGAGAAAGTCAGGTGAATGGAAAACATCAATTTTTTTTTAAAAACCTCTGAAAATTCTTCATTCTCAATGATTTTTTGTTTAACTGGTAAACCGTAACAAATATAAAAATCGTATTACACAAAAAAAATTCATATCTCCTTAAAGCCCACAGATTATACTATATAAATATTTACTTTCCTAACTCGTATGTACATACAATGCACAGTGAAGCTAGAAAATGGTATTGTAGTCCAACCAAAAAATTGATGTCGAGATTTCGCCGGAAACATATGTTTTGAGGTCCCCTGAGTCCGAAAAAAAAGTTTGAGTGTGTGTACCTGTGGGCAGCATAGCTCAAAAACTAAAAGACCCTTAAATTATAATAAGCTTAAATTGGTATTTAAGCTAATTTTCTTTCAATAATACGACACGAAGATGTTAAAAAAATCCCCCACCTCAATCTATTCTTTAAATAGAGACATTTTTGAAAATGTTGTTTTTCTCAAAGAAGGCCGTACCAGTTTTGATTAAAGTATGATATATTAAAGATATTTACATCTGGAATAGATTTAGATCTTGAATTTTCTGGGAATAGCCTGTTAAGATCTATTTATTCCGGATACATTTTTCATAATTTTGTTTAACTGGTAAACCATAAGAAATTGAAAAAAAAAAAAAAGTCACAAGACAAACACATTGATGTTGTTAAAACACTTAATTTATGTCATATACGTTTTTCTTTTAGAATGCAACATTTCCGACATACCCCTTGTTATAGATTTCAATTTTAAACTGCCTAACTTTTCTCAAAGAGAACATACACTCTGAGACCTCTTTAGTTTGGATGAATTTGATTAACTGCTAAACCGTAAGAGATAGACAAAAACTTACTGCACATAAAATGTAGGTCTCTAAAATTGCACATTGAAGAAAAAATAAATAATCGTTTGTAGAATAGTTTATATGTGGAACAGCTAGAGAAAGTCATGTGAATGGAAAACATATTTTTTTTTATCAAGGAGTCGTAAATACATGTATTTCTATATCCAAATTTTAATGGAATGCAATACTTTCTTTACCTACAATATACGAATGGAAATATTGAAAGTTGTGATCAGAATGTTTGCCAAAGTGTGCCCAGAAATAAGCAAAGCGTGTGTTTTAAAGAGAGGTAATATTTTTGCTAGACACTTGTGCGTATCTCAGCAGAGTGAGTGTAAAACAATGCCCAGGTATTAAGGTTGTACCTGTTGCTGGCGGAGAGGAAACTGTTACTTCATTTCCTAAGTAAACCATAATAATTACTCAAGAAACACGGTGGCTGTGTTTGTATTGCAGGTGCAGCCCTCTTCAGGCGGAAAACACAACTTATGCTAACGCGTCTTCTTCACTCAACAAACAACCAATCCAAAATTAAGGAAGAAGCCAGGGAAACAGGCTCGCTAGGCTTTAACACAGACACTGGCTTCTTTCATGGTCTCTGATTTGTCATTGTCTCTTGTCTAATGCTTCCACTCTGCTAAATTCTGTGATTTTCAAACTAATTTAGTTTCCTACTTATTAACTTGGCTAGGGACAACATGGTAAAAAAGTAACATTTCCACTGCCTTAAAATAGATAAAAAATACGTATTCCATCCACTTCATTTTCTTTAGCTGTTCCACAAACAAGTTTTTAGACAGTTGATGCTAAAAGTAGTGTCAGTAGCGTTAAATGTAGATACTTCTGTCACTCAGTGTTATAAACTTATAGCACTCCAATGCAGCCAGCTTTGGTTAATATATCCACGGTCTCATTCAAGTAGGCTATGACTGAAAGCTGGTACCGATCCATAAAATGGCGGGTGATTTCAATGTCATGAACATGGAGGCTGCTGAATTTAGGCAAGCAGTGGAGAGAGCAAGATTAAAACTGTTACACAGCCTCCGTTATATATAATAGTTTCGTTCTGTACCAATAAGTCAGCATGTTGTAATACAAAATGTTCCTTTTTTTCATAGGTTTGGTAAAAAAAATAGCATGTTATTTATGGACGCTCTTTAACTACTTTGGTTCTCAGCGTACCATTCTAAATTGGGCTTAATTTTGCTCAGAGATCTGTCTATCAGGCCTGAGGTTCTTTTACGTGCCGTAACTCTACGACACGGGACCAACGGCTTTACTTCCCTTCCGAAGGAAGCCTTGCTAAGGATTTTTACACCTGAAAAAATCCATCGTCCTCCGCCGGGTTTGAACCCGCGACCTTGAGTATATGAAGTTAGCATTACACCACGGGGCAACTATCGGCTTGGTGACAACTTATTACAAATATGAGGGCGAGTTAATTGCGATTATTTTTATTATTACTCACTGTAATAGGTCATCATCATCATCATCATCATCATTATTAGGTCTCAGGATCGTGGTCGCGAGGGAGATAATGCATTACAGGTAATATAATACTGTAAATGATACACTGGTAAGATGTTCTTATCAATATCTCTGGATACAATAATCATTAAAACTGTAGGATGGCACAGATAAATTAAGATTGCATTCCAGTGCACGCGTTCCCATAGAACGCTACCCTTGTGATGGTCACGTGAAGACTGACCAATAAGGAATGAGCGTCTATTCAGCTCTTATATAGGCTCAAAGTTTATTCTACATGTTTCTCCTTATTAAACATTCTTTAAAGAAGTATATAATACACATTTCTTTTTATTTATAAATAAATTACTTTTGGTACATATAATATTTATTTCCTAAGCTGTTAACACTTACTGAATATTTAAATACGGGTATACAACGCTTGGGGATGCGGTATACTAGAAAGAACAACTTCCTTTTTCATGCACGTAGAAATGCAATTATCATTGCTGGATTTTTACTTTCTCTATACGAGCTATGTACATAGTGTATAGTGTATAGAGAGGGTAATTCGATACCGAAATGTCACCGGAAATACATGTTTTGAGACTCCCTGAATCCAAAAAAAGCATTTTTAGAAAAATGTCCGTGTGAGGGTCTGTCTGTCAGTTTTTCTGTCTGTGGGCAGCATAGCGCAAAAGCGAAAGGACCGTTGGTATTTAAGTTTGGTAACTTCCAAGGATGCGACACGAAGATTTTCAAGAAAATCCCCCCACCCCAAACTACTCTTTACATGGAGAACAGTTCAAAATTTTTGATTTTCTTAAAAATGGCTGTATCGATTTTGATTAAAATATCGTATATTAAAGATATTTACCTGAAAAATAAAATGTATATCTTGAATTTTCTGGGAATAGCCTCTGAAGACTACTTTATTCTGGATGAATTTTACGGGATTCTGCATAACTGCTAAACCGTAAGAGAAGGAACAAAAACTTACTCAACAGAAAATGTAGCTCGCGATAAAACACACCATTTATATCATACACATTTTTTTGTGGAGTTGATTATTTTTAAGATATTCTTGGTTTTTCGTTTCTGTTTTTAAAAACATACTTTTCTCCTACTGGAATTTGTTAACTCCTGTCAATACCAATAAAGGAACTTCAGTTGCATAGCAACCAGCATTTGACTGTCACTTTAACCTATGCTACTCCCTTATTTCGCTTTTACTTACAAGGAAGCAAGTAATAAAACTATTTCTGCTAATTTTTTCTCGATTATAATGAAGTAAATAGAAGCATAAGCTTTTTAACAATAACTTGCTGCAGAGATGTAGAGAGTCATGTGAATGGAACACATCAGATTTTTTTAAATAATTAGTTATGATCATAAATGAAAGTATACTTAAAACACATTAAATTCAATTTTATAATATTCACAGAACACTTAAAGCTAATTACTTTCAGTAATTCATTTTTGCTTTACCACATAATCAATTAATCAATACGGCATCAATTACCTTCCATTATACGAAAAATAAATGCTTGAAATGCAAACGCTTGGCTTCCATATATTAGCGTCTCAGTTGTGAGCACTGATGCTAAGCAAGGTAACAATTTAATATCGCAGACCGTGAAACGATCTATTTATAATTATAATATGTCTATAAATATTGAGAACTGTCTAAAAATAGTGTATGACACACGTGTTAAAATTGTTTTATATGTTGGTAGGATTGCGTTTCGGAATCTTCCTTCTCACAATATAAAACACTATTTTTACCACTTATATAACTAATAACTATTTTGTTACAATTATTCTTTTATCTATCTCATGCTAAATTATATAAACATAAGTAGAAATTGTCTAATTACTTGCTTCCTTGTAAGTAGAAGGAAAATAAAGGAATACACTAGGCTAAAGCTATAGTCAAATCTTTTTAATGCTGGTCGCTATGTGAAACAATTACGGTTCGGTTCGCTTTGCACAATGCCGTTTGAGAGAAGTTAATTAGTTTAAAATGGAAACCAACAATGAATATCTCAAAAACGACCAACTCTAAGAAAATCGTAGGCATAAGTATGGCATAAATTATGTGTTTTAACGAGATCTGTATTATTTGTGTGGTAACTTTTTTTCTATCTCTTTAGGGTTTACCAGTTATGCAAAATTAAGCAAAAGTCATCGATAATAAAAAAGCACTGCAAGGCTACTTCTAAAAATTTTAAAATATACATGTTTTTATGTAAATATCTTTAATATACGCTATTTTAATCAAAATCGTTAGAGGCATGTTTTAAAAGGGCTTATAAAACTTTTCCATGTAAATGGTAGTTTCTGGTGGGGAAATTTTCTTGAAGATCTTCGTATTACATTCTTAGATGATAATAATTTTAAACCAACGATTTAAACTTTTAATTGAAAAAAAAATTAATAAAAATCTACCTTTATTTTTATTTCTATTCTTTTAATATTAATTTTTTTTGTTGAAAAGGTTTAAGTTATATTTTTGATTATGATTATTTATCATATGGATTAGTAGTTTGGGATTTAATGGTGATTTTGTTTTTGAGCTGTGCTGTCCACAGACACAAATGGTTATTTTTCTTAATGTTTTTTTTGGACTCAGGGAACCTCAAAACATATATTTTAGGTGAAATCTCAGATCAGAATTTTTTGGGTGGAACACAACACCTCTGTACAGTAGGTATATACTACGAGTAGAGAAAGTAATATGGGATTATGAAATTTCACTCCCAATGCTCTTTAATACTAGAACAGATGTTCCATTTACTACCAGAATGCCGTCTCTAAAATGTTATAGCAACATTTCCTGTCTTGGTGCACAGCATTTGGAGGTATTCTCCTAAATAAAATATTAAAATGTATTTCAAATGTTAATATACCCGAAATATAAACCCGTATTATATAAAGATATTAACGACTAATTTTGGGCCGATCTACAAAGAAGAATGAACGCAGTAATGGAGCGGTGCTCTGGACCACACACAGAATCCATTAACGTCTAATCCATATGCATCTCTAACGATTTTTTCCTCGCAGATGTGCGTATTGAATTCGCTAATCCAACAGAAAGGTACGCATCAATCTGTTCATTACTCGCCATGCATTACATCCATTAATATAATTATTCTATTAGAATTCCATTAGCAATGTTTCTGAATCTACACCAGAAATACTGGGAGGCCAGTTTTCAGTTTTAAGGTTCGAACATTTGCGTAAGTTATTCTGTAGAAGAGAGAGGTTTAAATGATCAACAAATGAATACGGGATTATTTCGCTTTCACTTTCCCCATGTACAAGCAGATAGAAAAGTATTGCATTCCAACCAAAAATTTGAAATCTATATTTCGCTGTAAATATATCCTTTGAGGATTCCTTAGTAAAATAATGCGTTTTTACTTTCTCAATATAGTATAGAGCACGTGTAAGAGAAGTTATTGCATTTCACTCAAAAATTCAATTCCAAGATTTCACTGGAAATATATATTTTAGGATCCCCTGTATCCAAAAAAAAAAAAAAAACATTTTCAGAAAAAAGTCCGTGTGTCAGTGTTACCGTGTGTCTGTGAACACGAAAACTCAAAAACGAAAAGTCGGTAAAATACCAAAGTTTGTATTTCAGTTTAGCATCTTTCAGAGATGTATTACAAAGATTTCAAGAAAATCCCCCCACCCCTAACTACCTTTTACATGGAAAATTTTTGATTTTCTCAAAAATGGCTCTAACGATTTTGATTAAAATATCGTATATTAAGTATATTTGCCTGACAAATAAAATGTATATCTTGAATAATCTGGGAATAGCTTCTGTAGACTACTTTATTCTGCATGAATTTTACAGAATTTTGCATAGCTGCTAAACCGTAAGACATGGAAAAATGTTACCACACAAAAAATGTAGATCACCTTAAAACACACAATTTATGTTATATACATATTTTTCATGGAGTTGATCGCTTTTTAGATATTCCTTGTGTTTGGTTTCAGCTTTGAAAAACTTAACTTTTCTCATACAGGATTTTGTCAACTCCTGTCCATACAAACAAAAGAACTTCAGCCACATAGCAACCAGCTTTTGAATATCACTTTAAACTATGGTACTTCCTTATTTCCCTTCTACTTGCAGGGAAGCAAGTAATAAGGCTACTTCTGCCATGGTAGCTCAGTGGTTACAGCGACTGGCTAGACACCTGGAGGTCCGTGGGTTTGGCGCCGACTTTTTCAGTCTGACTACCTATCCAAGTAAAAGATGTACCTAATGCTCACGCAGTTGAAGCTTTTCCTTGAAACTGATACAGGACTTGAGGAGGGATAAAGCTAATGAAGTACCAATTGGGGAAATAAGACACCTAAAAGTAAACATAACGACGTTAAAACAAAGGACCTTCTGGTATAAACATAAGAGAAATAACGCGCTTCAAAGAGCTCGTTCCCCTAACAAGCCAATTAACGGCGTCTTTCGGTTCCGAGTCGGAGAAAGTAATTGCTACTTTATTCGGCAACTGCTCTGCACGAGTAGAAGCAGAAGAAAAAGTTTCAAGTTGACATTTCATTGCCCTACAATGATTACATCCACAGCAAGTATTCATTGTTAAACAGGATGTCAACATTACAGTGGTTGCACGATTCTATAGAAATATTAACGGAAAATATGACACCATAGACTTAAGCGAAGATTCAACTCTTTGTACAATACAAAAAATCTTATATGCTTCCATTTATTTCATTCTAATCGAGCAAAAATTAGCAGAAACAGTCTTATTACGTGCAAGTACAAACGATATAAGGGAGTGCCATAGGTTAAAGTAAAAGTCAAAAGCTGGTTGCTATGTGACTGAAGTTCCTTTGTTTGTATGGACACGAGTTGACAACTTTCTGTAGTAGGGAAGTATACATTTTTCAAAGCTGTAACCAAAAACAAGGAATATCTAAAAAATGATCAACTCCACGATAAAAATGTGTATTACATAAATCGTGTGTTTTTACGAGCTCTACATTTTTTGTGTGGTAAGTTTTTGTGGTTTAGCAGTTATGCAAAATTCCGTAAAATTCATCCAGAATAAAGTAGTCTTTCAGAGGCTACTCCCAGAAAACTCAAGATATACATTTTATTTGTCAGATAAATATCTTTAATATACGATATATTAATGAAAATCGTTAGAGCCGTTTTTAAGAAACTCAAAATTTTCGAAAAATGTTTCATGAAAAGGGTTGTTGGGGGTGGGCGGTTTTTCTTGAAAATCTTCGTGGAAGATATTGAACTTAAATACGAAGTTTAGTATTTAACGCACCTTTCGTTTTTAAGCTATGCTGTCCACAGACACACACACGCAAACGCACACACATACACACACGGACCTTTTTCCAAAAATGTTTTTTTTTAGGCTTCATGTGGACCCAAAACCTATATTTCCGATGAATCTCGGTATCGAATTTTTGGGTGTATCTATTACAATAGCTTCTCTATACACTATGAACATGTATGTATAGAGAAAGTAAAAATCTGATGTGTAACATTCACATGACTTTCTCTACATCTCTGCAACAAATATTTGTTAAAATGTTGTTGCTTCTATATTACTTCATGGTAATCGAGAAAAATATAGCAGAAATAGACTTATTACCTGCTTCGCTGTAAGCAGAAGCTAAATAATGGAGTACCAAAGGCTAAGGTGATAGTCAAAAGCTGGCTACTATGTGACTGGAATTCCTTTGTTTATATGGATACGAGTTGACACATTCCTGCAGGAGAAAAGGTATCCGTTTTTCAAAACTGAAAGTATTAATAAGGAATATCTAAAAAACAACAATTTCACGAAATAATGTATGAAACATAAATTGTGTGTTTTAATGTGTTCTACATTTTTTATATGTAAGTTTTTGTCTATCTCTTACGGTTTAGCAGTTATGCAAAATTCCGTAAAATTTATCCAGAATAAAGTAGTCTTCAGAGGCTATTACAAGAAAATTCAAGATATACATTTTATTTTTGAGGTAAATATCTTTAATATATATTTCAATCAAAATCGTTATAACCATTTTTGAGAAAATTAAAATTTTCGAAAAATTGTCTATGTAAGGGTAGTTGGGAGTGGGGTGATTTTCTTGAAAATCTTCGTGTCACATCCTTGGGAGATACCAAAATTAAATATCCGGTTTGGTGTTTAACGGTCTTTTGGTTTTTGAGCTATGCTGCCCAGGGATACAGACAGATGCACTCAAACACACACGCAGGACTTTTTTTTCTCGAATTTTTGGGTGGAATGCAATACCTTCTCTATACACTATGTACATAGTACGTGTAGAGAAAGTAAAAAAATGTTACACTCATTCGATTTCTTTACCAAATCTTTGTCCTTTAACCTGGTTGGTCATATCGGACGATGAATGACATCGGCGAATTGATACTCAAATGATCTCGAGTTGGAGTCTCAGAGACTGCAGTCAAGTGTGCCTGTGGTAAAGGATGGGGAGAGCCCAAGTAAAATAGCCGGTGTGATGACACTTCTGTGTGCTGTCAGAGTTACATTTGCCTGCAATTGTGTTGATGCGTAGCCGAATGGTTATCCATTCGTTTCTCACCTAGATGACCGGGTTCGATCCCAAGCGACCGTACGTGTTATTAGAGTTGCACAATGCGGCGTAGGAGGGGGTTTTCTCCGAGTTCCTCGGTTTCCCCCATCATCGCATTCCACTGGTAGTCCATTTTCATTCCATGTATGAGTGTCATCGCCTATGGTGCCATTTGTAGTAAAAGCGGGAGTTAGGTATTATTAAAAAATCTGATGTGTTCCATTCACATGACTTTCTCTACATCTGTACAACAAACGATTCTTAAAACGGTTATTTTTCTATTCACTTCATGCTAATCGAGAAAAATTAGCAGAAATAGTCTTATTACTAGCTTCCTTGTTAGCAAAAGTGAAATAAGGGAGTAATGATAGTCAAACGCTGGTTGCTACGTGACTGAAATTTCCACGCAATGTAAGAATATCGATAGCAACAATAGAAATAGGGAATAGTTATTCTATTTCAGTTTTTAATATTTAATACACGAATAGGAAACAAATGTTATTTCATTTGAGGATATTACACTCATCTCATATACAAGAAATACAAATAATTATTATTTTCACTCCTTTTTTGAACTAAATACATTACGAACTGGATAAAAGTTTAAATAAATACTGAAGCTGAATTAACTGAAGGTATAATTGTGGAACGACAGATTGGCTGCCTGGATTGTTACGTTTTTACCAATATCCAAGAGAGGAGATTAAACAAACGAACGTCAGTATGACAAGATTTCAAAGAAATGGACATCAGCTGCAATAAGATGTTTCGACAATATTGCTCCAGTCACATGACCGCGATTGGTTAAAATTGCCTAATCTCGGCCATTGTATTGGAGGTTTAATAGTTGAACAAAATTGTCATTGAAATTGGTTTCTTTACTTCACTAGGAGTAGAACAAAAGAAAAACGGACACTTCCTATCTGAAAAATCTTATGTGTTACACTCACATGACTTTCTCTAGCTCTTCTACAAACTTCTTACATAAGATTATTCTTCTTTCTGCACCTTGCTAATCGAGGTATTCATTAGCAGAATGTTATTACTACTTAGTTCCTTATAAGTAGAAAGAAAATAAGGGAATACACTAGGCTAAACCAATAGTCAAATGTTTTAAAATCTGTCGTTATTCGATTGTCATTGCAAATGGCTTTTTTGCTTGGCCAGGAGTAGAACAAAAGAAAAACGGACAATTCCTGCCTGAAAAAAGTGTAAGTACTCACAATTGAAACCAAAAACAAGGAATATCTCGGAAACGGTTACCTCCACAACAAAAATGTAAATGACATATATTGTGTGTGTTTTATTCAGATCAACATTTTCTGAGTAGTAATTTTTGTCTTTCCCTTACCGTTTAGCAGTTAAGCAACATTTAGCAAAATTCATCTAGAATAAAGAGCTCTACAGAGGCTTTACCCAGAAAATTCAAGATATACATTTTATTTGGTATGTAAATATCTTTAATATACAGGATTTTAATCAAAATCGTTAGAGCCATTTTTTAGTGAATCAATATTTTCTAAAACTTTTTCCATGTATAGTGTAGTTTGGGGTGGGTGGATTTTCTTGAAAATCTTCGTGTCGCATCCTTGGAAGATACCGAACCTAAATAGCAAGTTTAGATTTAACGGAATTTTTGTTTTTGAGCTATGCTGTCCACAGACACACACACAGACAGACACACACTACACACGGACCTTCTTCTGAAAATGCTTTTTTTTGGATTTAGGGGGTCCTAAAACATGTATTTCCGGTGACATCTCGGTATCGAATTTTTGGGTGGAATACAATGCTTCCTCTATACACTATGTACATAGTAGGTATAGAGAAAGTAAAAAAGTAGGAAGTATTTTAAAATTGAAACCCATAACAGGGAATATTTCGGAAACTGTTACCTATACAACAAAAAAGTAAAGGACTCAAATCCTGTATTTTCACGAGATCTACATTTTGTATGCAGCAAGTTTTTTTCTATATCATCAGTTGAGCATTTACGCAATATTCGGCAAAATTCATCCAGAATAAAGAAGTCTTTAGAGGCTATTTCCAGAAAATTCTAGCTTTACATTTTATTTCGGTAGTAAATATCTTTAATATACGGCATTTTAATGAAAACCGTTAGTCATTTTTGAAAAACCCTATTTTTTCGTTAACCTTTCCATGTAAAGTTTATTTTGTGGTGAGGGGGACTTTGTCGTGTGGCAACCTCGGAGGATACTAAACCTAAATACCAAGTTTGGTATTTAACAGTCTTTTCGTTTTTGTGCTATGCTGTCGACGGACACAAATACATTTTCTTAAAATGTTTTTTTTCGGAATCAGGGAACCACAATACATATATTTCCGATGAAACATCGACACGGACTTTTTTGGTGGAATTCAATACATTCTCTACCAGCTTTTCACAGGCTTTGACTGTCTATTTAACCAAGTGTATTTCGTTATTTCCCTTCTACTTACAAGGTAGAAAGTAATAAGACTATTTCTCCTAATATTTATCTCGATTATCATGAATTAGAGAGAAGAAGCAACTTTTTAACAATAATTTGTTACAGAGACATGGTGGAAAGCATTAAATGGAACATATCACAGAGTATATTTTCATTTCCAGCAAAAATGATCCTTAGCAAATAAGATTGTATATGGATTAGTAGGAATAACTTTAGAATTACTTCTCAGTTGAGATTGTTATTGAACAACTTCTGCATTATAGCAGTAACACAGATGGTCGTTTATAATTCTCGCTGCTGTACCAGAGACTTGACTTCTGAGATATATTACGGTCGAGTTCCTCAGCGGAAATATCGTATTGTAAGAAGACGGAAGATAAATACGCGTTACTAACTTTCTTTAATAGGATTCTTCCGGTCTCCATATTCGACAAGTGGGTTGGGGGGGGGGGTGCGTCTTCACTCACATTATTTTCTTGAAACGGTCCTCCAAGGAAAGCAAAGACTAATGTCACTGTCTACTACCAAATTACATCATAATTTTCTCCTCAGAACCTTTTAGCAATCTGTTTGTACCAATGTGAGTTTTATAGAGCTGCTAAAAAAATTGGCTCTGCTGCAAACTCGAGTGGAAACGGGCCAAAAAAACAAAAGAAAGGGAAACTATCCCGTTCCACCCTTTCGCTGCATCTCGAGCATTGGAAACTGCAGGGGAGATAAAAACCCTTGCTGCTGGGAGTGCACTAATGCGAGGCAAACACTGCTAAAGAAAATGCTGCAATTAGGACCACCTAATTACAATAATAAAGAAATTTGGTTCGTTTCCAAACTTTTTTCTGTTAGCTTGTTCCTAGCTATTCTAGAATTAGAATAATTTGTTTTATCGTCTTCCACGCTGTCGTTCTATAAAACAAAAAGCTGAAGTGTTACACTCACATGACTTTCTCTAGCTGCTCTACAAACCTCCTACAAAAGATTATTCTTCTTTATACACAATGCTAATCGAGATAAATATTAGCAGAAAGTTTTTATTACTTAGTTCCTTATAAGTAGAAGGGAATAAGGGAATGCATTATGCTAAAATGATTGTCAAATGTTTTAAAAGCTATCGTCATGCGATTGTCATTGCAAATCACTTCTTTCCTTGGCCAGGGGTAGAAAAAAAAAAAAAAAAGCGGACACTTGCTGTGTGAAAAAAGTTTAAATACTTCACAATTGAAACCAATAAGTAGGAATATCTCGGAAACGGTTACCTTCACAACAAAAACATAAAGGACATAAATTGTGTGTTTTGTCGTGATGTACATTTTTTGTGTAGTGAGTTTTTTTCTATCTCTTACGGTTTAGCAGTTAAGCAAAATTCATCCGGAATAAAGAGCTCTTCAGAGACTATTCATTTTATTTATGACATAAATAGGTTTAATATACGGGATTTAATCAAAATAGTTAGTCATTTTTAAGAAACTCAACAATTTCGAAATTTTGTGCTAGGGGCATTTTTTTGAAAATCTTCGTGTCGCATCCTTGGAAGATATTAAACCTAAATACCAAGTATTTTAAGCAACGTATTTAACGGTATTTTCTTTTTGGGGCTATGCTGTCAACAGACACACACTGACAGACAGACACACACGGACCTTTTTCTAAAAATGCTTTTTTCAGACTCAGGGGACACCGAAACATATATTTCCGGTGAAATCTCGGTATCAAATTTTTGGGTGCATTGCAATGCCTTCTCTGTCCCTATGTACATTGTACATATGGGGCTAGAGAAAGTAAAAATTTGATGTGTTCCATTTAGATGACTTTATCTACATCTCTTCAACTAATTATTGTTAAAAAACTTATGCTTCCATTTACTTCATGCTAATCGAGAAAAAATTAACAGAAATTGTCTAATTACTTGCTTCCATGCAAGTAAAAGGGAAATAAGGGAGTATCATAGGCTAAAGTATTAGCCAAACGCTGGTACCTATGTGACAGGAGTTAGCAAATTCCCGTGTGAGAAAAGTATTTCAAAGCTTTTTAAAGCTGAAACCAATAACAACGAATATATAAAAAAATATTCACTCCACGAAAAAAATATATATAACATAAACTGTGTGTTTTAACGAGCTCTATATTTTCTGTAATGCAAGTTTTTCTTTCAGTTTGGCAGTTATGCAAAATTCCGTAAAATTCATCCAGATAAAGTAGTCTTCAGATGTTTCCAGAAAATTCAACATATACATTTTATTTGTCAGTTAAATATCATTAATAGACCTACGATATTTTAATCCAAATCGTTAGAAACATTTTTGAAAAAATCAAAATTTTCCACGAGGGGGGGGGAATTTTCTTGAAAATATTTGTGTTGCATCCTTGGAAGATACTGAACTTAAATACCAAGTTTGGTAATTAACAGAGTTTTCGCTTTTGAGCTATGCTGTACACAGACCACAAACTTACATTTTTCTATAAATCCTTTTTACTTTCTCTACACATACTATGTACATGCAATGCACCCAAAATTTCGATACCGAGATTTCACCGGAAACACATGTTTTGGGTTCACTTGAATCAAAAAAAAAAAAAAAAAAAAAAAAAAAAGCATGTGTGCCTGTGGACAGCGTAGCTCAAAAATGAAAAGACAGTTAAATACCAAACTTGGTATTTAAGTTTGGTATCATCCAAGGATGCAACACGAAGATTTTCAAAGAAATCCCCCCTCCCCAACTACCCTTTACATAGAGCTTTTTCGAAAATTTAGACTTTCTCAAAAATGGCTCTAACGATTTTGATTAAAGTATCGTATATTAAAGATATTTACCTGACAAATAATAGGTATATCTTGAATTTTCTGGGAATAGCTGTGAAGACTACTTTATTCTGGATGAATTTTACAAAATTTTGCATAACTGCTGAACCGTAACAAATGGACAAAAACTAACCAAGAAAAAATTGAGAGCACATTAAAACACACAATTTATGTTATATACATTTTTTTCGAGGAGTTGATCGTTTTTGATATATTCCTTGTTTTTGGTTTCAGGTTTAAAAAACGTGTACTTTTCTCTTACATAAATTTGTCAACTAGTGGCGATACAAACAAAGGAACTTCAGTCACATAGCAATCAGCTTTTGACTAACTCTTTAACCTATGGTAGTCCCTTATTTCACTTCGACTTACAAGGAAGCAAGTAATAAGACTGTTTCTGCTAATTTTTGCTCAATTAGCAGAAATAAATAGAAGAATAAGCTTACTAATAATAATTTGTTACACAGAAGTAGAGAAAGTCATGTGAATGGAACACATCAGATATTTTTTGGATTCAGTAGGACCCAAAACATGTATTTCCGGTGAAATCTTGGTATCAACTTTTTGGATGCATTATAATACCTTCTCTATACAGTATTTACATAGTACGTGTAGAGAAAGTAATAAATTAGTTGTAGTATTGGAAGAGTGGTGCAAGAAAGGTTGAATTGAACACTGTATTATGTGAGAGAGAGAGAGAAAAAAAAAGAAGGTGGCGGTGGTTGCAATGGGGTGCGAAAGCAAAACAAAACACTCCTACATGTCCTAGAGAAGGGAGTGAAGGGTTAAGTTTGGCTTTGCAGTTAATGAGATTAGAATTCCTCCGGGCCAGAAAAACACAAAGGAAAAAGAACTTGTAGTCGAATCAGATTCGGGAGGGAAAAACCTCAGATTTCTTTAGAGGGAACTCTTCTGATCCGTAACCTAGCAACACAGTTGGGACAGCCTGCTAAAGCACTAATCCTGCCATACCATGTCTACCAAAAGGTCACGAGTTCGAATACTGCTAAGGGTGTGTGGAGAGCTATTCCGAGCGGAAAGATGGGATGAGTGTAATTTCAGAGGCCGGCCGACAACCGGACAGGGAGGGAGCCGTCATGGAGGATCCATAACTGTTCACAAGCAGTTCATCTTGACGCGACGAGCCCCGGATAGACCACCTGAGTTTGCAGACAGCCACTAACGTAAGCCCGCCTCAGTATGGTGTGGTAGCGTGTGTGCCTCACATTCAAACGTTCGCAAGTTCGAATCTCGCTTAGGGTGAGTTACCCGGACAAGGTTTTTTTTTTTTTTGGTGTTTTCCGTTACTCCGAGAAGACGAATGTCAAGTAACTTTAAGCTCAATGGACCCCGACTCATTGGAGCATTATTTCACCAATTTCATTGATCGTTCGATATGACCAAATAGGTTAAAGGACGTTAAGCTATAAAGAAAAACACTAACGTCATTCCGCCACCGAGAGCTGTATTTCCAGAGCGCAGTCACCTCCACGGAATGGCGCCTCTGTCGCAATCCTTTTCGACACTTATAACCTTGAAAGAGAGCATTTGGGTTGAAATGAAAATGAAATGAATGGAGAGGAAGTTCGAGGGGAAGAAGAATACTCCCTAGCATTCGTCTAGTGATCCAGGACAACCCCCGAAAAGCCCAATGTTCAGAGAGGCCGGCCAGAGGGAACCGAACCCATAACCTCCCAGACGAAACGCCTGAGCCACCTGGCTTGGTCTTGCTAAGCCTGAGTTACCAGGATAACGTTTTCACTTATCCTGAGAAGACGAATGAGCGTCATTTCAGTAATTTCAGTAATTGTCTAATATGACTAACCAGCTTAAAGGATGTTAAGCTACAAAAAAAAAAAAAAAAAAAAACACTAATGCAATCCCGCCACAGAGAGCTGGATTTTCCTAAGCGTAGTCACCTCCACGAAATGGCGCATCTACCGCAGTTCTCGTCGACACTTAAAACCCTGAAAGAGAGCAGCTCAGATGAAATGAGGAGACCGAAAGTTCGTGGGAATGGATAATCCAATCCACCATTCACCTAGTGACCCGAAAAACCCACCCCCCAAAAAAAACCCAAGAGTCAGAGAGGCCGACCGCGGGGAACCGAACCCACGACCTCTCAGTCTAAGCCACCTGGCTCATTTTCGCAAAGACTGAGGTTCCAGGATAACTTTTATCCCGGGGTTTTCCCTTATCCTGAGAAGACTAATGAGCACAATTTCATTAATGTCTTTCATTATCTAAAATGACTAACTAGCTTAAAGGATGTTAAGCTATAAAAAACACTAATGTCATCCTGCCACAGTGAGCTGAATTTTTCAGAGCGCATTCACCTCCATGGAAAGGCGCCTCTACCGCAGTTCTTGTTGGCACTTACAACCCTGAAAGAGAGCAGTTCGGATGAATTGAAGGGACATGAAGTTCGAGGGAAAGAAGAATCCCCTCCAGCATTCGCCTAATGACTCGGAAAACCCCCAAAAAAATCAAGAGTGAGAGAGGCCGGCCGCAAGGAAACGGACCCACGAAGCTCGGTGTAGCTAAGGTTGACTTACCCGGATAAGTTTTTTTTTTTTTTTTTTTGAGTTTTCTCTTGTCCTGAGAAGACGAATATCCAATAACGTTAAGCTCCATGAACCTCGAGATCATTTGACCATCATTTCATCGATTTGAATTATTATCCAACTTGACCGACAAAATTAAAGGAGTAAAACTTTATATTATAAACAATCCACATTACATTCTCTACGTGTTCTGTAAATAGACAAACATTTATTCTCCTATCCACTGATGCTAAACCGTTACACTTGCATCACAGGATTAAGTGATACTCAAGTCTCATAAAAGCTGCTCTATATGCGAACAATTGAAGGTCGGTTCGCTTTGCATTTCCAGAAAAACAAAGCAGACATCAAACCAAAGGTGACCCGATTTGAGAAGATGCGTAATTTAAAATTGAAACTCATAACAAGGAATATTTCGGAAACGATCAATTCTGCAACAAAACGTATATAATATGATTGTTTTGTTTTTTTTTGGTAGTGTTTAACGCCCGCTTTAAATACTTATGGCACCGCAGGCGATGACACTCATGATACATGAATGAAGATGAAGCACCGGTGGAATGCGATGGCGGGGGAACCCGGAGAAAACCCGCCCCAGCGCCGGTTTGTCCACCACATATCTCACATGCGGTCGCTTGGGATTGAACCCGGGCCGTCTAGGTGAGAGGCGAGTGATCTAACCGCGCGGCCATATGATATGAATTGTGTGTCTGAACGAGATCTACATTTTTTTGTGTATGTATCTCTTACAGTTTACCAGTTATGCAAAATTCAGCGAAATTCATCCAGAATGGAAAGTCTACACAAGCTATTTTCAGAATATTCAAGATTACATTGTAATTGGGATGAAAAGGACTTTCATATACGGCATTTTAATCAAAACCATTAGAGCCATTTTTGAGAAAAACGAAATTTTCAAAACGTTTTCTATGTAAAAGGTAGTTTGCGGTGGAGGCGATTTTCTTGAAATTCTCCGTATCGTATCCTTGAGATATATCAAATATAAGAAATAATTATTACTATACGTATTTTATTCAAAGGTTGGTACTAGGAGGCTTTCTTGAAATTCTTATTGTTGCATCCTTGGGAAATAACTTCAAAGCCATATTTGCTATTTACCATATTTTCGTATGCTGTCCAATGACACACACACACACACACACACACACACACACACACACACACACACACACACACAAGGACCTTTTTCTAAAAGTGCTGGACTATTAAACGGCCGACCGTGTCTACACCAAATGTACGAATATCAATAGCAACAATAGAAAAGGTAAAATATTTATTTTATTTCAGCGTTTAATAGCTAACACATGAAATGCAAACAAATATTTTATTTGAGGCTATTGCACTCATCTCAAGCATAAGACATACAAATAATGACTATATTCACTCCATTTTATTACTTTCTCTATTCGTAAATAGAAATGTAAATGGCGTGTTATTTATGGACGCTCTTTAACTACTCTGGTTCCCAGCGTCCCATTCTAAATTGGGTGTGGAAGACCGCTTAATTTTAGTATTTTTAGAAAAATGTCAGTGTAAGTGTCTGTCTGTCTGTGTGTGTCTGTGGGCAGCATAGCTCAAAAACGAAATGACCGTTAAAAACCAAACTTGATATTTAAGTAGGTATCTTCCAAGGATGCAACACGAAGATTTTCAAGAAAATCCCCCACCCCCAACTACCCTTTACATGGAAACATTTTTGAAAGTTTTGATTTTCTTAAAAATGGCTGTAACAATTTTAATTAAAATCTCTTATATTTAAGATATTTACTTAACAAATAAAACTTATATCTTGAATTTTCTGGGAATATCCTCTTAAGACGTGTATATTCTGGATGATTTTTATTAAATTTTGTATAATTATTACAGCGTAAGAGATAGACAAAACCTTACTACACAAAAAGTTACTGCAATTTGTCAACTCCTGTCCATACAAACAAAGGAACTTCAGCCATACAGCAACCAGCTTCTATCACTCTAACCTATGCTACGCCCTTATTTCACTTTTACTTACAAGGAAGGAAGTAAGAAGACTATTTCTGCTGATTTTTCTCGATTAGTATGAAGTAAATAGAAGCATAAGATTTTTAACATTAATTTTTGCAGATATGTAGAGAAAGTCATGTGAATGTAACAGATCAAATTTTTTCTCTATACACATAGTAATATCGCAAATTAAAATTATTTACATCACAAATAAAATATATATGTTGAATTTTCTGGGAATAGTTTTCTCAGAGCTGTTCATTCTACTTGAAGTTCGCTAAATTTTGCTGACTGGTAAACCGTATGAGGTTTATAAAAACTTACTTCACAAAAAATGTAGATCCCTTAAAAACACAAAATGCAACCGCATTTTAAAACATTTGACTGTCGGTTTAGCTTTCCGTTTCTTTGTTTCCCTTATACTTAAAGTAACTAAGCAATAAGACCGTTTCTCGACTAGCATGAAGAAGATAGAACAATAATAATGTTTACAGACTACCTCCGTGGTCAAGTTGTCACCCGGAAGTCCCGGGTTCAATTCCCGGCTGGGGCGGGGAATTTTTCTTTAAGCAGAATTATTCCCTATCCCCCACAGAATCATGAAGTATCATGTAACAGTGAATGTGCGTGTGTTCAGTAATAACAATTGATAAACCAAATTTTCTAAACCTACAGCACTACGAATTTCACAAGTCAAAGCAGTTAAAAGGGGCTATACAAATGAAACAATAAAAAAATAATAATTTTCACAGAGATATAGAGAAAATCGTGTGAATGGAGCAAATCAGATTTTTCTCTAAAGACTATGTACATAGTACGTGTAAAGGGTAGTTTGGGGTGGGGGAATTTTTCTCAAATTCTTTGTGTCGCATCGCTGGAAGACACTAAATTTAAATACCAAGTTTGGTATTTTACCGACTTTTCGTTTTTGAGTTATCGTGTTCACAGATACACGGACCTTTTTCTGAAGAGGCTTTTTACTTTCTCTATACGTACTATGTACATAGTGTATAGAGGAAGTATTGTATTCCGCCCAAAAATTCTATACGGAGATTTCACTGAAAATACATGTTTTAGGACCCCCTGAATCCAAAGAAAGCATTTTCAGAAAAAGATCCGTGTTTATGTGTGAGTGTGTGTCATTGGATAGTATAGCTCAAAAACGAAAAGACCGTTAAATACTAAACTTGGTATTTAAATTTGGTACCTTCTAAGGATGCGACACGAAGATTTACAAGATAATCCCCCCACCTCCAACTAACTTCTACATAGAAAAATTTTCGAAAATTTTGATTTTTTAAAAAATGGCTAACGATTTTGATTAAAATCCCATATATTAAAGATATTTACATACAAAATAAAATGTATATCTTGAATTTTCTGAAGAACTCTTTGTTCTGGATGAATTTTGCTTAACTGCTAAACGGTAAGAGATAGACAGATACTTACTAAACAAAAAATGTTGATCTGATACAAACACAATTTATGTCCTTTACATTTTTGCTGTGGATATAACCGTTTCCAAGATATTCCTTGTTTTTGGTTTCACTTGTGAGTACTTATATTTTTCTCAGACATTAAATGCCCATTTTCCTTTGATTCTACCCCTGGCCAAGCAAAAAAGCAATTTGCAATGGCAGTCGAATAACGACAGTTTAGCCTAGTGTATTTCCTTATTTTCTTTCTACTTATAAGGAACTATGTATTAAGAACATTCAGCTAATGATTATCTGGATTAGCAAGGTGCAGAAAAGAAGAATAATCTAACGTGAGAAGTTTGTACAACAGCTAGAGAAAGTCATGTGAGTGTCACACATCAGTTTTTTTTTTTTTTTTTTTTTTTTGGATAAAGAGGACCCAAAACATATATTTTAGGTGAAATCTCGGTATCAAATTTGTTGGTGGAGTGTAATACCTTCTCTATACACTGTGTACATAGTACGTGTAGAGAAAGTAATACATTTTTAGAGAAATGAATGTACTACTTATCAGTTATAAATGTTGACCTCCCAGCGACTGATATGAAAGTCGATGTTGTACACATATTGATATAAAATCACTTGCGTTTCTCGGTTGACAGAATTCATGAAGCAAACATGACCTCATGATTTTGATAAAGAGCATTTACGTAGCGGTTTGACTTTGAGCACCTTCCATGTCGAATGTGATTCATATTTCAGGAGACACAAGAGACAAAGGAGAGGTTACTCGCATTGTCTTTCAGCCGTCAAATTAAGAGTCATAAATAAATTCCATACATAGCAGAGGCACTTTTCGCGTGAAGTTACTTAATTACGGCATTCCAGACACGCGTGAAGCCAACACCTTTCCTTGGTATGACACACGCAGATATCTTATGATGTACACAAAACATGTACACAGAGCACAAATAGTATTAGACATCGCATTTCTGATTGTCTGTAGGGGATTTATTGGGCGTGTCTTCTGATATCCGTTGGCCCCTCCGTTATTCTAATTGGGTAGGAGGAGGGGTTTTAGCTTACACGTTACCTACTCTCACTTCCAGTTGAAAGAGGTGGCTATTCCTATTAGTGAATGAGTTGACAAACCCAGCATAGGTATGCTCTATTGGTTCCATGTAGAACACTCACCTGCAAGGTGACAGTATCAGCCAATAAAATAAAAACATGACGTAATAAAGTACCCTACAGACTGTACGGAACAAGACTGCCGGTTTCTTTCTGTGCCTTGTGTACATAGGTAGATATAGTATTGCAATAAACCCAAACCGCGGACGATGGATCGTTTCAGGCGTAAAAATCCTTAGCATGGCTTCCTTCGGAAGAAAAGTAAAGCCGGTGGTCCCCCAAGCTGGTAAAGAGGCCCGAGCAAAAAGTAGCTGTCTTTCAAGCCCTGTATAAAATGGACGCTGAGAACCACAGCAGTTAAAGAACATTCATAAATAAAATACAAAAAATAATCTAATGTGCTCCATTCACGTGACTTTCTCTATATTTCTGCAAATATTATTGTTAATAAGCTTAATCTTCTATCTGTTTCATGCTAATTGAGAAACGGTCGTATTACTCAGTTCCTTTAAGTAGAATGGAAATACGCACTAAGCTATACCGGCGGTGAAATGTTTCAATCCCGGTGGCCGCGCTCGCTAAAGTGTCTCGCTTTGGCGCTTCGTGGTGCATAGCATAGTGGGTTCGAGTCCCGCCTTGGGCATGTGTGTTTCTGTGTTTGTAAATGTGTCTATATGTGTGTATGTATAAGTAAAAGGAAAACGTTAAGAATAATAACGTCTATTAAGGAAATATAGGAAACTGGAAAAAATGGAGAAAAAAGGAATACAGCGCCGGAGTCCTGACAAGCCTCCGGAACTGTATTTTATCTTTAAAAAAAAAATGTGGTTGCCATATGGTTGAAATCCGTTTCAATGCCCGTTCACAAATTTTTGTGTCAGAAAAGTATTTTTTAGATCTGAAACAGATAACAAGGAATATCTCAGAAATGGTCAACTCCACGAAAAAAGCGTATTTGATATAAATTGTGTGTTTTAACGAGGTCTAGTTTTTCTGTGGAGTAAGTTTTAGTAAATCTCTAACCAGTTAGCAAAATTTAGCGAACTTCATCTGGAATGAATAAGTCTGCAGAAGCTATTCCCCAGAATTTCAAGATATATATTTGTGATGTAAATAACTTTAATTTGTGATATTTGAATCAAATCGTTAGAGCGTTTTTTTTTTAAAAAATGAAAATGTTCTATTTTTTTTCCATGTAAAGGGTAGTTGAGTGTAGGGAGGGTGGGGGGATTTTCTTGAAAATGTATGTGTCGCATCCCTGGAGGATACTAAACTTAAATACCAAGTTTGGTATTTTACGGTATTTTGGTTTTACACACACGAGGACATTGTTCTAAAAAATACTTTTTTTTTTTTTTAAATTGAGACGGTGTCAAAATATATTTCCGGTGAAATCTCGGTATCAAAGTTTTAGGTGCAATACAATAGGAACCTTCTCTATACAATATAGTATGTGTAGAGAAAGTAAATGTATATTTTAGACAGTTGCCAAAAGTAGGTCTTTTATCAGATGTGAGTAGTGTTAAAAGTAGAGAATTATAACAGCTTTGATTTATTTGTCCGCGGCCTCATTCAAGTAGGCTATGACTCTGGGGCTCGTATCGATCCATGAAATGGCGGATGACCTGAATGTCATGAACTTGGAATCTGCTGAACCAGACTACAACATGCAAGGAGCGGAGAGAGCAAAATTACACCTGCCACACTGTCTCCGTTGTGTAGAATGTTTTCGTTCTGTACGACTGGTTTGTGATGGTCAGATTAGCTATTTTGTATACTTTTACTTTCTCTACACGTACTATATACATATTGGAGTATTGTAATGCACCCAAAAATTCGATACCGAGATTTCACCGAAAATACATGTTTTGAGACCACCTGAATCCAAAAAATGCATTTTTAGAAAAATGTTCGTGTGTGTGTCTGTGTGTGTTTCTTCTGTCACTGTGTATGTGGAAGAGGGGGCAGGATGGCTCAAAAATGAACAGTCCGTTAAATGTGTGAATGCGTGGGTGTGTCTGTAGGCAGCACAGGTTAAAAATGAAAATACCGTTAAATACCAAACTTGGTATTTAAGTTTGGTATCGTCCAAGGCTGCGACACGAAGATTTTCAAAAAAATCCCCTCACTCCAAACTACCCTTTACATGGAAAAAAGCCTCAAAATTTTTAATTTTCTTAAAAAGGGCTCTAACGATTTTGATTATCGTATATTAAAGATATTTTGCTGACAAATAAAATGTATACCTTGAATTTTCTGGGAGTAGCCTCTGAAGACTATTCTGGATCAATTTTACGGAATTTTGCATAAATGCTAAACCGTAAGAGATGGACAAAAACTTAAAACACCAAAAATGTAGAGCACGTTAATACAAACAATTTATGTTACATAAACTTTTTTCCTGGAGTTGATCGTTTTTGATAATTTGCTTCTTTTTGGTTTCAGCTTTAAAAAACTTATACTTTTCTCGTACAGGAATTTGTCAGCTCCTGTCCATACAAACAAAGGAACTTCAGTCGCATAGCAACCAGCTTTTGACTATCACTTTAACCTATGGTACTCCCTTATTTCACTTCTACTTACTAGTAGGTAAGTATAAGAGTATTTAGGGTAATTTTTATTTCAATTAGCATTAAGTAGATAGAAGCAAAAGCTTTTTAACAATAATTTGTTGCAGAGGTGTAAAGAAGGTCATAATCTTGGAATACTATGAACGCATCCCTCGCCGGATAAAATATTCGTGAAGCATAAAAATACAAAACGGAAAAACTGAAACCTGAGGAGGACTTTTTCTGTAGCATCCCTTTCACCTTTTTCATTTTATTCTCGGTTAGAGAACAAATCTGACTGGAGATGAGGGAGGGATGAAAACAAGGTAGGGGGTGAACAGCTCTCTGAGGGGTAGTTTCCATTTGAAATTAGAGTGCGGTTTGACAGCCTGTGCGCCACCTTTCTTTTATACACACATACTCCGCCGCGGGCTGCACACACGTACATTTATATTCAGACGTCAAAACGGCGATATCATCCGGGTGTCGATATTCTCCCGCAGTCAACCCGATAAGGGTGACAGCCTACTGTCGAGATTAGCCGGGGAGCTGGGCACCTCCAAACTAAGAGATTAACACAGCAGCAAGATGGCGCGAGAATGGATTAAACAACCGAGCTGCTAAATATAAACATATCGACATTGAGAGAGCTTAAACATTTCATTATTAATTTCAGAACTTCTCAGTTAAGCATAACTCTTCACATTTTGAGATCCTCTAAAATAGTCCACAACCGTCTCTAATGAAAAAATCTGATGTGTTCCATTCACATGACTTTCTCTACATCTCTGCAACAAATTATTGTTCAAAAAGCTTATGCTTCTATTTACTTCATGTTAATCGAGAAAAAATAGCAGAAATAGTCTTATTACTCGCTCCCTTGTAAGTAGAAGCAAAATAAGGGAGTAACATAGGTTAAAGTGATAGTCAAAAGCTGGTTGCTATGTGGGTGAAGTTCCTTTGTATGTATGGACAGGAGTTGACAAATTCCGTAAAATGCATCCAGAATAAAGTGGTCTTCAGAGGCTATTCCCAGAAAATTCAAGATATACATTTTGTTTGTCAGGTAAACATCTTTAATATACTATTTTTAATCAAAATCGTTAGATCCATTTTTAAGAAAATCAAAATTTTCGAAAAAAGTTACAAGTTGGGGTGGAGGGATTTTCTTGAAAATCGTTGTGTCACATCCTTGGAAGATACCAAGCTTAAATACCAAGTTTGGTATTTAACGGTATTTTCGTTTTTGAGTTATACTGCCCACAGACTCACACACACACACACTCACACACATACACAAAGACATATAGATACACACACGGACGTTTTTTTAAAAATTATTTTTTTGAATTAAGGGGGTCTCAAAACATATATACAATACCTTCTCTATACACTATGTACATAGTACGTGTAGAGAAAGTAAAATATTTTATCCTACAGTTAACTTTAATAGACACCGTTGCTGTGCAGAAACGACATAAGAAAACTTGGACTTTGAATCAAGGTGATAGTAATTGGCGCAACGGATGGGATAAAGTAAACAAAATTCACTCGTTGCTCCGGTAACGGGTGGGATAAAGTAAACAAAATTCACTCGTTGCTCCGGTAACGAGTGGGATAAAGTAAACAAAATTCACTCGTTGCTCCGGTAACCAGTGGGATAAAGTAAACAAAATTCACTCGTTGCTCCGGTAACGAGTGGGATAAAGTAAATAAATAAATGGTTGATAACTACAAATTTTCTATAACCTTTTAGCTCTTTTTCGTATAATTTCCGTAAAGTCGACGGTAATAAAGCCTCAACCGTTTCTTTTGCTTCATTTAATATATCATTTGGAACCGATATATCAACGTTCTCAACGTCCATCGTAAACTTAATCAATTTGAAACTAGCAACAATATAATCAAAATTAGTATTCATATATAGCCTACCATATTTTGTTACTAAAAGAATGCCGCAATTCAATGCCTTATTCCTTATTTAATTTATTACTATCTGTTGTAAAATCATTAACTAAATATTTGTCATGTATTAATTTATCGCATCTATAGGATAAAATAATGCATTATACAAGAGGACAAATCTCTATTATCCACTCTCAGAACTTTAAACGCGTTTTAAGTAGTTCTACTCATGGATAAACTCTATGTTTATCCACTTGTATAATAAATAACTATTTTCTACGACCGAGCGTAATTGAATAGTTTACGATGAGCTCGTTTCAAATTCCAAGCGCAAAGAAGTGCAGCAAGCATAAAATACACGCGTAATGGGTATTTATATTATAAGTGACTTAAACAGACTGTTATTTGTGAGTGGATGTTTAGTACACGAGTCTTCTAATGCCTCATGAGCAAATAATAGTGTAATAAGCCACGTGTAATATACAGCGTTTTATCCTATCCTAATATTGACTGAAATATTCTTATGTTTAATAATATTAATATTATTAGAGTCATTACGAGTAATTGAATTTTAGTCGTGACGTAGATAGTGTTTTGTTTGTTCGTTCTGCGTAACCTTACCGGAATAAACAGTTTCAATTCTAGATGTTTAAACTGCACCAAATAAATCAATAAATGAATGAAAAATGATATTCCCGAAGAAGTTTTAGAATATACTAAAAAAACTGTACTTAGTTTGTTACCCGGCAAGTAAATATCTTAAATATAAGCTGCTTTTATTAAAAATCATTAAAGACGTTTTGAGAAAAAAGTAAGGGTAGTTTGGGGTGGAAATATTTTATTAAAAATCTTTGAGTCCATTCCTGGAAGATATTAAACTTAAACACTAAGGACACGCGGACTCACGGACACGCATACAAGGAACTCTTCCTAATTTTCTTTATATATATATATATATATATATATATATATATATATATATATACAGGGGACGCTAAAACCTCTATTTCCGGTGAAGTATCGTTATCGAATTTTTGAGTGCAATACAATACCTTCTCTATACACTATACACATAGTACATGTAGAGAAAGTAAAAGTGTAGATCCATTAAAACACACTATTTATATATTTATACGACTATATACATATTAATAAGTATGTCTCTGTTTTTACTACTAGGAAGCAAAGAGAATCGACTTTTAATTGTTGCACATAGCGAGCAACTTTTAAATGATTTGACTATTGCTTTAGCCTAGTGCATCGCCTAATTCCTCTACTACTTATAAGGAACTAAGTAATAAGACCATTTCTGGTAATGTTTATCTGGATTAGCATGATGTGGATAGATGACTAATCGTTTATAATATAAGTTTGTTTGTGTAACAACTAGAGAAAATCGTGAATGAAACTCATGCGTTATTCACTTTCTCTACACGTACTATGTAGTGCATAGAGAAGGTGTTTTATTACACCCAAAAATTCGTTACCCAGATTTCCTCGGAAGTACATATTTTGGGTCCCCCTGAATCCAAAAAAAAAAGCATTTTTGGAAAAAGGACCGTGTGTGTGTGTGTGTGTGTGTGTCTGTGGACAGCATAGCCCAAAAACGAAAAGTCCGTTAAAACCAAATTGGTATTTAAGTTTAGTATCTTACAAGGATGCGACACAAAAATTTTCAAGTAAATTCCCCACCCCGAACATCCCTTTATATGGAACATTTTTCACAAATTTTGATTTTCTCAAAATATGGCTCTAACGATTTTGATTATAATATCGTATATTAAAAATATTTACCTGACAAATCAAAATGTATATCTTGATTTTTCTGGGAATAGCCTCTGAAGACTACTTTATTCTGGAAGAATTTTGCATAAATACTAAACCGTAAGAGATGGACAAAAACTTAACGGACAAAAAATGTAGAGCACAATAAAAAACACAATTTATGTTATGTACCTTTTTTTCGTGGAATTGATAATTTTTTAGATATTCCTTGTTTTTAGTTTCAGCCTTGAAAAAGTTATACTTTTCTCATACAGGAATTTGTCAACTTCTGTCCATGCAAACAAACGAACTTCAGTCACAAAGCAACCAGCTTTTGGCTTTCACTTTAACCTATGGTACTCCCTTATTTCGCTTTTACTTACAATAAAGCAAGAAATAAGGCTATTTCTGCTAATTTTTCTCGATTACCATGAAATAAATAAAAGAATGAGCAAATTAACATGTAATTTGTTACACAGATGTGAATTTGACACTGTTCTAGGAGGCTGTATTTGGGTGTTTTGTACCTACGTCAGTTTTGCTGTCAGTGCTTGAGAACGTGCACCCTTACTTATCTGGTTGTTTAAGGCAAGGCAGCAAGCAGTATTGAACTGTTATGCTGAAAGTCAAACACAAGCGCTTCTAATCGCCTGCACAATGCGTACGTAGCTTATAGCTTCAGAATACGACGTCGTTAATGCCGATAAATTAAGGATGGCGGCGAATCGGAGTAGCGGAATAACGAAGTAAGGTTTGTGCAGTCGGGGGAACCTGCCCCATTACTGGAGCATCTCGTTATTTTCCTGGTCACGTGACTTCTGGGGAATCGAGAGGCAAATAAAAAGAATCTTTTCCTCTTGGCGTCTTCTGCATCCACTTCCTATTGGCTAGTCTGTTTGCTCGTACTCCGAGGTAATTAGGGTTTTGATGCTACGAATTATAACGAGCCCCTGAACTCCGCAAGAATAGGAAACGACAATCTCATAAACTGCAGTGAAAACCTTCTACTGCTTACCTATAATGGATATACGAAGTTCAGTATACTCCCGGTTATTCGTGTGCGGTTTATCCGGTTACCGGATTATCCGTGAATCCCCACCACACCAAAAATTTTTAATTATTTTCTCTACACGTACTATGTATATAGTTTATGAGAAGGTATTGTATTGCACCTAAAAATTCGATACGGAGATTTCGCCGGAAATACATATTTTGAAACCCCTTGTGTGTCTTGAGAGAATATATGTCGTGTTTCAGGGTTTAAAAGTTATCTAAAAGGAATATATAAATTATAACAAATATAATTTATACTAAGAGTGAACAAATGTACATTGAAAATGGTCAGGGAAGAAATATTGTAAAACACGTCTTGGAAGGTAAGGACAAACAGTTGTCACGAGCTGACAAGCGACCAGGTAGCATAGTACCGTTAAGGGAAGGACATTGAACTGAAGGGGTGAGGTTACACTGTCCGAGGGTGGACATAAGAAGGACAAACATTGTTACGAGCTGACAAGTGACCAGGTAGGATAGTACCGTTAAGGGAAGGACATTAAACTGAAGGGATGAGGTTACACTGTCCGAGGAGGGACATAAGAAGGACAAACAGTTATCACGAGCTGACAAGCGACCAGATAGGATAGTACCGTTAAGGAAAGGACATTGAACTGAAGGGGTGAGGTTACACTGTCCGAGGGTGGACATAAGAAGGACAAACATTGTTACGATCTGACAAGCGACCAGGTAGGATAGTACCGTTAAGGGAAGGACATTGAACTGAAGGGGTGATGTTATACTGTCCGAGGGTGGACATAAGAAGGACAAACAGTTGTCACGAGCTGACAAGCGTCCAGATAGGTAAGTGCCATTAAGGGAAGGTCATTGAACTGAAGGGGTGAGGTTACACTGTCTGAGGGTGGACATAAGAAGGACAAACAGTTGTCACGAGCTGACAAGCGTCCAGATAGGATAGTACCGTTAAGGGAAGGACATTGAACAGAAGGGGTGAGGTTACACTGCCCGAGGGTGGACATAACAAGGACAAACAGTTGTCACGAGCTGACAAGCGTCCAGATAGGATAGTACCGTTAAGGGAAGGACATTGAACAGAAGGGGTGAAGTTACACTGCCCGAGGGTGGACATAACAAGGACAAACAGTTGTCACGAGCTGACAAGCGTCCAGATAGGATAGTACCGTTAAGGGAAGGACATTGAACAGAAGGGGTGAAGTTACACTGCCCGAGGGTGGACATAACAAGGACAAACAGTTGTCACGAGCTGACAAGCGTCCAGATAGGATAGTACCGTTAAGGGAAGGACATTGAACAGAAGGGGTGAGGTTACACTGTCCGAGGGTGGACATAACAAGGAGAACAGAAACAATTGTCTTGCTGGTGAAGCGACCCTTTTGGCACTAGGCAAGGAACATCCGCGGGGCTAAGATGTGATATTTGGGTCCGGGTGGAGCCGAACGGGCTACATATGGCCGCGACGGAAATAGTGTTGATTTAATACGGACCAGAAAACGGATAAAATCACTGCACCAAAAGACTGTCAAAAGTAATAAGTAACAACAGGCACGGTCGCGTAAAGCGTAACTTAAGGGCAGAAACTTTAGGAGGAATGCGTGTGTGTTCGACGGCAGAAAAGGCCGAACAAAATGAATAAATCGGTTTGATAATACTCTGGAACTGGAAGAAAATCACCCTTGTCTTACCACATGTGAGAAAGATTCCATGCCAACAAAATCCTGAGCAAGGGCACCCACATCCCCACACCATTCCCAAAAATAAAAAACCTGCACCCGGGTTACGAACCCCAGACCCCTAGTTACCGTCGCAGTCTGTCTGTGTCTGCGCGCGCGCATGTGTATGTGTGTCTGCGGGCATCATAGCTCAAAAACGAAAAGACTGTTAAATAGCAAACTTGGTATCTTCCAAGGATGGGACACGAAGATTTTCAAGAAAATCTCCCCATCCCAGCTACCCTTTACATGGAACATTTACATTTTTCAAAAATTTTGATTTTCTCAAAAATGACTATCGATTTTGATTAAAATCTCTTATATTTAAGATGACAAATTGAATGTATATCTCGAATTTTCTGGGAACACCCTCTGAAGAGCTCTTTATTGCGGATGGTTTTTATTGAATTTAGCATAACTGGTAAAAAGTTAGACAAAAACATACTACACAAAAGATGTTGAGTTCCTTGAAATACATTTATGTAAATACATTTTCTTCGCTTAGTTCACCGTTTTCGAGTTATTCCTTGTTATTGATTTCAGTTTTATAATACTTATTTTCTTTTCTCATACGGGAACTTGTCAACGCTTCATCGCGCAAAGAAGCATGTGGCTGAATGTTTAACCCAGTATATTCCCTTATTTCCATTTTACTTTCAAGGAAATAAATAATAAGACCGTTACCGCTAATGTTTTAGCCTGTAATAAAAGAATACGCCTATTAACAATAAACTGTTACAGAGATATAGAGAAATACATCCGAGTTTGTTAATGTCAACACAAGTTGTTTACTTTCTCTACACGCACTACTCACATGGTGTATAGAGAAGGTATTGTATTGCACCCAATAATACGATACCCAGATTTCACCGAAAATGTATGTTTTGAGAGCCCCTGAAACCAAAAATAGCATTTTTAGAAACATTTCATTGTACGTTTGGCTGTGGTCAGCATAGCTCAACAATAAAATGCATTTAATTTCAATATGTTCCAAGGATGTCTCAGAAAGATTTTCAAGAAACTCCCCGCAACCCCAAATACCCTTTACATGGAAAAATATTCGAAAATTTTGACTTACCCAAATATGGTTCTAACGATTTTGATTAAAATTCCGTATAATAAATACATTTATAACTCCATGGCACGACGGCTCACGGGAAACCTTGGCCTACCGCCCGGCCGCTGCGTCCCCCATCTCGGTCCACTACAGACGTCATGGATGGGTTGCAGTAATGGAGGGTGAGACGTGGTCAGCGCCTCAAGCCCCCCGGCCAGTTAATGCGGTCCTCATGACCTGGAGTCGCTACTTTTCCATCAAGTAGCTCCTCAATTGGCCCTCCAGGGACCTTACGAGGCTGAGTGCACCCCGAGCCAGGTCTCCCAGCGGGGGGAAAATCCCCACGCCGTTACTGCTGATCGAACCCAGGTCTCCCGCTTGGTAAGCAGCAATAAATAAATTTACATCACAAATAAAATGTATACCTTGAACTTTCTGGGAATAGCCTCTGAAGACCTCTATATTCTGGGTGAATTTGGGCGAATTTTACTTAACTGCTAAGCCGTAAGAGATATACAAAAATTTATACCACAAAAATGTAGGTCACGTTAAAACACACAATTTAATTAATACGTTTTTTTTTTTCGTTGAATTGACCATTTCTGAGATATTCCTTGTTATTGTTTTCAACTTTTATCTAAAGAAAAGTAAAATCCTGATACTGCATAGAAACGGAATTCAACCTCATGACAAACAGGTTTTAAAAGATTTTTGTCATTATTTTATCCATTATTTTCCTTCTACTTATAAGGAAACAAGTAACTAGGACAATTTCTGCTGATGCTTATCTTGATTATTATAAAGTAGATAGCAGAATATGCTTTTTAACAATAATTTGCTATAGCAATGTAGAGGAAGTCAAGTGAATGCATCACATCATATTTTTATGCCCTCTTGTTCTATATTATAGTAGTAAAAGTAAGCAAAAAGTCTGACGTGTTCCATTCATATGACTTTCTCTAAATCTCTGTAACAAATTATTGTTAATAAGCTTATATTTTATTTATTTCATGCTAATTGAGAAAAATTAGCAGAAACAGTTTTATTTCTTGCTTAATTGTAAGTAGGAGCGAAATAAGGGAGTACCATAGGTTAAAGTGAAAGCCAAAAGCTGGTTGCTATGTGACTGTTATTCCTTTGTTTGTATGGACAGGAAATGACAAATTCCTGTATGAGAAAAGTATAAGTTTTTCAAAGCTGAAACCAAGAAAAAGGAATATCTCAAAAACGATCAACTCCACGAAAAAAATGTAGGTATCATAAATTGTGTGTTTTAACGTGCTCTACATTTTTTGTCTGTTAAGTTTTTGTCCATCTCTTACGGTTTATTAGTTATGTAAAATTCATCCAGAATAGTCTTCAGAGGCTATTCCCAGAAAATTCAAAATATACATTTCATTTGTCAGGTAAATATCTTTAATATGTGATATGTTAATAAAAATCGTTCCAGCCATTTTTTAGAAAATCAAAATATTCGAAAATGTTCCATGTAAAGGGTAGTTTGGGGTGGGGGGATTTTTCTCAAAATCTTTGTGTCGCATCCCTGGAAGATAGTAAACTTAAATACCAAGTTTGGTATTTTACCGACTTTTCTTTTTTGAGTTATCGTGTTCACAGCACACGGACACACGGACATTTTTCTGAAAATACTTTTTTTGGATACAGGGGACCGTAAAACGAATATTTCCGGTGAAATCTCGGTATCGAATTTTTTGGTGGAGTGCAATACCTTCTCTATTCACGATGTACAGAATACTATAGATGAAATAAAAAATCTGATGTGTTACACTCACATGACTTTCAATAGCTGTTCTATAAAACTACTACAAGAGGTTATTCTTTTTTCCGAATCTTACTAATCGAGGTACTCAGTAGCACAATGTTCTTATTACTTAGTTCCTTATAAGTAGGAAAATAATAAGGGAATACACTAGGCTAAAGCTATAGTCAAATGTTTTAAAAGCTCTCGTTATGCGATTGTTATTACAAATCCCTTCTTTTCTTGGCCAGGAGTAGAACAAAGAAAACCGCACACTCCTGTCTGAGAAAAGTATAAGTACTTCACAACTGAAACTAATAACAGTGAATACCTCGGAAACGGCAAGCTTCACGAAGAAAATGTACACGACATAACTTGTGTATTTTAGCAATATGTTTATTTTTTGTATTGTAAGCTTTTGTCTATATCTTACGGTTTACTAGTTATGTCAAATTAAGCAAAATTCATCCAAAATAAACAGGTCTTTAGAAGCTATTCCCAGAAAATTCAAGTCATACCTACTTATTATTTGTCAGCTAAATATCTTTAATATGCGATATTTTAATCAACATCGTTAGCCATTTTTAAGAAAATCAAAATATTCGAAAAAAGTTCGATGTAAAGTGTAGTTTGGGTTGGGGAGATTTTTCTCAAAATCTTTGTGTCGCATCCCTGGAAGATACTAAACTTAAATACCAAGTTTGGCATTTTGCCGACTTTTCGTTTTTGAGTTATCGTGTTCACTGACAGACGGACACACGGGCACACAAACACACACACACACACACACACACACACACACGGACGTTTTTGTGAAAATGCTGTTTTTTGAATACAGGGGACCCTAAAACATATATTTCCGGTGAAATCTCGGTATCGAATTTTTGGGTGGAGCGCACTACCTTCTCTACATAGTACTATAGAGAAAGTAAAAAACCCTCAGCAGTTAGTACTGAAAGACAAAGTCCACCAGAAGTTTTGGTCGGCGTTTTCTTACGCTGTGCATTTGATCGGAGAGTTGTTGCAGATTCCAGGCAAAGACAAATAAAAAGCGACAAAGGAATCTATTGCTGTGAAGAAGAAAAAGTCAGACATCTATTGCTTTCTTCTCGCTGTTCATATATACACACAGTTTAATCGCATTCCTGATGCTTGTGTCGCATGCTGGGCATTCCTCCAGCGCAAGGAATCTTCTTGATTCAGCCGCTAAAGAAACACGATTACATACCTCGCTTCGCTCTTCTTAGACCTGCAGCTTTTTGCTCTTAATTGTGCGACAGAGAAGGAAAACTCGGCACAGACTTCACACGGAAAAAAAAAAAAAAAAACCAGCAACAACAAAAGTTTTCAGGAGCAGAAGATGTACCTCCACGGTTTTTACACTTCTTTTTAAGTTTTGTCTTCATTATTTTAAGAGAAAAATATCAGTATGCACTGAGGCGGTCCCATAATACAGCGCGGCTGTCTTTATGTAACAGAGCATTTTGTTCATGCCGCAATCTCAAAAAAGTATATATTACTCAAAACCCTTAACTTAAGGGTACTCAGGTTATTAGATTCAGCAAATTTTCAGTACTTAATTGTACCTTTTGTCACAGATTTGTAAACCTAGAGGTAGTAAGAAAGTAATTTTCCATGTCTTTCATTCTTATAGAAGAAAAATGTATATGTTCCATCCTCCTGACTTTATCTATCCGTTCTACAAACAAACTATTCTTACAAAAGATTATTTTTATTATAATCGATAATCGATCTAAACATAAACAGAATTGTTCTTATTACATATTTCCTTATACTTAACTGGAAGCGAAAAAAGGGAATACACTAGTCTAAAGAGACGGATCGATATATGAAAAACTAAAGATCGATTTGCTTTACTTTTCCAAAATATCTGATGTGTTACACTCACATGACTTTCTCTAGCTATTCTACAAACCTCTTACATAAGACAATTCTTCTTTCTGCACCTTGCTAATCGTGGTACTCATTAGCTCAACGTTCTTATTACTTAGTTCCTTATAAGTAGGAAGAAAATAAGGAAATACACTAGGCTAAACCGATACTCAAATGTTTTAAAAGCTATCGTTATGCGATTGTTTTACAAATCACTTCTTTTCTTGGCCAGGAGTAGAACAAGAAAAACGCACACTACCGTCTGAGAAAAGTATAAGTACTTCACAACTGAAACTAATAACAATGAATATCTCGAAAACGGTAAGCTCCACGAGAAATATGTATATGACCTAACTTGCGAATTATAACAAGACCTACATTTCTGGTATAGTAAGTTTTTGTCTATCTCTTACGGTTTACTAGTTATGCCAAATTAAGCAAACTTCATCCAGAATAAACAGGTCATTAGAAGCTATTCCCAGAAAATTCAAGATATACATTTTATTTGTCAGGTAAATATCTTAATACACGATATTTTAATCAAATTCATTAGAGCCATTTTTAAGAAAATCAAAATTTCTCGAAAAATGTTCCATGTAAAGGGTAGTTTAGGGTGTGGGGATTTTTCTCAAAATCTTCGTGTCACATCCCTGGAAGATACTTAACTGGAATACCAAGTTTGGTATTTTAGCTACTTTTCGTTTTTGAGTTATCGTGTTCGCAGACACACGGACACACACACGGACCTTTTTCTGAAAATGCTTTTTTTTGGATACAGGGGGTCCTAAAACATATATTTCCGGTGAAATCTCGGTATCTAATTTTTGCATGGAATACAATACTTCTCTATCCCTATGTACGTTGTACATACGGGGCTAGAGAAAGTAAAAATGTGATATGTTCCAATCATATGACTTTCTCTATATCTTTGCACCAAATTATTGTTAAAAAAAGCTAATGCCTCTAGTTACTTCATGCTAATCGAGAAAAAGTTAGCAGAAATATTGTTATTACTTGCTTACTTGTAAGTAGAAGCGAAATAGAGTACCATAGGTTAAAGTGATTGTAAAAAGTTGTTTGCTATGTGACTGAAGTTCCTTTGTTTGTATAGGCAGGAGTTGACAAATTCCTGTATGAGAAAAGTATTAGTTTTTTAAAACTGAAACTAAAGAAAAGGAATATCTCAAAAACAATCAACTCACGATAAATATGTAAATAACATAAATTGTGTGTTTTAACACGCTCTACATTTCTTGTGTGGTAAGTTTTTGTCCATCTCTTCCGTAAAATTCATCCAGAATAAAGTAGTCTTCAGAGGCTACTCCCAGAAAATTAAAGATATACATTTTATTTGGGAGTAAATATCTGCAATATACGGGATTTTAGTGACATTCTTTAGAAACAATTTTAAGAAAATCAAAATTTTCGAACATTTTTCCCCGTACACACACACCACAGATAGATAGAAGGACGCTCACAGGGTGGTCCCAAAACATGTATTTCCGTTAAAATGTCGGATATCGAATTTTTGGGTGCAATACAATACCTTCCCTATACACCATGTACATAGTACATGTAGCATTTTTATTCAGCAGATCCCAAAATTTGCATTTCTTATGAAATCTCAACATGGCATTCATACGTGGCTTGCAGTACATTTTCTATTCTACTATGTACGCAGGATGTTGTAGAGAAAGTAAAAACGAATAAGTATAAATGAATTTGTAATGTTTATCCTTATAAATCTTTTTTCTCCTGTTTTAAATTCAAATAGTTTTAAATCCATGGAGGCTAGGACTTGAAAACATTTCTTCAAAATAAATATAATGACTAATTCAATAAGTTTCCGGAAGAATTTCAGCGCAGGTAAATTTCAGACACGAGCAAAGATAAAAACGCCAAACTTAAACATAAAATACATCATGTATTTTTTATGACATCCATTTAGAATTTCCCCGAAGGGCTTCGCTTTTATGTCGGCTTATTTATAGAAGCTATTTAAACAAGGCTATGAATGAGGTAACAAATGGGATTCACAATTTAAATTTTTAAGCGTTTTTAAAGTGTTTTATCGCTCGCTTTCCCAGAGGAAATTACGAATCAAAGTTGGCAGGCATGTTAGTGCTGGGAATAGCGACCTTTTGTTTCATGGTTCTAGTCTAATGGAAATAGCTAGACTATTCGAATAAAATCTGATGTGTTACATGACTTTCTCTACCAATTCCCTTACTTGTAATCTGTGGATCCAGTTTTGAGATTAGACACAAAGCCCAACTCTAGGATGTAAATCAAGACAGAAATTACATTTATTGGTACTCTCGAAAATTTTTACTTTCTCTACAGTGTATAGGAAAGGTATTGTATTGCACCCAAAAATTGGATACCTAGATTTCACCGGAAATACACATTTTAGGATCCCCTGTATCCAATAAAGGCAGGTATTTTTAGAAAAAGGTCCGTGAGTGAGCATGTGAAAGCGATAATTGAAAAACGAAAAGTCGGTAAAACGTCAAACTTGGTATTTAATTTTAGTATCTTCCAGAGATGCCTTACGAAGATTTTGAGAAAAATACTTCAACTTTAAATTACCTTTTATATGGAAATATTTTCTAGAATTTTGATTTTTTCAAAAATGGCTTTAAAGATTTTGATTAAAATACCGAATATTAACGATACTCTTATTGAAAATAAAATGTTTATCTTGAGTAGCCTCTAAAGACCTCTTTATTTTGAATGAATTTTGCTGAATTTTGCGTAACTGGTAATTTGTAAGAGATAGACAAAAGTGTACTACATAAAAATGTAGAGCACGTTACAACACACAATTTATGTCATATACTTTTTTTTTTGGTGAAATTCACCATTTCTGAGATATTTCTTGTTGCTTGTTTGAGGTAAAAAATAACTTAACTTTTCTCACACGGAAAGTTGTAAACCCCTGCCCATACATAGAAACGGATTTCAACCACATGACAACGACATTTTAAAATATTTGACTATCGTTCTAGCCTAGTGTATTCCTTTATTTTCCTTCTACCTACAAGGAAGTAAGCAATTAAGAGCATTTCTGCTAATGTTTATCTCGATTATCTTAAAGTAGATAGAAGAATATGCTTTTTAACAATAATTTGTTACAGCGATGTAGAGAAAGTCATGTGAATGGAACACATCAGATTGTTAATACAATTATTTAGAAAGATTATCTCGGATATTGAATTTTTCAAAGGTGTTAATTTTGTATAACTTATAATTACATGTCTGTTTCCAAAAACTAATTTGTTAGGTGATCATTATTAGAATATTCAATATATTATATTTACAACACTGCATTAATTATTATTAGTATTTTTTGATTGAATGAAATCCTCCTCTGTGTAGAAGGTGCTATTAATGGGGTATGTTTTTAATTCTGACCTAAGCCTGTTTTTGTTCATATGCAATTCCTTTATAGGAGAAGAGGTGAATTAAATAAAACATACCGTTGTAGTAAACCCCTTTTTGGAATGTCTCAAATTATTTGTTGGTCTATGTAAGTGCTGTTTGTGTATAGTCTCTTTGTTATTTATCTAGCATTTTATGTAAGCTTTTCTGAGCTATTTATTACAAATAAGAATACGGCTAGAATATATTCTCAGGCTAAGGGGAAGTTAACTTTTGTTACAAATGTTTATTTTTATATCTCCTTCACATTGCCCTATTACGTACTTATAAATACACGGTGAGGAAGTGCACTACGCTAGAGCAGTCAAAGCTTTTAAGAGCTAGACTGTAAGTGACTGCATTGGAATTTTATTCCCCCGCATGATCGGAGCGAAAATAAAAGAAAACGATTAACTACTTCTCACTTGTAAAATTATCAGTATTAGTAAACGTTTAAACAAATAACAACGAATATCTCGGATATCTACAGTCGAAAAAAGAAATTGTGTACTTTAACGTCTGAGACAATATGTAGCGTACCACGGAATTAAAAGGAATTTACAAGGGAAATATAAATTACATTAAAAGGGTACAAATATGCATTTGAAACGTACAGGGAAGAAATACAGGGTTATTCAAAAAGAAAGAACAGATTTCAAAGATTTATTGCTTCCAAACTACAAAGGATAGAAGCATGATTCCAACGTTCATGGAGATAGAAAAGTGTACATTTTTATAATATGCATTCAATATGAGTACCGTATGTTACACGACATATGTCAAAACGGTGGCACATTTCTTGCCACACACGAATCAGCTGGTCTCCAGTTATCGAATTTACAGCTTCAACAATTCGATGTCGTAGATCTTCAAGAGTGCCAGGCATAGGAGGGATAAAAACCCGATCTTTTACGTAACCCCATAGATAAAAATCACACGGAGTGAGATCTGGAGACCTGGGAGGCCACCGGCGATAAAGTTGGTCTGCTCCTCCTCTCGCAATCCAACGTCCTGCAAACATGTTATTCAAGTGACGTCGGACCTGGCAAGAGAAATGAGGCGGGGCACCATCTTGCATGAAAAAAATTCATTGGAAAACATTAATCGTTAAGTAAAATTGTCTTCTTCCACATCTTCTGACATGCCAATGTACAATTCGTACCGTTTGTTGAGGTCGTCAGGATTCACTGCAGTTTGTATGTCTTCAGGTGCAGACGATATTTTAGAACTCGCCATACCGTTGGTTGGTTGCTCGTGATGTGGATTTCTTTGGGATCCTTTCGTTGGACTGCAACAATGGACTCTAGCTTTGCTAATTGCAGCACACAAAATTATTCTCCTGAGGTGTCGCTGCCATTTCACTACAGACATACAACAAACAACAGCACCAATGCGGCCGTGATTGGAACTCCTACCCCCCACGCTATTTCAATTGTAAAATTTTCTCTCTCATGCTTCTATCTTTTGTAGTTTGGAAGCAATAAAAGTTTGAAATGTGTTCTTTCTTTTTGAATAACCCTGTATTGTGAAACACGTCGAAACGTGTACAGACGGAGTTTACTAAGGTGCGAATGTGCCCAGTACACGGGAGTCTGTGACACTTGTACGGAATGACATTTCTACGGAGGTGGAATGTGTTGCCATTTGTACGGAAGTCTAGGAACTCCCAGAAATGGTTAAACAGGAACTATTTGGAGAGTGACACTTGATCGGAAGGCAAATGCCTGGCCCGGGCCAATGCACTTCTTAGAATTGTGAGGCGAGCGCAATAAGGGTGGCAAGTAAGTAGAGTTCATTGCTATATCCGAGTGTCAAGTAGTGTACTGAATTATAATTGTTGTGGAGAAATGGAATTCAGCGAGAAGAATAAACACAGCAATTTCAAGAGTTCACCCCAATGTTTATTCATCAATACAGAATCTTCGAGAAGACGCAGAGTACAACGGCCACCAGTTTGACCGGTTAATTTTAAATATCGATGGGAAGAGAAGGAAGAAATCAGCAATGAAGATTGACGAGGCTATTTCAAAGGCTCTAAAAGGACTCCAGGTTGATGGCAACTTAAAATAATTTCTGACTTGCGTGAGTAACTCACAGAAACTACAGTAATGAAAAGGCTTCTACAAGACGACGTTACAAGTTGGCAGGTATGTCCTGTAAATATTGTAAATAAGCTTATTACTCAGTTGAGGCAAAAAAAGGGGAACGAAAAGAGACTACTTCCCCGTGGTGTTTCCTGGAAACGAAACAAAGTCGGCTGAATGTCTCTTACAATTTATATTTTAAAAAAACACGCAATTACTCAGCACTTTAATACTATTTTATGATGCCGTAATGCAACATTTATCTAAAGAATAAATAGCGAACATTTATAATAAGTACATTTACATGTATATTTTTATCTGTTTTCTGCAACTATAATCATGTTTTGATGTTTAATTTGCTAGTTATACATGTCCACGTTATTAAACATGTTATTACCAAGCTATTAATGCTTCTTTCGTACAAGTGTCAACACTCAACTTTTGAGTCGCCAGGTAGAGGAATAGGTTCCGTACAAGTGTCACTCCGTACAAGTGTTCCAACCCCCTAGACGCGTTGGTAGGCAGACATGTACCTTTACTGGCGGGACAATGAACCGAAGGGGGTAGAACGTCCATTGCCCGAGGGGGACATGACAAAAGGAAACAACGGATTTTATTGTCTGTTTTTATTGTTTCACTTACATAGCCCCCTTTAACATCTAAAGTCATATCGGGGGCTTTGCATTTGAAACAACTCGTCTGTAGGTTCTTAACGTTTGGTTTAAATCGTTTTATTTTCCTCAAACAGCCACATTCACTCCCACATACATACTTCTAGACTCTGCAGCATATAGGGAATAATTCTGGTTAAAGAACAAATCCCCGCCCCAGCCGGGAGTAGAGCCGTTGGCCGAGAGCCGCGACTTCATTTGCTATGGAAGACGCGATGAGTTAAGACGTGCTATTTGATTCAGCGGTGGGCTATGCATGGTTGTTATAGAAACAGTGTTAATTAATACACCATAATAGGTGTTACAAGTAAAAGAGATGGTAGCGTAAAGAGCAGCTGAAAAGAAGGACAACTTAGGAGCAATGTGTTTATCAAAGAAAAGAAAGAAGCTAGTTCAACATTAATGGTGAACTGAAAGTAAACCACTTGTGTCTCAACCCGAGCCCTGAGAAAGATTCCATGTTGACATGTCCTGAGCTAGGACGTTCACATTTCCACACCATTCCTTAGTCTCCTGAACCATCATGCGGGATTAGAACCCCTAATCCCTAAACCACCTTTACAGAATCGTTGCACGTCCCCTACATTTTCTGTATTCTAATATTCCGTCTTGTCTTTTTTTTATGGTTTACCAGTAATGGAAGACTCACCCAGAATAATTAGGGCATATGAGTGTATTCCCCAAAAGTGCTAATAGACATTTAATTCGACATGAAAGTATATTAAATATTTGATATTTTAATCAAAATCGTAGAAGTCTTTTTTGAGAAAATCCAAAATTTTCTATATATTTTTTCTATATACAGCGTAATTTGTGCCGTATCCTTGCAAGATTCTGAGCTTCCATAGCAAGTTTAGTAATTAACCGGTTTTTCGGTTTTAGGCTATGCTCCTCACACACACGCACGCACACACAACTTTTCTAAACCATAACATATATTTCCTATAAAATCTTGACATTGAAATTTCGGGTGGACTACAGTGTCCTCTCTTTCGCTAAAGTAAAGATGTAATTCACTGCAATGAATTCTGAGTAATTTTGATTGATTTATGTTCATTGTCTTTTTAAAGCTTTGCACATTACTATCCTGAATTTTTTCTATTAAGCTTAGACTTTTATTACTTTCTCTAGCCCCATATGTACAATGTACATAGGGATAGAGAAGTATTGTATTCCACCCAAAAATTCGATACCGAGATTCTACCGGAAATACACGTTTAGGACCCCCTGTATCCAAAAAAAGAATTTTCCGAAAAAGGTCCGTGTGTGTCTGTGTGTGTCCGTGTGTCTGTGAACACGATAACTCAGAAACGAAAAGCAGCTATAATACCAAACTTAGAATTTAGGTTTAGTATCTTCCAGGGATGCGACACGAAGATTTTGAGAGAAATCCCCCCACCCCAAACTACCCTTTACATGGAACTTTTTTCGAACATTTTGATTTTCTTAAAAATGGCTGTAATGATTTTGATTAAAATATCGTATATTAAAGATATTTACCTGACAAATAAAATGTATATCTTGACTTTTCTGGGAATAGCTTCTAAAGACCTGTTTATTCTGGATGAATTTTGCTAATTTGGCATAACTAATAAACCGTAAGGGATAGACAAAAACTTACTCTACAAGAAATGTAGAGCTTGTTTAAATACACACTTTACGTCATACACATTTTTTTCCTGGAGCTTACCGTTTTCGAGGTATTCATTGTTATTAGTTTAAGTTGTGAAATACCTATACTTTTCTCAGACGGGAGTGTCCGTTTTCCTTTTGTTCTACTCCTGGCCAAGAAAAGAAGCGATTTGTAATGACAATCACATAACGACAGCTTTTAAAACATTTGACTATCGGTTTAGCCTAGTGTATTTCCTTATTTTCTTCCTACTTATAAGGAACTAAGTAATAGGAACATTGTGCTAATGCCTATATCGATTAGCAAGGTGCAGAAAGAATAATAATCTTAGTTTGTAGAACAGCTAGAGAAAGTAATGTGAATATAACACATCAGATTTTTTTTAAAAGTACAAGGCGTTTTTATTTACTAATCATATTAAGAAATAATTGATTTATTGTGTTACTTTATTAATTAGAACGATATATATATATATATATATATATAATGTCAATACATGTAATAGATACTTTTGGTACAGATTATACCTCAGTGTGTGCATGTTTATGTTACAAACACCTGCCCACTACCCTCTCCTTATACCGCTGACTGCTCTGTGTTCGTAACTGCACTTTGGAACCTAAAACCGAGCTCTAAATTTAACATTAATTATTATAAGTAGGGATAGCATCTTTAGGACCGATAGCGGGACACATGCGCATACCAATTGCATACCTGCCGAGTGGAGAGCGACATGTATTGGCGGCTGCACGCGCCGCAAGTAAACAACCTGAAATAGCCCGTTGGGGAACGTAGGAAATACACTATTACAATACTTTTTATACGTAATTAATGCCTTTGATGATTGCGCATGCTCTTCAATCAAAATTGTAAAATCTCTGGCTTCAATTAAATTGAATGAAGATTTGCAATTCATACTGAAGAACTTTGCAGATATATCTATGACAATAATACATATTTGGAAACACCGAACATTTGAAATGTCTCAAGCTTTGAAAGCTGTCGATGAACTTGTGCAAGCAATTACTCTAAGGCCCGTGACAATTGTTTTAGACTTTATGAAAAATGAAGATAATGTTTGAAAAAAATATCGGATTTTCGATAATGCGTGAAATACGTAATGTACTGCGAGGTATTGCTAGGAAATAATTGCTGTACCCAATAATCGATTATTTTCGTTTTGCTCCAATCACAACTTTACTTGTAATGTAGAGCGAAGTTTTTCACAATTTAGAGCCTGTTTACATGCCAATCGGAGACGGTTCACATTTGAGACGTTACGGTATTCCCTCTATGTATCTTGATGGAAAATGAAACGATATTGATGCTGTTTTGCAATTGAATGTATGCAAATATTACTATTGTTAGTTCCCGTAACTCAGTGGTTTTATTTATGGGTGTGAAAGGCCGCTTAATTTGATCAGAGGCCTCTTTTATCAGGCTTGAGGTTCTTTTACGTGGCGTAAATCTATGATCAACGGCTTAACTTCCTTTCCAAAGGATGCCATGCTAAGAAGTTTTACGCCCGAAAAAAATCCATCGTCCTCCGCCAGATTTGAACCCGCGACCTTGGGTATATGAAGTTAGCATGTTCACCATTACACCACGGAGAGCGACGTAAATCAGTGTTATTTACGTTTACCACACACTCAACCTCAAACGCCTTCCACTGCTAGTGAAAACACCATAGTCTACCATTGCCCCATTTTCCTTCCATGAGTACACACTGCATTGTCAACACATCACAGCTACAGACAGATTAGATGGATAGGTGGATGGATACAAAATAGATAGATACACAGAGAGACAGATATTCAGATAGATAGATAGACAGTCAGACAGAAAACAGATGGATGGATGGATTATTTTCAGTCATTAGGTATAAAACATACATAGGCTGCATCATGAGAGAATAAAAATTAATTAAACATTCTACATACAATAATGTTACAACAATACATTTAAAAATGTTTAAGATTAATCCCATTTCAGGTCACAACTTTCTGAAATGCTATAAAGAGGATTTGCCTTCAAGATTGTTCTGATCCTCCTCTTACACTATACACCTTGCTGCACTAACTTCATTCTGTCCCGCTATCGGTCCCCAAGACGCTATCCCTAATTATACGATATATTTAACATTTATTATAGCAGTGCTCATGAGAGAAAGTAATGTGACTGCAATGCATCAGATTTTTTTTCTTTCATTTATATAGCCCACTTTAACACTTAAGGTCATATCGTTGTCTGTGGGGTGAGTACATTGGGTTTAAATCATTTTACTTTGCCCGCTCCAGCCAGGAATCGAACCCGAAGGTCCGGGTGAGAAGTCAGCTCGCTGACCACTCAATCATGCAGGCAGTCAATGAGATGTTAGCTAACATCCAATAGAGATACTTCGCAATAGCGCTGGGTTAACTTTTAACAGGATTTTATATTCCTTACTCGCAGTAAATTTGTGTCGCTTGGTGGACGAAAATTAAATGCCTGTTGCTTCTTGCGAGGTTCTTTAATCTTCCCTAAAATTAAGTATTAGAATTCAAAAGCAAAATGCTTCCTCGAAGAAGCCCTTTTAAAATGTATGTGTGGAATTTAATATGAGTGCAAAATTCGCTCCATATTGCTTCTCAGAAAGGCTGAAAGCTGAAGGCAGTTTGAATGATTCCCACCCGCTTCTGAATATTGATCTGATGCCACAGGATGGAATATGTTCACATTTGCATTCCTACAAAAGTCGATAAAACTGTGTGTGTGGTGTATATCGAAGGTATTGTAATGCACCCAAAATTTCGAAACCGAAATTTCACCGGAAATACATTTTTGAGACCCCCTGAATCCATAAAAAAAAACTCTTACTTTCTATACACATATTATGTACATACATACTATATAGAGAAGATATTTATATTGCAACCAAAAGTTTGATACCGAGATTTCACTGAAAATACATGTTTTGAGGTCCACTGAATCCATTTTTAGAAAAATCTGATGTGTTCCATTCACATGAGTTTCTCTACATCTCTGTAACAAATTATTGTTAAAAAGCTTATGCTTCTGTTAACTTCATACTAATCGAGAAAATTAGCAGAAATAGTCTTATTACTTGCTTCCTTGTAAGTAGAAGCGAAATAAGGGACTACCATAGGTTAAAGTGGTAGTCAAACGCCGGTTGCTATGTGACTAAAGTTCCTTTCTTTGTATGGACAGGAGTTGACAAATTCCTGTATGAGAAAGGTATGTTTCTCAAAGCTGAAACCAAAAACAAGGAATATATAAAAAACGACCAACTCCACGAAAAAAAGGTATATAACACAAATTGTGAGTTTTAATGCGTTTTACATTTTTTGTGTGGTAAGTTTTTATCAATCTCTTCTGGTTTAACAGTTATGCAAAATTCCATAAAATTCATCCAGAATAAAGTAGTCTTCAGAGGATATTCCCAGAAAGTTCAAGATGTACATTTTATTTGTCAGGTAAATATCTTTAATATGAGATATTTTAATCATAATTGTTACAGCCATTTTTAAGAAAATCAAGATTTTCCAAAAAAGTACCATATAAAGCGTAGCCTGGGGTGGTAAATTTCCTCGAAAATCTTCGTGTCGCATCCCTGGAAGATACTAAACTTAAATACCAAGTTTGGTGTTTTATCGACTTTTCGTTTTTGAGTTATCGTGTTCACAGACTAACGACACATGGACACACACACATAGGAACCTTTTTCTGAAAATGCTTTATTTGGATACAGGGGACCCTAAAACATATATTTCCGGTGAAATCTCGGTATCGAATTTTCGGGTGGAGTGCAATACCTTCTCTATACACTATGTACATAGAATGTATAGAGAAAGTAAAAAGACCATCTGTGTTTGTTTGAGTGTCTGTGTGTGCGGGGCAGAATAGGTCAGAAACGAAAATTTGGTTAGATACTAAACTTGGTATTTAAGTTAAGTGTCATCTAAGAATGCAACACGAAGATTTGCAAAAAAATTCCCTCACCCCCAACTAAAATTTACATGGGATATTTATAACAAATTTTGATTTTCTCAAAAATGGCTCTAAGTATGTGGGTTAAAATATCTTATGTTTAAGAAACATTTATGACAAATAAAATGTACATCTTAAATTTTCTGGGAATAGCTTCTGAAGATTTCTTTATTTTGTTTTACTGGCAAACTATAAGAGATAGATAAAATCTTACTGCGCAAAATATGTAGAGCTCATTAAAATATACAATCAGAATATACCTTTTTGTAAATTAACCGTTTTCCAGATATTCCGGATTATTTAAGCCATTTAAATTTTCCTCAAACGGGAAGATATCTTTCTTCTTGTTTGTTTACTCCTGGAAAGCAAAGAGATTGGAATTTAAATTGTTTCACATAGCGACCGGTTTTTAAAGTGTGAGACCATCACTTTAGTCTCTACATTTTTCTTATTTATCTTCAACTTACAAGAAAAATATTAATAAGTTAATTCTGTTAATATTTTTATTGATTAGCATGGTGTAGATAACAAATCAATCGTTTGAATAAACTTTTGTTTGCAGAACAGCTAGAGAACATCATGTGAATGGAACACATCAGAATTTTGTTACCTTTATTGAGATCCTGTGACCAGGTCAAAAAAAAGTTGTCTTATTGCTTACTTCCTTCTAATTAGAACGGACACAAGGGAATAGGCTAGGCTAAAGCGATAATCGAATATTTTAAAAAGCCGGTCACTATGTGAAACAATTCAAATTGAATTTCTCTGATAGTAATTTAACCTGGTTGCTATCTCGTGAAGTCATCTGTAAAATTAACACCGAGAAAGCTTCAAATCTTTAATTTAAATCGAGTTTTCGCTTGGTATGACCAGGAATAAAACAAGAGAAATGATACGAAGGATGACCTCCTGCTTCAGAACAGCTTAGGTAACTTAAAATTGAAACCAATAACAAAGAATATCTCACAAATGGCATCTCCAAGGATGCGACACGAAGATTTTCAAGAAAATCCCCGCACACCTCCAACTACCCTTTACATGGAACTTTATTCGAACATTTTGATTTTCTCAAAAATGGCTATAACGATTTTGATTAAAATATCATATACTAAAGATATTTGCCTGACAAATAAAATGTATGTCTTGAATTTTCTTGGAATAGCCCCTGAAGACTACTTTAGTCCGGATGAATTTTACGGAATTTTGCATAACTGCTAAACCTTAAGAGATAGACAAAAACTTATCACACAAAAAATGTAGAGCACATTAAAGCACACAATTTATGTTATATATTTTTTTTCGTGGAGTTAATCGATTGGTTTTTAGATATTTCTTGTTATTTCTTTCAGCTTTGAAAAACTTTCAGGAATTTGTCAACTTCTGTCCATACAAACAAAGGAACTTCAGTCACATAGCAACCAGATTCTGACTATCACTTTAATCTATGGTACACACTTATTCTGCTTCTAGTTACAAAGAAGCAAGTAATAAGACTATTTCTGATACTTTTTTCTCGATGTGAATGAAGCAAATAGAAGCATAAGCTTTTTATCGATAATTTGTTGCAGAGATGTAGAGAAAGTCATGTGAATGGAACACATCAGATTTTTTTTCTTTCTTCACCGCCTCCTGAATTATGACATGACCGACCGTGTCTACACCCAACGTATGAATATCCATAGCAACAATAGAAAAAGGGAACAATTATTTTATTTCAGATTTTAATAACTAATACATGGAATGGAAACAAACGTTATTTTATTTGAGGTTATTGCACTCTTCACATACATAAGAAATACAAATAATGAGTATTTTCACTCCTTTTCCTAACTAAACGCATTATAAACTCGATAAAACTTGAAATAAACATTGTAAATGAATTAATTGACAGTTATTAAAAGTGAAGGTTGGCTGTCTGGATTGTCACATTGTTACCAATAACCAAGACAGGAGATTAAACAAATGAACGTCAGGTATGACAGGATTTCAAAAAAACAGAACATCAGCTGCGATAAGATGACCGCGATTGGTTGAAATTGCCTAATCACGAGCACTGCGTTGGCGCTTTAATAGTTGAGCTGAATTGTCAGTAGAAGACTGTTTCTCTTTCCTAATGTACTCAAGGGAAACAATATACCAACATTTGGAAAGGGAAATGTTTATTTCTTAAAAATCATGACTAATTTATAAAGTGATTTGTAACACGTTGCTTTGTAAAAAAAAAAACACATAACGACGAATTGTTTACTTTATACGACAAAAAAACAGAAGCTTTTGCAATAGAAAAAATTGGAATTTGTCCATTCACATGACTTTCTCTACATCAACAAATTAGTGCTAAAATCTAATGTTTTATTTACTTAATGCTAATTGAGAAAACTTACTTGCTTCCTTTTAACTAGAGGCGAAATAAGGCACTGCCATAGGTTAAGGTGATAGTCAAAAGCCGGTTGCTTTGTGACTGAAACTCCTTTGTTTGTACAGACAGGAGTTGACAAATTCCTGTATGAGAAAAGTATAAGTTTTTTAAAGCTGAAAGCAAAAACAAAGAATAAATTAACAACGATCAACTCCAAGAAAAATATCTATACAACATAAATTGTGTGTTTTAATGTGCTCTACATTTTTTGTGTGGTAGGTTTTTGTCTATCTCTTAACGATTTAGCTGTTGTGCAAAATTCCGTAAAATTCATTCAGAATAAAGTAGTCTTCAGAGGCTATTCCCAGAAAATTCAAGAGATATATATTTCTTTTGTCAGGTAAATATCTTTAAAATATGCTATTTTAAACATAATCGTTAGCCTCATTTTTAAGATAAAGAAAATTTTCGAAAATTTGTCCATGTAAAGGGTAATTAGGTGTGGGGGTCTTTTCTAGAAAAGTTTCGTGTTGCATCCTTGGAAGATTAAGCTACGCACCCACGCACGCACACCAACACACACAGACTTTTTTGTAAAAATGCTTTTTTTTTGGATTCAGGCGTCCAAAAACATGCATTTAAGGTAAAATCTCGTAGGTATCTAATTTTTGGGTGGAATACAATACTTCCTCTATACACTATATAGATTGCACGTGTAGAGAAAGTAATATCAAGTAATGATCTGCTAATTAAACGGAAGTAAGTAGGCACAACATTTTTTGTCACCTATGTTAAATAAACACAGGCACACACAGCTACACGAAAAACATATTATCTGTGAATTTCCAGTGAAGTTAGTCAGGGATGAGTTAAGTAAGATTTAAAACAAACGTGGTGGGCATGACCCGGACAATAAATAACAGGTAAGGTTCTTACTTTCAACAGAACCCTTCCTTTTGTGTACAATGGAAAGCGAAGGGAGGTTGTTAACGACTTCTCCACCCTCTATTGGGGTAGTTAAACAAGCAACCCCCTACCGCACAGCAACAAGAAAAAAAAATATATATATATTATACCCTGGTTGCTTGTTCCCTTATATTCCTTTTCGGCTTCCAATTTATATTTGTATCTTCTCTCATGGACCAAAATCCTGGGCCTCTCAACTTTGTTAATCATTGTGTTCCCCAGGGAAACTTAAAGTAGAGACAGGAGAAATCTTGAAAGAGGAATGCATCACATATTCATTGACTCAAATATTCTCATGGAGCAGATAGTAATGTGATTTCACTTTCTCTACACGTACTATGTACATGGTGTATAGAAAAGGTATTGTATTGCACCCCCTGAACCCAAAAAAGCATTTTTAGAAACATATCCGTGTGTCTGTCTGTCTGCGTATGTGTGTGTGTGTGTGTGTGGGTGGGGCCATCATAGCTCAAAAACGAAAAGACCGTTGAATACCGAACTTGGTATTTAAGTTTTGTATCTTCCAAGGATGCGACAAGAAGATTTTCAAGAAAATCCCCCATTCCCAGCTACCCTTTACGGAACTTTATTCGCTATACTGTTCACATACTCACACGGACCTTTTTCTAAAAATGCCTTTATGGATCCGGGAGGGGGACCCAAATCATGTATTTTGGGTGAAATCTCGATATCGAATTTTTGGGTGGAATGCAATTCCTTCTCTATACACTATGTACATTGTAGGTGTAGAGAAAGTAAAAATTATTTCCAAAATATCTGGAGAGTGGCTTGCGTATACAGCATTCTAAGAGTAGTGTGTGGATGAAATGTCTTGAGTAGAGAAGGTCATGTAACAATTGAGCTTATCTCTATACATATAAGCTTATAATCAGCACTTACGTGAATATATATGAATCTGCGATGGTAGCAACGGGTTGTATCCATGCTGTAAAGTTGGCAAACACTTCTTTTTACTTTTTCTACACGTACTATGTACATAGTGTACAGAGAAGGTGTTGTATTGCACCCAAAAATTTGATATCGAGATTTCACCGGAAATACATATTTTCGGTCCCCCTGTATCCAGAAAAAGTATTTTTGGAAAAATGTGCGTGTCTGTGGACAACATAGCTCAAAAACGAAAAGACCATGGTATTTAAGTTTGGTATCATTAAAGGGTGCGACACAAAGATTTTGAGAAAAATCTCTCCATCCCCAACTGCCCTTTACAATGAGCTTTTTTTTCGGAAATTTTGATTTTCTCAAAAATGGCTCTAACGATTTTGATTAAAATATCGTATATTAAAGATATTTACCTGTAAAATGTATGTCTTGAATTTTCTGCGAACAGCTTCTGCAGACTACTTTATTGTGGATGAATTTTACGGAATTTAACATAGCTGCTAAACCGTTTGAGATGGACAACATTTAACCACACAAAAATATATAGAATACGTTAAAATGCACAATGTATGTGGAATTGCCTATTTCTGAGATCTATGTTGTTATTTGTTTCAGCTTTAAAAACATATACTTACAGGAATTTGTGAACTTGTGTCACATAGCAACTAGGTTTTGACTATCACTTTAACCAATAGTACTCCCTTATTTCCCTTCTACTTACAAGGAAGCAAGTAGTAGGACCATTTATGCTGACTTTTCTCATTAGTATGAAGCAAATAGCTTTTTAACAATAATTAATTTGTAACAGAGATGTAGAGAAAGTCATGTGAATGGAACACATCAGATTTTTGAAAAATTGTCTGTAAGGATGGTTATAATCTAGATTAGCAATACATCTGCCTTTTTTTTCCCACTTGATTATATATTGTTTTCCTGTAGACTTACTCAGGAGAAATACACCATATGTCAGACAGGAATAAAAAAGCCATAATATCCATGTATGATTTAAGTTTTCACTAACGCTATGACGAAGTTTGTATGACAGGAATAAGACGCGAGATAATTTTCCATTTATGTACTTTACGTGATGATCCCAATTAAATCTTTTGTCTGTGTAAATTCTTAGAAGTTTGACATATTTATTTTCCTGATTATTTGCATTTAAAGAGATACAAAAAAATAGCAGAAATAGTCTAATTACTCGCTTCTTTGTCACTAGAAGCGAAATAAGGGACAACTGTAGGTTAAACTCATAGTCAAAAGCTGGTTGCCATGTCAATGAAGTTCCTATGTCTATATGGATAGGAGTTGACAAGTTCCTGTATGAGAAAAGTATACGTTTTTCGTAGCAGAAACCAAAAATAAGGAATGTCACAAAAACGACGAACTCCACGAAAAAATGTATGTAAGATAAATTGTGTGTTTTAATGTGCTCTACATTTTTTGTGTAGTAAGTTTTTGTCCATTTCTTACGGCTTAGCAGTTATTCAAAATTTAGTATAATTCATCCAGAATAAACTATTCTTCAGAGGCTATTCCCAGAAAATTCAAGATATACATTTCATTTGTCAGGTAAATATGTTTAATATCCGAACTTTTAATCAAAATCGTTAGAGCCATTTTTGACAAAATCAAAAATTTCGAAAAAAGTTCCATGTAAAGGGTAGTTGTGGGTGGGGAATTTTTCTCAATATCTTCGTGTCGCATCCCTGGAAGATACTAAACTTAAATACCAAGTTTGATATTTTACCGACTTTTCGTTTTTGAGTTATCGTGTTCACAGACACACGGACACACAGACACTCACACACACACACACGGACCTTTTTGTGAAAATGCTTTTTTGGATATTGGGGACCCTAAAACATATATTTCCGGTGAAATCTCGGTATCGAATTTTTTGGTGGAGTGCAATACTTTCTCTATACACTAAGTACATGGTGCGTATGAAGAAAGTATAAAGGGACCTAATACTGAACCTTCAGGTGCTCCTTTAGTTACTGAAAATGAATCACACATTTCTTTTTTTATTTGTACTATTTGAGGTTTGTTTTCTTAGTATGATTTTATTAGAATAATAACAACTTCAGATAATTTATAATGATTCAAATTTTTAATAAAAATAAGATTTGATACAGCTTTTACGGTAGACGCTTAGTAAAGAGTTATTTTTAAAATACCTAGAGAGTTGGTCGTGTATACAGTATTCTAAGAGTAGTGGGATGAGATGTCAGTGAGTAGAGAAGGCAATTTGAAACTTGAACTTATCTTTTAAATTAAGCATTATAACCAGCTCTTATGTGTTATATATGAAACTGCCATGGCAGCAACGAATCGTATCCAAGCTTTAAAGTTGTCAAACACTTTGTTTTTACTTTTTCTACACGCACTATGTACAAAGTGTAGAGAAGGTATTATATTGTACTTAAAAATTCGATACCAAGATTTCACCGGAAATACATGTTTTCGGTCCCCCTAAATCCAGCCTAAGTATTTTTGGAAAAAGGTCCGTATGTGTGCGTGTCTGTGGACAACATAGCTCAAAAATGAAAATACCGTGATAATTAAATTTTGTATCCTCTAGGGGTGCGAAATAAAGATTTTGTGCAAAATCCCTCCATCCTTAAATATACTTTACATACTTTTTTTTCTAAATATTATGATTTTCTCAGAAATGGCTCTAACAATTTTCATTAAAATATCGTATATTAATGATATTTACCCGAAAATAAAATATATGTCTTGAATGTTCTGCAAACAGCATCTGAAGACCACTTTATTCTGAATGAATTTAACGGCATTTTTCATAACCGTTAAACCGTAAGAGATGGACAAATACTTACTACATGAAAATATAGAGCACATTAAAGCACACAATTTATGTTATATACTTTTTTTCGTGGAGTTGATCGTTTTTTAGATATTCCTTGTTTTTGGTTTCAGATTTAAAAAACTTATCCTTTTCTCATTCAGGAATTTGTCAACTCCTGTCCATACAAATAAAGGAACTTCAGTCACATAGCAACCAGCTTTTGACTATCACTTTAAGCTATGGTATTCCCTTATTTCGTTTCTACTTACAAGGAAGCAAGTAATAAGACTATTTCTGCTAATTTTTCTTGAATGATATGAAGTAAATAGAATTATAAGCTTTCTAACAATAATTTGTTCCGAAGGTGTAGAGAAAGTGATATGAAACTCGAACTTATCTCTATACATAAGCATTATAATCAGCTCTTAGTGGTTATATATGAAACTGTAATGGCAGCAACAGACCGTTTCCATGCTGTAAAGTTGGCAAACACTTTGTTTTTTAAATATGTTATTTACTGGTGGAAATTGGCATGAATAGCGAGCAGCGCAGTCTTCCATAGATCAATGCATATGTCCCATGATTCAGGAAACTGTTACTCGGCGCAAACAATGAGGAATAAATTATTCGAGCGTGACCCAGCTTGTAATGAATGCACAATGGCATATGTTAAATATTTCCATAACCAGGGCTTCAGAATACCAGCTACTTGCTTTTCAAATGTCACTGCTATTTCACTATATGCGACCTGGAAAAAGTTTGACGTGTTCGATATCCAGATTAATCCGCCTAATCACGCATTTTCGTTCCTGATGCGTTAAAATATTGTAACGTTTCATTAAAAATTACAAAATGGCCATGAGTTAATTGCTTTACTGTGAAATTCGTCTAAAATTCAACCCGCGCCTCCGTTAGGGAACTGTTTATTTTTACTTTCTCTATACGTACTATGTACATAGTGTATAGAGAGGGTATTGTATTGCACCCAAAATTCGATACCGAGATTTCACCGGTAGTATAGGTTTTGGGACCTCCTGAATAAAATAAAAAAAAAAAAAAAAAAAATTAGAGAAATGTCCGTGTGTGTGTGACTGTGGGCAGCTAAGCTCAAAAACCAAAAAACCGTTAAAAACCAAACTTGATATTTAAGTTCAGTATCTTACAGGAATAAAACACGAAGATTTTGAGAAAAATCCCTTTACCCCAATCTACGCTTTAGATGGAAGTGTTTTCTAAAATTTTGATTTTATCAAAAATGGCTTTAACAATTTTGAATATCGTATATTAAAGATATTTACCTGACAAATAAGATTAATATCTTGAATTTTTTTTTGGGAATAGCCTCTGAAGACTACTTTATTCTGGATGAATTTTACGGAATTTTGTATACTTGCTAAACGTAAGAGATTGACAAAAACTTTACACACAAAAATGTAGAGCATGTTAAAACACACAATTTATATTACATACATTTTTTTCCTGGAGTTGATTGCTTTTGAGTAATTTCTTGTTTTGGGTTTCACCTTTGAAAAACTTATAATTATTTCACACAGGACTTTGTCAACGCCTGTCCATACAAACAAGAAACTTTTTACTATCACTTTAGTCTATGGTACTCCCTTATTTTTTTAACAATAATTTGTTGCAGAGATGTAGAGAAAGTCATGTGACTGGAACACATCAGATTTTTCTACTTACTTTGTACATAAATAGCATGCATAGTATAGAGGCGATATATGAAGTAGAAATATCTCAAAAGCTTGCTAGAATTGGATAAATGGAGAGATCTGTTCAAAGAGAGATTAGATGGTATTATCATTTTGAAATAAAGAGGAAGGGACGAGATTTTTTGTAATCTGTAGCTCATACACAGTGATGTTTGCAGTGATCCTAATTAAGTGAAGAAAGGGCCCTCTGCTACAAATTGACTCTAAATCCAGGCTTTTCCTCCCCTTCTCATCTTCTCCTTGCTCGGATTGAATCTCTTCTGCCGTGTGTTTAGGGTCTTAATCCCTTGTCTCTGGCGAAACAGATAGCACTGCTATTGACTCCAGGGTAACCGAGCAAGGATTACGATATTCATCCCTAAAGCAATTTTCCTACACCATCATTAAAGTTGCTGTTTAAAGGATGATGATGACTTAATGGAAGTGATTAAAAACTGTGTTTACCTGCCTAGTCCAACCCACGTGTGTGCAATTTCAAATATATAAGATCTGGTGTGCTCATTTCACATGATTTCCTCTACATCTTTCTAAGATATTATTGTAAAAAGCTTATTCTTCAATCCACTTCATGCTAATAAAGATAAACATTAGCAGAAACAATCTTATTACTTGGATTTATTGTTTTTTCACACAAGCCGTGTATAGGACAGGAGTTGGATCGGCCAAGCCAGACTGAAAAATATAATGCCATAGCCGGGATTTGAACCAAGGATCTCCCGATCTCTAAGCGGTTGCTCTACCACTGAGATGACAACCCCAATGGCGACTTATAATGTTTTAAAGTACTTTAAATCCCAGGATTCATAGATTATCCAACTATTATGGTCAATTGGTATTGGATTAATTGTTTTTTCACACAAGCCGTGTGTAGGACAGGAGTTGGATAGGTAAAGTCAGACTGAAAAATTCAATGCTATAGCCGGGATATTGCCATGGTGGCTGAGTGGCAGAGCAACCGGCTAGAGACCGGGATATCCGTGGGTCAAATCCCGGCTATGGCATTGAATTTTTCAGTCTGACTCTACCTATCCAAATCTTATTATTTGCTTCCTTTATAAGTAGATGAAAAATAAAGGAATGGACTGGGCTAAACCGAGTGTAAAAGTCACCCTCCGTGGTATAATAGTTTCTATGATAACTTCATATACACAAGGTCGTAGGTTCAAACCTGGCGGAGAAGGATGGTTTTTTCGGGCCTATAAATCCTTAACATGCCTTACTTCGGAAGGAAAGTAAAGCCGGTGGTCCCATGTCGTAGATTTATGGCACGGAAAAGAACCTCAAGCCTGAGGTCTCTGAGCAAAATAAAGCGATCTTTCGCGACCAGCGGACGCTGAAAACCACAGCAGTTAAACAGCGTCCATAAATAAAACTCCGTTTTTCCGAGAGTAAAATGTTTTAAAATGTGGTAAAAGAACCCCAAGCCTGGTAAAGAGGCCTTTGAGCAAATTTAAGCGGTCCTTCACGTCCAGCATAGAATGTGACGCTGAAAATCACAGCAGGTAAAGAGCATTCACACAGGACCTTTTCCTGAGAATGTTTATTTTTTTAGGAATCAGGTGACCTCAATAGGCCCGTGTATGTGTTTGTGTGTATGTGTGTGTCTGTGGACAAAATAGCTCAAAAACGAAAAGTCCGTTAAATACCAAACTTGGTGTTTATGTTCAGTATCTTCCAAAAATGCGACACGAAGATTTTCAAAAAAATCCCCCCACCTCCAGCTATCCATTACATGGAATAAATTTCCACATTTTTGTTTTTCTCAAAAATGGCAATAACCATTTTGATTAAAATGTGTATATTAAAGATATATACCTGACATATAAAATGTATATCTTGAATTTTCTGGGAATAGTCTCCTAAGACTACTTTATTCTGGATGAATTTTACGGAATTTTGCATATCTGCTAAGCCGTAAGACATGGACGAAAACTTACCACACAAAACACGTAGAACACGTTATAACACACAATTTAGGTCATATACATTTTTTCGTGTAGTTGATCGTTTTTGAGATATTCCTTGTTATTGGTTTCAGATTTGAAATACTTATACTTTTTTCATACAGGAATTTGTCAACTCCTGTCCACATAAACAAAAGAACTTCAGGCACATAGCAACCAGTTTTTGACTATTAGTTTAACCTATGGTTTCCCTTATTTTGCTTCTACTTACAAGGAAGCAAGTAATAAGACTATTTCTGTTAATTTTTTCTCGATTAGCTTGAAGTAAATAGAAGCAAAAGCTTTTTAATAATATTCTTTTGCAGAGTCATGTGAATAGAACACATCAGCTATAAAGTAATTTTGATTTGTTATTGTTTTTTTACAGTTTTTTCAAGTATTTCAAAAAGTCATTAGCTAACCAGGAGTGTAAGTTACTTATCAGATCTCAAACGGTTGGGAAAACTCGACTCTGCGGATCTTGTATTGTCAACATACATTCTCGATCTGATTAAGTATAACTAACAGTTCTTAGTACGCATTATACTATTAAAGGACACGTGAATATTCGAGTAATAATATAAAATCTTTTACGAAACTTGGAAGTTCTCTCTAGTTTAAAAGACTTACTCAATAACATTACTTTCCCAGTTCCCTGCAGAATTTAATCTGTCACCACTTTTGTTCTTCGAAGCGAATCTTCTTTTCAGGTGAAATATCTCGCCCACCTCAACTTGGGAAGTAGGAGTTCTCATCCAGATACTGGCGGCTTTCCAAACAGCCTCTCCCAGCTCTTCACAGGGAAAAATCCCCCAAAACAGTCAAAAGAAATGGTAGAAAATGAAAGGAAAAGAAAAATAATAAGCCATTAGCCCTTTAAGCTACGAGAGTCTTTTCTTGCCAGATAGAAAGTCAGTGATATTTTCAAAAGGTACCGTCTCAGACAGAGTGGATGATATTTTATCTTCTCTACCTCCTACCTATTGAGGTAGAGGAAGTGTTGTATTATATCCAACTTTTCAATATCAAGCTTTCGGAGAAATTATTATGCTGAGTTTCCTGAATACAAAAATCTCTGTGCTACCTTCACATTACCCTTTCTACGTATTCTTCAACAAACTATTCTTATAAAGTATTATTTTCAGACAGGTATTACTAAAAGTAGATCTTTTAGGTTAGTAGTGTTAAAAAAAGAAAATTCTGTCACTCAGTGTTATAAAAATATAACCCCGCAATGTAGACAACTTTGCTTTATTCGTCCACGGCCTCATTCAAATAGGTTATGACCCTGAGAGCTCGCATAGATTCATAAACTGGCGGAAAAGTGGCGTGTTATTTATGGACGCTCTTTAACTGCTGTGGTTCTCAGCGCCCCATTCTAAATTGGGCGTGAAAAACCGCTTAATTTTGCTCAGAGGCCTCTCAATCAGGCTTGAGGTTCTTTTACGTGCCTTAAATCTACGACACGGTTTACTTCCCTTCTGAAGGAAGCCATGCTAAGAATTTTTACACCCGAAAAAAATCCATCGTTTGAACCCGCGACCTTGGGTATATGAAGTTTGCAGGGTAACTATTACACCGCGGAGGGCGACATAAAATGGCCGATGATTTCTATGTCATGAACATGAAATCTGCTGAACCTGACGAAATTAGACAAGCAGCCTCCGTTGTATAGAATGCTTTCGTTCTGTAGGAGTACTTCATATGCTGTCAGCACTGATGCTAAGCAACGCAACAACCGAATATCGTAGACCATTAAGCATGTGCTCCGTGAAGTATTATAACAATCTATTTATAATTATAATATGTCTATAAATATTGACAACTGTGTAAAATAGTGTATGACACACGTGTTAAAATTGTTTTATGTTGTTGGTAGGATTCCTGTACTCGGTCTACGGCCTCGTTTCGCAAGCTTCCTGCTCACAATATAAAACACCATTTTTAACATAAATAACTATGTTCTATCTACTTCAGTATAAACATTTCTAGAAATATAGTGCATACATTCTTGAGGTATCAATAAGGGAATTCACTAGGCTGAAGCGATAGTCAAATCTTTCAATTAAAGAGGGCACGAGTTCGTATCTGGGTGAGAGTGAGTTATCTAGATGAAGTTCCGGGATTTTCGCTTAGCCTGAAAGACCAATGTCGGATAAATTAACGCTTTATAGACCGATTGATTTCAACCGTTTCGTTCAGTTTCAAATATGACTTAGAAGTTTAAAGAATCTTAAACTAAAGATATAAAATATATTCCACACTTTATGTAATAGTTTTTTCCTGGAATTGACATTTTTTTTTTTAAATATTCCTTGCTAATGGCTTCTTTTTAAACTACACATCTTCTCATATGTTACCTTTTGTTTTGTATCTCTTTTCTTTTTCTGGAAATGCAAAGCGAACTGAACTTCAATTGTTTATATATCGACCGGCTTTTAAAAGATTTGACTATCGCCTTAACCTGGTATATACCCAAATTTCTCTTTTACTTATAAGGAACTAACCAATTGTATTAATGTTTATCTGATTTAGCATGATGTGTGTAGAAGAAAAATCTTTTGTAAGAATAATTTGGTTACAGAACAGGTAGAGAAAGACATGAAAATGCAACACATCAGTTTTCGGTTACACTCTGTTCAGGCTGATTTAAAAATACTTTTACAAAGTTTAGGGATAGGTTCTTTACATCAAAACAAGAAAAAATCTGATGTGTTCCATTCACATAACTTTCTCTATATCACTGCAACATATTATTCTACTCACTCTGTCTAATGGAGCAAAAATTGGCAGAATAGTCTTATTACTTGCTTCCTTGTTAGCAGAAGCGAAATAAGGGGGAACCATAGGTAAAAGTGATAGTCAAAAGCTGGTTGCTCTGCGACTGAAGTTCCTTTGTTTGTATGGACATGAGTTCACAAAGTCCTGTATGAGAAAAGTATCATTTTTATAGCTGAAAAAAAAAAACAAGGAATATCTCAAAAACAATCAACTCCACGAAAAAATGTATAGAACATAAATTGTGTGTTTTAATGTGCTCAACATTTTTTGTGTGGTAAGTTTTTGTCCATCTCTTACGCTTTAGCAGTTATGCAAAATTCCGTAAAATTCACCGAGAATAAAGTAGTCTTCAGAGGCTATTCCCAGAAAATTCAAAATATACCTTTTATATGTCATGTAAATATCTTTAATATACAATTTTTAATCAACATTGTTAGAGCCATTTTTTAGAAAGTCAAAATTTTCAAAAAATATTCCATTTGAAAGGTAGTTTGAGGTAGTTTTCTCAAAATCTTCGTGTCGCATCCCCAGAAGATACTAAACAAATACCAAGTTTGGTATTTTACCGACTTTTCGTTTTTGAGTTATCGTGTTCACAGACACATGGACACTGTGACATGTACACATGGACACACACACACGGGCCTTTTTCCGAAAATACTTTGTTTGGATACAGTGGACCCTAAAACATACGAGATACGTCCAGAAAGTGAGTTCTGTTTGGTAGTAAAATTAAATTGTGTACAGATACAGAATAACTATTTATTGCACAAAATTCTACCATTATTAAACTACTTTTCCACATAACTGCCGAAAATTTGCAGACATTTGTCATAGCGTGGCAAAAGTTTTTGTATACCTTCTTCATAGAAGTTTGCTAGGAGCGAGGTCAGGGCTGTACGGAGGATGGTCAAACACGTCCCAGCCAAATCCCTGTAGGAGGTTTTTCGTCACATTTGCAATGTGTGGTCGTGCGATGTCGTGAAGAAAAACACCTTTTGACAGCAATCCTCGGCGCTTATTCTGTATTGCGCGGCGCAATTTCCTAAGTGTCTCGCAATAAACATCTGCTTTGACTCTTTGACCACGCGGTAAGAAATCAATGAGTAAGATGCCTTTCCAGTCCCAGAACACAATGCACATCATTTTTCGAGGTGTCAAGATTTTTTTCGGCTTAACCGTAGCTGGGGATGCAGTGTGCCTCCATTCCATTGATTGCCGCATATGTTAATAGGGACATATTTCCTTGTTTTTAAGTCAGAAATAATCCCCAAAAGTTGTAAACATATTTTTGAATGGGCCTGTATATTAAAACCTGTAGCATGGAATTATACGTAACAGTGAAACCAAATTATTAAATTTCTGAGAGAATGTAGGCTTTCACGGCCGGAGTCAGTGTAACTAAGAAATGTTTCCGACAGTTTTGCGGTGGTCTGCTGCAGTTAGGAGTACTAGACGTTTCGTCCACAACTACGGTGGACATCTTCAGTGGCGCGGTCGAAGTTTTCTTGGAGAAGGTTTCGCTGCGTCTGAAGCGTTGACCAGACCAGAGCAATTGGCAGGCTGAGGGCAGCCCGAGGTGTGATAGACGTGTCCCTGTTCTCGGAGAGAACTTAACCACGTTCTGACGGGATTGTGGGGTTTTGCAGGATGGCGGGAAAGTGTTGGGGTTGTGGAGTGACGGGAGGAGGCAAGTGTTGCCCCTCGACGGTTGCTTATGATGGTGCAACGGCCCTTGTGCACCGCTGGTGTGTGTTTATCAAAATGTTTGTTTTGAGGTTTTAATTTTGAATCCAAGCAACCCTTGAAGGATTATAAGGAGCTTTAGACGTAGCAGCTGTTGGAGGTGCTCCTTCGTTACTGGGGATGCGCGCAAGCCATGCGGGGAAGCCGATATCGCCTGAAGCGGCGGTTTGTGGGATCGTTATCCCCAAGAGACCTAACGAGGGCGCTCCGATGGAATGATAACCCTTCGTTGAATTTTGTTGCCTGACGCCTAATCTCGTCCTCCAGGATTGGTAGACCAGAGGCTTCGTGCAGGAGTCTCGTTGGAAAACCTCGAGGCACAGAATAGATAGCCCGAAGACACTTATTCTGTACTCGCTGAAGCAACAGCAGACTGGAGTCTGCCGCCATGCCCCAGATCTCACAGGCGTAGATTAACAAGGGGACTATGAAAGCCCTCAAGAAGCGCAATTTAAGGGGAAGCGTCCTCGAGGACCTCAGCATCGGGTATAGTGAGGCCGCAGCCCCATTGCCCCGGCACCACAGGCCCCTGATGTGCTCACTGAAAGTGACGCCCTTGTAAAGCTTCACCCCCAAGTAGGTGATGGTGTTGGTCCATTGTATCCTTCGTCTGAGGTACGTGAATGTGGGGAAATATGCGGGAAAGCGGCGCTTGGTGAAAAGAATAGTGTGGCTTTTCTCCAGGTTGATGGACAATCGCCAACGCTCGCACCACTCTTGGATGAGGCAGAGGTGTCTCTGAATGGGGTTGAAGGCTCTGCGTGGGTGTTTGTTTGTACAGTATAACAGCACGTCATCAGCATACTGGGCTATGTTGACTTGCTGCACTGTTGGTAGGTCTGCCATGTAGACGCTAAAGAGCATGAGGGAAAGTACAGAGCCTTTAAGGACTCCGCCTCTTATTGGCCTAGGTGCTGATTTGTGTCCCGCAACTGAAACTACAAAATATCTGTGTTTGAGGTATGAGTGTAGTAGGTGTATGATGTGTGTCGGGAGCTCCAGTCGGATGAATTTGAGGAGCAGACCCGCGTGCCAGGTCGTAGAGAAGGCCTTCTCCACGTCCAGCGACACCGCCGCAGTGTAGGCTCTGTCCTGGAAACTCAGGGCAGCGGCTTCCACCACTCTCAGAAGTTGCTGGGGAGTAGAATGCCCAGGACGAAAACCAAGCTGGTGATCTGGGACGGCTTGAATGTTGCCCAAAAGAGGGGACAAGCGGACTAGTATTAGCCTCTCGAAAACCTTCGAGAGAACTGATAGGAGACTGATGGATGGGTAATTGGATGGGTGTATCGGGTCTTTCCCCGGCTTCAAGATGCATATCACCCGGGCCTCCCTCCACTCGCGTTGAAAGTGGCACAAGGTGAGGCACATGTTGAAAACCTTGGTTAGAAAGAGCACCGCCTTGATGGGAAGGCATTGGAGCATGGCGGGGGTTAGACCGTCATGGACCCACTGCCTTTTTGAGGTTGAGACGCCGGAGTGCGCCCTGGAGTTCACTGGGTCGGATGACAGGAAGTCGTCCGCCTCGTCGAGGGGACGTCGAAGGTATCGACGCACCTCCCGCAGAGCACGGTCCGAGAAGTCTTCTTCCTGGGGGTCGTCTCGTGGCCTCATAGACCTTTCGAGGTAGTCAGCGAACACATCGGCTTTGGCTCGGGGTTCATAAGCCAGGCCTTGGGTGCCTTGGATTGGGGAGGTGATTTGATCTCCGCGGTGTCAGAGAGCTTTGTCAATTCTCCACACGTCGCCATCCTCGAGCCTCAAGCGGGTCATCGTCTCCTCCCACGCTCACACCCTTTGCTCGCGTAGTCGGATCCGGACCTCTCGGCGTAAACGCCTCAGGAGTGCTCGGTTATGTGGCGTGCAGTGACGCTGGTAAAGTCTGCGGGCAGCCCAGGAGTGGCGTATGAGCAGATGGAGTTCAAGGGGAAGGACATCCGGGTGTAGAGGTGCTGGGGTGTGAACAGTTAGGTTATGAGCAGTTCGCACCACGATGGAGGTAAAGGATTGGACCGCAGCCTCTAGGGATGGGATGTCTGTGATCCTAGGGTTTGGCGGGATGGAGTCATTGAGGCAAACCCTGACGTATTCCCAGTCGACGTCGCGGTTTTGAACCGAGATGTCATGACTGGTAACCCTTGTGTTAACCTCAGCTAACACGGGATTATGATCGGAATGAAGTGCGTTGATCGAAGTGAGAGATGTATGAAAAGGGAATTGTTTGGTGATCGCAAAGTCAATAACGGATGCCCGTCCTTGAGCTCATGGATGGTGTGTGGGTTGCCAGGGGCCCTCTACTCTGAGTTGAGGGTCCGCATCTATCATGCGTATTATGTCATTGCCTCGGGCGTCCGCCCGGGGGCCGCAATGCCAACGCGGATGTTTGGCATTGAAGTACCCGGCCAGGATGACATTAGGATGAAGGGCTAGGATGGAAAGGTAATCGTTTAGTACGAACTGCCTATGGGGTGGGTGGTAAACAGACACCAGTAAAACTTCCGTACCGCCAAGGTCAACACAGACAGCCGTGTCTTCCATGGTTTGAAGAGGCGGGAGCTGGTTGGGTTTATGGACTACTCTGTTTCTCACGAAGATCGCTGTGCCTCCTCCTTGGCGGCCCACACGATCCACTCTGAGGCAGTTGTAGCCCGTAAGTCGGAATGAGGTGTCTGGACGGAGATGTGTCTCGCTGACCAGCACAAGGTCTAAGGCAAATGAGCCGGCAAAATGTTGGAGCTCACTCCCCTGACCGTTCAGGCCACAAGCGTTCGAGAACGCGAATCGGAAAGAGGTACGAGACCTAGTTCGATTCGCCATTCTGGGCGGTCTGGACGATCTCGGTCATGAGGGCAAGTCCCTCCATAGCGACAGCCATCTTTGCGACTGGGTCTGTGGCAGAGAGGAATCTGACCAGCAGATCACAGATGCGCTGGTCGTGGTTCAGCAGAAGCTGCTATAACCACGCCATCACATACGATAGCTGCAGGACAGGAGGAGTGGTGGGGGTGATGTTTCTGGGAGAGGGTGTGGGAGGATTACGTCGGGGCGCTGGCATGCCGCCAGCCACCTCCTGCCCCTGCTGACCCTCGGGCACGGGAGTACCGTTCCCTTGCGGAGCCCTGGGGAAGAAGTTAGGCTGCCTAGCAGGCCAGCGCACCTTCGCTTGAGTAGGTTGTTTTTGTCTGGGGTTGGCTGGAGCTTGTGTTTTGCGTGGGGGTTGGCGTGAGTTTGTACCAACTCGTGACATCGCAGGGCCACGCGTAGCCCCTTGCGCCGTAGTGGAGTTGTTGGCGATCCTGTCCTGCGCCGGCTGTCTAGGTCGTGGAGCAGGTGCTGGTGCATGTGTTGTTTCTGGTGTTGCTTCTGCTTGGCGCTGGTTAGTAGCAGGTGCTGCTCTTGTCTCCTGCTGTGCTATTGGCGGTCGCCTAGCCGCTATGACAGCTAACCTCTTGGGACGGCCACCATAACTTGCGATATGCTCGCCACCACAGTTCACGCAAACTGGCTTCACGGTGGGGGCTATCGGGCTGACCTCTTTAGGATGGACTTTTCCGCACCTTAAGCAGCGTAGGTTGCGAAAACAAAAGTGACTGGAGTGGTTAAGCCCCAGGCACAAGTGATATTGTGGGGGCCCGCCAGAGCCCTTGGATGGTTCCATTTTGACCCGAAGGTAACAGATGGCAGTGACTCCATTTATCTTGACCTCCGGGCCGTTGGCCCGCTCCACTATTAGGGGGAGAGGGGTTTTGGGTTCATCTGGTGCGGACCTGGTGAGCTGCTTCACCAATTTAGGGGTGATGCCCTGGCGGATGAGGTCTGCCTCGATGTCCCCCACCGAGGTGCCGTTAGGTAGCCCACGTATGACCCTGCGGATGTCACGGCTTTTGTCAAGACCAAAAGGTGAAATAGGGAAGACCTTTCTTCTTGAGAGCTTACAGGAGGAGCTTGTAGTCCTCCGGAATCTTGGCCTGGAAGACATATCGATGTTTGTTCCTAGTCACCGTGCAATGACCAGATAGAGATGGCATGACCTCCTTGAGGAAGCCTACCAACCCCTTGAAGTCATCCACGATGATAGGTGGAACGTGCCTCCTCAACCCGGTGTTCTGGGCGGGCCCAGGATCACCGGGGCGGGATGTTGCTTGTGATTGGCCAGAAGGCACGCCCTCTGCAGCCAATCGGGTTCGCCTCTTCTCCTTCCTTGAGGCCACCACACGAAAATCGTCCTCTCCGTCTGTGGAGAGGCCGGAAGAGGACTCCTCATGATCTACCATCATGGAGGACGAGTGGTACGACAAGACCGAGGTCCTGCCGTTGTGGTGTGAAATGTCTGTGCCCACACTGGCATAGTCGTCGTAGGAGTCAGGCTCCGCGTTTTGGCCTATGCGTGAAACTGGTTCGCTCGGGAGGCCCTCGTTGGTATTTTGCTTGGATGAGTCCAGACATATGATCTTGTCTTTACCGCCTTGGCGTTCCTGGCTAGATCTCTTTTTACCCTCAACAGTAGCAGGGCCACTGGAGGGCAGGGTGTGTGTACCAGTGCTGGTGCTGGCAACGGCCGTTGGTTCATCATTGGCAGAGACGCTTGGGGCTTTGCCTTTGGTTGGTTTGGATTTAGCTCGGGTCATGGTGGTAGAGGACAGGGATACTTGCCCTGCACCCTAGGGTGCAGTGCACAAAATCACAACTTGGTTTACCTTCACCAGCAGGCAGCAGGGGCTAAGAAGCAGGCCGAAACAGAGGACCGGACGCTTTGTTAGCGCGCCTTACCCTACCTAAAAGGTCGGATGGCTGTGGCCTTGTTTCGGCTACCAGCTGCCTTTGCACTTCCGATGGTCTGGAAGTGCACTCCGCTCTTATTGGAGTGATTGGCCGGATCACTTGAAGCCGTCCAATAGGGTTGCTTCCAGTTGTGGTGGCCGGCCAATCAGGGTCCTCGGTGTTAAAGCTGGTAGATTCTTGTCAGCTGATGCTTCTCTGTGTGGTAGCGAGGCTTTCTGGATAGCAGGCTTCTGCTTGGTGGCGCTAATAAGTGCCGAGAATGCCAGAGATGGCCTGGAAGAGCAGGAAATGAAGATCTCTCGTCCGTTGCCTCAGGTCGAATCCCCGCCTGAACAGCCAGTGAAACTGAAGCTTTAACTGTCGGGATCGCTACTTTTATACTGGCAAGTGGGGGGCAGGGCTTGGGCTCTCCGGTGTACGCGGCTTCTGATTGGACCGCTTCGTTGCTTCTCGTTTGATGACGTTTCCTGCTTTCAATGACGGGATGCCAATTCCTATTGAGTTTTAGTGCCTATTCTTTTTATTAAAATTGTTCGGATGCTTATAAATCTCTATAGCCTCTCACTGTAGTCGTACATGGTAGTGTGTTGTAGATGAGAGGATAGAGGTGTCTTGGAAATTTATAATATGCTCGCCCTCTGCCTCAATAGCGTGCAGGGCGACCGCGGACTTTTCTGTGTGGCCTAGTCGACAGTTTGCTTTGTGTTCCTTGATTCTAGTAGTAACACTGCGTTGTGTGGTTCCGATGTATACCGAGCCGCAGGAACAGGGAATGTGGTACACACCGGCTGATGACAGCGGCTCCCGGGGATCTTTGGATGAGCGTAGCAAATTCTTTAATTGCCTCGTGGGCTTGAAAACCGTTTTGACATTGTGACGTCGCAATATGTGCTCGATCCGGTCGGTGATATTATTGAAGTATGGCAGAAACACCGTGCCCTTACTTTTTGGTTGGTCTGGCTTTTGAGATGTGGACTGAAACTTGGCAGGGCGGAAAGCTCTATTGATTTCTCGGACGGAATAACCATTTGATTCTAATGCCTGTCTTAGGTGCTTGAGTTCATCTTGTAGCTATTCCGGCTCACAGATGCGGGTAGCCCGATGTTTAAGTTCTGGATCATTGCTCGTTTTTGTCTGGGGTGATGGTTCGAGTCCTTGTTTAGGTAACGGTCAGTGTGGGTGGGCTTCCGGTACTCAACAGTATTAATCACCGCATCCAGTTCACCATGGAAAAAGAAAAAGACGGACAGTTAGCTTTCCTGGACGTCTAAGTCAAGAGAAATACCGACGGGTCTGTTGGGCACACGGTATACCGGCATGCGGGTCTGCTCCTCAAATTCATCCGACTGGAGCTCCCGACACACATCATACACCTACTACACTCATACCTTAAACACAGATATTTTGTAGTTTCAGTTGCGGGACACAAATCAACACCTAGGCCAAAAAGAGGCGGAGTCCCCGAAGACTCTGTACTTTCCCCCACGCTCTTTAGCGTCTACATGGCCGAACTACCAACAGTACAGCAAGTCAACATAGCCCAGTATGCTGATGACGTGCTGTTATACTGTACAAACAAACACCTAAGCAGAGCCTTCAACCCCATTCAGAGACACCTCAGCCTCATCCAAGAGTGGTGTGGGCGTTGGCGATTGTCCATCAACCCGGAGAAAAGCCACGATATTCTTTTCACCAAGCGCCGCTTTCCCGCAAACTTCCCCACATTCACGTACCTCAGACGAAAGATACAATGGACCAACACCATCACCTACTTGGAGGTGAAGCTTTACAGGGGCGTCACTTTTAGGGAGCACATCAGGGGGCTGTGGTGCCGGGGCAATGGGGCTGCGGCCTCAGTGTACCCGATGCTGAGGTCCACGATGACGGTTCCCCTTAAGTTGCGCCTCTTGAGGGCTCTCATAGTCCCCTTGTTAATCTACGTCTGTGAGATCTGGGGCATGGCGGCAGACATCAGTCTGCTGTTGCTTCAGCGAGTACAGAATAGGTGTATTCGGGCTATCTATTCTGTGCCTCGAGGCTTTCCAACAAAACTCCTGCACGAAGCCTCTGGTCTACCATACCGGAAGACGAGATTAGGCGTCGGGCAACAAAATTCAACGAAGGGTTACCATTCCATCGGAGCGCCCTCGTTAGGTCTCTGGGGGATTACGATCCCACAAACCGCCACTTCAGGCAACACCGGCTTCCCCGCATGGCTTGCGGGCATCCCCGGTAACGAAGGAGCACCTCCAACAGCTGCTACGGCTAAGCTCCTTATAATCCTTCAAGAGTTGCTTGGATTCAGAATTAAAACCTCAAAACAAACATTTTGATAAACACACACCAGCGGTGCACAAGGGCAGTTGTACCATCATAAGCAATCGTCGAGGGGCAACACTTGCCTCCTCCCGTCGCTCCACAACCCCAACACTCACCCGCCATCCTGCAAAACCCCACAATCCCGTCAGAACGTGGTTATGTTCTCTCCGAGAACAGGGACACGTCTATCACACCTCGGGCTGCCCTCAGCCTGCCAATTGCTCTGGTCTGGTCAACGCTTCAGACGCAGCGAAACCTTCTCCAAGAAAACTTCGACCGCGCCACTGAAGATGTTCACCGTAGTTGTGGACGAAACCTCTGGTACTCCTAACACCAGCAGGTAAAAGAGCCCGGAAACATTTCTTATTAAATTTCTGTTGTACTATACGAGGTTATTTCAAACACCGTTTGAAATGCATGTTGTGTGTATAGAATGTTGGGTTGCGATGTTCCGATATTCCTGCACACGCTTATAGTCATTATTTTCAGAGTAAGACATGTATAATGTATGCGGTTTTTAGGCATTTAATATGGCTAATGCCTACAAAATTTTATATGATTTCATTAGCATATTTAGGCGCCTTCCAGGATCTATGAGAGGTGTATTAATCATTTTCACGTGCATTAATTGTCATTGCGTGTTGCTTTGCTGTGCTGTGTCGCTTTGCTAAGTTTTTCATTAAATTCATAGGAAAATTTAATAAATCCAACTATTGCAATTATAATACTTGTTGCTGCTACAATGGGTCATGGTCTATAAGTAACTTAATGGTAGGGGTGATTAGTATGTATTGACATATGAATGGGGTACACGTTTTTTAACTTAGTGGAAATTATACGTCTAGGATTTCAATATTTTCTGCAGATTTACATAACCCCTGTAACCCACATTATTGTAAACAAATATACTTAACACAAACTGGACAGTTAACTCGAATGGCTACCAAGGGCCGAAGCCCCCAATTCATGATGCACCAGAGGGAGTAAACCCCATGGTTCTTTCCATTAGGAAAAGGCATAGCTGCTAACAAGCGACGGACGCTAGCATACCGTCTACTAGCTAGGAATTTTGAATAACTGATAAACCGTAAGAGATGGAAGAAAACTTAGTATATGAAAAATGTACAGCTCATTAAAACACACAATGTATGTTATATACATTTTTTTTCTTGGAGTTAATCGTTTTTGAGAAAATCTTAACCTTTCTCATACCGGAATTTGTCAACTCCTGTCCATACAAACAAAGGAGCTTCAGTCACATAATAATTAGCTTTTAACTACCGCTTTAACCTATGCGACTCCCTTATTTCCTTTCTAGTTATAAGGAAGAAAGTAATAAGACTATTTCTGCTAATTTTTCTAAATTAGCATGAAGTAAATAGAAGCATAAGTTTTTTAAGAATGATTTGTTGCAGGGAAATAGAGAAAGTCATGTGAATGATATACATAAGATTTTTTCCAATTAGCATGAATTAAATAGAAGAATAAGCTTTTTAAGAATAATTTGTTGCAGAGATGTAGAGAAAGTCATGTGAATGATACTCATCTAACTGCCCCCTTTCCCTGCTCTAAGCTTTCCCAGACCTCAAATGCCTCGCCTTAAGCAAAAAGTTTCTTATCCCATCCGCGGCTTCTATGCCTGACAGTAGAGTTCAACTTGCTCCTAACTCTCCATTTTTACTTTCTCTACACGTATTATGCACATAGTGTATAGAGAAGTTAGTTTAATGCACCCAAAAATTCGATACCGAGATTTCACCGGAAATACATGTTTTGGGTCCCCCTGAATAAAAAACATTTCTGAAAAAAGGTCCATGTGTGTGTGTGTGTGTGTGTGTGTGTGCTAAAAAACGAAGACCGTTAAATACCAACCTTGTTCAAAAGGGAGTAAAACCATAAATAACATTCGAACCTCACTCTTGAAATGGAGTAACTTACTTCGGACATGTTTCGGTGGCTTTTGCCACCATTTCAGTGAATCTCCGTTGATTCACTTTTGCCACCGAAACATGTCCAAAGTAAGTTACTTTATTTCAAGAGCGAAGTTTGAGTGTAGTCTATGAATTTACTACAACTTGACTACTTACTTCACTGTGCATTCCCATTAATTTTTTAACAAAGCTTGGTATTTAAGTCGCAAGGATGCGACACGAAGATTTTCAAGAAAATCCCTTCATCGCAACTACCTTTTACGTAGAACATTTTTAAAAATTTTTGATTTTCTTAAAAATGACTGATGATTTTGATTAAAATACTTTATGTTTAAGATATTTTTATGACAAATGAAATGTATATATTGCATTTTCTGGGAACGACCTCTGAAGACTTCTTCATTCTGGATGTCTTCTGTATAACTGGTAAACCATAAGAAATAAACAAAACCTTACCACGCAAAAATGTAGTTCTTATTAAAACACACAATTAATGTTGTAAACAGTTAACCGTTTTCGTGATATTCCGGACTATTCGTTTCAATTTTAAGCCACTTAGAGTTTTGTCGAACGGGAAGAGACACCTTTTCTCGATTCTCGTTTGTTTACTCCCGGCAGGAATTGTTTCACATAACGATCGGCTGTTAAAGGGCTTGACCATCGCTTTAGCCTGTACATCTCTCATCTCCCTTCTACTTAAAAGGCAACAAATGCAACTGCTATGGGTGACTTTGTCCTAAATATTATTTAAATAGTAAATGACAAAGTAGTGTTTGTGTTATTGTGTGGGTCAGTTGGTCCGGTTAGGGTGGAACCTAGTGACATTTCCCTACCTTTTGATGTCTTTGCTGCTCCGGGTTTAGCTCAGGTTGTTCCTCTTCATCGGCGAACATGAATTACTCGGTACAGAGCGTGGTACACAAGGAAATACAAAAAGGTAGTGAAGATAACACTGATCACTGGTTCTTAAATATTATTGAAGAAAATTATGCATAGTATAATATTACACGGTATAAACCCTAACCGTTGACAACCAAGTGACACCTGCAAACTTGTGGGTGATGAAGACAAACCTGGGGAGAGCAAAACCATAAATTCTTTGTTTCAACCGCGGTGAGCAATGTGGCGCGATTTTGCTTCAGCGACCGACATAGTGTCGCCCATGGAATCTGGCGCAGAACTGTCCAAAACGGTTGTGATTTTAAACTTAGCTTCCTTTCTATATACATAGCGTCCCTTCTTGCTATTGGTCGCATGTACTTATGCCTCTATTCCATAAAGTCACTCAACGTTATACAAAAGACAGGGCAATAACATTTTAGAATGTTTCCTTTTGAAAGCTCAACTCACATACATAAAGGTCTCTGGCTAACGGAAAACTGAGCATTTACAGTTAAAACCACGTTTCAAACGTTGTCCTATTAGCGTATAAAATATTAACAAAATACAGATATTCACAAGTAAAATAATGGTTAAAACAAAGCTTATTATCCCTTACTATGATTAATAGGACATTACTATATATACAAAGGATATCTATTTACTTATAGAAAACAAAACCGGGCTTGTAGGCCGTGGTCCACTGGGAGAAGCCCAGTGGACCACGGCCTACAAGCCCGGTTTTGTTTTCTATAAGTAAATAGATATCCTTTGTATATTTTCTATAAGTGATTCTAACACCGGCCGTGAAAGCCTTCGAACTTTAATGATATCTATTTAATTAGGTATAATTATCAATTTCGGCAATACAGATCGTTGCGCAATAGAGATAATTTTTACATATTATTGTTAGTTACATAATTTCGATGTTTTTACGCGGATATTGAAGAGTTACTGTCTCACAAATATCAGACAAATTCTGCTTATCTTGATTAGCATGATGTAGCTAAAAGATTAATCTTTTGAATAAAAGGTTTGCTTGTGAACCACTAGAGAAGGTCATGTGAATGGAACACTTCAAAACATATATTTCCGGTGAAATATCAACATAGAATTTTTGGGTGGAATACAATAACTTCTGCAACCATTATGTACATATAGATAGAGAAAACAAAATCCTTATGAAAGCTTTAGATATTATAGAAGAATTTTGTTAGGAATTCCTTAGGTATAAAAACTGGTTTACAGGTCGAGAAAGTAAAACTCAAACGGGGCTTAGAGCATTTAACAGCACGCGCTGTTGACCGCTTTTTGTTTCACAAACTCATAGTATAATGAGCACGTGATGGATGAAAAATTTCCTCTGGGGCGACCATTTTAATCAATTTGGTAACGCCACGAAACTGACCAAGGCTACACAAAATGAACCCTCTTTATCTCGTTGGTGGGCTTGTAAATACGTCACTAATTGGCTGGAACAAATTCCCTACCCATCTTGCTCCATACATACGCACCTTGCTGTGAAATTATTAACATTAAAATAAGCGGTATCATCATCCCTTAAATGGCCATTATCATACAGTCGGGGGGTGAGAAGAAAAGGAGTTGCAATTAAGGGAGGTTCTTCCCCTTTTTGTAGCCTAGTGCTCTTTTTACAGGTTTGGTTTTTCCTTCGCGCTGCTGTTTTCAGTTGAGAATCATGCGCAAAAACTGCACTTCGTTTTATCACCAAGATATTCTAGGTTTTTTAGAAAGGTATCATAAAGCAAGAAGATTTTGAAAATAACAAAATTGAAATTAGTTGTACTAATTTTGAATCGAAGTTAAATACTTTCTCTACATCTCGGCAACAAACTATTGTTAAAAACCGTATTCTTCTGTCTACTCCACGCTAATCGAGGTAAACATTAGCAGAAATGGTCTTATTACTTGCTTCCTTATAAGTAGAAGGGAAATAATGCACTACACTAGGCCAAAATGATGGTCAAATCCTCATAAAAGGTGATTGCCAGGTGATTGAAACTAATAGAAGGTATCAAAAATGGTTAACTCCAAGAAAAAAATGTAAATGACAAATCTATATTTTTCTGGAGCAAGTTTATGACTCCCTCTCTCCGTTACGGTTTACAAGTTATTCAGAATTAAATAAAATTTATCCAGAATAAAGAGGTCTTCTTAGGCTATTCCCAGAATATTCAAAAGATACCTTTTATTTTTCATGTAAATGTTTTAAATATAAGAGATTTTAAGTAAAAAAAAATTTCAACTTTTTTTTTTTTTTTTTTTCATGTATAGGATAGTTTGGGGTAGGGGCATTTTCTTGAAAATCTTCGTGCAGCATCCTTGGAAGATACTGAACCTAAGTATCAAGTTTGGTATTTAACGGACTTTTACCTTTTTGAGCTATGCTGTCTCTCTCCTTTCTCTCTTTCTCTCTCACACACACACGCACACACACACACATTTTTTATTTAGGGGGATCCCAAAACCTGTATTTCCGGTGAAATCTCAGTATTGAATTTTTGTGTGCAATACAATACCTTCTCTATACACCATGTATATTGTACGTGAAGAGAAACTAATAAGCTTCGTCACCATTCTTTGTCTATTATCATATAATCCGCGGTAAGAAGAAAAGGGGTAGCAATTAAGGGATACTCTTCCCCTTTTTGTAGCCCTGTGCTCTTTTTTACGGAGTTGGGTTTCCTTTGAGGTGGTGTTTTCAGTTGAGAAACGTGCACAAAAACTGGAGGCGTTTTATCATCACGATATTGTCGATTTTTGCTTTCTCTACACGTACCATGTACATCGTGTACGTTATTGTATTGCACCAAAAAATTCGATAGCGAGATATATGTTTTGGCACACCCTGAAGCCAAAAGAAGCTATTTAAAAAAATATCCGTTTGTGTCTGTATGTCTATGGACAGCATAACTCAACCGTTAAATACCAAGTTGATATTTAGGTTTTTATCTTCCAAGGATGTGACACGAAGATTTTCAAGAAAACCATACACTACTCTTAATATGGAACATTTTTCAAAAAATTTGGTTTTCTCAAAAATGGTTCTAACGGTTTTTATTCAAATACATTTTGTATAATATATTTTTTGACAAACAAAATAATATATCTTGAATTGTTTTCTCAATTTTTTGTCTATCACTTTAAGGTATAACATTTGTGAGGGTTTTTCTTTTTCAAACTCCGATAAGCTATAAATAAAGGAAAAATTCATAGAAAACAAGTATTTTATTACTAAAGTTTTGTACACTTATGGTTACTTTTCAACATAATCACTGAAAAGATTGAGACATTTATCGTACCTCTGCGCATGGTTTGCAATACCCGCTTCAAAAAATGTTGCCGTCAATGATTTTAAATGAAAATTGACGTTGTTTGAAAATCTTCGTTAGTTTAAAAGTGCTGCCCCCTAGCCACGTCTTCAGTTCAGGGGAAAGGTGAAAGTCACTTGGTGCCAGGTCAGGACTGTATGGCGGATGATCGAAAATGTCCCATTGAAATTGTTCAAGGAGCCGATGGGTTGTGCCAGCAGTATGTAGATAAGCGCTGTCATGGATCAACACAATTCCTGAAGTCAGCATTCCTCTTCGTTTGTTTTGAATGACTCTCCGCAAACGTCGTAAACTACGAAGATCTTCAAAACAACGTCAATGCTCATTTGAAATCATTGGCGGCAACATTTTTTGAAGCGGGTATTGCAAAGTTTGTGTACAGTTATGATAAATGTCTCAATCTTTTCGGTGATTATGTTGAAAAGTAACCATAAGTGTACAAAACTTTTCGTAGTAAAATAATTGTTTTCTAAGAACTCATCTTTTATTTATAGCCTATCGGAGGTTGAAAAAGGGCCTCGTAGAATGATGACTCCAGAGCATAGTCTCAGAAAAAGTTAATATGTATTTGTTAAATATATATGCATCATAGGTACTAAAATTTTGGTAATTTTTTTCATATGGAAGTTAGTTTAATATGGGACTTAACTTCTGGAGCTATTCCGGTGAAATCTCTTGTAGAATTGTTGGGTGAAATACAATACCTACTTCACTACTTACTGTACGCAATAGACAAAGCAAAGGCTTTCAATAAACAGACCCGAAAGTTGAAATAAATTCTGATGGACTTTTTGATAAAGAAGGGAATTAGCACTCTCAATAGAAGTGAATGCATAAACAAGACTATAAAACCATTGAGGATCTCACAACTTTTAATCCTGTAGGGACTATTGTGGGCAGGTTATTTCCATTTTGCACGTTATATTCAGAATTCTTCTTTTCGGTGGTATATCGATCTGGAATTCCAAAGAAGCAGCCAAACGAATATAAGAACGTTTACTGCAGGTCTTTTCAAGCGTGCTTTTGAATGTGGAGTTTACCCTGAGGCCTTGGAGCCCTTCCGAGAAATCCATTAATTTGTTCCGAGGGTAAAAAATCGCTGACAGCTCCCTCAGGGAACTAAAGAGTCAAATAATTGGAGAACTGCTTATTATTTCCAATGAAATGTATTCCTTCGTTTTTCCCCCTCATTTAGCTTTTTTGTTGGCACTTAAGTCGGTGGTAATTCTATCCAATTGGAAAATAACGTGTTGAATGGAACACCAGATTTATTGCGTTTTTGGAAACGTGTTGTTTATAAATGGTGTTAGATTGCTTTACTGGAAAACTTATATCAGGTATTTGTTCATTAATAGCCTATAATCAAAGTAGTTTTTAATCTAAGGATATTACTTGAATTACAAAAACTTCGATGTGTTCTCATAGTCGCGCTGGCTAGAGTGCCTCGCTTTGGTACTTCGTGGCGCAGGGGATCGTAAGTTTGAGCCTTGGACATAGTGTTTATATGTTTGTGAAATGTGTATATGTGTGTATTGGAAGAAAAAAGCAAAACCGTAATCAAACAGAAAACAAAGCAAATGTTAGGAAAATGCAAACATAGGAAAAAGGGTATACAGCATCGAAGTTCCAACCAGACCCTGGAACTTTAACATTATTCCTATATCTACTACATGATAATGGACATAAACGTTAGCAAAAATGACCTTATTACTTGCTTCCTTTTGAGTAGAAGCGAAATAAGAGAATACACTAGGCTAAATAAACACTTTTAAAACGGAAACAAATAAAAATGAATATCTAAAAAATTGTGACCTCCACGAAAAAAATGTGTATATTATAACTTATATATTTTAACAAGCTCTACAATTTTTGTTAAGTAAGGTTTTGTATATCTCTTACGGTTTACTATTTATGCAACATTACTTAAAACCATCCATAATAAAGTAATCTTCAGAGGCTATTCCCAGAAAATTCAAAATAAACATTTTATTTGTCATGTGAGTATCTTTTATATTCGATATTTTAATCAAAATCAGTAGAGCTGTTTTTGAAAAAATCAAAATTTTCGAAAGTTTTTCCATTTAAAGGGTAGTTTGGGCTGGGGGGATATTCTTGAAAACCTGCGTGCTGCATCCTTAAGAGACGCCAAACTTAAATACCAAATTTGTGTCTATCCACAGACACACACAAGGACCTGTTTCTAAAAAGTTTTTTTTTAATCAGAAAATCTCAAAGCATGTATTTCCGGTGAAATCTCAATATCGAATTTTTAGATGGAATAAAAGTAGAGAAAGTAAAAATCGCTGACAGCTCCCTCAGGGAACTAAAGAGTCAATAATTGGAAAACTACTTATTATTTCCAATGAAAAGTATTCCTTCGTTTTTCCCCCTCACTTAGCTTTTTTGTTGGCAGTTAAGTCGGTGGTAATTCTATCCAATTGGAAAATAACGTGTGGAATGGAACACCAGATTTATTGCGTTTTTGGAAACGTGCTGTTAATAAATGGTGTTATGATTTACTGGAAAACTTATGTCAGGTATTTGTGCATTAATAGGCCTAAAATCAAAGTATTTTTATTCTATCCTATAGACTTCATGTACATTATTCATGTATCTTAGAAAACCACAAAATGAGTCTTCATTTCATTCTAAATTATTTTAACTCCTTTGGCAGATTTTCATTCTTTACATAATGAAAATTCCTTGTCATATAAGTCCTTCAACTTACCGAGTAATAAATTAACACAACTTTTTTAGTATAATCTAAAACTTCTTCTGGGCTATCCATTTTCATTCATTTCTTACTTTCTCCATACGCACTATGTACATAGTGTATAGAGAAAGTATTGCACTCCACCCAAAAATTCGATACCGAGATTTCACCGGAAATGTATGTTTTAAGGTCCCCAATATCCAAAAAAGCATTTTCACAAAAAGGTCCGCGTGTGTGTGTGTATGTGTGTGTCCGTGTGTCTGTGAACACGATAACTCAAAAACGAAAAGTCGGTAAAATACCAAACTTGGTATTTGATTTTAGTATCTTCCAGGGATGCGACACGAAGATTTTGAGAAAAATACCCCCACCCCCAACTACCCTTTAAATGGAACTTTTTTCGAAAATTTTGATTTTCTCAAAAATGGCTCTAACGATTTTGATTAAAATTTCGGATATTAAACATATTTACCTGACAAATGAAATGTATATCTTGAATTTACTGGGAATAGCCTCTGAAGAGTAGTTTATTCTGGATGAATTTTACTAAATTTTGAATGACTGCTAAACCGTAAGAGATGGACAAAAACTTACTACACAAAAAATGTTGAGCACTTTAAAACACACAATTTATGTTATATACATTTTTTCGTGGAGTTCGTCGTTTTTGTGACATTCCTTATTTTTGGTTTCTGCTATGAAAAACGTATACTTTTCTCATACAGGAACTTGTCCACTCCTCTCCATATAAACAAAGGAACTTCATTGACATAGCAACCAGCTTTTGACTATCACTTTAACCTACAGTTGTCCCTTATTTCGCTTCTACTGACAAGGAAGCGAGTAATTAGACTATTTCTGCTATTTTTTTCTGATTAGCATAAAGTAAATAGAAGTATAAGCTTTTTTAAGAATTATTTGTTCCAGGGATATGGAGAAAGTCATGTGAATGGTACATATCAGATTTTTACTTTCTCTTCACGTACAACGTACATAGTGTAAAGAGAAGGTATTGCACTCCATCCAAGAATTCGATACCGAGATTTCACCGGAAATATATGTTTTATGGTACCCTGTATCCAAAAAAAACACTTTCACAAAAAGGTCCGTGTGTGTGAGTGTGTGTGTGTGTCGTGTGTACGTGTATCAGTGTGTCTGTGAACACGATAACTCAAAAACGAACACTCGGTAAAGCACCAAACTTGGTATTTAAGTCTAGTATCTTCTAGGGATGTTACACGAAGATTTTGAGAAAAATCCCCCCACCCCAAACTATCCTTTACATGGAAATGTTTTCGAAAGTTTTGATTTTCTTAAAAATGGCTCTAACGATTTTTATTAAAATATCGTATATTAAAGATATTTAGCTGACAAATAATATTTATATCTTGAATTTTCTGGGAATAGCTTCTAAAGACCTGTTTATTCTGGATGAATTTTGCCTAATTTGGCATAACTAGTAAACCGTAAGAGATAGACCAAAACTTACTCTACAAAAAATGTAGGTCTTGCTAAAATACACAAGTTATATGATATACATTTTTTTCGTGGAGCATACAGTTTTCGAGGTATTCATTGTTATTAGTTTCAGTTGTGAAGTACCTACACTTTTCTCAGACGGTAGTGTGCGGTTTTCTTTTGTTCTACTCCTGGCCAAGAAAAGAAAGGATCTGTAAAGACAATCGCATAACGACAGCTTTTAAAACACTTGACTATGGTTTTAGCCTAGTGTATTCCCTTATTTTTTCCTACTTATAAGGAACTAAGTAATAATAACATTGTGCTAATGAGTACCTCAATTAGCAAGATGTAGAAAGAAAAATAATCTTTTGTAAGAAGTTTGTAGAACAGCTAGAGAAAGTCATGTGAGTGTAACATATAATATTTTTAAAAAAATGGCTCTAACGATTTTGATTAAAATATCGTATATTAAATATATATACCTGACAAATAAAATGCAATCTTGAATATTCTGGGAATAGCCTTTGAAGACTACTTTATTCTGAATGAATTTTACGGAATTTTGCTAAACCGTAAGAAATACAGAGAAACTTATCACACAGAAAAATGTGAGCACGTCAAAACACACAATTTATGTTATATATATTTTTCTAGTGGAGTTGATCGTTTTTGAGATATTCCTGGTGCTTGATCTAACCTTTAAAACATTTATTTATATTATAAGTAGCATGAAATTTTTGGGTGGTATGCAATACCTTTATATACACTATGTATATAGATAGTACGTATAGAGAAAGTAAAAAAAGTTAAAATACTCATTAATTGTATTTCTTATGTATGAGCAAAGTGCAATAGCCTCAAAAACGTTTGTTTTCATTTCAAGTATTTGTTCCCTATTTCTATTGTTGCTATCGATATTCGTACATCGGAGTGTAGGCATGGTCGGCCGTATCATAAATCAGGAGGTATTGTAGAAAAGGAAAAAAATAAAAATCTGATGTGTTCTATTCACATGACTTTCCCTACATCTATGCAACAAATAGTAAAAAGCTTATGCTTGTACTTTCTTTATGCAAATCGAGAAAAAATTATCAGAAATAGTCTTACTACTTGATTCCTTGTAAGTAGAAGCGAAATAAGTCATAGGTTAAATTTTGTATGGACAGGAGTTGACAAATTCCTGTATGAGAAAAGTATAAGTTTTTCAAAGCTGAAACCAATAAAAAGAAATATCTCAAAAACGGTCAATTCCACCAAAACATTTATATTACATAAATTCTGTGCTTTAGCGTGTTCTACATTTTTTGTGTGGTAAGTTTATATCCATCTCTTATGGTTTAGCAGCTATGCAAAATTCTGTAAAATTCATCCAGCATAAAGTAGCCTTTAGAGGTTATTCCCAGAAAATTCAAGATATACATTTTGTTTGTCAGATAAATAAATTTAATATACGATATTTTAATCAAAGTCGTTAGAGCCATTTTTTAGAAAATCAAAATTTTCGAAAAAAGTTCCATGTAAAGAGTAGTTGGGGGTGGGGGATTTTCTTCAAAACCTTCGTGTCGCATCTTGGAAGATACCAAAACTAAATACCAAGTTTGGTTTTTAACGGACTTTTCGTTTTTGAGCAATGTAGCCCACAGGCACACACACACGGACATTTTTCTAAAAATGTTTTTTTTTAATTCATGGGTTTTTTCAAAATATGTATTACCGGTGAAATCTTGGTATCGAACTTTTGAGTGTATTTTAATACCTTCTCTATACACTGTGTATATAGTACGTGTAGAGAAAGTAAAAACAAAAAAACATGGTCAAATGCGTCATCTTCTATTTGACAACTAATTTATTACAATCATAACCAGATAAAATATCTTATCGCAGCTCATGTTCATTTCTTTGTAATCTTGTCGCACCTGACGTTCCTTTGTTTAATCTCCTGTATTGGTTATTGGTAACAAGGTGACAATCCAGTCAGACAACCTTCACTTTTAATAACTGTGAGTTACACATTTGTGCTTCCAATTAATTCAGTTACAATTTTATATAAAGTTTTGTCCAGTTAATAATGTATTTAGTTCAAAAAGGAGTAAAAATAACAATTATTTGTTTTTCTTATGTATGAGATGAATGCATTAACCTCAAATAAAGTAGCGTTTGTTTCCATTTCATGTTTTAGTTATTAACGTTGAAATAAAATAACTGTTCCCTATTTCTATGGTTTCTATCGATGTTCTTATATTGTGTGTGGGCACGGTCGGCCATATCATAATTCAGGAGGCAGCGAAGAAAGAAAATAAAAAAAAACATTCGGTAAATAAACATGATCGAATGCGTCATCAACCATTTGAAAACTAATGTAAGTATTACAATGATAAAATCTCCCTTCCTATATATTATAAATTATTAATAGTCTATTTCACTGAATTGTCTTATCACATACAACTTGTGTTTTCATCTCTTAGGACGTAGGTCGTGAATTATCGACAAGATGAAACACTCGAGTTATTACTTAAGATAAATCGATTGCTAATAGTCAACAAGCATCATGATATAAAGCTTCCCAGGCTGTTAAACTTAATGTAATCTTTTTTACAATCCCTAAATGGGTTGGGTCAAATATCCCTCGCTACTTCAATGATAACGTCACTTATAATCCCACGCCTGGGGCCCCAGTGTTACTGAACGAAATATGCAAAGGAAATAAGGTAATTTTGATTCAATGAGGATTAATGTCTGGCTTTGTGGTAGCTCTGATTTCATGGTTTGATCTGCGTGAAGCGTATCCAGCCCGAGGCACGGGCGGTAGCGTCTGAGAAAGTCGACAATCGCCCCTGGGCTGGCAGATAGCTTATTATTCTCCTGCGAAAATCACCTCTCAACGCCGAAGTGAGATAATAACGGGGTTGTAGTCCCGGTTAAGTAGGGACGAGACCCCCACGCGTGCCTGCTATAATAAGATCGTTCTTTTGATCGACACGTCGCCTTGGCTTTTCAACAGGCTGGCCAACTTTTGCCAATCAACCGAGCATTCTTCTTTCGCTGGGGGAAAACAAGGATCTGAAAGCCGATGTAATTTCCTCACTCTTGACGCCTGTAGAATACTCATCTGAGTGTTTACAGCAAAACATAACAACACTAGCCTGTTAGCTTTTATATCCAGTCCTCCTGGGTTCAGTTCCTATTGGCGTCTCAAACCAAAACATAACAACACTAGCTTTTATATCCAGTCCTCCTGGGTTCAGTTCCTATTGGAGTCTCAAACCAAAACATAACAACACTAGCCTGTTAGCTTTTATATCCAGTCCTCCTGGGTTCAGTTCCTATTGGCGTCTCAAACCAAAACATAACAACACTAGCTTTTATATCCAGTCCTCCTGGGTTCAGTTCCTATTGGAGTCTCAAACCAAAACATAACAACACTAGCCTGTTAGCTTTTATATCCAGTCCTCCTGGGTTCAGTTCCTATTGGAGTCTCAAACCAAAACATAACAACACTAGCTTTTATATCCAGTCCTCCTGGGTTCAGTTCCTATTGGAGTCTCAAACCAAAACATAACAACACTAGCTTGTTAGCTTTTATATCCAGTCCTCCTGGGTTCAGTTCCTATTGGAGTCTCAAACCAAAACATAACAACACTAGCCTGTTAGCTTTTATATCCAGTCCTCCTGGGTTCAGTTCCTATTGGAGTCTCAAACCAAAACATAACAACACTAGCCTGTTAGCTTTTATATCCAGTCCTCCTGGGTTCAGTTCCTATTGGCGTCTCAAACCAAAACATAACAACACTAGCTTTTATATCCAGTCCTCCTGGGTTCAGTTCCTATTGGCGTCTCAAACCAAAACATAACAACACTAGCCTGTTAGCTTTTATATCCAGTCCTCCTGGGTTCAGTTCCTATTGGAGTCTCAAACCAAAACATAACAACAGTAGCCTGTTAGCTTTTATATCCAGTCCTCCTGGGTTCAGTTCCTATTGGCGTCTCAAACCAAAACATAACAACAGTAGCCTGTTAGCTTTTATATCCAGTCCTCCTGGGTTCAGTTCCTATTGGCGTCTCAAACCAAAACATAACAACAGTAGCCTGTTAGCTTTTATATCCAGTCCTCCTGGGTTCAGTTCCTATTGGAGTCTCAAACCAAAACATAACAACACTAGCTTTTATATCCAGTCCTCCTGGGTTCAGTTCCTATTGGAGTCTCAAACCAAAACATAACAACAACACTAGCCTGTTAGCTTTTATATCCAGTCCTCCTGGGTTCAGTTCCTATTGGAGTCTCAAACCAAAACATAACAACACTAGCCTGTTAGCTTTTATATCCAGTCCTCCTGGGTTCAGTTCCTATTGGAGTCTCAAACCAAAACATAACAACACTAGCCTGTTAGCTTTTATATCCAGTCCTCCTGGGTTCAGTTCCTATTGGAGTCTCAAACCAAAACACTATACGCATATTTCACCGTAAATTTACGTTTGGAGGACTTCAACAACCTTATGTGTTCAACCAACATATTTTCTCTAGTTGTTCCACAAACTTTCATTACAAAATATTATATTTTATTTTCTCTAGCCCGCATGCACGATGTACAAAGTGGATAGAGGAGGTAATGCATTCAACACCAAAATTCGATATCGAGATTTCATCGGAAATATATATTTTGAGGCTTCCTGAGTCGGAAAAAGCACTTTAGAAAAGGGTCAATGTGTCTGTTTGTGGACAGCATAGCTCAAAATTGAAAACACCATTGAATACCAAGCTTGGCATTTAAGTTTCGTACCTGCCAAGAATGTGACACGAAAAATTTCAACACGACACGAAAAATGGCTCTAACGATTTTGGTTAAAATATCATATATTAAAGATATTTACCTGACAATAAAATGTATATTTTGAATTTTCTGGGAATAGCCTCTGAAGATTACTTTATTCTGGATGAATTTTGTATAACTACTAAACCGTAAGAGATGGACAAAAACTTAACACACAAAAAAGTAGAGCACGTTAAAACACAAATTTATGTTATATACATTATTTTCGTGGAGTTGATCGTTTTTGAGATATTCCTTTTTCTTAGTTTCAGCTTTGAAAAACATACTTTTCTCATACAGGAATTTGTTAACTCCTGGCCATACAAACAAAGGAACATCAGTCACATGGCAAACAGCTTTTGGCTTTCCCTTTAACCTATGGTACTCCCTTATTTCGCTTTTATTTACAATAAAGCAAGAAATAAGACTATTTCTGCAAAATTTTCTCGATTAGCATGAAATAAATAAAAGATAAGTTTATTAGTAATAATTTGTTATAGAGATATAGAGAAGGTCATGTGAATGGAATACATCAGATTTTATAAAGTTTGGTTTTAGTAGTAATTATTTTAATTACTTGCCTACTAGGTAAGTAGGTAAAAGGAAAATAAAAAATGGACAAATATGTTAACAGTTGGTCGCTATGTGATTACTTTTCAATTCGTTCTCTTAACATAGCCAGTAGTAAAACATGAAAAACAAATAACGACTTCCCAATTTGGGAACAGTACAGGTATTTGAAAATTTATAACGATAATAAGGTATATTTCGGAAATTGTTAATATAATGTCCGAGGCATTAAATCTATATTTTAATCAGATCCACATTTTTTGTAACAAAATGTCTGTACCTTTACGGGTGAAAAATATAGAACTAAAATGTCAAGTTGGAACTTAAAATTCTTTTCTGTTAGAGTTAAGCGATTCACAGCACACACACACGAACCTTTTTCTAGAAATTTTTATTTTGGATCAGGATATCCAAAGATAAATTTCCTGTGAAATCTGGGTAACCAAATTTTGGTTCGATACTATACTTCCCCTACTTGCAATGCATAGTAGAGAAAATAAAAATTACACAAAGAGTAATATGTATGTTCTAGTAAACAACATTTCAAATTAATTTTAAAAGCTCTGAAAGAATTTTTAAATAAATTCTCTGTAACATTTTATACAAATTGTGGATGCATACTCACAGATTTCCGTTTCTAGGATTAATATTTTTCATACCTGGAAGAAAGAAAATACTGCATTAAAATGAAATATAAATAAATGCTGATAGTGGTATGTCCAATTTTATAACAATACCACTTGGCTCAGCTGGGAATTATTTTGTTGGTTTTAATCAATACCTAATTGCACTCCATTGAAGATTATAATAGACAGGTCACCAGTGATAAATTTAAATTTAACATGAAAAAGGAAATCCTATTTGGAAATGAAGAAAATTAATTAATGTTTTAGACAGTTGATGCAAAAAGTAGATATCTACCAAATGTTAGTAGTTTTAAAAATAGAAAGCTCTGTCACTCAGAGTTATAAAAGTAGCCAACTATGTAACTATGTCTCTGAAAGCTCGTATTCATCCATAACATGGCGGACGATTTGAATGTCATGAACATGGAATCTGCTTAACCAGAGCAATATTACAACTTTATTTTCTTATATTAGCTTCACAGGTTTATTAGTTTCACTGCCTCGGTTGTATAAGTGTGTTTTTGTTCTGTACGAGTATGTCATGTTGGTAGCACTGATGCTAAGCAAGGCAACAACTAAATAATACAGGTCATTAAGCATGAACTCTATGAAATAAGTAAAATAATCTATTACAGTTATAATATGTCAATAAATATTGAGAACTGCTAATACTAGTGTATGACACACGTGTTAAAGTTGTTTTATGTTGTTGTTAGGATTGCTGTACTCGGTCTATGGCCACGTTTCGCAAGCTTCCTGCTCACAATATAAAACACCATTTTTACCACTTGTGTCATAAATAGCTATTTCTTATTCAGTGTCATTATTATTAAAATTATACCACAATTTTAAAACTAGAAAAAATTTTATTTCTAATGAGCTAGTTTACCAAAACGTATATTTAATTATCTAGATTTGTCTCCTTACTGAAAATGAATGCCGTTTATTAAAAGTAAGTACTTTTAGATATCACGCACCATTTTAATGTATCTGTTTATTTTCAAAGTAATGGCTGTTTATTTTATAACCTAAGGTTATGTTTTTAAAATATATCGCTTTAGCCTGTGCATTTTCTTATTTCCTTTCTACTTATAAGGAGCTGGTAAAAAGGCTCATCTTCCTTATATTTATCTTTATCAGCATAATGTAGATAACAGATTAATATTTTGAACAGACATTTTGTTTACTGAACAGCTAGAGGACATCATGTGAATGGAACACATTACAGTCTTCCCTTCTAATTACCACGAACCAAGTAATTAGGAAATGGCGTGTTATTTATGGACGCTCTTTAACTGCTTTGGTTCTCAGCGTCCCATTCTATACTGGGAGTGAAAGATCGCTTAATTTTGCTCAGAGGCCTTTCTTGAGGTTCTTTTACGTGCCGTAAATCTACGACACGGGACCCACGGCTTTACTTCCCTTCCGAAGGAAGCCAAGGATTTTTACACCCGAAAAAATCCATCGTCCTCCGCCGGGTTTGAACCCGCGACCTTGCGTATATGAAGTTAGCATGGTAACCATTACATCACGGAGGGCGACAAGTAATAAGGAACATTTCTCTTAATGTATATTTCGATTAGAATGAAGTACGAGGTACGTCCAGAAAGTAAATTCTGTTTCAATTTATCTCCGCTGCAGCGCTGCGTTCGCAGTTCCGCACATGCGCGGTAGACGCTCTGTATCAAGGAGAAGAAGAGTGCGCCATTTTGAGATCGCTGTCAGCCACATACGCTTAGTTGTGCTTGTTTACAATGTCGGTGTTGATTGAAAATCCCGCCGCTTGTGAAATCAGATATGTGATTCGTTTTCTGAATGCTAAGAAACTGAAACCAATTGAAATTTATCCGCAAATTTGCGAAGTTTAAGGACAAAATGAGATGAGTGATTCAATGGTGAGAAGATGTGTCGGACAGTTCAATGAAGGACGTAGTGAAGTGCACGATGAAGAACGAAGTGGGCGTCCATCTTTGGTTACAGAAGAACTGGTTCACGCGATTGATGAAAAGATCCAGGAAAACCGCAAGTTTACAGTTAGTGCTCTCGCTATGGAATTTCCCCAAAGCTCACGATCACTAATTCATGAAATTGTTACCGAAAAACAGAAATTTCTAAACTTTGCTCACGTTGGGTACCAAAGATTCTTACTGAGCAACACAAAACAAAACGGATGGGTAGTGCACTTTAGTTTTTAACCCGTTATGATGAAGACGGCGAAGAATTTCTGACACAGATAGTCACAGGAGATGAGACTTGGGTTTCTTACGACACCCCTGAAAGTAAGCGGCGAACAATGGAATGGATGCACACTTCATCCCCGGCAAAGGTTAAGCCGAAACAAATCTTGACACCTCGAAAAATGATGTGCACAGTGTTCTGGGATTGGAAAGGCATCTTACTCATTGATTTCTTACCGCGTGGTCAAACAATCAAAGCAGATGTTTATTTTGCGAGACACTTAGGAAATTGCGCCGCAGAATAAGCGCCGAGGATTGCTGTCAAAAGGTGTTGTTTTTTTTTCACAACGCACGACCACACGCTGCAAATGTGACGAAAAACCTTCTCCAGGGATTTGGCCGGAACGTGTTTGACCATCCTCCGTACAGCCCTGAGCTCGCTCCTAGCGACTTTCATCTGTTCTTACATCTCAGGTCTTTCCTTGGCGGTCAACACTTCAACAATTACGAAGAGCTGAAAGAAAATGATTCCAACTTTTTGAAGACACGGGCGTGAAACTTCTATGAAGAAGGTATACAAAAACTTGTGCCACGCTATGACAAATGCCTGCAAAATTTCGGCAGTTATGGGGAAAAGTAGTTTAAGAGTTGTAGAATTTTGTGCAATAAATAATTATTCTGTATTTGTACACAATTAAATTGTATTACCAAACGGAACTTACTTTCTGGACGTACCTCGTATATAGAAGAAAATGCTTTTTAACAATAATGTTACAGAGATGGAAAGAAAATCATGTGAATGAAACACATCATATTTTTTTACAGTTTTGACCTGTTTATAAATAATAATTAACATACTTGAAACACAATTATGATTTTTGAAATTTGTTATTTGATCAAAAAGTGTAAAAAATGAAAAACACTTTTTTTTTTTTTTTGCCTAATTAAATATTATAAGGCTTGTAGTTCAATTTCCTGTTGACACTATAAACCGTATCACGTGACAATTTAAATGGATGAGTATAAGCGTGTATGGTGCTTTAACCTTTTCACTAAGGTGTAAAATTGCTAAAACTCCGCTTTATATATTACTCGGAATTAGTATAAACCGTCCATGAGAGTTGACAGATATTATTGCTTTCAAACAATTTATGCAGGCAAATATGAAATTCTAAGACTTACAAAGAAACAGCGTTAAATTGTATGTTAAACCTTAAAACCTATTTTCTCGTGTTTTCAAAGCTTTAAATTGTTCCACACGATCGATGCAGTTTTTAAAACACAAGCTTGAAAATGTTTACGCTTGGGTAAAACTGGTACAAAAGAAAATTGATGGGGTGATTTTTTTCTAATATCACCAGTGCTTGTATAATTAAATAATAAACTTCATATTTCTGTAGAAAAAATAAAAAAATTAATAAAATAACTGTTTTCTCCTAAACCAATAGTCACATAAAAATGCCATTTCATCAATTTACTAATAATATATTTATGAGTATAACTGCAAAGTATTAAATTTCTGTGAATTAATTAAATGCCAATAAAGCACTATAAATATGTTAATACCACAGGAACTATTTTGAACAAAAGTCAGAAAATTAGCATGTGAACTATTTTTAATACTGCAATTGTTTTAAATCGGTCAAAGCAAAATGATATATTTTAGTTTTTTCACAGAAGGGTATCCTTAATCTGGACTTTAAAAGCCATGGAAGACATGGTGTCTATTTTTAAGCCCCTGAAGGAACGGTTGGTTCTTCGCCACAAATCCCAGAATACACGAGATGACCAGCGCAGGATGCTGTATGGCAAACAAAGGCTTAACCAGTGCGCTTTACGTTAACAGGGGATTTTGTAAATGTCAACTTTCCGCGTCGAGAGCTGTGACATTTCCTTAGAGTGGCACAGATTTCCTGTGTTAGATAGTGTTGCCCACGTCCGTCAGGCTAATTACAACACTAGGTCAAAAAGTTAACAGCAATTGTTTTATATTCAAGTCAGGGGCATTTTCTGTATTTTCCTGGACCATTTACTCCTCGATTTCACCATACACTATCAAACACATTTTTATGTTCTCTACACGTACTATGTGCATATTGTATATATAAGGTATTGTATTGCACTCAAAAAATCACTACCGAGATTTCACCGGAAATACATGTTTTGGGACCGCCTGAATGTCCATGTGTATGCGTGCAGCATAGCTCAGAAACGAAAAGAGCATTAAAAACCAAACTTGATATTGAAGTTCGCTATTTTCCAAGGATGCGACATGAAATTTTTCAAGAAAATCCCCCCAACCCCAAATACCATTTACATGGAAAAATGTCGACAATTTTGATTTTCTAAAATATGGCCCTAATGATTTTGATTAAAATATTGTGTATTATATATATATCTGATAAATAAAATGTATATCTTGAACCTTCTATGAATGACCTCTGAAGGTTGCTTTATTCTGGATGAATTTTACGGAATTTTATATAACTGGTAAACCGTAAAAGAACAACTTACCACACGAAAAATATTATGCAGTTATGCAAAATTCCATAAAATTCGTCCATAAAAAAGTAGTTTACAGAGGCTATTTACAAAAAATCCAAGATATACAATTTGTTTGTCAGGTAAATATCTTTAATGTATATTTTAATCAAAAGTTTTAGATCCATTTTTGCGAAAATCAAAATTTTCGAAAAAAGTTCCATGTAAAGTTTAGCTTGGGGTGGGGAGATTTTTCTCAAAATCTTCGTGTTGTATCCCTGGAAGATACTATACTTAATCACCAAGTTTGGTATATCTTCGACTTTTCGTTTTTGAGTTATCGTGTTCACAGGCGCGCGCGCACACACACACACACACACACACACACACACACACACACACATGGACCTTTTTGCTTTTCTTGGATACAGGGGACTCTAAAATATATACTTCCGATCAAATCTCGGTGTCGAATTTTTGGATGGACACAATGGACATAGTACGTGTAGAGAAAGTAAAAATTAATATTAGAGTCAATTTGGGCCTTCAAATGTTATAAATGAATGAGTTTGGGTTTCAGTTGTAAAAGTTAACAACAGATAAAGCAGTATTAGCATACAAAAGATTTAAAGGGGTGTTAACAGTTTTTAAATTAGGAGGGTTAAATATTACATCCTTTTATTGTAAATAATTATACAGCAAGATGAGATAAAATAAATCATAGGAACATCACAGCTCCAGAGAGATCTGATACGTTACATTCACATGAATTTCTCTATTCTCTAGCGCTTATTAGTGGATAAATAAGTTATTTTTAGGGGCGCTCAGTTACTCCTTAGAAAATCCAAGAAATTACAACACTCGTGGCATTGAAAAAAATTTGTATTTATTAACCGTCGTCTCTTACTAAATGGCAGTTAAAGTTTCAGCTATATGCATCACGTGACTTCGTTGCCATACGCGATTGAATCAATAAATGTGTACTTATTTAGAAAGATGGAAAAGATATTATGTAATCCATTCACATTCCTTTCTCTACATCTTTACAACAAATTATTGTTGAAAAACTTATGCTTCCATTTACTTCATGCAAATAGAGAAAATATTAGCAGAAATAGTGTTATTACTTGCTTCCATGTAAGTAGAACCGAAATAAGGGAGTACCATAGGCTAAATTGAGAGTCAAAAACTGGTTGCTGTGACTGACGTTCCTTTTTACTTTCTCTATGCGTAATATGTACATAGTGTATAGAGAAGGTATTGCACTCCACCAAAAAATCCGATACCGAGATTTCACCTGAAATATATGTTTTAGGGTCTCCTGTATCCAAAAAAAAGTATTTTCAGAAAAAGGTGCGTGTGTGTCCGTGTGTCTATGAACACGATAACTCAAAAGCGAAAAGTGGGTAAAATACGAAACTTGGTATTTAAGTTTAGTATTTTCCAGGGATGCGACACGAAAATTCTGATTTTCTAAAAAATGGCGCCAACGATTTTGATTAAAGTATCGTATATTAAAGTTATTTACCTGACAAATAAAATGTATATTTTGAATTTTCTGGGAATAGCCTCTGAAGACTACTTTATTCTGGATGAATTTTTCATAACTACTAAACCGTAAGAGATGGACAAAAACTTAACCCACAAAAAATGTAGAGCACATTAAAACACACAATTTATGTTATATATATATTTTTTTCGGGAAGTTGATCGTTTTTGAGATATTCCTTTTTCTTGGTTTCAGCTTTGAAAAACTTATTCTTTTCTCATACAGGAATTTGTCAACTCCTGTCCATACAAACAAAGGAACATCAGTCACATAGCAACCAGCTTTTGACTTTCACTTTAATCTATGGTACTCCCTTATTTCGCTTCTACTTACAATAAAGCAAGAAATAAGACTATTTCTGCACATTTTTCTCGATTAGCATGAAATAAATAAAAGATAAGCTTATTAACAATAATCTGTTACAGAGATATAGAGAAAGTCATGTGAATGGAACATATCAGATTTATTTTTCAAAGGTGAAATAAAAGACAAGGAATAACTGAAAAACGATATACTCCACGAGCAAAATGTATGTAACAATATGTGTGTGCTCTACATTTCTTGTGTGGTAAGTTTATGTTCATCTCTTAGGGTGCAGCAGTTATGCAAAATTCCGTAAAATTCATCCAGTATAAAGTACACTTCAGAGGTTAAGCCCAGAAAATGTAACATATATATTTTATTTGTCAGATAAATATCTTTAATATACGAAATTTTAATCAAATCGTTAGAGGTATTTTTTAAAAAATCAATATTTTCGAAATTGTACCACGTAAACTGTAGGTTGGAGTGGGGGAATTTTTTTTCTTTTTTTGTAGCTTAACATCCTTTAACTTGGTTGGTCTTATCAGACGAAGAATGAAATTTGTGAAATAATGCTCAAATGATCTCGAGGTCCATGGAGCTTAAAATTACTCGACATTCGTCTTCTCAGGATAAGAAAAAACCTCAAAAACCCTTATCCGGGTAACTCAACCCCAGAGAGATTCGAACTCACGACCTGTTGAATGTGAGGCAGACACGTTACCACCACACCACCCAGGCGGGCTTGGGGGGGGCAGCATCCTGTGGAAAATCTTCGTGTCGTATCCTTGGAAGATCAAAAATACCGAGATTTCACCAGAAATATATGTTTTAGAGTCTCCTGTATCCAAAAAAAGCATTTTCAGAAAATGGTCCGTGTGTGAGAATGTGTGTGTCCGTGTGTCTGTGAACACGATACTTCAAAAATTCGGTAAAATACCAAACTTTGTATTTAAATTGTTTCGTATCCTCCGGGATGCGACACGAAGATTTTGAGAAAAATCCCCCCAACCCTAAACTACCCTTTACATGGAACTTTTTTTGGAAAGTTTGATTTTCTCAAAAATGGTTCTAACGATTTTGATTAAAATATCATATATTAAAGATATTTACCTGACATATAAAATGTATATCTTGAATTTTCTGGGAATAGCCTCTGAAGATTACTTTCTTCTGGATGAGTTTTATGAAATTTTGCATAACTGCTAAACCGTAAGAATTGCAGAAACATTACGACGCGAAAACTGTAGAGCATTTTAAATCACTCAATTTATGTTATATTCATTTGTTTCATTCAGGTTTTTTTTTTTTTTTAGATCTTCCTTGTTTTTTGTTTTAGCTTTAAAAATCTTATACTTTTTCGTTGCAGGAATTACTCAACCCGGTCAATGCAAACAAAGGAGCTTCAGTCACATAGCAACCAGCTTTTGACTATTACTTTAACCTATGGTATTCCTTTATTTCGCTTTTACTTACAAGGAAGCAAGAAATAAGATTATGTCTGCTAATTTTTTCTCGATTAGCATGAAGTAAATAGAAGAATAAGCTTTTTAACAATAATTTGTTGCAGAAAAGTAGAGATAGCCATGCGAATGGAACATATTAGATTTTTGAGTGATGCTGTCCACACAGGAACCTTTATCTGAAAATGCATTTTTTGGATTCATGTATTTCCGGTGAAATCTCGGTATCGAATTTTTGGGTGCAATACAATACCTTCTCTATACACTATGTACAAAGTACGTGTAGAGAAAAGGACTTATTGAACACCCGTTGTAATAGTATGGCACCTATGAAGATTATCCCACCCCAGGGTATGGACGCCCTGGCCCTTTTGCGAGTCCCAGGTCTCACTGGCCCTGAGAGCAGCACCTGATAAGGGCCTCTCCCAGAGTAACGGCGATAGTCAACTTCTCTAGGGGACGAACAGCCCGAAATTGCAGTTCCCTTCTCCCCAGGTGGAGAGATTTAGCTAGAGCATGGTTAACCCTACTAGTAAAACAAATTGATGAGCTCCATTCGCATGACCCTCTCTAACAGACTTCTTATTAAAGATTATTCTTCTTTCCACATATTGCTAATCAAGATAAACATTAGCAGAATGTTCTTATTGCTTAGTTCCTTATAAGTAGAAGGGAAATAAAGGAATGCACTATGCTAAAGTGCTAGTCAAAATATTGTTTTATAAGATATTTTTATGCGATTGTCATTGAAATTATCTTCTTTGCTGGGTCAGGAGTAGAAAAAAAATGTGTTCCATTCACATAACTTTCCCTACATCACTGCAACAAATTATTGTTAAAAAGCTTGTGTTTCTATTTACTTCATACTAATCAGAAAACATTAACAGAAATAGTCTTATTACTTGTTTCATTGTAAGTAGAAGTGAAATAAGGGAATATCATAGGTTAAAGTGATAGCCAAAAAATGGTTGCTATGTGACTGAAATTCCTTTGTTTGTATGGACAGCAGTTGACAAATTCCTGTATGAGAAAAGTATAAGTTTTTAAAGCTGAAACCAATAACAAGGAATATCTACAAAATCATCAACTCCATGAAAAACATACATATAATATAAATTGTATGTCTTAAAGTGCTCTACATTTTTTTCCATCTCTTACAGTGTAGCAGTTATGCAAAATTCGTAACATTGATCCAGAATAAAGTAGTTTTCGGGAGCTATTCCCAGAACATTTAAGATATACATTTTGTTTGTCGGCAAATATCCTTAATATATGATTTTTAATGAAAATCGTTAAGAGCCATTTTTAAGAATATCATAATTTTCGAAAATTTTCCTATGTAGAGGATATTTGGGGTTGGGGAGATTTTCATGAAAATCTTCGTCTCGCATCCTTGGAAGATACTAAACTTAAATACCAACGATCTTTTTGTTTTTGAGCTATGCCCTCCAACGACACACACACACACACACACACGTAATACCGGTGAAATCTCGCTATCAAATTTATGGGTGCAGTGCAATACTTTCTCTATACACTTATGTATATAGTATGTGTAGAGAAAGTAAAACAGCACACTTTCATTTGAGAAAAGTATTTTAAAATTGAAACCTATAACAAGGTATATCTTGGAAACGGTAAACTCTGCAAATAAAATGCTATCACATAAATCATGTGTAGTAAGGTCTTCAGAAGGTATTCTCAAAAAATTCAAGATATACTTTTTTTTTTTTTTCTACCTTAACGTCCTTTAGCCTGGTTGGTCATATCGGACAAATATACGTTTTATTTTTGATGCAACAGCTTTAATCTACGGTATTTTAATCAAAATCATTAGAGCAATTCTTATAAAAACATAATTTTAAAAAATGTGTCTAGGTAAAGTGTATCTTGGGGTGGGGAATTTTCTTGAAAATCTTCGTGTAACATCCGTCTAAGATAAAAATATAACAAGTATGGTATTTAACGGTCTTTTAGTTTTTGAGCTATGCTGTCCACAAACACACATATAGTTTTTTCTCTTTTTAAATTGCTGGTTTTTGGATTCAGAGGCCTCAAACATATACTTCCGTTGAAATCTCCATATGAATTTTTGGGTGGAATACAATACCTTCTCAATATACAATGCATATAATGCGTGTTGAGTGAGTAATAAAGTAGCAATAAACTCTTCAAAGCTGAAAACAGAACTGAGAATTAGGCATTGTATAATTTATAATACTGCATTTAATAAATATGTAGATGAAATATCTGAACGTCGGTAGAAACGCGTGACGTGATGAACTTCCAGCAGAGGAAAATCTGCTGTGTTCTATACACAAGATTCTCTCTACGTCGCTGCAACAAATTATCGTGAAATACTTATTCTTCTATTTACTTCATGCTAACCGAGAAAAAAATACAAAAATGGTCATTTTATTTGTTTCCTTGTAAATAGAATCGAAATAAGGGAGTACCATAGGTTAAAGCAATGGTCAAATGTTTTAAAAGCTTCTTTCCATGTAATTGAAGTTCCTTCGTATGGCCAACAGTTGACAAGTTCCTGTATGAGAAAAGTATAAGTATTTCAAAGTTAAAACTAATAACAAGGAATATCTAAAAAATGGCCTACTGCACTTAAAATATTATATGACAAGAACTGTGGGTTTAAATGAGATCTACATTGTTGTGTAGTAATTTCTATTTACTTCTTACTATTTACTAGTTGATTATAATCGAGTCAAATTTGTACAGATTGTGATGTTAATGTTTTAATATACTGTATTTTAATCATAATCTTTAGAACTTTTTTTGAGAAAAAATATTATATAAAAAAATCCATGTAAAGTGTATTTTGTGAAAGGGGTATTTTGTTGATTATCTTCGTGTCGCATTCTTGGAAGATACTAAACTTAAATACCAAGTTTGGTATTTAACGAAGTATACACTTTTGAGCTAGGCTAGCCACAGTCACACACATGGATCTTTTTCTAAAATTGCTGGTATTTGGATACAGACGGTTTCAAAACATGTACTTCCGGTGAAATCTCGATATGAATTTTTGGGTGGAATACATATATCCTGTGTACATAATGCGCGTAAAGAAAGTAATAAAGTAGGAGTAAACTCTTCAAAACTGAAAACAGCACTGAGAAATGGGTGTTGTATAATTTATAATACTGCATTTAAATAAGATGTAAACGAAATATCTGAACGTCGCTAGAAACGCGTGACGTGATAAAATTCCAGCAGAAGCGAAGAAAAAAAGAACAACAGAATTTGCGCCGGTGGTGAATTGTGGGCAGCAACTAAGAAATATAGCCACATGGTTACATGCGAGCGGAATACAATTGCCACACAAACATAATTTATCAAACGTAGCGCATTAGAAACTGCAGGCCCAAAGAAATAATTTAAGCAAAAGTAGATAATGATGGAGCAGTACGCGGCGGGCGAGAAAGGGGTGAAAACAGCATTCGATACCCCAGTTGTGGACATTTTTTTTTATATATCCACTCACATGACTTTCTCTACATCTCAGCAACAAACTATTGTTAAAAAGCTTATTCTTTTATTTACTTAATACTAATCGAGAAAAAATAATTGGCGGAAAGGCTACAATAGGTTAAATCGATAACAATATCTTTTAAAATCTGGTTGCTATGCGATTGAATTAACTTTGTTTGTATGGACAGGAGTTGACAAAGTGCTGTGTGAGAAAAGTACAAGTTTTTAAAGCTGAAACCAAAAACAAGGAATATCTAGAAAACGATTAACTCTATGAAAAAATGCATATAACATAAATAGTATGTTTTAAAGTGCTCTACAGTTTTTGTGTGGTAAGTTTTTCTCCATCTCTTACGGTTTAGCAGTTATGCATCAATTCTTCCAGAATAAAGTAGTCTTCAGAGGCTATTCCCAGAAAATTCAAAATATACATATTATTTGTCAGGTAAATATCTTTAATACACGATATTTTAATCAAAATTTTTAGAGTGATTTTTGAGATAATCAAAAATTTCGAAAAAACTTCCATGTAAAGAGTAGTTAGGTGTGGGGGGATATTTCTGAAAATCCCTGGAAGATATTTTACTTAATCAAGTTAGATATTTTACACACTTTTCGTTTTCGAGTTATCGTGTTCACAGACGCACGGACATCCACACTGCCCTTTTTCTAAAAATGGCTTTTTTGGATACAGAGGACCCTAAAATATATATTTCCGGTGAAATCTCGGTACCGAATTTTTGGGTGAAGTACATAGTACGTATAGAGAAAGTAAAACGCAGGCTTCTGAATATGTCTTCCTATAAATTCGACCCTGGCGTCGTTTTTGCGAACTAGCAGAAAGTTTGTGTTACTGAATTAAGTAAAAGAGGAAAGTGATAGACTTGTTCTATGGAAACTTGTGACGCGGTTGCTAAGCGTCTTGTCTTTTGACACGATGCTCTTCTGTCTCTCATAATGTCATTAACTTTAATTGGGCACAAAGAAGAGCTAGTAGCTTTGTTTGTGTTGCATGGTTCTGTCGATGCTCCGTGTATACCTTTAACAAGCACCTCCCTCGTTTATAATACTAATATATCTTACTAACACTACAGAGATTGTGAGAAACAAAACAAAACCTGTCAACAATATTGCATAAATACACTTGTTTAGTAATTATTTTTATCCTACGAGGGTCGTTTTTTTTTCAGCCTCCGATAGGCTATAAATAAGAGACAAGTACATAGAAAACAATTATTTTATTACTAAAAGTTTTGTACACTTATGGTTGCTTTTAAACATAATCACAGAAAAGATTGAGACATTTATCGTACCTATGTGCAAGCTTTGCAATACCCGCTTCAAAAAATGTTGCCGCCAATGATTTCAAATGAGCATTGACGTTGTTTTGGAGATATTCATACTTTACGACGTTTGCGGACAGCCATTCAAAACAAACGAAGAGGAATGCTGACTTCAGAAATTGTGTTGATCCGTGACAACGCTCGTCCACACACTTCTGGCACAGCCCTTCGGCTCCTTGAACAATTTCAATGGGACATTTTCGATCATCCGCCGTACAGTCCTGTCCTGGCAACCAGCGACTTTCACCTTTTACCAGAACTGAAGATGTGGCTGGGAGGGCAGCACTTTCAAACCAACGAAGATCTTCAAAACAATGTCAATGCTCATTTAAAATCATTTTTTGAAGCAGGTATTGCAAAGCTTGTGCACAGGTACGATAAATGTCTTAATCTTTTCGTTGGTTATGCTGTTCCCAGAAAATACAAGGTATGCTTGAAATAAAATTATCATAAACTTCTGTCATTTTAATCAAAATCGTTAGAGCCATATATGTGAGAATCACAATGTTTGAAAAATGTTCTATGTAAAAGGTAGTTGGGGTGGGGAAATTTTCTTAAAAATAACAACGTTGGAAGATCCTGAAATTAAATACCAAGTTTGGTATTTAACCAAATTTTCGTTTTTGAGCTATGCTGCCCAAAGACACGTACATACTTACATACATACAGGGTATTTTTCAAAAATATAATGTATTCTACTCACATGATTTTTTCCTTATAAAAGATTTATTTTCTCATTTCTGACAGGCTAATCAAGGTAAAAATTAACAGAAATTGTCTTGTTACTTGCTTCCTTGTAAGTAGAAGGGACATAAGAGAATACACTAGGCTAAAGCGATAGTCAAATCTTTTGAATGCTGGTTCTTTGTGAAACAAAGAAGTTAGGTTCGCTTTGGATGCAAAAAATGTAAACTATAGATAGAGAGAGAGAGTGAGAGAGAGTGAGAGAGAGAGAGAGAGAGAGAGAGAGAGAGACGAAACGTCGCTTTCAGCTTGAGAAAGTATTAAGGAGTTTAAAATTGAAACCAATAATAAGGAATATCTTAGAAACGGTCAGCACTTCATAAAAAACGTATATGGCATAAATTGTGTGTTTTAACGAGATCTACATTTTTGAATAAGATTTTATCTATATCTTATGGCTTACAAGTTATTCAAAATTCCACAAAGTTCATTCAACATAAAGATGTCTTCAGAGGTTATTCTCAGAAAATTCAAAATATAAATTTTTTTTGTCTTGTAAATATCTTTAATATAAGATACTTTAATCAAAATCGTTAGAGCCATGTCCGAGAAAGTCACAATTTTCGAAAAATGTTCCATGTAAACGGTAGTTGTGTGGAGAATTTTCTTGAAAACCTTCGGGTCGCAACCTTGGAAGATACCAAACTTAAATACTAAGTACGGACCATTTTTCTGAAAATGCTTATTTTGGATACAGGGGGACCAAAAACATGTATTTCCGGTGAAATCTCTGTATCGAATTTTTCGGTGAAATTTTATACCTTCTCTATACACTATGTACATAGCACGTGTAGAGAAAGTAAAAAAGGATTTCTAGAAAAAGGTCCGGGCGTGTGCGTGTGTGGGTAGCATAGCTCAAAAACGTAAAGTCCGTTACATACCAAACTGATACTGTTCCTTTACATGGAACATTTTTCGAAAAGTTTGATTTTCTCAAAAATGGGTCTAAGGTCTTTTATTAAGATGTCATATGTTTAAGATGCTTTCATCACAATGAAAATCCCTATCGTTATATGAAACAAATGAAATTCCGTTCTATTTGCTAGCTAGTACTAAAGAAATGAGGGACGAAAAGAAATGTCTTCTCTTTTGAGAAATGTTTAAACCATTAACACGGAATATCTCGGAAACGGTTAAATCTATAAGAAAATTGTATATGACATATATTGCGTGTTTTAACGGAATCTATGTTTTTCTGTAATTAGTTACTGTCTATTTTTTACGGCTTGTCTTCATAGGCTATTCTCAGAAAATTCAAGATATATATCTCTTTTGTCATAAAAGCATTACAAACATATGCTATTTTTATCAAGATCGTGATAGCCATTTTTGAGAAAATCACAATTTTTTAAAAATGTTGCTTATAAAGTGTAGTTGGGGTGGGGGAATTATGTTAATCTTCGTGTGGCAACTTGGAAGACACGTAACTTAATGGCAAGTTTGATATTTAACTGATTTTTAATTTTGTGCTACGCGAAAAAAAAAAAAAACCCGCACAGGGAAAGGTTTCTAAAAATATATATTTTTTTTTTTTTGGATTCAGAGAGAGAGAGAGAGCTATAATGTCGAAACAGAAAAACATCTTCATATTTAACGCAATAACGTGAACTGCCCCAGCTCTGGGGTGATAAAGGTGCATAACAATGAATATAAGGACGAGAGGTGTTAATTACTTTCCTTTCAGCTCTACGAGAACCCTTTGGGCTCCAGGTTGTGTGTGGGTGGTACATGTGCAACTGTCAGCAGGCGTACGTTACAATTACAGCTTCAGACTTCACCCTTTGCTCTAAAAGGGGCAGATGTAATTATGAGTAACGCTTCTGGCCTCCAGCATTACGCATTCCTGCTCTTCTTCTGTTACTGAATGTATATCAAAATCTCACCGCGGTGTAATTGATGGTTACTTCAACAAATGAAAACGAGAATGTTATATTCCTAGAGGCTATAGGCTTTCTGTAGACCACACATTGTTAGGCTTCTGTTGGCTAGGCCTTTGTGCTCTCAGTGCCACCTAGATACGAGGATCATCCAGAAAGTGACAGATGATTTGGCATAACTAAAGAGTAACGAAAGTTATCAACACAGAACATTATCTACAAAGTTACAGTACTTTACTCTATTTCTCAACGTAATTTCCATTCCGTCAAGAACATTAATTATCACGTGGTACCAGTTTTTCAATGCTGATGTTATACTTTTCTACCACCAAAGAACTTATTCTTTTTTTTTAATGCAAAAAATGTGGTGAGAGTTGTGAGAAAAAGGAAAGGAGAGTTAGTGAAAGAGGAAAGAAACAAGGGAGAGATAGAAAGCGGGTGATAAACAATGAGAGATAGTCAGAGATTGGAAGCTAGGAGGAAAAAAATCTGATGTGTTACACTCAAATGGCTTTCTCTACATCTCTGCAATAAATTATTTTTGAAAAGCTTATTCTTCTATTTACTTCCTGCTAATACAGAAAGAATTAGCAGAAATAGACTTCTTACTTGCTTCCTTGTAAGTAGAAGCGAAATAAACGAGTACCACAGGTTAAAGTGATGGTCAAAAGCTGGTTGCTACGTGACTGAAGTTCCTTTGTTTGTATGGACATAAGTTCACAAAGTCCTGTATGAGAAAAGTTTTTTATAGCTGAAACCAAAAACAGGGCATATCTCAAAAACAATCATCTCCACGAAAAAAATGTATATGACATAAATTGTGTGTTTTAAAGTGCTCTACATTTGTTGTGTGGTAAGTTTTTGTCCATCTTTTACGGTTTAGCAGATTAGCAAAATTCTGTAAAATTGACCCAGAATAAAGTAGTCTTCAGATTCTATTCCCAGAAATTTTAAAATATACATTTTATTTGTCAGATAAATATCTTTAATATACCATATTTTAATCAGTATCGTTAGAGCCATATTTTAGAAAATCAAAATTTTCGAAAAAAGTTCTATGTAAAGGGTAGTTTGGGGTGGGGGGATTTTCTCAAAATCTTCGTGTTGCATCCCTGTGAGATACTAAACTTAAATACCAAGTTTGGTATTTTACCCACTTTTCGTTTTTGAGTTATCGTGTTAACAGACACACGGACACACACACACGGACACACACACACGGACCTTTTTCTGAAAATACTTTTTATGGATACAGGGGACCCTAAAACACATATTTCCGGTGAAATCTCACTATCGAGTTTTTTGGTGGAGTGCAATACCTTCTCTATACACTACTACATAGTACGTATAGAGAAAGTAGAAAAGAGTGATGGTGAAAAGAAGAAAGCATGAGTGTGGGAGATGGAAGGAGAGAATAACATAGTGAAAGAGTAGGTGAAGAAATAAAGGAGAAAGTAAGAGAATGCGATTAGAAAGGAGGACATTAAGGGTACTGAAAGGGTGGGAATGGAGGGATGAAAAGAGAAAGAGGGAGAGGGAATAAATATAAGAGGGACATTGAAAAACTGGTAGAAGGAAGAAATGAGAGAGAGTGGTATAGAGAAGCAAGAAAGGAGAGATACTGAAAGAGTGGGAGAAGGAAGATAGAGAAAATAAGTGAAGTAATAAAGTAAAGAGGGACAGTGAGCCAAGAAAGCAGAGAAAAAGAGTGGGAGAGATAAAAGGTAAAGACGGATAATGAAAGAGTTGGATAAGGAAGAAAAGAGAAAGAGTGGGAGAGGAAAGCAAGAAAGAAGGGATAGTGAAAGAGTGGGAGAAGGAAGCAAGAGAACGTGGGAGAGGTAATAAAGTAATGAGGGAAAGTGAGGATGAAGGAAGAAGGGAGAAAGTGGGAGAGGGAAGCAAGAAAACAGAGATAGTGAAAGTGGAAGAAGGAAGGAAGGAGAGAGTGAGAAGGAGGAAAGAAAGGAGAATCAGTAAAGGAGTGGGGGAAAGAAACAAGAAGGTAGAGATAATGAAAAGCAAGAAATAAAGGAGTGAAAATAGTGAAGAAGGGATAAATCTTCGCAGGGAATATATAATAGAGGAGTACTGTAATTACTTGTATCAAATAAATAAACACTGCAGACAGTCGTGTGTTCAAGCCCCGCTGCTTTACCTGCAACATTAGCTGATATTTCCAATAAAAGTGCTTCGCTGGTGTTTTATTCCCCTTTTTGTGCTGCTGAAAGGTTTAAACCCACGACCACACGTCGACAGTTCTTCAGCTCCGTCGACTTTTGGTTTAAATTAATTCCTGTAACGCAGAAAACTTGAAGGCCTGCGGTTCTGGTGGCTAACGTCACTTTTTTATCCTTCTTTGTGCAGTGCGACAGAAAAAAAGCACGTCGAATAAATGTCACACCTTACGGTGACCGCGACCAACCAGGAACATTAATTATTTTACAAAGTACATATTCCTGTTGCCCTTGGTGATGTTTAGTACAAAACACACTTGCTCTGCGGGTAATGTTTGTTTAATTCTGCTATTAGAGAATCCCCCAGCAGGGGCCAACTATCGTACATAAAACAAATAAACAACATAGAAGAGATTTTTATTTTGCGTGCGGAAAATGTAGCCCATAACGGAGCGAAACTGTTTGTCTTGGCAGATACTAGTGGCGTTCAATAACTTCTTAGGAAATAAAAGAAACCCACTCGTAACATGGAAAAAAGTTTATATTTAGTAACCATCATTACTCACTAGATAGCAGTTAAAGTTTCAGCTATATCCACCACGTGGTTTCGTTGCCATAGGCGACTGAATTAACAATCTTGTGCAAAAAACCTTAGGCTTCTATTTATTTCTTGCTAGTCAAGAAAAAATTATCACAAATAGTTTTATTACTTACTTCCTTGTAAGTAAAAGCGAAATAAGGGAGTCCCATAGGTTAAAGTGATAGTCAAAAGCTGGTTGCTAAGTGACTAAAGCTCCTTTGTTTGTACGGACAGGAGTTAGCAAATTCCTCCATGAGAAAAGTGTTTTTCAAAGCTGAAATAAAAATCAAGGAATCTCTTAAAAAAGATCAATTTTACGAAAAAATGTATATAAAATAAATTGTGTTTTAATGTGCTCTACATTTTTTGTGTGGTAAGCTTAGTACATCTCTTATGGTTTAACAGTTATGCCAAATTCCGTAAAATTGATCCAGAATAAATCAGTCTTCAGAGGCTGTTCCCAGAACATTTAAAATACACGTTTTATTTAGCGGCTAAATATCTTTAATATACGATATTTTAATCGAAATCGTTAGAGAAATTTTTGAGAAAATCAACATTTTCGAAAATTTTTCCATGTAAAGAGTAGTTTGAGATGGGGTGATTTTTCTCAAAATCTTCGTGTCGCATCCCTGAAACATACAAAACTTAAATACCAAGTTTGGTATTTTACCGACTTTTCGTTTTTGAGTTATCGTGTTCCCAGACACACGGACACACGGATTGCGACGGGAAAGTGCCAAACTAGCTTCCGAATCGATCAGCGATTGCGTTTATTCTCCATTAAGAGCAAACGCGGTACACATCTCGTCGAGACCTTTGTCAGTCCTAATTTTTGGTGCAAAATTGAGAACACTGCAACCTGCGATATGCCTGTGGCCTCTATTATTTCGCGAACTTTGATTCGCCGATCGCACAAAACCATATCCTGGATTTTGTCAATAATTTCGGAGGAGGTCAGTTCTACTGGGCGTCTCTACGATGTTCATCATTTGTTTGCCACGTTTAAATGCATTTATCCAATTGTAAATTGTTGCAAACGCAGGAACAGATGTGCCATGATCTTCAATTCGGCTCTTATCTCTTTCGGTGTTAATCATTTTAAATAGAAGTGTTTAATCACCGCATGAAACTCGTTTTTACTTTCTCTCACGTACTATGTACAGAGAAGGTATTGCACTCCACCAAAAATTTGATACTGAGATTTAGAGTTCCCTGTATCCAAAAAAAATATTTTCAGAAAAAGGTCCGTGCGTGTGTGAACACGATAACTCAAAAAGAAAAGTCGGTAAAATACTAAACTTAGTATTTATGTTTAATATCTTACAGGGATTCGACACAAAGATTTTGAAAAAAGTCCCCCCCCAAACCCTTTACATGCGAATTTTTTCGAAAATGTTGATGTTCTTAAAAATGGCTATAACGATTTTGATTAGAATATTGTATATTAAAGATATTTACCTGATAAATAAAATGTATATCCTGAATATTCTGGGAATTGCCCCTGAAGACTACTTTATTCTGCATAAATTTTACGCGATTTCACATAACTGCTAAACCGTAAGAGATGGACAAAGGCTTACCATACAAAAATTGTAGAGCATGTTAAAACACACAATTTATTTTATACACATTTTTAATGGAGTTAACTGTTTTCTAGATATTCCTTGTTATTAGTTTCAGGTTTAAAATACTTAAAATTTTCTCATACGGGAATGTGTCAACTCCTGTCCATACAAACAAAGGACCTTCAGTCACATAGCAACCAGCTTTTGACTAATACATTAGCCTATGCTACTACTCCCTTATTTCCCGTCTACTTACAAGGAGGCAAGTAATAGAAGACTATTTCTGCTATTTTTTTTTTTCTCGATTAGCATGAAGTAAATAGAAGCATAAGCATTTAAATAACAATTTTTGCTGAGATGTAGAGAAAGTCTTGTGAGTGGAGCACATCAGAATTTTAGAAAAAGGTATAAAAAGGGTATAGTCTCTAAAGACCTCTTTATTCTTGATGAATTTTGTCGAATTTTGCTTAACTGCTGAACCGTAAGAAATAAACTAAAAGTTAATTCACAAAAAATGTAGATCTCGTCAAAACAAACCAATTTATATGTTTTGCGTTTTTGTTTATGAGGTAACCATTACCGAAATATTCCTTGCTGTTAGTTTCAATTGTAAGGTACTTATTACTTTCTCTATACGTGCTATGTACATAGTGTATAGAGAAGGTATTGCACTCCACCAAAAAATTCGATACCGAGATTTCACCGGAAATATATGTTTTAGGGTCCCCTGTATTCAAAAAAAGTGTTTCCAGAAAAAGGTCCGTGTGTGTGTCCGTGTGTCTGTGTGTCTGTGAACACGATAACTCAAAAACGAAAAAGCGGTAAAATACCAACCTTGGTATTTAAGTTCAGTATCTTTCAGGGATGCGACACGAAGATTTTGAGAAAAATCCCCCCCACCTCCAACTGCCCTTTACATGGAACTTTTCTCGAAAATTTTGATTTTCTAAAAAATGGCTATAACAATTTTGATTAAAATATCGTGTATTAAAGATGTTTACCTGAAAAATAAAATATATATTTTGAATTTTCTGGGAATAACCTCTAAAGACTGCTTTATTCTGATTCAATTTTACAGAATTTTGCATAACTGCTAAACCGTAAGAGATGGACAAAAACTTACCATACAACAAATGTAGAGCACCTTAAAACACACAATTTATTTTGTATAAATTTTTTTCGTGAAGTTGATTGTTTTTGAGATATTCCTTGTTTTTGGTTTCAGCTATAAAAACCTATACTTTTCTCATACCGGACTTTGTGAACTCGTGTCAATACAAACAAACGAACTTCAGTCACATAGCAACCAGCTCTTGGCTTTCACTTTAACTTATGGTACCCCCTTATTTCGCTACTACTAACAAGGAAGCAAGTAATAAGACTATTTCTGCTAATTTTTGCTCCATTAGATGAAGTAAATGGAATATTTTGTTGCAGTGATATAGAGAAAGTCATGTGAATGGAACACATCAGATTTTTTTTTCTCAGGGAGAAAGTGTCCGTTTTTCTTTTGTTCTACTTCTGGCCGAATAAAGAAATGATTTGCAATGACAATCGCATAACGACAGCTTTTAAATCATTTAATTATGTCTTTAGCAAAGCACATTCCTTTAGTTCCCTTCTACTTATAAGGAACTAAGTAATAAGATCATTCTGCTAATGTTTATCTCGATTAGCATGAAGTAGATAAAAGAGAAAGCTTATTAAGATAAATTTGTTACAGGGATGTAGAGAAACTCATCCGAGATATTCTCTCTATTTTATAATCAATAAAGGAATCCTTTTTCCACTGAATATAAATTTACAGGAGTTAAAAGTTTTGGTGGGATTATGAGAGTCCATTAACACGTCGACATTATATTAATTGTTTTTGTTTGGACGCACTCCAAGCATGAAGAGCAAGTAGTCCCAACGGCGGTGGTTATCACCATTAATATCAAAGCCAAGGCGACATTTCATCCCCACGTCCCACGGGCTCAAAATTCCCTTCCTAACAGATAAAAGTTCATAGTTAAAGAACATGATGTGGGCCAAGCACATGACTTTCTCTACATCTCTTTTTGTGGGAGCACATACCACATGCTCACAAAATATATAAAAAGAGAAATTGTATATAATATTATTAGCTTAGAGAAAGCAATGAAAAATAATTGTGAATATTTAAGAGCAGAAAATGCATAAATGCAAGTTGTAATTTAGGTTCTTAAGGTAAGGGTAACAGTTCACCAACCACCATCTGCTAATGAACACAGGGTTTAGGCTAAAGCTTGTAACAAAATAACAGAGATAAAGAAGTGAGACAGAAATAGTGGCTAGTCTTTCAAGTAGAACAGGAAATTGGAAAAACAGACCAAGCAAAGCATGAGAGGAAACATTGGGTTTTTCCAAACGCGTCATGTGCACGCTATGACGTCAGAACTTGACACAATTTATTGTCATAACGTGTGAGGTGATGCTAAGTAAGAACCAATAGGAGATAATGTTATATTTTATGGCGCGAAAGTTGGCGTCACCCAGGATTAGTATTTAAGGCAAGGCAGATCTCTTATATGGTTACTCAATAAATATCTCTCTTGGGCTTGTGTTCACGTCACATTGTGTCCACGTGCTTGACGATGAGCAGATTGCTAGATTAGGCTCCTGATTAACTCTTTAAGTGGTGGGATGGTATTTATTTCTAACATCTTTTGTAAAGAAAAAGACAGCTGCCAGTTAAACCTGTGATATAATACATTCAAGTCGTAAGGCAATATGCAGTATTTTTATATTAGACTTACCCAAAAACTTCTGAGATAATTTTAATTAGAAGATAAGAAGTGGAATCTCCATCAAGAACGAGCTGAGGACACTGATGGAATGAGACACGGTCCCCGCGACACTAACGAATTGTTAGTAAGCTTATTATTCCATCTTCTTCCTGATAATCATATAAACATTAGCAGAAATAGTCTTATTACTTGCTTCCTTGTAAGTAGAAGGGAAATAAGGAGTACCATAGGTTAAACCGACAGTCACATATTTTAAAATGTGGTTGCTATGGGATTAAAATCCGTTTCTATGCGTGGCCAAAAGTTGACAAATTCCTGTATGAGAAAAGTTTAAAGTTTTTCAAAGCTGAAACTAAAAACAAGGAATATCTTAAAAACGATCAACTTCAAGAAAAAATTGTATATAACATAAAATGTGTGTTTTAATGTACTCTGTATTTTACTCTATACTCTAATGTACTCTGAAGGTTTTCAAGAATATCCGACCCCACCCCAAACTACACTTTATATGGAAAACATTTAAATTTTTTTGATTTTCTTGAAATTGGCTTTAACGATTTTGATTAAATTCTCTTATATTTAAAGGTATTTACTTGCCAAATAAAATGTATATCTTGAATTTTCTGGGAATAGCCTCTGTAGACTACTTTATTCTGGATGAATTCTACGGAATTTTGCAAAACTGCTGAACCGTAAGAGATGGACAAAAACTTACCAAACAAAAAATGTAGAGCACATTAAAACACACAATTTATATTATTTATCTTTTTAGTGGAGTTGATCCTTTTTGGATTATTTCTAGTTTTTGAATTCAGCTTTGAAAAAATTTACGCTTCTCAAACGTAACCTGTAGTACTCCCTTATTTTGCTTCTGCTTACAAGGAAATTAGTAATGAGACTATTTCTGCTAATTGTGTCTGGATTAGCATGAAGTATATAGAAGTATAAGCTTTTTAACAATAATTTGTTGCCGAGATGTAGAGAAAGTCATGTGAATGGAACACATCAGATTTTTTGTATAGTACATTTTTGCCTATCTCTTACGAATAGCAGTTGAGCAAAATTCCGCTAAATACATCCAGAATAAACAGGTCTTCGGAGGCTTTTCCCAAAAATTTCAGGATATACATTTTATTCACGATGTCATTATTTTTAACATACGGGATTTTAATCCAGATCGTTAGCTGTTTTTGAGAAAATCAAAATTTTCAAACATTTTTTCCACGTTTGTTGGGGGTGGGAGGGATTTTCTTAGAAATCTTCGTGTCACACCCTTGGAAGTTTGGTATTTAAGGGACTTTTCGTTTTTGAGCTATGCTGCCCACAGACCCACAGACACACATACACAGACATTTTTCTAAAATATATATTTTTGGATTCCGGGGGTCCCAAAACATGTTTTTCCGGTGAAATTGAAAGCGGACTGTTTGAGTAAAAACGCTGTTTTCATTCCCAACCGGGTATTTTTTGAAAAGCCCTCGCAACGTTATGCTGAAGAATTAATATATCCGTAAGCTAATGTGTTCACAGACAGAATTAACGAATGGCTGTTATAAATGCTGCCAAAGGTCGATACACGAACGTAACCTGGTTTCACAGCAGCCCATGTCATCTGTTGTAGCCTTCACGCCTGCGCACAGTGTCAAGGTCATACCGGGAGATATTCATCGCCCATCCTGTTTCACCAGATGACAGTTGAGGTGTGTCCTATTAAAATTATCTGCGACATTTGAGGTTGTATTTTTACTTTCTCTACACGTACTATGTACGTAGTGTGCCTATAGAAAAAGTATTGCATTCCACCCAAAAATTTGATACCGGAATTTCATCGGAAATACGTATTTTTGGGTCCCCTGTATCCATAAAAACGATTTTAGAAAAATGTTAGTGCGTGTGTGTGTATCCGCAAACACGATAACACAAGAACGCAAAGTCGTTAAAATACCAAACTTAGTAACTAAGTTTAGTATCTTTCAAAAATGCCACAGAAATATTTTCAGAAAAATCCGCCCTCCCAAACCATCTTTACATGGAAAAAAATCGAACATTATTATTTTCTCAAAATTGGTTCTAACAATTTTGATTAAAATACTGTATTGAACAAAAATATACAGAAAAAATAATATATATATATATATGTATATATATTATATAATGACGGCCGTTTTTTTTTCAACCTCCGATAGGCTATAAATAAAAGACAAGTTCATAGAAAACAATTATTTTATTACAAAAATGTTTGTACACTTATGGTTACTTTTCATCATAATCACTGAAAAGATTGAGACATTTATCATATCTGTGCACAAGCTTTGTAATACCCGCTTCAAAACATTTTGCCGCCAATGATTTCAAATGAGCATTGAAGATCTTTGTTGGTTTGAAAGTGCTGCTGTCCTCCTAGCCACGTCTTCAGTTCAGGGAAAAGGTGAAAGTTGCTGGGTGCCAGGTCAGGACTGTACGGCGAATGATCGAAAATGTCCCATTGAAATTGTTCAAGGAGCCGATGGGTTGTGCCAGCAGTGTGTGGACGAGCGCTGTCATGGATCAACACACTTCCTGAAGTCAGCATTCCTCTTCGTTTGTTTTGTATAGCTGTCTGCAAACGTCGTAATGTACGAAGATCTTCATAGTGCAGTACCACTTGTCTGACGAAAGAATGCAGTTGTAGTAGAGGCAGCTGTTGTAACATGGCACGGTTTAGAGCGGTCAGAGAAGACTGAAATATAGTGCAGTATTACTTGCCTGACAAAAGAATGCAGCTGTTAGCGGAGGTCGCTGGTGTAGTATGGCATGGTTTAGAGCGTTCAGAGAAGGCTGGAATATAGTACAGTACAGTCAAAACATCAGCACAGCGTATGTAAACAGGTTTAAACTAAACGATCCACAACATGTTAAACTTGCTTTTTTCTTTATCACTAATGAATGTTAATTTACTACTTTATGAGCGCATGACTGCGCGTGGCGGTGTTTGCATTTTGACTTGATTCAAACCCGTCCACTGTAAGAGACTCAGCTGCTGCAGTCCAGTTTTGCAGAACTGTACAAGGCATGCACCGGGAGTGATGACATAATACCGCTTATCTGTTGGTGTTTACGCAAGCTTCCACTCGTGGCCGTCTGCATTGATTCTTCAGACAAGTAACATGTGTATTTGTGAGTAAGAATAAAACCAAGGAAATGTAGGTAAAATTGAAAAAAGAGGAAACATTATAAAAAAAACAAAAAACAGGAATACAGCGCCAGAGCCCGTCAAGGCTCCAGAATGTAATTTTTATTTACAAAAAAAATTCTTACAGATGTAGAGAAGGTCATGTGAATGGAATATCAGATTTTTAATTTCTCTATTGCTTATAGTAAGTAGAGAACTGGATACTGTGAAGGTAGCGTTCTGCCTCATATTCAACAAGTCCTGAGTTCGAATCTCGCTTACGGTTAGTTATCTAGATAAGGTTTACACTTAACCTGAGAAGATGAATTTTGAATAACTTTAAGTTCCATGGACCCCGAGATAATTTGAGTATCATTTCACAAATTTCATTCATTGTCCGATACGACCAACCATGTTAAAGAACGTTTAGCTATAAAAATAAAACAAACAAAAAAAGTAGATAATGTATTGTATTCCAACAATAGTGCAATATTAATATTTCAAAACCGATACATGTTTGAGGACCCTTAGTGCACAGTGCCTTCCAAATTTTCGATAAGTGTATTTTAGAAAAACAAACCAGAATTATTTTCGAGATGTAGACAAGTTCATGAGAATGGAACACATCAGATTATTATTGGCAGTTTCTTTACAAGAGTAACTGCTATGGATAGACAGAGAGAAAAAATAATTTGCACAATAAAAGCGCTCTTATTCCCGTTTTCTCTTCGCCTTTCCTAGATTGCGTGAAGAAGAAAGGAAAGCGTTGATCCGCTTAGTTGCTGCACTTCGTACTATAAATAATAATAATAATAATAATAATAATAATAATAATAATAATAACAACAACAAGCTGTTACATCGATGTAGAGAAAGTCATGTACTATCTGTTCGGCGGTGTTTCAGCTAGTGGATTGGGGTGCCCTTCCAAGCAGGTATCAGGAGGTAGAGTTGAAGCAAGCGAGGTTTAAAGGCGCGTGACAGAGTGGACGTTTGGAACGAGTTTAGCATACGTGTATCCCTCCCACAGGTCAAACTGTTACTTGAGGGTAAGTCACCCCAACTCACTAGCTATAACACCGCTGAACAGACAGTAAATGGAACGTATCAAGGTTTTAATTTCTCTGTTGCCTATAGTAAGTAGAGAATATATTGCATTCCTACAATAATTAATAATGATATTTTACAATAGATACATATTTTGAGGACTCTTAGCGTGCAGTTATTTCCAAAAATGCGATAATTATGTTTCAGAAAAACAAACAACAATTATTTGTTACGGAGATGTAGAGAAATTCATATGAATGGAACACACAGATTTTATTGATGAGTCTCTTGACAGGAGTGACTGCTATGGATAGACAGAAAGATAATAGTTTTCACAATAAAAGCGCCCTTATATCCGGTTCTATTCGCTTTTCCTCATTGCGTGAAGAAGGACGGATGGAACGCGCTGATCCGCTTAGTTGCAACACGTCGTACTATAAGTAATCAAAGGCAGAAACGCACTCGTTAATTAATGAGCATTCAAAGTGCAATCTTACGAGCGATTGCTGTACTTCTATTTAACACACAATTCATGTCGTATATTTTTTTTTCGTGGAATTGTCCATTTCCGAGATATTCCTTATTATTGGCTTCAGTTTTAAAATATTTAAACTTTTCTAAAACTCCTGATCATACAATGAAACGGAATTCAAACACATAGCGATTAGCTTTTAAAAGGTTTGGCTATCAGTTTAGCCTAACGTATTCCATTATTTACCTTCTACTTACAAGAAAACAAATAATAATACTCATTATGTCAAACATTATCTTGATTACAATGAAATAGAAGAATAAGATTTCCAAAATAATTTGTTTTTTAATTTCTCTACTATGTATAGTAAGTAGAGCAAGTGGCAGCGTCGTGGTTGAGTGGTTAGACCGCTCGCCATCCACCTGGTTTCGATTCGTTGCCTCCCCTAGAGGCTTCTGACCCCTAGACATCCGCTTGTAAGTCCTAGGGGAGTCAGTCCTACATATTATACACTTCCTGACGCTTATGCCTGACTATAGGCCAGGTTCTCCATTCTGTAGTTTCGTGCCGTTGGCTCCCCGGCAGGCTGCTGACCACTAGACATCCGCTTGTAAGTCCTAGGGGAGTCAGTCCTACATATTATCCACTTCCTCACGCTCATGCCTGGCTACGGGCCAGGTTCTTCATTCTGTGGTTTCGTGCCGTTGGCTCCAGACAGGCTTCTGACACCTAGATATCCGCTTGTAACTCCTAGGGGAGTGTCAGTTCTACATATCATCCACTTCCTCACGCTCATGCCTGGCTATGGGCCAGGTTCTCCATTCGCTGTTTTCGGGGCGTTAGCTCCCCGAAAGACTTAACGACCCCTAGACATCCGCTTGTAAGTCCTAGGGGTGTTACAGTCCTAAATACGGGGAGGGGTCTGGTTCTCCATTCTGTGGTTTCGTGCCGTTGGCTCCAGACAGGCTTCTGACACCTAGGTATCCGCTTGTAACTCCTAGGGGAGTGTCAGTCCTACATATCATCCACTTCCTCACGCTCATGCCTGGCTATGGGCCAGGTTCTCCATTCGCTGTTTTCGGGGCGTTAGCTCCCCGAAAGACTTAACGACCCCTAGACATCCGCTTGTAAGTCCTAGGGGTGTTACAGTCCTAAATACGGGGAGGGGTCTGGTTCTCCATTCTGTGGTTTCGTGCCGTTGGCTCCAGACAGGCTTCTGACACCTAGACATCCGCTTGTAACTCCTAGGGGAGTGTCAGTCCTACATATCCACTTCCTCAAGCTCATGCCTCTGGCTATGGACCAGGTTCTCCATTCTCTGTTTTCGGGACGTTAGCTCCCCGAAAGGCTTACGACCCCTAGACATCCGCTTGTAAGTCCTAGGGGAGTTACAATCCTAAATACGGGGAGGGTTTGTTAACTACGAAAAAAAAAAGTAGGGAATTTACTATATTCTTATAATAATTCGGTAATCAGATTTAACAATAGATACAAATTTTAGAGACAAATTTTGTGCAGTGCTTTTCAAATATGAAACACGTATATTTTAGAAAAACAAAACACAAATATTTGTTATGGAGATGTAGAGAAATTCATATGAATGGATCACATCAGATTTTATTGATGAGTTTCTTCACAAGAGTGGTTGCTATGGATAGACAGAGACAAAACATAATTTGCACAATAAAAGCGCTCTTATTGCCGTTTTCTCTTCGATTCGCTTTTCCTCGATTGCGTGAAGAAGGACGACGGATGGAACGCGCTGATCCGCTTAGTTGCAACACTTCGTACTATAAGTAATCAAAGGCAGAAACGCACTCGTTAATTAATGAGCATTCAAAGTGCCATCTTACGAGCGATTGCGGTACTTCTGTTTAACACAGGATATAAACGAACGCGTGCAACCTTTGATGCTCGCTTTTCAAAGGCGCTCATTATTTCGTAATTAAGTGGAATATTTCCACGACACAGAGTGTAAAATGCTACATTTCCTCTGCCTTTTGTAAGTCTTCAAACAGGCCATGTTTCTTTTTAACAAACCAGAAAATACTAAACAAAAGAATTAAAGTGAGTATTATTCATTTCAGTTCTTCTATTGCCAATATTTAATTGGAAATGTGTAAAACTGAAAAAGTTCCTGATATAAATGAATTTTAATTAGCTTTTGGCCCAAAGTTTGATGAAATAATTCAAGTAACAAGGTTGGCAATGTTCAAAGGTTAGGTTGGCAGCCGTAATGAGAACTCTTACTAAGGGGATGTATTTCCAGTAAAATATCGGTATCGAAATTTCGGGTGGAATACAATACCTTCTCTAGCTACTATGTACATTATATGTACATTCAGATAGAGAAAGTAAAAAAAGAAATCAGATTCGTTCCATTTACATAATTTTCTCTACATCTCTGTATTCTTCTATCTACTTTATGCTAATAGCAGCAATAGTCTTATACTTGCTTCCTTGTAAGTAAAAGGAAAATAAGGGAATACACTAGGCTAAAGCTATAGTCAAATGTTTTAAAAGCTGGTTGCCATGTGATTTAAATCTGATACTTTGCATTGCCAGAAGATTACAAATTCCCGTATGAGAAAATATAAGAATTTTGAAACTAAAACTAATAACAAGAAATATATCGAAAATGGGCAATTCAACAACAAAAAAAACAACATAAATTGTGTGTTTTAACGAAGATTACATGTTTTGGGTTTTAAGTTTTTGTCTACATCTTATAGTTTACCAGCTATGAAAAAATCAGCAAAATTCATTCAGAATAAAGATGTCTTCCAGAGTTTTTTTTCCAAAAATTTAAGACATAATTCCATTTTTATGTAAATATCTTTAATATGTGGAATTTTAATCAATAAAATCAATATTTTCGAGTTTTTTCCCATGTAAAGAGTAGTTTGGAATGTCGCATTCTTGTAAGATACTTAGGTTAAATACCAAGTTTGGTATTTTAGCAACTTCTAGTAGCTATCATGTTCACAAACACACACACACACACACACACACATATGGACCTTTTCTAAAAAGACTTTTTGGTACAGGAACTGCAAAACGTGCATTTCTAGTGAAATATCGGTATAGAATTCTTGGGTGGAATGCAATGACTATACACGATGTAAATATTACATGTAGAGAAAGTAAAAATATCCATTGCTCTCCTAGTAATTAATTTATTTTACTTTTATGTTGTCTAAAATATTATAATATTTATAACAATTTAACGCTTGAAATGAGTTTTGAAATAGCATATACAGAATGGTTTAAAAATACTTTTTAAAATTTTAGGAAGCGGTTCCTTACACCAAAACAAGGAAAAACGTTCATATAAACACATGTTCCAAAACCCTTCGTTCTCGATTTATTGAGGTTCAAAATGCTATTAATCACAACACCTTAAAGTGACACATTATTTTATATTTGACGTTGTCAGCTTGTTAGGAAGTGTTCCACATAAGCACCACTTAAGGCAAATGTCCTCCTCTTGCGTCCAGACACGCACGCTCTCGTCGAAGCATGGAATGTCAAATACTCCTTTTCGGTGTTGTAAGTTTTCGTAGGTTTCCATGACACGTAGATTAAGAGTTTCTTCATCCAGGATGTTCGCTGCGTAAACTAACCTGCAGGCCATGGAACTGGTCCTCCTCTACCTATCCACCTGTAATGCTAGACACCAGCCAGTGCATCTCTGTATACAGCAGTTGTAAGGCGTGCTGAAAAATGTTAACAAGTAGCCATGGCAACACAAGACCAACTCTGCAGGATAAAATGGATCAAAGCCTTCTATGAATGAGTGCATGAACCCGGAAAGCCGTTGAAGTGGCTTTCATTAATAAATTGATAACGCCAAAACAAAGCGTTTTAGAGCATATGTTTATATGAAAGTATTTCTTGTTTCCATATCAGAAATCAATTCCCATCCCATGTAAAAGTATTTTTTAATCATCCTGTATATGGTGGGTAGAGAATGTGATGTGAATACAACACACCAGTCTCAGTTCATTTTGCGGAGACGAATGAGTTAAACTCTAGCGAAAGTTTCAAATATCAGGGACTTAAAGCGGATTACACATAGTTGGATAACGAAAACCGGAGTAAAATCGGTTTCGTCCAGACCATTCTTCAATTCCAAAGGCTTAGAAATATTGGCTTTACTTTTAGGATTTGCGGATGAACGCCAAAAGGCACTCAAAAAGTTGTAGCTAATTCCGCGAGAGGCGCTGCGAGGGCTATACAAACACACGACAGTCGTCAGCTTTTTCTCAGGCTTGCCAACTGTCAAGACACCATATTAATTTCCTTCAATAGTTACTTGGTGAGGAAAAGCTGCAATATTGGAAACCCCCACCACTACCCGCTTTTCATCACCGTGATGAATGCAGCGAGGGGTTGAAATGAAGAGTTATGGCTTGGTTTATTTTTTTGTACGCGGCGCGTGCTGGTTCCCTTCTATTTTGTCGTTATTCATCTGTTCAGCACCGGCGGATGCATTTGTTTAAATGGGCTATACCTGCCTGGGTGAGATGATATCAAAGCCAGGAATGCATGCATTTCGTAACGACCTAGAAAAGCACTCAGGCCCGTAGCACATTTTGACAGATGAAAATGTGATTTTAGAGGCTTTTTCATACATTAAAACACGTGCACAAATGGTTTATGGTGATAATAAATGAATATCCCCAGAAAGTGTATTCCATTCAGTGATATAACCCATATTATAGCAAGCTTTGCCACGCTGTTTATTCTACAAATCATTATTTACCCCATAAAAACTTCAAAAATCATTATCATTAACTGATCCATTTATAATGTCTTTTTACTTTCTCTATACGTACCATTTACATAGTGTATAGAGAATGTATTGTGTTGCAGCCAAAAACTCGCTACCTAGATTTCACCGGAAATACATGTTTTGAATAAAAAAAAAGAATAATAAATAAAAAAATTAATAAAAAATAAAGCATTTTTAGAAAAATGTGTGTCTGTGTATGTGTGTGTGTCTGTGGGCAGCGTAGCTCAAAAAAGAAAAGAATACCAAACTTCGTATTTAAGATTGGTATCTTCCAAGGATACGACACAAAGATTTTGAAGAAAATTCTCCTATCCCCAACTACCCTTTACATGGAACTTTTTCGAAAATTTTGATTTTCTAAAAAATGGCTATGACGATTTTGATTAAAATATTGTATATTAATGATATTTAGCTGACAAATAAAATGTATATTTTGAATTTTCTGGGAATAGCCTCTGAAGACTACTTTACTCTGCATGAATTTTACGGAATTTTGTATAACTGGTAATCAGTAAGAGATAGACAAAAATTTAATCACAAAAATTGTAGATCAGGATAAAATACACAATTTGTGATATATACATTTTTTTCGTGTACTTTATACTATTGAAGATATTCCTTGTTTTTAGTTTCAGCTTTGAAAAACATATACTTTCTCATACAGGAATTTGTCAACTCCTGTCCATACAAATAAATGTACCTTAGTCACATAGCAACCAGCTTCTGACTACCACTTTAGCCTATGAAACTCCCTTATTTCCCTTCTACTTACATAGAAGCAAGTAATCAGACTAATTCTGCTAATTTTTTTTCGATTGGCATGAAGTAAATAGAAGCATAAGCTTTCTAACAATAATTAGAGATATAGAGAAAGTCATGTGGATGTAACACATTAGATTTTTTCAGCAATACAGTAAGTATGCTATACAACCTAGCCCGGTCACATACTGAACACTTTGCTGAGTCACGCATGCGTGGACGTCAAATGAAATCTCAAACCACATTAACCATTATACATACCTATCACAGAAGATGTTGGAAATACCGTCTCTCTGCATCAATACATCTATGGCATCTTTTGAGGAAATTTCCATTTACACGCATTTGCACAGCTTCCGAAATACTGTTACTTTTGCCTGATACATCTTTACCTTCTCTATACCCATAAGTACAATGTACATAGGGATAGAGAAGGTATTGCATTGCACCCAAAAATTCGATACCGAGATTTCACCTGATATACACGTTTTAGTTCCCCCTGAATCCAAAAATTTGTATAAAAAGTCCGTGTGTGTCTGTGTGAGCCTATGGACAGTATAGCTCAAAAACGAAAACACCGTTAAATACCAAACCTGGTGTTTAAGTTTGGTATCTTCCAAGGATGCGACACGAAGATTTTCAAGAAAATCCCCCACCTCCAACTACCCTTAACATGGAATATTTTTCGAACACTTTGAGTTTCTCAAAAAGTTCTCTAACGATTTTGATTAAAATATTAAAGCTGTTTACATGACAAATAAAATGTATGTCATGAATTTTCTGCAAATTGCCTCTGAAGACCTCTTCATTCTGTATAATTTTTTTAGAATTTCGTTTAACGGTTAAACCATAAGAGATAGCCAAACAGTTACTATACAATAAAATGTTTATCTCGTTAAAACACAAAATTTATGTAACATACATTTTTATGTGGTTATCGAGACATTCTTAGTTATTGGTTTCAGTTTTAAAATACTTAAACTTTTCTAATATGGGTCATGCAAAAAAAAAAAAAAACAAAAAAAAAAAGAAAACAGATTTTAAAGCAATAGTAACCACATTTTAGAACATTTTACTGTCAGTTTAGTCCAGTTTATTCAATTTTTAAGGAAGCAAGTATTAAGACCGTTTCTGCCTGTGTTTATTTTGGTTAGCATGACGTAGATAGAAGAATAAATCTATTAAAAATAATTTGTTGCAGATATGTAGAGAAGGTACATTTAGCTAAATATATATATTTAGCTAAATGTACTTTATCCTGGTTTGCCATATCGGACGATGAATGAAATTGGTGAAATGATGCTCAAATGATCTCGGAGTCCATCTCGGAGCTTAAAGTTACTCAACGTTTGTCTTCTCAGGATAAGGGAAAACACCGAAAAAAACCTTATCCGGGTAACTCGCCCTAAGCGAGATTCGAACTCGCAACCTTTTGAATGTGAGGTGGAGTTTTTGTTATAATATAGACAAAGTGAAAGTATTTTGAGTGTCTCTTGACCAGCATGTTCTCATGTAGTGAGGTTACTTGCTAGAAACCAGGTCAAGTTAACAATTCTAGGGCCTGTGTGTTGTACTTTGACTCCCTAGGGACGAAAGTAAAGTTGGCCCCCACTCGGTCGTTTGGCGAGCCTCAACCCCCCCCCCCACAGAAACCATAAAGTTTCATTCATCCACAAATTCCCCCAGCGTGCTGCACTCGCCCCGTTTCATTATTATACGATGTGTAATCAAGGAGGTAGCTAATTCAATTTAACAGCTTCTTTCCCAACTTAATTAATGCGACGGAACAAAGAAATATCGCCACAAGAAAATGTCCGAGAAGCTTTCATTTTCACCGGGAAACATGCAAAGTGCATTTGCCCCGAAGTAATGTTTTATGTCGAAGTGTTCTCTTATTTGGGCAAAATAGACACGTGTTCTCAGCAAAATACAAGAGTAAATAAAATGGGAAGTCATCCAGTTATCGCGGAAAACGAGATTAATTTATACTCTCTCTGAGATTTACGATATTCACAAACCTTATAAGCGGAATATCTACTCCATAGTGGATAAAAAGAAAAAAAATGGAGGATTAAATAAAAAAATCTGATGTGTAGCATTCACATGACTTTCTCTATATCCCTGCAACAAATTATTCTTAAAAAGCTTACTCTTTTATTTATTTTATGCTAATCAGAAAAAATGAGCAGAAATAGTCTTATTACTTGCTTCCTTGTAAGTAGAAGCGATATAAGGGACTACCATAGGTTAAAGTGATAGTCAAAAGCTGGTTGCTAAGTCAATGAAGGTCCTTTGTTTATATGGATAGGAGTTGACAAGTTCCTGTATGAGAAAGGTATAAGTTTTTCATAGCAGAAACCAAAAATAAGGAATGTGTCAAAAACGACGATCTCACGAAAAAAATATTTATATCATAAATTGTGTGTTTTAACGTGCTCTACATTTTTTGTGAAAAAAGTTTTTGTCCATTTCTTACGGTTTAGCAGTTATTCAAAATTCAGTAAAATTCATCCAGAATAAACTACTCTTCAGAAGCTATTCCCAGAAAATTCAAGATATGCCTTTTATTTGTCAGGTAAATATCTTTAATATACGAAATTTTAATAAGAATCGTTAGAGCCATTTTTGAGAAAATGTTCCAAGTAAAGGGTAGTTTGAGGTGGGGGGGATTTTTCTCAAAATCTTCGTGTCGCATCCCTGGAAGATACTAAGCTTAAATACCATGTTTGGTGTTTTACCGACTTTTCGTTTTTGAGTTATCGTGTTCACAGACACACGGACACACTCACACACACTCACACACAGGGACCTTTCTCTGAAAATACTTTTTTTGGATACAGGGGACCCTAAAACATATATTTCCGGTGAAATCTTGGTATCAAAATTTTTGGTGGAGTACAATACATTCTCTATACACTATGTACATAGTGCGCATAGAGAAAGTAAAAAGTATGTGTTGCATTTACATGATCTTCTCTATTTACTCTGCAACACACAATTATTATTAGTACAAAAGCTTAATCTTTTATATAAACCTGAGTATTCGAAAAAAGCATTAACAAATAGTGATATTACTTATTACTTTCTCCACTTTATATAGTGTATAGAGAAGGTATTATATTGCACCGAAAAATTCGATACCGAAATTGCACCGGAAATACATGTTTTGGGTCCCCCTGAATCCAAAAGAGCATTTTTGGAAAAAGGTCCCTGTGTGTCTGTGGACAGCATAGTTCAAAAACGAAAAGACCGTTGAATACCACTTGGTATTTAAGTTTGGAATCTTCCAAGGCTACAATATGAAGATTTTCAAGAAAAACCTTCACCCCCAATTACCTTTTACATGGAACTTTTTTCGAAAATTTTGATTTTTTTAAACATGCCTGTAACGATTTGGTTTAAAATATCGTATATTAAAGATATTTACCTGACAAATAAAATGTGTATCTTGAATTTTCTGGGAATAGCTTCTGAAAACCACTTTATTCAAGATTAAGTTCACGGAATGTTGCATAACTGCTAAATAGACAGAAACTTACCAAAAAATGTAGATCACATTTAAACAGAAAATTTATGTTGTATACATTTTTTTTCGTGGAGCTGATCATTTTTAGATAACCCTTGTTTTTGTTTTCAGGTTGGAAAAACTTAACCTTTCTCATACAGGAATTTGTCAACTCCTGTCCATATAAACAAAGGAACTCCAGTCACATAGAAATCAGCTTTTGACTATCGCTTTAACCTATGCTACTCCCTTATTTCCCTTCTACTTACAAGAAAACATGTTAGAAAACTATTTCTGCAAATTTTTTGTCAAATAGCATGAAGTAAATGAGCTTTTTAAAACTAATTTGTTGCAGAGATGTAGAGAAAGTCATGAGAATGGAACACACTGGAATTTTTTTTTTTTTTAGGCTAATTGTTTTAACCTTGCCGGTCCCCATGGCCGCACTCGCTAAAGCGTCTCGCTTTGGTGCTTCGTGGGCAGGGGATCGTGGGTTCGAGTTCCCGCCTAGGGCATGGGTGTTATATGTTTGTGCAATGTGTATATGTTTGTAAAAGAAACAGTAAAACCAGTAAACCAGTAATCAGTAAAAACCTACGGGGGGAAATGTAAATAGGGATAGAGTGCCGGAGTCCTGATCAGACTCCGTCACTGTTTTTAATAAATAAATAAAAAATAAAAAAAAAAAAGCCAAAAGTTCAACAAAGTTGATTAATGAAAGTTTTAGTGCCTATAGAGAACCTCTTTTCTAATTTCGTATTGAAATATGCTTCAAAAATACAATTAGGTTATCTATAGCTGTCTTATATTGTAAAAGTCTGATGTGTTCCATTCACATGGTTTTCTCTACATCTCTACAACAAATTATTGTTAGAAAGCTGGTGTTTCCATTTACTTCATTTTAATCGAGAAAATAATACTTGTTTACTTGTAAGTAGAAGCGAAATAAGGGAGTATCATAAGTCAAACTGATAGTCAAAAGCTGGTTGCTAAGTGACTGATGTTCCTTTGTTTGTATGGACATGAGTTGACAAATTCCTGTATGAGAAAAGTTAAGTTTTTCCAACCTGAAAACAAAAACAACGAATTTCTCAAAAACGATCATCTCCACGAAAAATAAAAAAAATTATATGATATAACTTCTGTGTTTTAATGTGCTCTGCATTTTCTGTGTAGTACGTTTTTATCCATCTCTTACGGTTTAGCAGTTATGTAACATTCCGTAAAATTCATCCAGAATAAAATAGTCTTCAGAGGGTATTCCCAGAAAATTCAAGATATACATTTCATTTGTCAGGTATATATCTGTAATATACGATATTTTAATAAAAATCGTTAAAGCCATTTTTTAGAAAATAAAAATTTTCGAAAAATGTTCCAAACAAGGGTAGTTGGCGGTGGGAGGATTTTCTTGAAAATCTTTCTGTCGCATCCTTGGAGAATACCAAACCTAAATACCAAATTTGGTTTTTAGCGGACGTTTCGTTTTTAAGCTATGCTGTCCACAGGCACACACACGCACGGACCTTTTTGTAAAAATGTTTTTTTTTTGGATTCTCGCTATATAATTTTTGGGTGGAATGCAATACCTTCTCTATACGCTATGTACATGGTACGTTAGGGTAAGTTAGACGTGTTAATATTTTTGCAATTAAACATTGGTGTTATTTTTAATAAGTGTATAATCTATACAACTGGAGTCATATGTAGATCCATCAGCATCCGAGTTTGGTATCACACCGGCTATTTTACTTGGGTCCTCCCCATCCACAGGCACATATGACTGCACTCGCTGGGACTATCTCGTGACTGAATGTATGACCTGTCCACTTTGTATCGCACTAACAATCACGGCCATTCAAGTTGCTTCAGATCTGTTGCAATTATATTACTTACTCCCTTTATTCTGCAACATACTATTATTATTAAAGCACTTATTCTTATATATATAAACCGTCGTATTGCAAATAAGCATTAATAGAAATTATGTTATTACTTATTTTCCTGTTGGCTTAACCCTACTCTCCAACAAAGGCGATTAATGAAAGATTTTAGTATTTTTAGTGGCCTCTTGTCTAATTTCGTATTACACTAAACTTCAGCAATACAATTAGGCTGTTTATAGCTGCTATATATTGTAAAAACGTAATTTTTGCAATAAAACTGTATTTGTTTAAATAAAAGAGCAAAATTTATACAACTGCAGTAAAATAAAACCCCGTTGGCATCCAAACGTATCATCACACCGTTATTTTACTTGGGTCCTCCCCATTTTTTACAACAGGTACATTTGACTGCAGTCTTTAGGTCTCGGCTTTGAATGGATGGTCGATCCACTTTGTATCACACTAACAATCATGGCTATTCAAGGTGCTTCAGATCTATTGCTATTACATCATTTTCTCTATTCATTCTGCAACAAATTATAATAATAAGTCGAATGCAGGCAGATGCAACCCTGTCAACATCTAAGCGTGCTATCACACCGGTTATTTTACTTGGGCCCTCCCCACCCTTTACCACAGGTATATTAACGATCACTGCTATTCAAGTCGCTTCTGTTGTAGTGATGTAAAATCCAGTTTGCGAATTAGAGGAATATGTATCAAAATGTAAAGACGAAAGTAAAGTTTCACTCATCCACAAATTCCCCCAGCGTGCTGCACTCGCTCCGTTTAATTATTATACGATGTGTAATCAAGCTAATGTGTAATTCAATTTAACAGCTTCTTTCCCTACTTAATTAATGCGACGGAAACAAGAAATTGACCGCAAACCTTTCATTTTCACAGGTAAACATGGAAAGTGCATTTACCCGTAAGTAAGGTGCTGCATACCAAAATATTTAGTGCCGAAGTGTTCTCTTATGTGGGAAAAATAGCCACGTGTTCTCAGCAAAAACTGCAGCCAATGTAAGAGAAAATCAAATGGGAATTCATTCTGCTCTCGCGGAAAACGAGATTAATTTATACTCTCTCTGAGGTTGCCATTTTTCCCAATGAATAAACCTTACATTCGTTTCTATATTTGTAAGCGTAATATCTACTTCATAATGGACAAGAAGAACAAGAAAGGATGAAAAGCAAGTAAAAAACCTATGAGTCGCATTCACATGACCTTCTCTATTTTTTCTACAACAGAGATAATTAATCATAGGTTTTAGTATTTTTGTGGGCTTCTTTTCTAAAATCGTATTGCAAAAACCTTCAACAATAAATTGGTCTATTCTAGCTGTTTCATATTGTAAAAATCTGATGTGTACCATTCACATGACTTTCTCTACATCTCTGCAACAAATTATTCTTAAAAGACTTATACTTCTATTCACTTCATGCTAATCAGAAAAAAAAAAAAATAGCAGAAATAGACTTATTAATTGCTTCCTTGTAAGTAGAAGCGAAATAAGGGAGTAGTATAGGCCAAAGTGATAGTCAGAAGCTGGTTGCTATGTGACTGATGTTACTTTGCATGGATAGGAGCTGACAAATTCCTGTATAAGAAAAATATAAGTTTTATAGCAGAAACCAAAAACAAGGAATGTCTCAAAAACAAGGAACCCCATGAAAAAAATGTATATATCATAAACGAAGTGTTTTAACGTGCTCTACATTTTTTGTGTACTAAGTTTTGTCCATCTCTTACGGTTTAGCAGTAATTAAAAATTAATCCAGAATAAAGTACTCTTCAGATACTATTCCAATAAAGTTCAAGATATACATTTTATTTGTTAGGTAAATATCTTTAATATATGATATTTTGATCAAAATATCATATATAGCCATTAGAGCCATTTTTAAGAAAATGAAAATTTTCGGAAAAAGTATGTGTAAAGGGTAGTTGGGGGTGAGGGATTTTTCTAAAAATCTTCATCCCTGGAAGACATTAAACTTAAATACCAAGTTTAGTATATTACCGAGTTTTTGTTTTTGAGTTATCGTGATCACACACATATGGACCTTTTTCTAAAAATGCTTTTTTTAGATACATATATTTCCGGTGAAATCTCGGTATCAAACTTTTAGCTGGAGTGCTATACCTTCTCTATACACTATGTACATAGTACGTATAGAGAATGTAAAAATGTTGATATTATTTTAATAAAAATGTAATGTTTATTTAATAATAAAGTGAAAAATCCATACAACTGCAGTCAAATGTAGCACCGTCAGCATCCACGCGTAACATGAAACCGATTATTTTACTTGGGACCTCCCCATCCTTTACCACAGGCACATTTGAATGGATGGCACTAAGGATAACGGCTATTCAAGTTGCTTCAGTTGCGGTACAGCAGAAAGTGATATAAAATCCGGTTTGCGAATTAGAGGAACATATAACAAAATAAGTAAATTAAACATGAAAGTAAAGTTTGTCCCCACACGGTCGTTTGGCCTGCCTCACCTCGCCTTGCCCCCCCCCCCCCCCCCCGCAGAAACCATAAAGTTTCATTCGTCCAGAAATTCCCCCAAGAATATTTTTGTCGAAGTGAAAAGCGTGTTCCCTTATGTGGGAAAAACAGACACGTGTTCTCAGCAAAAACTGCAAGAAAATACAAGAGAAAATCAAATGGGAATTCATTCAGGTCTCGTGGAAAACGAGATTAATTTATACTCTCTCTGACGTTGTCAATATTCACAGTGACTAAACATATAGTTTCGTTTGCATATTTGTAAGCGGAATATCTATTTCATAATGGATAAGAAGAAAAAGAATAGAGGATGAAAAGCAAGTAAAAAGCGTATGTGTCTATTCACATGACCTCTATTTATTCTGCAACTGAGGTGATCAAAGGTACTTTTACTTTCTCTACACTACTATGTACATAGTGTATAGAGAAGGTATTGTATTCCACCCAAAAATTCGATACTGAGATTTCACCGGAAATACACGTTTTAGGTCCCCCTGAATCCAAAAAAAGCATTTTTGGAAAACGGTTCGTGTGTGTGTGTCTATATGTCAGTGGACAGCATAGATCAAAATCGAAAAGACCGTTAAATACCAAACTGCGTATTTAAGTTTGGTATCTTCTAAGGATGTGACACGAAGATTTGCAAGAAAATCCCCCCACACCCAACTATCCTTTAAATCGAACTTTTTTCGAAATATTTGTTTTTCTCAAAAATTACTCTTAACGATTTTGATTAAAATATCGTATACTAAAGATATTTACCTGAAAAATAATATGTATATCTTAAATTTTCTGGGAATAGCCTCTGAAGACTCTTTATTCTGAAGGAATTTTGCATAACTGCTAAACCGTAAGAAATGGACAAAAAATGTAGCGCACATAGAACACACAATTTATGTTATATGATTTATTATCGAGGAGTTGATCGTTTTCGAGATATTCCTTGTTTTTTGTTTCAGCTTTGAAAATCTTACTTTTCTCATACAGGAATTTGTCAATTCGTGTCCATACAAACAAAGGAACTTCAGTCACCTAGTAACCAGCTTTTGACTTCATTTTAACCTATGATACTCCCATATTTCGCTTCTACTTACAAGGAAGCAGGTAATAAGACTATTTCTGCTAATTTTTTCTCGAATGGCTTGAAATAAATAGAAGAATAAGCTTATTAACAATAATTTGTTACACAGAAGTAGAGAAAGCCATGTGTATGGAACACAACAGATTTTTTTTTTAATTTATTATGACACTAACCTTGAGCAATAAAACCAAAAAGTTATATCTGTCTTATATTATAAAAATGTGATGTGTTCCATTCACATGACCTTCTCTACATCTCGGCAACAATTGTTTAAAAACTTATTCTTTTATTTATTTCAAGCTAATGGAGAAAAAATTAGCAAAAATAGTCCTATTACTTACTTCCTCGTAAGTAGAAGCGAAATATGAGAGTATCATAGGTTAAAGTGATAGTCCACAGCTGGTTGCTATGTGACTGAAGTTCCTTTGTTTGTATGGACACGAGTTGACAAATTCTTGTATGTGAAAAGTACTAGTTTTTCAAAGCTGAAACCAAAGCCTACTAAACATACTAAACGTTTTATTAATCGTATATGCTGTAATGTTACGTTAAAAACAAATTAGCCACAATAACATACTATTTCTGTTAGTGGTGTTTTGAATACTCAGGTTTATATACAAGAATAAACTCCTGTAATTATAATTTGAGGCAGAATGAGTAGAGAAACTGATGTAAAGAAAAAATCTTACCACACAAAAAATGTAGAGTACGTTAAAGCACATCATTTATGTTACATACATTTTTTTCGTGGAGTTGATCGCTTTTGTTTTTGGTTTCAGTTTTGAAAAACATACTTTTTCCATGAAAAGGGTAGTTGGGGGTGAGGGGATTTTTCTCAAAATCTTCGTGTCGCATCCCTGGAAGATACTAAACTTAAATACCAAGTTTGGTGTTTTACCAACTTTTCGTTTTTTAGTTATCGTGTTCACAGGCACACGGACACACGCACCTTTTTCTGAAAATACTTTTTTTGGATACAGGGGACCCTAAAACATATACTTCCGGTGAAATTTCGGTATCGAATTTTTGGTGGAGTGCAATACCGTCTCTATACACTATGTACATAGTACGTATAGAGAAAGTAAAAAACAGCAAACTGCAATCAAATGTAACTCAACATCCAAGCGTGCTTTCACACCGGTAATTTTACTTGGGTCCTCCCCATCCTTCACCACAGACATATTTGACTGCAGTCCTCAAGTAAAGAGCTTATCTGTCACATTCACATACCCTTCTCTATTTACTCTACAACACATTATTATTGCAAAAGCTTATTTTTATATAAACCTGAATATTCAAAATAAACATTAACATAAATAGTATTACTACTTATTTTCTTGACGTTAATTGTTTGTAAAGGCATACAGTTTTCTTAATACCTCAATTTACTCTAAGTAATGTAAATTATTTATTGTTTCATTGGAGAACTTTTGATATGTTTAATTCCAAAAGAAAATATCCTAGGTTTAAATGATTTTATATTTTAAGGGTTGGTCGTAATGTGTTGCCCTAGAAATGTTGTTTTATTTGTATCACCAAGATGAAAGAAATAAACAATATAATAACATCCCAGTTCAAGAACGGTTAACAATGAGTAAATTTAAAACCAATATCAGGAGTTTTCAAACACCAACCCCCTTAAAAAACTAATGTGTTTCATTTACAGGACATGCTCTGCAAATAAAAAATCATTCTTTTACCTTTATTAGTTCCTTATATGAAGAAATGAAGTACGCTAGGCTAAAGTGATAATCAAATCTTTTAAAAGCTGGTTGTCATGTGGATCAAATCAGTTTTTTGCATTCCCAGGAGTTGACAAATTTGAACATTTTAAAGTATTTTAAAACTGTAACTAACAACAAGGAATATATTAGAAATGGTCAAACCCATGAAAAAATGTAGATGATTTATATTGTGTTTTTTAAGGAAATATACATTTTTCGTGTAGTCAGTTTTTGTCTATTTCGTATACATTTTACCGGTTATACAAAATTCATCAAAATTCATCTAGAATGAACACCTTTTTAGAGGCTATTCTCAGAAAATTGAAGATATATACATTTTATTTCTCATGGTAATATCTTTTTTTTTTTCTTTTTTTTATTGCCCCTCTTTAACATCTAAGGTCATATCGGAAGCATGTTGGACGCTACTGGCAGGCAAGGAAGACTTGGACGGGCTAGGTAAATCTATACTTAAGGCAAGACAGCTGAGATCTCAATAGGCTGCCAATAGAGAAGGAGAGGAATAAGATCAACTAAACAAAAGTGACTACAATGTTCTACATATGTCATACTTAGGTCACTGTTGTGCTATGGTTTTATATATGGTTTTATATATTGTGTATATATTTCTTTTAATAGTAATTTTCTATTATAAGAGGGTGTATTTATGAAGGTGTACTCTGTGCTGTAAATTTAAATTGCTATATTTGAATATCTGTTTATTTTTATTTTCGGGTTCACTCTTAATTCTTTATTGTTGTTTTAATATTGATTCTGATTGTGTATTACTTTGTCTTTTTATTTTGGTGTTTACTCTTTTAATTATTTGTTGTTGTTGTTGTTTTAATATTGTTTGTAGTGTGTATTACAAAAGCACGTACGGTCTGTGGACCCGTGTGATCTTTGAAATGCTATGTATGATATTCTATGTCAATAAATACACTTATTCATTCATTCTTACATACTTCTAGACGTTGTGTAGGCTATGGAATACTTCTCGTTAAAGAAAAATTCACCGCCCCAGCCAGGGATCGAACCTGTGACCTCCGGGGTAGAAGTCAGCTCACTGACCACACGAGTAAATATCTTTATAATGCGGTAGTTTAATCAAAATTGTAAGTTTTGAAAGCTATTCCATGTAAAGTATATTTTTGGAGCGGATTTTGTTGAAAGGATTCTCTGCCCGGTGGCACAGTTAAATGTACAAAATTCACTAACAATAACAATCTTACAATTAATGATAATAATAATAATAATAATAGAAATGAATAATAGAATACAACTAACATATACATATAACTCCCCCCACTTCGGTCCATGACAGATGTCATGGATGGGTTGAAGTATTGGAGGGAGAGACGTGGTCAGCGCCTCGAATCCCTCCCGGTCAGTTAATACGGTCCTCATGACCTGGAGCCCCTACTTCTCCATCAGGTAGCTCCTCAATACCCTCCCCCCTCCCCAGGGACCTCACGAGGCTAAGTGCACTCCGGTCCAGGTCTCCCAGCGGCGGTAAAATCCCCACGCCGATACTGGGAATCGAATCCAAGTCTCCCTGTTGGAAAGCAGCTACGCTACCACCGCGCTAAGAAGACGACCCTGTATATACAAACTTTTTTACTTTCTCTATACGCACTATGAACATAGTGTATAAAGAAGGTATTGCACTCCACCAAAAAATCCATTCCGAGATTTCACCGGAAATATATGTTTTAGGGTGACCAATATCCAAAAAAAGCATTTTCATAAAAAGGTCCGTGTGTGTGTGTGTGTGTGTGTGTGTCCGTGTGTCTGTGAACACGATATTTCAAAAACGAAAAGTAGGTAAAATACCAAACTTGGTATTTAAGTGTAGTATCTTCCAGGGATGCGACATGAAGATTTTGAGAAAAATCCCCCCACCCCCAACTACCCTATACATGAAACTTTTTTCGAAAATTTTTATTTTCTCAAAAATGGCTCTAACGATTTTGATTAATACTTCGTATATTAAAGATATTTACCTGAAAAATAAAACGTATACCTTGAATTTTCTGGGAATAGCCTCTGAAGAGTAGTTTATTCTGGATGAATTTTATTAAATTTTGAATAACTGCTAAACCGTAAGAGATGGACAAAAACTTACTCCACAAAAAATGTAGAGCACGTTAAAACACACACTTTATGTTATATACATTTCTTTCGTGGAGTTCGTCGTTTTTGTGGCATTCCTTATTTTTGGTTTCTGCTATGAAAAATACATTTCTCATACAGGAATTTGTCAACTGCTGTCCATACAGACAAAGGAACTTCAGTGACATAGCAACCAGCTTTTGATTATCACCTTAACCTATGGTACTCCCTTATTTCACCTCTACTTACAAGGAAGCAAGTAATATGGTTATTTCTACTAATATTTTCCTGATTAGCATGAAGTTAATAGAAGTATAAGCTTTTTAAGAATAATGTGTGCAGTGATATAGAGAAAGTCATTTAATGGTACACATCATATTTCTTACTTTCTCTATACACATTATGAACATAGAGTATAAAAAAGTATTGCACTCCACCAAAAATTGCATACCGAGATTTCACCGGAAATATATGTTTTAGGGTCCCTAATATCCAAAAAAAGCATTTTCACAAAAAGGTCCGTGTGTGTATGTGTGTGTGTGTCCGTGTGTCTGTGAACACGATAACTCAAAAACGAAAAGTCGGTAAAACTTGGTATTCAGGTTTAGTATCTTCCAGGGATGCGACACGAAGATTTTGAGAAAAATTCCTCCACCCCAACTACCCTTTACATGGAACTTTTTTCGAAAATTTTGTTTTTCTCAAAAATGGCTCTAACGATTTTGATTAAAATGTCGTATATTAAAGATATTTACCTGACAAATAAAATTTATATTTTGAATTTTCTGGGTTATAGCCTCTGAAGACTTCTTTATTCTGCGCCAATTTTACGGAATTTTGCATAACTGCTAAACCGTAAGAGATGGACAAAAACTTACTACACAACAAATATAGAGCACTTAAAACACGCAATTTATGTTATATGCATGTTTTTCGTGGAGGTGCTTGTTTTTTTTTTTTAGATATACCATGTTTTTGGTTTCAGCTATAAAAATCATACTTTTCTCATAGAGGACTTTGTGAACTCGTGTCCATGCAAACTAAGGAACTTCAGTCACATAGCAACCAGCTTTTGGCTTGCACTTTAACTTATGGTATTCCCTTATTTCATTTCTGTTAACAATAAAGCAAGAAAAAAGACTATTTCTGCTAATTTTTTCTCGATTAGCAGGAAGTAAATAGAAGCTTAAGGTTTTTAAAAATAATTTATTGCATAGATATAGAGAAAGTCATGAGAATGTAACACATCAGAATTTTTAAATACCTGACTACTTATTATAGCAATACTTATGTCAATTATCAGCATGTTTATAAACAGTTATTATGAAACCTTTACAAAAATAAAGACCCTTAATTACTTCACAATATTTACGTTAATTAATATCTAATATTTATTCCCTTTATATTGTACCTAAACTGCTTTAATATGGTGATTTTAATATCAAATTCGGAATATCAAGTTTAAAAAATACTTTTCTTTTGCTCAGATGTCCTCAGAAGATGTATTTCCCATGAAATGTTGGTATAGAATTTTTAGACGCAATATAATTTCTTCTCTGCCTGCTATCTTTATTGTACATACGTGCTAGAGAAAGTAAAATGGTTGATATTTTCTATCACTGCTTCCTCTTTAAGCTTAAGTTTGGCAATTTCAAATGAATGACGGTACGATAATTAAACGCAATTTCGTTGATCAATTTTTCACCGGACGCTCATTATTAACAGCATGTCTTTTTGAAATTTGTACGTACTTATTATTTTGAAATAATTCACTTCGCACCCCAATTAGTAGCGCATTTTACAAAGTCCATGTCATTGATAATTTGACACCTAACGCCCCTAGCGGCTGAATTTAGAAGCGGTCACTTCCACTTCAATATAAAACATGACAATCCGTAACAACAGAATGATGAAATGGTGGATGTGGTCATGTTACATCCTTAAAAGAAACTCGAAATTAAATTTATCCTCCCCCCATTCAAAGTCCTTGGTTGGTCGGACGATGAATGAAATTGGTGAAATTTCAAATGATCTCGGGTTCCATGGAGCTCAAAGTTAATCAACATTCGTCTTCCCAGAATAAAGGAAAACCCCGAAAACATCTAATGTGTTCCATTCAAATGACTTTCTCTTGTTACAAATCAACTTTCCTTACAAAATATTATTCTTCTATCTCCTTCACGCTAATCCAGGTAAACATTCGCAGAAATTGTCTTATTCCTTGCTTCTTTATAAGTAGAATGGCAATAAGGGATAAATTGATAGTCAATAATATCAAAAGCTAATCCTAAGTACGTGGGCATCAAAATTAAAGAAAGGGTTTGGAAACCATTAGGATTGGATACATCTGGATGGCGGGGCAGGCAAACAGGTGGAGTATTTGGAGTAAAATTAAGAACCGCCTCTGTGTTATTGTCAAATAATTGCACAATGCACGGAGAAGGTTTCATTAGAAGTACAGTCTGGGCTAAAATCGGAGTGGGGTATGGAACAATACATGAAAACAGGTACCAAAGTCATTAGAGAGGGGTTCGCATGGTTTACACTAGGAGCATGAAGGAGCACAGAAATTGCTGACGAGAATGGTACGAGAATCTGTCCCATTTGCGAGGAGGAAGAGTCGTGGACCCACATCTTAGCGAGATGTAGGGGTACGGAGAAATGGCTGGTAAAATATTTACCGCGATTCTTTACCACCGCGAATATAGAGCTAGAAGCATGTTGGACGCCTCTGGCAGTTACGGAAGACGTGGACAGGCTAGGTCAAATTTTACTTAAGGCAAGTCAGCTGAGATCTGAGAAGACTGCCAATAGAGAAGAGGGGGGAGGAATAAAGAGAGCTAACAAAAGTGACTACAGTGTTTTACATACATATATTTTAAGTCATACTTAGGTCACTGCTGTGTTATTGTTTTATATATTGTGTATATATGTGTATATATTTCTTTTAAGTGCATGTGCAGTTCGAGGTAGACGAAGTGGCGTCTGGGCGAGTTTTCTCCCAGTCCTCCGGTTTCCCCCGCCACCTATTCCCACAAATATTCCATCATCAGGTCATACCATCCATGTCTGGCTACGAGCCAGGTTCTCCATTCTGTGGTTTCGTGCCGTTGGCTCCCCGACAGGTTTCTGACCCCTAGATATCCGCTTGTAAGTCCTAGGGGAGTCAGTCCTATATATGATCCACTTCCTCACCCTCATGCCTGGCTATGGGCCAGGTTCTCCATTCTGTGGTTTCGTGCCGTTGGCTCCCCGACAGGTTTCTGACCCCTAGATATCCGCTTGTAAGTCCTAGGGGAGTCAGTCCTACATATGATCCACTTCCTCACACACATGTCTGGCTATGGGCCAGATTCTCCATTCTGTGGTTTCGTGCCGTTGGCTCCCCGACAGGCTTCTGACTTCTAGACATCCACTTGTAAATCCTAGGGGAGTGTCAGTCCTACATATCATCCACTTCCTCACACTCATGCCTGGTTACGAGCCAGGTTCTCCATTCTGTGGTTTCGTGCTGTTGGGTCCCCAACAGGCTTCTGACCCCTAGGTATTCGCTTGTAAGTCCTAGGGGAGTGTCAGTTCTACATATCATCCATTTTTCTCACACTCATGCCTGGCTGTGGGCCAGGTTCTCCATTCTGTGGTTTCGTGCCGTTGGCACCCCGACAGGCTTCTGACCTCTAGACATCCACTTGTAAGTCCCAGGGGAGTGTCAGTCCTACATATCATCTACTTCCTCACGCTCATGCCTATGCCTGTCTACGGGCCAGGTTCTCCATTCTGTGGTTTCGTGCCGTTGGCTCCCCAACAGTCTTCTGACCCCTAGGAAGCTTGTAAGTTCTAAATACGGGGAGGGTAAGTCAACTAAGAAACGAAAAACGAAGAACATTTGTTAGACGAGGGAGGGAGAAAGACACGTGAATGCAACGCACAAGATCTTTGGCAATAATGGCGGGTTTTAGGACACATTTTCCTTGGTTAATGGTCAAAGAGACTCTAATAGCTGTGCTTTAAACGGTACAACATTCCTTCACGTTGCTTTTTCTTTCATTATCAAGTGAGGTAATTTTCTCCCATGTATTTTATTCAAATTCTCCTTAATTGTCGGTAATTTACATGCCATAAAAGCCATTTCTAAGTTCAGTACGGGATTATTTTACCTAAATGCTGCTATAGTTTTGAAATTTAAAATATTAACCTCCAAAACTGTACGTAATTTCATTTCATATTTCATGATAATATAGCAACATTAGACTCTTTAAAAATATATACCTCTACCGGTTTTGCAACCAAATTATTCCTACAAAAGAATAAGGATTATCTGCTAATCGAAAGAAATGTTAGCAAAAATTTCCTTATTACTTGCTTCTTTGCAAATAAGTTTGGTTCGCTTTAGATTCTGGCAGTAAAACAAAACAGAGACGAAACGAAAAATATATCCCGTGAGAGGCAATTTAAGTAGTTTAAATTTGAAACAAGGAACATACAAGAATAAGTCTACCAAACAGATGTATAAGAAATAAATCTTGTGTTTGACGAGATCTACATTTTTTTTGTATAGCATGTTTCTATCGGTTTCGGTTTACCAGTTATGCAGAATTCATTCAGAATGAAAAGGTCTTGAAAGGCTATACCCAGAAAATTGAAAGTATATATTTAATTTTGATGTAAATATCTTTAAGACATGGAATTTTAATAAAAAATCTGATGCGTTCCATTCATATGACTTTCTCTATATCTCTGCAACAAACTATAGTTAAAAAGTTTATGCTTCTATTTACTTCATGCTAATCGAGAAAAAAAATAGCAGAAATAGTCTTATTTCTTGCTTCCATGGGTTAAAGTGATAATCAAAAGCTGGTTGCTATGTGACTAAAGTTCAGTGTTTGTATGGACAGGACTTGACAAGTTCCTGTTTGAGAAATATATAAGTTTTTCAAGGCTGAAACTAAAAACTTGGAATATTTTAAAAACAATCAACTCCACGAAAAAAATGTATAGAACATAAATTGTGTGTTTTAATGTGCTCTACATTTCCCGTATAATAATGTTTTGTTCATCTCTTATAGTTTAGCAGTTATGCAGAAACCCATAAAATTCATCCTGAATAAAGTAGTCTTCAGAGGCTATTCTCAGAAAATCAAAATATGCATTTCATTTGTCATGTAAATATATTTAATATAATGTATTTTAATAAAAATCACTAGAGCCATTTTTGAAAAAAAAAAATATTTTATTTGTAATGGAAATGGCTTTAATGTGTGGTCTTTTAATCAATATTGTTAAAGCAATTTTTAAGAATTGGAAGATAGCAAACTTAAATACCAAGTTTACTATTAAACGGTATTTTTGTTTTTTAGCTAAGTTGTCCAAAGACACACACACACACAGACATACAAACGGATATCTGATATACTGCATTCACACGACTTTCTCTACAGCTCTTGCAACAAATTATTGTATTTCATGATAATCGAGATGAACCTTAGCAGAAATTGTTCTTAGTACTTGCTTTCTTGTAAGTAGAAGGGAAATAGGAAAATGCACAGACTAAAGCGATAGTCTCTTCCTTTAAAAGCCGGTCGCTATGTTAAAGAATTCAAATTCCATGGCTTTGTTTGTGAGAAGAAAACAAGCGAGAAACGAGAACGATGTCGTTCGAGAAAAGTTTCAACGCATTAAAATTGAAACCAATAATCCGAATATCTGGAAAACGGTTAACTGTACAAAAAAAAAGTATATGTCATAAATTGTGTGTTTTAATTTTATCTACATTTGTTGTGTAGTAAAATTCTTTCCATCTGTTAGAATTTGCCAATTATATAAAAGTCATCCAGAATGAAGAGGTCTTCAGAGACTAGTCACAGAAAATTCAAGATATACATTTCGTTTTTCATAAACATATCTTAAACATACGACATTTTAATCAAAATTAGTAGAGCCATTTTTGAGAAAATGAAAATTTTCGAATTTTTTCAGGTAAAGGGTAGTTAGAGGGGGGATTTTTTGAACACCTTTTTGTTGTATCTTTGGAAGATGCCAAACTTAAGTACCAAGTTTAGCATTTGACGGTCTTTTTGTTTTGAGCACATACAGAGGACATTGCTCTAAACATGCTTTTCTGGATTTAGGGGGTCTCAAAACATGTATTTGCGGATAAATCTTGGTATCGCATTTTTGAATGCCCGGCAATAACTTCTCTATACATTACATACATAGCACGTGTATAGAAAGTAAAAATTATAGTACTTATATTGAATTTGAAGCATTATTTATAATGACTTTCAATGATATTGAAAGATATAATCATGCAATGCATTATAGAACACCGGTGTTTCAATGCAAGATCGCTAAATGGCAGGTAATTAAAACCTTGCAATTAGTTAACAAAATGACCAAAACTTTATCAGCTTGTAAAACGGTAAAAGAACGCATGACCGCCGGAAGAAATATGCGGAAAAAATGCGAAACTGACTGTCGATGTGGATTTGTGACATCACTTCCGGCGACAGACTGAAGCTGTTAATACATCGCTGTGACGTAACAAAATAGATGGCTCTGTCAGTCATGCAGTTGGGAAAATACCATCACGTCAACTGTGGTAAGCCTGAATGTGATACAGTCTGATGAACCGACCTTAAAAAGAGGAAAACTCAATTTGGAAAACAGTTCATCTGTCTGTCACCAGCAAACGTGACTGTTTAAGCTTAACAGTGAGGTTGGCAAAACTGCAATTAAAGAGGATAGGGGTGAGGCAAAAACTTGCACATTGCTATCATACATTCGGGACGATAATAGGGTGCATTATAGTCACAGATATATAGAGAGATTGGATTGGTAATGCCCTATTCTTATGGATTGTGGTTAGTGAAGCAGGATTTTCACACAGCCGCCATAGTTAGCCAGTACACTGAGATGAGCTCGCCTTGTGTGTTTTAAATGAGCACACAAAAATAACATTTTCTGGTGTTAAATATTCAATTAAGCAGTACATTTAATCTGTAAGTTTTTAACCTGTATAATGGTTAATTCGTGTATGGTGTTTGGTTGTAGTTTCTCGTATAGCAGAAGCAAAAATCAAAGAGAGCGAAATGCTTCAATACATAAGTTAGTACACTTATTTAAGTGATTTTTCATTGGTATACTTAGTGAAAGATTTCAATACTCAGGTTATTGCACCTATTTAAGTGGTTTTTCGGTGGTATACTTAAGGAAATCTTTCAATACACAGATTAGTGTACTTTTTAAGTTATTTTTAGGTGGTATAGTTACTAAAATATTTCAATACTCAGGTATGTGTACTTTTTTAAATGATTTTAGGTGGTATATTTACTGAAATAATTCAATACACAGCTCGTGAACTTATTTAAGTAATTTCTCAGAGGTATAGATAGTGAAAAATTTCAAACACAGATTAGTGTACTCATTTAAGTAACTTATCAAAGGTATACTTAGTGAAATATTTCAATATATAGGTTAGTGTACATATTTAGGTGAATTTTCAGTGGTATACTAAGTGAAATATTTTCGCACACAAGTTTGTGCACTTATATAAGTGATTTTTAGGTGGTATACCTAGTGAAATATTTCAATACACCGGCTACTGTACTTATTTAAGTGATATTGTGGTGCTAAATGTTCAACTAAGCAGTAAAATTAGACTACGTTTTAATACGTGTGTGGAGTTTGGTTGTAGTATCTCGTATAGTAGAAACAAAAACAAGGAAAGGATTAAGTGATTTTTTTGGTGGTATACTTAGTTACTCATTATCAACAGAACGATTCTGTATTGTTTGTTAGGTTTTAGGTTTCCACCACGGAAAGACCTAACAGAAGCTTGGATAAAGGCAATTCGCAGACAAAATTGGCAACCTACTCCGGTTTATAAGAAAACCCTTGCTAATTCACCCATTTAGCAGTTAACACGAGAAGTAATTACCATAAAATTATATGTTTATAATACCAGAACCGTGAGAAAGGGGGCGTGTTCCCCGGACTGGGAATTCAAAGATAATTACTGCAATATTCCTCGACGGAAATTCTTGATTAATATCATATTTTCTACTAAAGCTTTAAACAAATGGTATAGCCTTTTGTTACATTAACAGAAGTTTTAGACCAAGAAATTAAAACAAAATTAAGTTATGACCTTACCGCGATGTTAACTGCAATAATACAAATTGAGCAATAATAACTTCTGACAAAACAAGAAATGTGATTGTATGAAATATTCTTTCACTCAATTTGGAAAACAGTTCATCTGTCTTTCCCCAGCAAACGTGACTATATAGCTTAACTGTGGGGTTGGCAAAACTGCAATTAAAGAGGAAGATGGGGAGTCAAAAAATTGTACATTTCTATTATATATTGGGGACGATAATAGTCGATAGTGTGCAAGATATAGAAGTGATTCTGTTTATCACAATAGGTGATTTAATAATCTCAAGGGGAGTCGAAAAGGATTTTCTAATTTTTTACCTTCTCTAGCCCGTATGTTGAAGAGCTGTTTTTTTTTTTCAACCTCCGAGAGGCTATAAATAAAAGATAACTTCATAGAAAACAATTATTTTATTACTAAAATTTTTGTACACTTATGGTTACTTTTCAACATAATAACCGAAAAGATTGAGTCATTTATCGTACCTGTGCACAAGCTTTGCAATACCCGCTTTAAAAAATTTGCCGCCAATGATTTCAAATGAGAATTGGCGTTGTTTTGAAGATCTTCGTACTTGACGACGTTTGCGGTGAGCCATTTAAAACAAACGAAGAGGAATGCTGCCTTCAGGAATTGTGTTGATCCGTGACAACGCTCGTCCACACACTGGTGGCACAACCCATCGACTCCTTGAACAATTTCAATGAGACATTTTCGATTATCCGCCGTACAGTCCTGACTCTGCACCCAGCGACTTTCATCTTTTCCCTGAACCGAAGACTAGAAGGGCAGCACTTTCAAACCAACGAAGATCTTCAAAACAACTTCAATGCTCATTTGAAAACATTGCCGGCAACAATGTTTGAAGCGCGTATTGCAAAGCTTGTGCATAGGTACGATATATGTCTCAATCTTTTCGGTGATTATGTTGAAAAGTAACCATAAGTGTACACAACTTTTAGTAATAAAATACTTGTTTTCGATAAACTTTTCCTTTATATATAGCCTGTCGGTGGTTGAAAAAACACGGCCCTCCCACAGTGAACATAGTGGATAGAGAAGGTATTGTATTCCATGCAAAAATTAAACGTGATTTCATCTGGGGTCCCCTGATTCCGAAAAAAGCCTTTTTGGAAAAAGGTCCGCGTGTGTCTGTCTGTGGGCAGCATAGCTCACAAACTAGAAGACGTTAATTACCAAACTTGGTATTTAACATTGTTACCTTCCAAGGATACGACATGAGAATTTAAAAAAGAATCACTCATACCAACTACCCTTTACATGGAACACTTTTCGAAAATTTTTGTTTTTTTTAAAAGTGACTAACAATTTTGATTAAAATACCGTATGTTTAAGATATTTTATGACAAACGAAATTTCTATCTTGGATTTTCTGATAATAGCCTCTGAAGACCTCTTCATTCTGGATGAATTTTGTATAACTGCCAAACCGTAAGAGATATACAAAAACTTACTAAACAAAAAATATACATCTCATTGAAACATACAATTTGTCATATACATCTTGTTCTTTCTCTAGCCCCGTATGTACTATGTACATACGAATAGAGAAGATAATGTATTTCACCCAAAAATTCGCTATCGAGATTTCACCGGAAATGCATGTTTTGGGGTCCCCTGAGTCCCAAAAGAGATTTTTTAGAAAAAGGTCCGTGTTTGTGTCTCTCTGTGGACAACATAGCTCAAAAGACCATTACACACCAAACTTGGTGTTTAGGTTTGGTATCTTTCAAGGATGTGACATGACAATTTTCAAGAAAACTCCCAATCACAAACTTCCATTTACATGGGAAAAAATTGGAAAATTTTGATTTTCTAAAAAATGGCTGTAACGATTTTGATTAAAATGCCATATATTCAAGATATTTATATCCTATATAAAGTGTGTAGCTTAAGTTTTCTGGGAATAGGCTCTGGAGACTTTTCATGTGAATTTTTCCGCTTTTTCCTTAAGAGATTTACAAAAACGTACGTATTACACAAAATATGTGAATCTCATCAAAACACACAGTTTATGTCCTTTACGTTTTTGTCGTGGAGCTGACCGTTTCCGAGATATTCCTAGTTATTGGTTTCAATTGTAAAGTACTTATACTTTTCACAGACAGGAAGTGTATGTTTTTCTTTTGTTCTACTCCTGGCCAAGCAAAGAAGCAATTTGGACAACCGCATTACGATATCTTAAAACACTTGACTATCTTTAGCATGGTGTAGCGTATTCCTTTAGCTCCCTTACACTTATAAATAATTAAGTAATAAATATATTCTACTAATGTTCATCTTGATTAGCATTGTTCAGAAAGAATAATATTTTTAAGAAGTTTGTAGAGCAGCTAGAGAAAGTCATATGAGTGCAACACATTATATTTTTTGTAGAGTTAATAGTTTTCGAGATAGATAGATAGATAGATAGATAGATAGACAGACAGACAGAAATACAGACAGACAGACAGACAGACAGATCGATAGATCGATAGATCGATAGATCGATAGATCGATGGATGGATGGATGGATGGATGGATGGATGGATGGATGGATGGATGGATGGATGGATGGATGGATGGATGGATGGATGGATGGATGGATGGATGGATGGATGGATGGATGGATGGATGGATGGATGGATGGATGGATGGATGGATGGATGGATGGATGGATGGATGGATGGATGGATGGATGGATGGATGGATGGATGGATGGATGGATGGATGGATGGATGGATGGATGGATGGATGGATGGATGGATGGATGGATGGATGGATGGATGGATGGATGGATGGATGGATGGATGGATGGATGGATGGATGGATGGATGGATGGATGGATGGATGGATGGATGGATGGATGGATGGATGGATGGATGGATGGATGGATGGATGGATGGATGGATGGATGGATGGATGGATGGATGGATGGATGGATGGATGGATGGATGGATGGATAGATCGTTTATTAGTCTATTGAATACAATTATTCCTAACTTCGTCAGTAAACTACATACATCAATCACACAATCTGTCGTCACATATTTATATTATAGAACTCGTCAACAGTATACAGAGGATTAACCGTCAATATTGATATGAGCCTCCTCTTGAAGCTCTGAAACGCAAGATGTCTTATGTGCATAGGTAAGAAGTTGAAAAATTTTAGTGAGGCGTAACAGAAACTATTTACACTTACACTATATTTACTTTTGGGTATATAAATATTTGAGTTCTTCCGTGTTGGGTAATTATGTATATTGTCACAGGTAGTAAAATCATTAATATTTTTATTGACATACAAGAGGCAGGCCAGAACGTAAAGTAAGAATAGCAGATTGGATAAAAAGTGGTTTACAATGAGTCCTGGGTGAAGCTTCATAAATTAACCTTAAAGCTCTCTTCTGTAAAATAAAAACTCGTAATGCTGAAGCGTGGTTGCCCCAGAGCAAAAGTCTATAATTCAGATGGCTATGAATATGTCCATAATAGGCCACAATTAAAGATTCTACATTAATATTGTTCTTAAGCATTCGTAACATGAACAAACCCTTACTTACTTTTTTTACAACATACGTAACATGAGTTTGCCAGCATAAATTTGAGTCGATATGCAAACCTAGAAATTTTACTGTTTTATGGTCATCTGAATTTATTCTCCTTAAACTAAAATGTAATGTCTGTGTTTTTGAACTGTTTAAAATCAATTATTAACATTACACCAAGTTTGGACACTATTATTTAAGTCTTGGGATTATTAAACCTTTGTGAAACGGGAAGACATTTTTCTTCTCGTTTCTCATTTGTTTACTCCTGCAAAGCAAAGCGATTGGAATTTCAATTGTTTCACATAGCAACTGGTTTTTAAAGGATGAGACTATCACTTTAGCCTGTACATTTTCATATTTCTCTTTTACTTACAAGGAGATAGTAATAAAACTAATTCTGCTTACGTTAATCTTGTTTAGCATGATATAAATAACAGATGAAAGTTTTGAACAAAAGGTTTGTTTACCGAACAGCTAGAGCACATTAGATATGTTTCCCTTCTACTTACAAGGAAATATGTAATAAGGACAATTCCTGGTCACGACTCGCCGTGGCCGAGTGGTTAGGCCACTCGCCTCTTACCTAGACTGCATGCGGGATTTGTGGTGGACAAAGCTGCGTAGGGGCGGGTTTTCTTCAGGTTCTCCGGTTTCCCCACCGCATTCCACCGATGCTTCATACATATATCAGCAGTGTTATCGCCTGCGGTGCCTCAAGTAGCATAACCGGGCGTTAAACATTACCAAAACCATTTCCTGGTAACGTTTATCTCGATTGTCTTAGAGTACCCATTGAAGAATAAACTTTTTAACAATAATTTGCTACAAAGATGTCAGATTTTTTTTTTCCCCCTTTTTCATGTTATGGAGGGTCTTCTTTTAAAGCAGATAGGAATGTATTAGTTTTATATGCCTAATTATTAAGTCTTCTAACAGTGAAACATTTTATATTTCAGTCTCCAAAATACAGTTATGTTAGAAAACAGCATTAACACTTACAAACACAACCAGTTTAGTTCATGAATTAATATAGCTTAAAGAAATCAACCTATAGAACTGGTCAGGTAGAGTCAGACTGAAAAATGCAATACCAAAGCCGGGATTTGAACCACAGATCTCCCAGGCTCTAGCCGGCTGCTCGAACCACTGAGCTACCATGGCAACATGCTGGCATAACATTGAATTTCTCAACTGACTCGCATGTTTCCCGGTAAACCACAAGGTTATAACAAATGATTTTGAGATCACAGTGATAATATTGTAAGTACTTTAAGTCCCAGGATTCATAGTTTACCTATTCTGTCCTACACTCGGCTTGTGTGAAAAAAACAATTAAATCTATACCAATTGTCTATAATATTTGGCTATGAATCCTGGCACTTTAAGTACTTGCAGCATTGTAAGTCGCCATTGAGGTTGTCATTTCCAAAACATTTGAGATCACTTTGTGGTTTACCAGGAAACAAGCGAGTCAGTTGAGAAATTCAATGCTAGGCTGGCATGTTGCCATGGTAGCTCTGTGGTAGAGCAACCGGCTAGAGACCGGGAGATCCGTGGTTCAAATCCCGGCTATGGCATTGACATTTTTCAGTCTGACTACCGGCTAGAGACCGGGAGATTCGTGGGTTAAATCCCGGCTATGGCATTGAATTTTTCAGTCTGACTGTACTAGCTACAGACCAGGAGATTCGTGGTTCAAATCTCAGTTTAACTCTACCTATTCAACTCCTGTTTTGTGTGAAAAAAAAAAAAACAATTAAATCAATCTATATAATTCCATACAACTCTCAGAACTATAATTATTGTTATGTCCTACGTAATTTAGATTCAGTTTTCAGTGTTTGCTGAATATAATTTTAACACTGAACCAATGTTTTCACTAGAAGTTGGTTGAACCGTTTAAAGATAGCAAACACTGTTTTATAGACTCTCTAATCGCCTGAAACAGTTGCTAGCGATATTTGTGTTTTTATAAAGCCAAGTGCCTCCAATAGAGAAAGCATCATATTTCCCCACGTGTGATATATCACCTATCGGTGTGCCGCAGAAATACAGACCAGCATGGAGTTGATTATCCGTTACAGATGACAAATCGATAGCCATTTTAATTACTAGCTAAGCGATTACCAGCTAATTAAATCACTAGTGATAAATGGCTTCCACCGGCACTCTTACTTTGATTTGCTCCCGTGTTCTGTTTCACGTGTCTTCTTAAAATTCTGGTTACAAATTTACGAGTAAACATTTTGAAATCTATAAGCCGTGATATTCCAGATATTTAGGTCGTGAATAAAAGTCAGACACAAGAAGATCAGGAAATCCATTACATCTGTCCATAGCCATGATTTAGCCGTTTTATCATTTCCGTTTTACGGCAGCTATGTCTTCTTGTTTCTTTTTCGGAAACCGTTAACCCTTAGTTGACTGCATTAGTGTACTATATATGCCGTTTTTCCTTTAATTAAAGTTTAAAACTGCAGTTCTAGTAAAAATATATGGGAATAAACATATTAGGTTATATCAAATAATATAAAAAATAATAGAAATGAAAATATGTGTAGATCCTTTATTAAACTTTTTCTTCGCAATTAAAAGTTTAAATTCTTCTAACCTATTTTTCATAATCCTGCCAAAGGTACTACCAAAAAATAGGTTCTAATGGCCATAAATGTTAGATGATAGGTAATGAACTAGCCATTCATTCAAAACCAAAATGTTACAAGTTCAAATCCCAGTGAATGTGGTAAAGGACGGGGAGAGCCCAAGTAAAATAATCGGTGTGATGCTTGGAAGCTAACTGACTTATATTTGACAGTAGTTATATGAGTTTTACTTTCTTATTTACTTAAAACACTGCAGCTTTAGGACAAAAATTGTATACCTTTTTACAATATAAAACAATCTTGACTACTTGTTGTTTATGGTTGAAGTTTAGTACAACATGAAATTAGTTCTAGAGTACAACCCTATTTGTATAGTTACGTTAAAACAAGCGGAACTTACAGGTACCGACAGGCAACAAAGGGTTAAAACAACCGAGTATATGACAAAATATAACCTTCCTTGTGAATTTAATAATATTAATGGTAAACAATAAGAGATACACAGAAATTTAATAGACAAAAATACTTTGAGTTCCATTCACTTAACTTTCTCTAGGTCTTCCATATACAAACTATTCTTACAAAATATTCTTAATAATTATTAATGACTAAACAGTGTAAAATTATGGTTATTCATTCCAGCGTTTCATTTCACAATCACAAGAGAGTGAAAAAGAAACTTTAAGCTCACGCATCATACAATGTTTTTTTTTCAACGAAAATTTTCTGATATTAAAAGAAAAGCAGTGTAAAATGAAATAAATTTGAGGTTAAATTTGAGCCATTCACCAAGGGCTATAATTCGTTATTTATTTGGCACTGATGGGCGCGATGACGGTACGGTTATAGCAATGACAAACCAATATTATTGTTGCTCTGTGATGTATTTTGGGAATATGACACACTTGATAATTATAATATTCTTGGTATTGCAAAAGAGGCAGAATCAAATTTACTACCAGATAAAACCCGACAAGTTTATGAGGCACAATATGAGAAATCTACGAAGTGGTGTCCGTTGATCAGTGATGTATACACACTATTGTTACTTTGGCGAGCGTAAAGTTGGAACAAAATTACTTTACGCTTGCTGCACTTCTTTGCGCGTGGATTCCGTTAAAATCAAGTTTGGATCTGAAATTAACTCGTAAACTACACAATGACGCTAAGTCGTATAAAATATTTTATCTACAGCATGCTAATCAAGATAAACATTAGCAGAATGTATCTTTATTTCTTGCTTCATTATAAGTAGAAGCGAAATAAGGGAATAGATTTGATTAAAGTGAAAGTCAAATATTTTAAAGGCGGGTCGCTATGTGAAAATATTGCATTTCGGTTCACTTTGAATGGTCCTGTTTGAGAAAATTAAAATGGCTTAAAAATTGAAACCTATAACAAATAATATCTCGTAAACGGTCAGGTGTACCAAAAAAAAAAAAAAAAGCATATATGAGAGTATATATTTTATTGAGGACTACATTTTTCTATAGTAAGTTATGTGTATGTATCTCTTATGGTTTAACCGTTATGCAAAATTTATCAAAACACATCCAGAACAAAGACGTCTACAGAGGATATTCTCAGAAAATTAAAAATATACATTTCATTTGTAATATAAATATCTTTAATATGTGTTATTTTAATGAAAACCGTTAGAGCCATTTTTTTTAGAAAAACAAAATTGTCAAAGAGTTTTCAATGTAAACGCTAGTTTGTGGTCATGGTGGGGTGGGTTCCTGAAAATCTTTGTATCGCATCGATAGAATTTACTTAACATAAATACTAAATTTGATATTTAACGCATTTACATTTTTGAGCTATGCTGTCCACCGACACACACAGAAAAGCTTTTTCAAAAAATTATTTTTCGAAATCAGGGGACTTCAAAAAATATTTACGGTGAAATATCGACATCCCACTTTTGGGAAGAATACAATACCTTCTCTAGTTACTATGAACTGTACCTACGAATAGAAGAAGTAAAAACGTACATCGTTATAACAAAAAGTTTATGTCAAACACCTTTATGTACACTTAACTATTTCCGAGATATTCCTTGTACTTGTTTCAATTTTAAAATATCTAATGCTTTCTGGCATGGGAAATTGCCATTAATTTTTTTTTTGGTTTCCTCCTGACCATGCAAACAGAACCGCATTTCAATGAAAATTGCCTAGCGATAGCTTTTAAAAATGTTGACTGTCACTTTACCTAGTGTTTGACATTATTTATCTTCCAATTTGAACGGAATAAGTAATAAGACTATTTATTTGGTGTTTATCTTGATTAGGATAAAGTAGATAGAAGAATAAGCTTTTACTTTATGTACACGTACTTTGCACTAGTATACAGTGATACAAAAATTCGATGTCGGGATATCACACAAGATATCGAAATATGTATTTTGAGGTCTCTTTACACCATATTTAATTCTTCTGTCAAACACTATGTGTTTCTTCAGAAACATCTGAATAAAAAATTAGCAAAAATAGCTTTATTACTTGTTTCCTTGTAAGTACAAGCGAAATAAGGGAGTAGCATAGGTTAAAGTGATAGTCAAAAGCTGATTGCTATGTGACTGAAGTTCCTTTGTTTGTATGGACAGGAGTTGACAAATTCCTGTATGAGGAAGGTATAAGTTTTTCAAAGCTGAAACCAAAAACAAGGAATATCTCAAAAACGATGAACTCCACGAAAAAAAATTTTATAACATAAATTGTGTTTTAATGTGCTCTAAATTTTTTGTTTATTTAGTTTTTGTCTATCACTTAAGGTTTAGCAGTTACGCAAAATTCCGTAAAATTCATCCAGAATAAAGAGGCTATTCCCAGAAAAATCAAGATGTATATATTATTTGTCAGGTAAATAACTTTAATATAAGACATTTTAAATCAAAACCGTTAGTGGCATTTTGGAGAAAACCAAAATTTCCGGAAAAAAGTCCCATTAAACGGTATTTGAGGGTGGGGGAATTTTGTTGGAAATCTTCATTCTTGGAAGATATCAATCTTAAATACCAAATTTGGTATTTAACGGTATTTTCTTTTTTGAGCTATGCTGCCCACAGACAGACATACACACGCACACACACGGACCCTTTTTCCATAAATAATTTTTTTTTGATTCAGGGGGATCCAAAACTAGTATTTTCGGTGAAATCTTTGGTATCGAATTTTTGGGTACATTATAATACCTTCTTTATACAATATGCACATAGTACATGTAGAGAAAGTAAAAAGTATTTTTAAAAGGTTTCAGTTTGTGTGCGTGTGCAAATCCTTACATTCCAAATTTAGTGTTAAGCTTAGTGTCTTGCAAAAATATAAAGTGACGATATTCGTGGATTTTTTCGTGTCTAAATTCCTTACCATGGCTTCCTTCGGAAGGGAAGTAAAGCCGCTGGTCCCGTGTCGTAGATTTACGACACGTCAAAGAACCTCAAGACTGATAGAGAGGCTTCTGAGCAAAATTAAGCGGACTTTCACGCCCAATTTAGAATGGGACATGAGAACCACAGTAGTTAAAGAGCGTCCATAAATAGCACACCATATACATTCTTATTTTTTACAACGATTTTCAAGAAATTCCCACTTTTTGAGCATTTTGTGCTTCTCAAAAATGTCTGTATCTTTTTTACTTTCTCCATACGCACTATGTACATAGTGTATAGAGAAAGTATTGCAATCCACCAAAAATTCGATACCGAGATTTCACCGGAAATATATGTTTTAGGGTCCCCAATATCCAAAAAAACATTTTCACAAAAAGGTCCGTGTGATGTGTGTGTGTGGTGTGTCCGTTTGTCTGTGAACACGATAACTCAAAAATGAAAAGTCGGTAAAATACCAAACTTGGTATTTAAGTTTAGTATCTTCCAGGGATGCGACACGAAGATTTTGAGAAAAATCCCCCACCCCCAACTACCCTTTACATGGAACTTTTTTTTAAAAATGTTGATTTTTTCAAAAATGGCTCTAACGATTTTGATTAAAATTTCGGATATTAAACATATTTACCTGGCAAATAAAATGTATATTTAAATTTTCTTGGAATAGCCTCTGAAGAGTAGTTTATTCTGGATGAATTTGACTAAATTTTGAATGACTGCTAAACCGTAAGAGATGGACAAAAACTTACTACACAAAAAAAATTTAGAGGACATTAAAACACAGAATGTATGTTATATGCATTTTTTTCATGGAGTTCGTCGTTTTTGAGACATTCCTTATTTTTGGTTTCTGCTATGAAAAACGTATACTTTTCTCATACAGGAACTTGTCAACTCCAATCCATATAAACAAAGGAACTTTATTGACATAGCAACCAGCTTTTGACTATCACTTTAACCTATGGTAGTCCCATGTTTCGGTTCTACTTACAAGGAAGCAAGTAATAAGACTATTTCTGCTCATTTTTTCTGATTAGCATAAAGTAAATAGAAGTATAAGCTTTTTTAAGAATAATTTGTTGCAGGGATATAGAGAAAGGCATGTGAATGGTACACATCAGCTTTTTTAAACTTACAAAGCTCGAATCAGAGAGACAAAAGCGCAGCGTGTATTTAATTTGAGAACTAGTGTAAGGGAATTTGTGTAGGTAAACCCGGCTCATTTGACCAGCCGCGTTACAGAAAGTTAAGGGTATCCTAAATGAGATTTTAAATGAACCGCACCTTCTAGAATATGCCTTCTTGCGACCTTAATGGGCTTAAATACGAAAAACGGATTTGAACTTAACTCCGCTTCAAGTCTCGAACCTGTTGCTTCATCGCATCTCTGGATCTCATGTGTAACAGTCACATATCTGCTTCAGAGCAAGCAGACACTATGTACGTAGGTGTATATTAAGCACAAAAAGTATTGTAGTCGATCCAAAAATTCAATACCGAGGGTAGTTTGTGTTATGGTAATTTTCTTAAACAACATTCGTTTTTGATCCTTAGAAAGTATTAAACTAAATACCAAGTTTTCGTTTTGGCTTTGAACTAGGCTCACCACAGACATATACAAACACAAACCTTTTTCTAAATATTTTTTGTGTGCTGTCGACATTGAATTTTGGGTGGAATATAATACCATATGCTATATACATAGTATATGTACAGAAAGGACCATCCAAAAAGTGACAGACGATTTGACATAACTAAATAATAACGAAAGTTATCAACAGAAAACTTTAATTACAAAGTTGCAGTATCTTACTCAATTTCTCAACGTAATCCTCATTCTGTCAAGACATTTTTGTCACGTGGAACCAATTTTTCAATGTCGATGTTATACTTTTCTACCACAATGAACTTTTACGGTTTTTTAGTGCACAAAATGTTAAACTTAACTATTTTTATAGGCAAATAACGCAAGTGTATTGTGATAATGCAAAAAATTGAGTCTTCAGTGAGGAAATGGCGCATAATTTACGAGTAATCAAGGAAGAACATAACAGAGTGTACGATACAGCCCGGAGCAGAAGTTCATTAATCCTTACGGAGAAATTGAAAGCAAATGTTGATAAAAATTCAGAACAATCAGAAAAAGGGTACACATAAAAACAAAAATTAGAATCTAATCTGATAATTAAAGAAATCTGATGTGTTTCATTCACATTACTTTCTCTACATCTCTGCTACAAATTATTGTTAAAAAGCTTATGCTTCTATTTACTTCATGCTAATCGAGAAAAAAAGAAATAGTCTTATTACTCGCTTCCTTGTAAGTAGAAGCGAATAAGGGGAGTACCGTAGGTTAAGGTGATAGCCAAATCCTGGTTACTATGTGACTGAAGTTCCTTTGTTTGTATGAATGGGAGTTGACAAATTCATGTATGAGGAAAGTACATGTTTTTCAAGGCTCAAACCAATTACAAGGAATATCGGAAAAACGATCAACTTCACGAAAAAAATTAATATAACATAAATTGTGTGTTTTACTGTGCTGTACATTTTTTGTATGGTAAGTTTTTGTCTATCTCTTACGGTGTGGCAGTTATGCAGAACTCCGCAAAATTCATCCAGAATAAATTAGTCTTCAGGGTCTATTCCCAGAAAATTGAAGATATACATTCTATTAGTTAGGTAAATATCTTAAATATACCATGTATTAATAAAAATCGTTAAGAGCCATTTTTGAGAGAGTCAAAATTTTCCATGTTGGAGCATTTTCTTGAAAATCTTCGTGTCGCATCCTTGGAAGATACCTACTATGCTTAAATACCAAGTTTGGTATTAAACGGTGTCTTCGTTTTGAGCTATGCTGTTCACAGACACACAGACACACACACGCACGCACACGGACCTTTTTCCAAAAATGCTCTTTTTTTGGTTTCAGGGGACCCAAAACGTGTATTCAGGTGAAGTCTCAGTATCGAGTGTTTGGGTGGAATACAATACCTTCTCTATACGCTATGTACATAGTACACGTAGAGAAAGTAAAAATAGATCCGTTATTACTTTTTCTTTCCAATTAAAAGTTTTGATTCTTCATGGAGTTTTATATTCAAGGACATTTTAGGACTTATCTTTATTTCTTTTACTTTGGATACTGTACATGACTTTTTATTTTCTCTAGCCCCATATGTACAATGTACGTAGGGATAGAGAAGTATTGTATTCCACCCAAAAACTCGATACCGAAATTTCACCGGAAATACATGTTTTAGGACCCCCTGTATAAAAAAAAAAAGCATTTTGAGAAAAAGGTCCGTGTGTGTGTGTGTGTGTGTGTGTGTGTGTGTGTGTCTCCGTGTGTCTGTGAAGACGATAACTCAAATCGAAAAGTAGCTAAAATACCAAACTTGGTATTTAAGTTTAGTATATTCCAGGGATGCGACTCAAAGATTTTGAGGAAAATCCCCCTACACCAAACTACCCTTTACATGAAACTTTTTTCGAAAATTTTGATTTTCTTAAAAATGGCTATAACGATTTTGATTAAAATATCATATATTAAAGGTATTTACTTAACAAATAAAATGTATATCTTGAATTTTCTGGAAATTACTTCTGAAGACCTGTTTATTCCGAATGAATTTTGCTTAATTTGGCATAACTAGTAAACCGTAAGAGATAGACAAAAGCTTACTACACAAAAAATGTCGGTCTTGTTAAAATACACAAGTTATATCCTATACATTTTTCTCGTGGAGCTCACGTTATCGAGGTATTTACTGTTATTAGTTTCAGTTGTGTAGTACTTATACTTTTCTCAGACGGGAGTGTCCGTTTTTCTTTTGTTCTGCTCCTGGCCAAGAAAAGAAGCGATTTGTAATGTCAATCGCATAACGACAGTTTTAAAACATTTGACTATTAGTTAAGTCTTGTGTATTCCCTTGTTTTCTTCCTACTTATATGAAACTAAATAATAGAACATTGTGCTAATGAGTACCACGATTAGCAAGGTGCAGAAAGAAGAAGAATCTTATGCATGAGGTTTGTAGAACAGCTAGAGAAAGGCACATGAGTGTAACACATCAGATTTTTATGGAAAAGATTTCACAATCACGAAGGCCTCAAGGTGACAGTGACATTTTTCTTTTTTTTTTTGGCGCTGTATTCCTTTTTCATATGTTTTTCCAGTTTCCTAAATTTCCTGAATTGGCTATTAATGTTTAACGTTTTCCTTTTACATATACATTTTCAGACATATACACATTTACAAATACCCATGCCCAAGACGGCAATCGAACCCACGATCCGGTGACTCGAAGTTGTTTTCTTCTTTGATAACGTTTAACGCCCGCTTTTACTACTTGTTGCACCGCAGGCGATGACGCTGGTGATACTTGGAATGAAGAGGGAGCACCGGTGGAATGCGGTGGCTGGGAAACCGGAGAAAACCCCTGCGCCGCTTTGTCCACCACAAATCTCACATGCGGTCGTTTGGGATCGAACCCGGGCCGTCTAGATGAGAGGCGGTGAGCAAACCACTCGGCCACGGCGCGGCCAGCATCTTAAGCGGTGGAAGAGCGAACATCTGCTTTGAAAAACCAGGTTCCACGTGACGATTACGGTGAGAAATAAAGTAACATGCTGTGAATTTGTAAATTAAGTTTCGTGTTGATATCGTTCGTCATATTTTAGTTATAGCAAATCGTACATTACTTTCTAGTTGACCGTCGTATAATATAAAGTCGAAACAGTAATAGTAAGAATAACCTGTCAGGAATACAATACCTCTCTGTAAAAGAGCGTCATAAGAATAATTAGTAAAGGTGATAGTAATAAAAAAAACTATGTAGGTAGAAAAGGTCATGTGAATGTAGCACATGCGATGATTTTAAATGCGGCAACGTAACAACTGCAATTAATTTTGCAATGTTTCTGTTCCATGGTCATGTTTAACATGTACATAGGGAAAGACAAAAAGCTATGAATTATCTTCAATAACGACCATGTTAAGTGCTCGACGTATGAGGCAATTTGTGCTGCTAATAACTTCGCCAGTGTCTGTAATATTGGCAATCTTTAGAAGGGCATGTTATTAGCATATCCCTGTAAATTACATGGCGTGAACAATTGCTTCATTCTCTTTAATTATTCTGCCCATGTGAGTAATGTCGATATAATCGATTCTTCATTGTCAAGTTTATCCGAGCATCGTTTACTGCTCGTAACAATTATAATACTAGCTTTCTGTGAACCGTACATATTATACTAAAATAGATTGTACTCAAAACATCTTTGTAACAAATTATTGTTAAAGCTTATGCTTCTGTTTACTTCATGCTAATCCAGAAATAAATTAGCAGAAATATTTTTATTCCTTGTTTCCTTGTAAGTAGAAGTGAAATAAAAGAGTATCATAGGTTAAAGTGATAGTGAAAAGCTGGTTGGCATGTGACTGAAGTTCCTTTGTTTGTATGGATACGAGTTGTTTTTCAAAGTTGAAACCAATGACAAAGAATATCCCAAAAACGATCGACTCCACGAAAAAAAAAATGCTATTAGATAAATTGTGTGTTTTAACGTGCTCTACATTATTTGTATGGTAAGGTTTATGCAAAATTAAGTAAAATTCATCCAGAATGAAGTAGTTTTTTTTTTTTTTTCCTATTTAAAAATCTTAAATATAAGATATTCTAATCAAAATTGTTGGAGCTTTTTTGAGAAAATCTAAGGTTTTTAATTTTTTTTAATGTACAAAGGTTGTTGGTGTTCTTGAAAATCTTTGTGTCGCATGCGGAAGATTCTGACCATAAATACTAAGTTTGGTTTGTAACGGACTTTTCGATTTTGAGCTATGTTGCCCACAGTCACACACACATTGACAGACAAACATACACACAGATATTTTTCTAAAAACGAGTTTTTGATTTTCAGGGGGTCTCAAAACATATATTTCAAGTTAATCAATGTTTTGGCTGCAATACAATACCTCGTATATATACTATCTGAATACTATGTGTAGAGAAAGTAATATGTTGGACGCAAAAGGTTGAAAAAATTCTGATGTGCTCTATCCACATGACTTTTTCTAACTAGATCTAACATAGATCACTGGACCTATGTAATTGTGTAAAGCAATTGATCTATCATTGTTTACTTAATAAATACCGCCGCCACCACCGCAGCCGCCGCCACCACCACCATATTTTAAATTATGCTAAAGATTCTCTTTCTTTGTAACATGCGGCGGTAACTTAGGGGTACCGGTTCGTATCCCGTGGATATTAAAAAATGGTGTGGAGATGTGGGTGTCCTAGCTCAGAAATTTGTTGATATGGAATCTTTCTCAAATGTGGTAAGATGCAAGTGATTTTCTTGAGTTCCAGATTATTATTGAACTCATTTATTCATTGTTCGGCCTTTTTTGCCGTCGAACACACACGCATTCCTCCTAAATATTCCACTCCTAAGTTACGCTTTACTCGGCCGTGCCTATTGATACTTATTACTTTTGTCAGTCTTTTGGTGCAGTGATTTCGCCTGTATTCTGGTCCGTATTTATTTAACACTATTTCCGTCGCTATGTAGCCCGTTCGGCTCCACCACGAACTCAAGTATCACATCTTAGCTCCGCGGATGTTCCATGCCTAGTGCCAAAAGTGTCGCTTGATCAGCAAGAGAATTGTTTTGGTTTTCCTTACTATGTCCACCCTGAGCCAGTGTAACCTCACCTCATCAGTTCAATGCCCTACCCTAAACGGTACTATCCTACCTGTTTCGTCAGCTCGTGACAACTGTTTGTCCTTGCCCTCTAAGATGTGTTGTACAATATTCCTTCCCTCTCCATTTCCAATACACATTTGGCCCCTCTTAGTATAATTTAATATTATAATTTATATCTCTCTTTTAGATAACTTTTTACTCCGTGACAAAAAAAGTACAAGGGCGATGCTTAAATTAAGAATTCTTGTTAGGAATAAATACGCATTCGTTTACTTTCTTCAACACATATATAAAATGTACACAGTGGATAGAGAAGGTATTGTATTCACCGCATTTTAGAAAAGGTCCGTGTGTCTCTGTGTGTGCGTGAGTCTATTTATATCATAACTAAAAAATCTGATGTGTTACACTCATATGAGTTTCTCTAGCTGTTCTACAAACTTCATACATAAGATTCTTTTTCTTTCTGCACCTTGCTAATTGCTTCTTTTCTTGGCCAGGAGTAGAACAAAAGAAAACCGGACACTTCCGTCTAAAAAGTATAAGTATTTCACAACTGAAACTAATAACAATGAATATCTCGAAAACGGTAAGCTCCACGAGAAAAATGTAGTGTATTTTAACAAGACCTACATTTTTGTACAGTAAGTTTTGGTGTCTCTCTTACGATTTACTAGTTATGCCAAATTAAGCAAAATTCATCCAGAATAAACAGGTCTTCAGAAGCTATTCCCAGAAAATTCAAGATATATTTTATTTGTTAGGTAAATAAATATCTTTAATTTATGATATTTTAATCAAATTCGTTAGAGCCATTTTTAAGAAAATCAAAATTTTCGAAAAAAGTACTACGTAAAGGGTAGTTTGGGGTGGGGGGATTTTTCTCAAAATCTTCGTGTCGCATCCCTGGAAGATACTAAACTTAAATAAGAAGTTTGGTATTTTAGCTACTTTTCGTTTTTGAGTTATCGTGTTCAAAGGCACACGGACACACACACGGACCTTTTTCTGAAAATGCTTTTTTTTGGATACAGGGGGTCCTAAAACATGTATTTCCGGTGAAATCTCTGTATCGAATTTTTAGGTGGAATACAATACTTCTCTATTCCTATGTACATTGTACATATGGGGCTAGAGAAAGTAAAAATCAAAATACCTTAAATACCAAACTTAGCATTTATCTTTAGTACTCTGCAAGGATGCAACACGAAAATCACCCAAACACAAGTCCTTTTACATGAAAAAGTTTGGAAAATTGTGTTTTTCTCAAAAATGGTTCTAACGATTTTGATTTAGAATATGATATATTAAAGATATTTACATGGCAAATAAAGTTTTGAATTTTCTGGCAATAGGCTCTTAACACCTCTTTATTCTGATTGAAATTTGCTAAATTTTGCATAATTGGTAAACCGTAAAATATATATAAAAGCTTACTACAAAAAAAATCGGATGTATTCCATTCACATAACATTCTCTACATCCCTATTACAAATTATTGTTAAAAAGCTTATGCTTCTATTTAATTCATGCTAATGGAGAAAAAATTAGCAAAAATATTTTATTACTTGCTTCCTTGTAAGTAGAAGCGAAACAAGGGAGCAACATAGGTTAAAGTGATAGTCAAAAGCTGATTACTATTTGACTGAAGTACCTTTGTATGAACACGAGTTGACAGATTCCTGTATGAGAAAAGTATAAGTTTTTCAAACCTGAAACAAAAAACAAGGAATATCTAAAAAACGATCAACTCCACGTAAAAATGTATGTAATATAAATTGTGTGTTTTAACGCCCTCTACATTTTGTGTATGGTAAGTTTTTGTCCATCTCTTGCGGTTTAGTAGTTATGCAAAATTCCATAGAACTGATCCAGAATAAAGTTCTCTTCAGAGGTTATTGCCAGAAAATTCAAAACATACATTTTATTTGTCAGGTAAATATCTTTAATATATAATACTTTAATCAAAGTCATTATAGCCATTTTTAAGAAAACCAAAATTTTCTAAAAAAAAAAATTCAATGTAAATGGTAGCTGGGGGTGGGGGATTTTCTTGAAAATCTTCGTATCGCATCCTTGGAAGATATCAAACTTAAATACCAATTTTGGTGTTCAACGGTGTTTTTGTTTTTGAGCTATACTGTCCACAGACACACAAACACGGACACCTCTTTCTGAAAATGTTTTTTTTGTTTGTTTTTTTTTTTTTTTTGTTTTTAATTCAGGAGGACCCACAACATATATTTCCGGTGAAATCTTGGTATCGAATTTTGTGGTGGAATGCAATACCTTCTCTATACATTATGTACATAGTATGTGTAGAGAAAGTAAAAATGTAGATCTTTGCCTGTCGAGATCTAACATCTGTTCAGCCCAGCATTTCCTTGGTCTTCCTATCGATCTTCTTCCTCCTTGGGTTATACATCAATGCCATTTGATATCATATCCGCTGGCATTCTTTGCAGATGATCTATCCAATTGTTCCTGTGTTCCTTCATTTGTTGAAGTGACTGTACTTTTAGTTAATCTCGTTTTTAACATGTTCTTCCCTCGTTAAACACTTCACCTCCTTGGTGTAATGGTTACTATGCTAACTTCGTATACCAAGGTTGCGGGTTCAAAACCGGCGGAGCACGATGGCTTTTTTCGGGCGTAAAAATCCTTAGCATAGCTTTCTTTGGAAGGGAAGTAAAGCCGTTGGTCTCGTGTCGTAGATCTACGGCACGTAAAAGAACTTCAAGTGAGATAGAAAGGCCTCTGAGCAAAATTAAGCGGTCTTTCCCACGCAATATAGAATTGGACGCTGAGAACCACAGTAGTTAAAGAGCGTCCATAAATAAATAAAAAGAAAACACTTCACAGGCCGTAGTAAGCTCATTTCCGCTGCTTTTGCTTTCATCTTTTTACTTTTTCTAGTCATAATTACATACAATGTAGGCACATAGAAGCTAGAGAAGGTATTGTATTCCATTTAAAAATTCAATGTTGAGATTTCACCAAAAATATACGTTTAGAGATCTCCTGAGTCCGAAAAATACATTTTTAGAAAAAGATACGTGTGTGTCTGTGGACAGCATAGCTAAAAAACGAAAAACCGTTAAATACTAAATACAGTCTGAAACACAAGTATAGATAATTTCAAAGAATTGCTTAAATCGACATAAGCTATGTACAATGTTCTGCTTATCCAGTTAAATATGAATTTATCACGAGTGAAAACAGACACATTTTACGTATAGTAGTTAGCATCAGTTACGCTACATTAAATGAGACCGTGTTATAACGCATTCCATCTCGTTACTAAAAACGAACGGTACAGTTAGCACATTCCACCCCGCAAGCATTGCATTAACTTTTCAACAGATTTTCCCATATCTTTCCAGAGTAGTCGCTTTGCTTTTGTCTCTGGGGGAAGGAATCTAATGTACTACATCCACTTGACTTTCTCTACCCACGTATCTATTTATACATTTCCTAGTAGACAAACAATTCCATACCGATATTTTTACTTTCTCTACACATATTATCTGCACAGTGTATACAGAACGTATTGGAATGGACTCAAAATTTCGATACCGAGATTTCACCGGAAATACGTGTTTTGAAGCCCCTGAATTCAAAAAAAATTGTTAGAATATCCGTGTGTGTATCTGTCTGTGTGTGTGCGTGTGTATGCAGCCTAGCTAAAAATAAAATTCGTTACAAACCAATCTTGGTAATTAGGTTTGGTAACTTCCAAGCACGCTACAAGAAGATTTTCAAGAAATTCCCCCCAACTCCAACTACCCCTTAGATGGAACTTTTTTCGAATATTTTGATTTTTTTCAAAAATGGCTCCATCGATTTTGATTAAAATATCTTATATTAAAGATATTTACTGACAAATAAAACATATATCTCTAATTTTCTGAGAACAGCCTCAGGAGACTACTTTATTCTGGATGAATTTTACGGATAACTGCATACCTGCTAAACCGTAAGAGATGGACAGAAACTTACCACACAAAAAATGTAGAACACGTTAAAACACACAATTTATGTAACATACATTTTTTCGTGGAGTTGATCTTTCTTAGATATTCCTTCTTATTGGTTTCGGTTTCCTTGGATTGGTTCATCCAGAATAAAGTTGTCTTCAGAGGCTATTCCCAGAAAATTCACGATATGCATATTATTTGTCAGGTAAATATCTTTAATATAAAAATTTTCGAAAAAAGTTTCATGTAAAGGGTAGTTAGGATGGGGGCATTTTCTTGAAAATCTTCGTATCGCATCCCTGCAAGATACCAAACTTAAATACCAAGTTTGTTATTTAACGGTCTTTTCGTTTTTTTAGCTATGCAGTCTACACATGTATCTTTATCTAGAAATGCTTTTTTTGGGTTTAGGGGCGACCCAAAATATGTATTTCCATTGAAAGCATGGTATCGAATTTTTGGGTGCATTACAAACCTTCTCTATACACAATGCACTTAGTACGTGTAGAGAAAGTAATAATGACATTTTGTTAGTGTAATAGCTAGAAAAAATCATGAGAATGGAATACATAAGAATTGTTATTTTGTTATACTCCTGATAATGTAAAATAGCCTACTTTCTTGATAATTACATAGAGACCAGATTTTAAAAGATCTGAGGATCACTTTAGCCTTGTGTATTCCCTTGTTCAACAAACATTCTAGTTACAGAAAAACACAGGTAATAAGACCAATGTCTATCTCGATTAGTTCAAAGTAATTAGTAGAATAAGTGTTTGCAAGAATAAGAATGTGAATGAAACGCGTAAGAGTTTTAAAATGTGTAACATTGTAAGTAGCTAAAGGGAGAATGCATATTTCTGCTATGTAACATTTAAATTCGACTCTGTATGCATAGAAAGAGAGATATTCTTTATAGATTCATTAGAATGAAGACATTTGAAGGGTGGTATTGCCTGAGGCCCTCTAATTTGCTTTGCATGGATGCAGACGATCTAAATAAAGCCACCGGGTATCAGAAACAAATAGATTCCAGATCGATACTTGCTGTTTATTTTAAGCGCCGAGTTTTGCCAAGCTGTCCTATATTTTTTGCCTTCACTCAAGTAAATTGGAGCGAATGGAACATCGTAATGGTATGATAATAACAGCGGCAAGTTATAAATGTACATAACATGCAATGTTACATGCTCGAACCTTCCTACATCCAAACCACGAAATGGCGAATAGCTTAGGCTTCCAGTCATCTTCATACTCTTCCTCTGCTATATCTTTCGCTAACGTGTTTCATTCACAATATTTTCTTTACAACACAGAACTGTTAAGTAGCTTATGCTTCTATTAACTTCATGCTGTCCGACAAAAAAATATCAGAAATGGTCTTATTACTTGCTTCCTTGTAAGTAGAAGCGAAATAAGGGAGTGCCATAGGTTAAAGTGGTAGCCAAAAGCTGAAATTAATATCAAGGAATATCTCAAAAACGGCCAGCTCCACGAAAAAAAATTGTATGACATATATTGTGTGTTTTATTGAAATCTACGTCTTTTGTGTAACATGGTTTACCAGTTATGCAAAATTCCCCTAAATTCATCCAGAATAATACTGTCTTCAGAGGCTATTCCCAGAAAATTGAAGATATACATTTATTTGTCTAGTAAATATCTTAAATATAAGAGATTTTAATCAAAATCGTTGGAGACATCTTTGAGGAAATCGAAATTGTCGAATTTATTTTCTATGTAAAGGGTATTTTCTTGAAATCTCCGTGTCGCATCCTTGGAAGATACTGAACTTAAATATCAAGTTTTGTATTTAATAGACTTTTGTTTTTGAACTATGTTGCACACAGACAGACACACACACACACACACTACAGGCAGACATACCCATGATCATTTTCTAAAAATGATTTTTTTTTGATTCAGAGAACCCAAAACATGTATTAAATCTCGGTATCCAATTTTTGGGTGCAACGCAATACCTTCTCTATACACTATGTACATAGTACGTATATGATAATAACAGCGGGAGTTATAAGTGTACATAGCATGCCAGAATCATGCTACATCCAAACCACGAAATAGCTTATGCTTCCAGTCATCTTGATGATATTCCACTGAGATATCTTTCTTTAAGGTGTTTCACTCACATTTTTACTTTTTCTATACGTACTATGTGCATAGTGTATAGAAAAGGTATTGTATTCTATCTAAAAATTTTATACCTAGATTTCACCGGAAATATACGTTTTGAGTCTCCTTGAATCCAAAAAAAGCATTTTTGGAAAAAGGTCCGTGTGAGCGCGCGTGTGTGTGTGTCTGTGGACAGCATAGCTCAAAAAACCAAAAGACCGTTAAATAACAAACTTGGTATTTAAGTTTGGTATCTTCCAAGGATACGACAAGAAGATTTTCAAGAAAATCCCCCAACCCAAACTACCCTTTTCATGGAACTTTTTTCGAACATTTTGATTTTCTCAAAAATGGCTCTAACAATTTTGATTAAAATATCGTATATTAAAGATATTTACCTGACAAATAAAATGTATATCTTGAATTTTCTGGGAATAGCCTCTGAAGACTATTTTATCCTGCGTCAATTTTACAATATTTTGCATAACTGCTAAACCGTAAGGAATGGACAAAACCTTACCATACAACAAATATAGAGCACTTTAAAACGCACAATTAATGTTATATACACTTTATTCGTGGAGTTGATTGTTTTTGTGATATTCCTTGTTTTTGGTTTCAGCTATAAAAAACATACTTTTCTCAAACAGGACTTTGTTAACTCGTGTCCATACAAACAAAGAAACTTCAGTCACATAGCAACCAGCTTTTGAGTATCACTTTAATCTATGGTACTCCCTTATTTCGCTTCTACTTACAAGGAAGCAAGCAATAATACTATTTCTGCTATTTTTTTCTGGATTAGCAGGAAATAAATAGAAGCATAAGCTTTTTAACAATAACGTATTGCAGACTTGTAGAGAAAGTCATGTGAATGGAACACATCAGATTTTTATAATATGCATTCAATATGAGTACCGTATGTTACACGACATATGTCAAAACGGTGGCACATTTCTTGCCACACACGAATCAGCTGGTCTCCAGTTATCGAATTTACAGCTTCAACAATTCGATGTCGTAGATCTTCAAGAGTTCCAGGCATAGGAGGGATAAAAATACGGTATTTTACGTAACCCCATAGATAAAAATCACATTGAGTGAGATGTGGAGACCTGGTAGGCTACCGGCGATAAAGTTGTTCTGCTCCTCCTCTCGCAATCCAACGTCCTGCAAACGTGTTATTCAAGTAACGTCGGACGTGGTAAGAGAAATGTGGCGGGGCACCATCTTGCATGAAAAATTTCATTGGAAAACATTAATCGTTGAGTAAAATTGTCTTCTTCCACATCTTCTGACATGCCAATGTACAATTCGTACCGTTTGTTGAGGTCGTCAGGATTCACTGCAGTTTGTATGTCTTCAGGTGCAGACGATGTTTTAGAACTCACCATACCGTTGGTTGCTTGTGGATTTCTTTGGGATCCTTTCGTATAGTGTACGAATATGCTCGACATTCGCGTCCGATGCAATCATCTTCTACGAATTTTCGATACCACTCGTAAATTTGCTTGTGACGCGGCGATTGTTTATTAACCTGACGGCGAAATGCCCATTGAACTGCAACAATGGACTCTAGCTTTGCTAATTGCAGCACACAAGATGATTTCTCTTGAGGTGTCGCCGCCATTTCACTACAGACATACAACAACAAACAACAGCGCCAATGCGGCTCTGATTGCAACTTCTACCCCTCGCGCTATTTCAATTGTAAACTTTTCTCTCTCCATGAACATTGGAATCATGCTTCTATCTTTTGTGGTTTGGAAACAATAAAAGTTTGAAATCTGTTCTTTCTTTTTGAATAACCCTGTATTTTAAAACCAAATTAATATCAATGAATATCCTGAAAACGGCCAACTCCACGAAAAAAAATGGATATAATATAAATTGTGTGTTTTGGTAAGATCTATGTTTTGAGTGTTAAGTGTTTGTCTATCTCTTAAGGTTTACCAACTATACAAAATTTAATAAAAATCATCCAGAATAAAGAGGTATTCAGACACTGTTCAAAACAGCTATACATTTTGTTTGTCATGTAAATATCTTAAATATAAGAGATTTTCTTCAAAATTTCATTTTTGAGAAAATGAAACATTCAGAAATATTTTCTATGAAAAAGTTTTATTTATTGACACTCTAACTGCTTTGGTTCTCAACGTCCCATTCTCTACTGGGGGTGAATGATCAGAGGCCTCTCTATCAGGTTAGAGATGATTTACGTGCCGTAAAGATACGACACGGGACCAACGAAAGAAGCCATACTAAGGCTTTTTACGCCCGAAAAAAATCCATCGTCCTCTGCCGGGTTTGAACCTCACTTTAGGTATATGAAGTTAGCATGGTAACCATTACACTACGGTGGACGTCGAAATATTTTCCTTGTAAAGGTTAGTTGGGTGTGGGGGGGGGGATTTTCTTGAAATTTCGTGAGTCATCCTTTGAAGATACCAAACTTAAATACCAAGTTAACTGCCTTTTGGTTCTTGAGCTATGCTGCCCACAGACACACACAGGGACCTTTTTTCTGAAAATCCTTTTTTTGGAATTAGGGGGTCTCAAAATATGTATTTCCGGTGAAATCTCGGTATTGAATTTTTGGATGCCTTACAATACCTTCTCTATACACTACGTACATAGTATGAGTAGAGAAAGTAAAAATATAGATCTCCTTAAAACACAAAATTTATATTATATACATTTTTTCATAGAGTTGGCCGTTTCCGAAATATTCCTTGTTATTGTTTTCAGTTTTAAAATGCTTTCTCACACGCGAGCTTGTCAACTTCTGGCCAAGCAAAGAAGCGGATTTCAATCCCATAGCAACCACATTCTAAAACTGTCGGTTTATCCTAGTGTGTTCCCTATTAGCGCGGTGGTAGCGCAGTTGCTTTCCAAGCGGGAGACCTGGGTTTGATCTCCAGTACCGGCGTGGGGATTTTTCCCCCGCTAGGTGACCTGGACCGGGGTGCACTCAGCCTGGTGAGATCCCTGGGGGGCTACTTGATGAAGAAGTAGCGACTCCAGATCATGAGGACCGCATTAACTGGCTGGGAGGGATTCGAGGCGCTGACCATGTCTCACCCCGTCTGTCATGGACCGAGATGGGGGGCGCAGCGGCCGGGCGGTAGGCCAAGGTTCCTTGTGAGCATGCAGTTATTACTTATTATATTCCATTATTTACCTTCTACTTACAAGGAACCAAGAAATAAGACCGTTTCTGCTAATATTTATCTCGATTAGCATGAAGTAGATAGAAGAATCTATAATTTCTTACAGAAATGTAGAGAAGTCATGTGAATGGAACAATATGTTTCGTGTTCACTCTTTTTTGTTTATTTTAATATTGTTTATTATTTTTTTGTATTTCAAAAGCACGTAAGAACTGTGGATCCGTGCAATTAATGTAGATGAATGTATGTATTCTGGTATTTAAATACATACACTTTCATTAATTCAAAACATATTTCTCGAAATTTTTATCTCGATTAGCCAGAAGTATACAGGAGATTAACCTTTTGTCAGTATGCGTCTGTTCTGGAAGTTCATATGAATGAAACACATTAGATTTTTTTTTTTTCAAAATTGTATCGTGAAGAAACATTTCAAGTGTTTGAAGTCTGAGGTTTGGTTGAAAGTCGTTCCGGTAGATGGCACTGTCAGAGATGCCGATATCCGGCCGTGGCACGGGTTCGATCATAGGCGATCGCATGTGGGAATTGTGGTGGACAAAACGGCTCAAGGGCGGGTTTTCTCCCGGCATTGCATTCCACCAGTGCTCCATCTTCATTGCATTTATCATGAATGTCACCGCTTGCGGCGCTTTTAGTAAAAGCGTGCGTTAAAGGCTATCAAAACATTAACAATATGTTGGTCTTTTATATTTCGTGTTCACTCTTTGTTATTTCTTTCAATACTTCTCATGATTTTGTTTATTATAAAATGGATCCGTGCGTATGCATGCTGGCATTTAAATCCACTCATTCATTCCTTCAAAACCATTCTCCAAATGTTTATTATAAAATGGATCCGTGCGTATGCATGCTGGCATTTAAATCCACTCATTCATTCCTTCAAAACCATTCTCCAAATGTTTATTATAAAATGGATCCGTGCGTATGCATGCTGGCATTTAAATCCACTCATTCATTCCTTCAAAACCATTCTCCAAATGTTTATTATAAAATGGATCCGTGCGTATGCATGCTGGCATTTAAATCCACTCATTCATTCCTTCAAAACCATTCTCCAAATGTTTATTATAAAATGGATCCGTGCGTATGCATGCTGGCGTTTAAATCCACTCATTCATTCCTTCAAAACCATTCTCCAAATGTTTATTATAAAACGGATCCGCGCGTATGCATGCTGGCGTTTAAATCCACTCATTCATTCCTTCAAAACCATTCTCCAAATGTTTATTTCCATTAGAATGAAGTATACAAGGTGTCAATGAACTATACCGGAATACTTTCACAGAATATGTAGATTACTTAAATCAGTAATTTGAGGTAGGAGACTTATGGCCTGTTTATTGAAATTCCGAAGTAACGGCTATAAGTTTCTGAAGTGCCAGTACGCCACTGGCTAATTTATCAACCATTCGAGAGCATAACACGAAAAACGAAGGGACATATTACAGCGTACCTCTCTAGCGTAGTGGTTATGATACTGGCTTTCAAGTGAAAGATAGTTTCCGAGTTCGGGTCTCGTTCACGTATCGCGGCACTTCGTCTGTAATGAAAAAAATAAGAATAAAAAACATTTACTCTATGACAGAAATCAAACTCATGACCTTTGGGATAGCAGCTTTCCGCGTTACACATTAAGCCACCAGTGCAGTTGAAAATATGCTTCCAGACTAGGCTACGTAAATCAAGAACGTAGTTATTGAATGCTCAAGTGATTAGTTGAAGATTTTACAGATTTTTGCGACATTAAATCTTGAGAACGCTAGTAACGAACTGCTAAAAATCGATATTTCTGTACTCGGGCAGCAGTTTTAAAGACATTCTAAGCCAGTTTTTCAATCTGCTTTGCAGCACCTGATACCCACACGTTTAACGCTATGTTTATCCGGGGACCATGCATCGCCGATCTCATATTGCTTATATCAGTCACGTGCACAACCTCGCAAATTATTTCAGTGTATATCATTAACACCCTGTATAGCAGATTAACATTTTGTTAGTATGTGTCACATTTTGCCAAGAAATTCATCTGAATGTAACACATGAGAATTTTTTACTTTCCCTACACATACTATGTACATAGTGTATAGAGGAAGTATTGTATTGCACCCAAAAACTTGCGGTCGAGATTTCACCGGCAGTATATGTTTGAGGGCCCCTCGAGTTCGAAAGAAGCATTTTTAGATAAAGGTCCATGTGTGTGTCTGTCTGTGGATAGCATAGCCCAAAAACGATAAAAAGCCTTAAATGCCAAACTTGGTATTTAGGTGGTATCTTACAAGGATGTGACACGAACATTTTCGAGAAGATCCGCCCCCATCCCAACTACCCTTAACGTGGAAAAATTTCGAAAATTCTGACTGTCTCAAAAATGGCTGTAACGACTTTCATTAAAATCCCATATATTTAAAAATATTTACATCACAAATACAATGTATATCTTGAATTCTCTGAGAAATAACTTCTGAAGACATGTTTGCACTGTATAAAATTTGCGGATTTTGCATAAATGGTAAACCATAAGAGGTATACAAAAGCTTCCTTAACAGTAAACAAAAAACAAAAAATCTAGAAGTCGCTAAAACACACAATTTAAGTTGTACTCATTTTTTCGTGGGGTTGACCGTTTTGAAGACTTTCCTTGCTGGTTTCAGTTTTAAAATACTTATACTTCTCACACGCGAATTTGTGAAGAATCTTCAATCACATGGCAAAGAGGATTTAGCCTAGTGTACTCCTTTATTTCTCTTCTACTTATGGGTAGGCAAGTAATAAGACAGTTTCTGCTTATGTTTATCTCGGTTAGCATGAAGTAAATAGAAGCATAAGCTTTTTAACAATAATTTGTTGCAGAGATGTAGACAAAGTCATGTGAATGGATCACATGAGATTTTTTCTTTTATTTTACTTCTGGGAATGCAAAATAACCTCATTTGCAGACAATTAGCTAGATTTGACTATCGCTTTAGTCTAGTGTATTCTCTTCTTTCCCTTCTACTTACAAGGTAGCAAGTAATAAGACAATCTCTGCTAATGCTTTTCTTGATTAGCATGAGGTAGACACAGGAATAGTCCTTGTAGAGAAATTTTGTTCGTGGAACAGAAAGAGAAAATCATCTGAATGGAATACATCAGATTTTGTTCTTTTGTCTTACTCTTGGGAAACAAATATAACTTAATTTCCAGACAATTACATAGCAACCAGCTTTCTAACGACATGACTATCGTTTTGAATGAATGAATATGTGTATTTATTGACATAACAATATTATAAATTGAATTTCAACAATCGAACAGGTCCACAGACCGTATGTGATTTTGTAATACACACTAAAAAGTAATATTAAAACTACAACAAAGAATTACGAGAATAAACACAAACATAAAAATCTGATGTGTTCCATTTACATGACCTTCTCCACCTCTGTGTAACAAATTATTGTTAATAAGCTTTTTCTTCTATTTATTTCAAGCTAATCGAGAAAAAGATAGCAAAAATAGTCTTATTACCTGCTTCCTTGTAAGTAGAACCGAAATATGGGAGTATCATAGGTTAAAGTGAAGTCAAAAGCTGGTTACTAGGTGACTGAAGTTCCTTTGTTTGTATGGACACGAATTGACAAATTCCTGTATGAGAAAAGTTTAAGTTTTTCAAAGATGAAACCAAAAACAAGGAATATCTCAAAAACGATCAACTCCTCGAAAAAATCATATAACATAAATTGTGTGTTTTAATGCAATCTACATTGATAAGTTTTTGTCCATTTCTTACGGTTTAGCAGCTAGCAAAATTCCTCCAGAATAAAGTAGTCTTCAGAAGCTATTCCCAGAAAATTCAAGATATACATATTATTTGTCTGCTAAATATCTTTAATATACGATATTTTAATCAAAATCGGTACAGCCATTTTTGAGAAAATCTAAATTTTCGAAAAATGATCCACGTAAAGGGCAGTTGGGGATGGGAGAAGATACCAAACTTAAATACCAAAAATTCTTTTTCTGGATTCAAGGGGACCCAAAACGTGTATTTCCGGTGAAATCTCGGTATCGAATTTTTGGGTGAAATACAATACCTTCTCTATGCACTATGTATATAGTACGTGTAGAGAAAGTAAAAATACAAAGATATTCAGATACATCAACTTAAATTTACAGCACAGAGTACACCTTCATAAATGTACCCTCTTATAATAGATAAATATACTTAAAATAAATATATACACATAATAAATGAAACCATGACACAACAAAGACCGAAGTATGAGATAAAATATATGTATGTAAAACATTGTAGTGATTTTTGTTTAGTTGTTCTTATCCCTCCCCCCCTCTTCTCTATTGGCAGCCTTCTCAGATCTCAGCTATCTTGCCTTAAATATAAATTTAGCTAGCCCGTCCACGTCTTCCATTCCTGCCAGTAGCGTCCAACATGCTTCTACGCGGTGGTAAAGGTTCGCGGTAAATGTTTTCCCCTCCATTCCTCCGTACCCCTACATGTTGCCAAGATATGGGTCCACGACTCTTCGTCCCCGTAAATGGGGCAGAATGTCATATTATTCTCGTCAGCAATTTTTATGCTCCACCATTCTCCTAATCTAATGAGTTTGGCACCTGTTTTGATATAGTGTTGCATACCCCACTCCGGTTTTAGCCCAGACTGTACTTCCAATGAAACCTTCTCCGTGCATGACTATCGCTTTAGCTTAGTGTATTCGCTTTTTTCAGTTTTACTTACAAGGAAGCAAGTAATAAGAATGTTTCTGCTAATTTTATCTCGATTATCATGAAGCAGATAGAAGAATAAGCTTTTTAACAATGATTTGTTGCTGAGAGATAGAGAAAGTCATGTGAATGGAACACATCAGAATTTTTAAGTGTTTGAAATGCGGGGCATGATTGAAATTCATACACGTCAATCTCTGATTCAGTTGGAGACGCCGACAGGATCTACGAAAGACTTAAAGTGATGGAATATTATAAAAACACAACCTCGCTCTAAGCCGAGTATATTTTGTGTGGGAATGTGTTATTTCGGCTATTACCACAGCGACTGGGAATATTTGGCCTCCCACCATGGCACAGGGAAAAAAGTAAAAAATAATAATAATAAAAAGAAGGGGAGTGGGGGCGTTGTCAGGGAACTGAATGGGAAAATTAATAAAAGCGGAGCGTTTGGCTTTGGGCGTGTATAACCACTCTAATACTTCTGGAAATTCATATTGACACAAAACTCTCTCTCTCTGTCTCTCTCTCTCTGTCTCTCTCTCTCTCTCTGTCCACACGCACTGGCTTTTCCACGTACGTTTCCTCACAAGTGCAAAGAAATTCATAAGGACAAAAGCATACTACAATAAAATACCCTTTTACTTTCTCTACCAACATACCTAGTAGGTAGCGGATGTGCTGCATTCCACTAAAAACAATCTGATGTCTTATTTTCAGATGAGTTTCTATACAAACTTCTTAATAAAGATTATTCCTCTTTCTACACAATGCTAATCTAGATAAACATTAGCAGAATTTACTTATTACTTAGTTAGTTCCTTATAAGTAGAGGAGAACTAAAGGAATACACTAGGCTAAAAGGTCAGCCAAACGTTTTAAAATCTATTATAATGTGATCGTCATTACAAATCGCTTCTTTGCTTGGCCAGGAGTAGAACAAAAGAAAAACGGACACTTCCGTCTGAGAAAAGTACAAGTACTTCACAATTGAAAATAATTACAAAGAATACCTCGAAAACGGTAAGCTCCTGGAAAAAAGTGTATATGATATATCTTGTGTATTTTAACAAGATCTACATTTTTTTGTATTGTATGTTTTTGTCTATCTCTTACGGTTTACTAGTTATGCCAAATCCATCCAGAATAAACAGGTCTTTAGAATCCATTCCCAGAAAATTCAAAATATACATTTTATTTGTGATAGAAATGGCTTTAATATGTGGTACTTTAATCAAAATTGTTGGTCATTTTTAAGAAAAACAAAATTTTCTGTCTAAAATGGCATGTAATTTATGGACACTCTTTAACTGCTGTGGTTCTCTGCGTCCCATTATAAATTGGGTGTGAAAGACTGCTTAATTTTGCTCAGAGGCCTCTCTATCAGCCTTATGGTTCTTTTATGTGCCGTAAATCTAGAACACGGGACCAACGGCTTCACTTGCATCGTCCTCCGCCGGTTCCTGTCTGAGAAAAATATTAGTATTTTACAATTGAAACCAATAACGTGTAATATCTCGGAAACGGTTACCTTAAGAACAAAAATGTGAAGTACATAAATCGTGTGTTTTCACGACATTACATTTTTTGTGCAGTAAGTTTTTGTCTATCTCTTATGGATTAGCATTTATAAAATTCGGCAACGTTCACCGAGAATAAACATCTTCAGGAGATATTCCCAGAAAATTCAATATATCTTTCTAGGATAAAGAATGAAGATTTTGAGGAAAAACCCACCTCCCCAAAGAACGCTTTATATGGAAAAAAGTTCGATTTTGATTAAAATATCGTATATTTAAGATATTTATATGATAAATAAACTGCATATATTTAATGATCTGGTAATAGCTTTCAAAGACTTCTTCATTCTGGATAACTTTCCCATAACTAGTAAACCGTAAAAGAAAAAAAAATTGACAGCACAAATAATATGGATGTCATTAGAGCAAACAATTTGTGATAAACATATTTTCGTGGAGTTGACCATTTCCGAGATATTCCTTGTCATTAGTTTCAGTTTTAAAATGCTTAGTGTTGTCATACGGGAACTTTTCCACTCCTGGCCATGTAAAAAATGGAAATTCATCAAACAGCAGCCAGCTTTTAAAGTATTGGACTATCGCTTTGGCCCAGTGTATTCCCTTACTTAACTTCTACTTACAAGGAATCAAGTAATAAGACAGTTTCTGTTTATTTCAATTAGTATGAATTATATAACAGAAAAATTGCTTAACAATAAGTTTTGCAGAGATTTAGAGAATATCAATGGGAATGGAATATCTAATTTTTTTCTTTGAGTTACATTGTTTGTTGGTGCATATTAAATAAATTAATATCAGAATATCTAAATTTTATACGATTGTTCGTTTAAAGGTCATTCTGAAAATGTATACGCATCACCCTTATGGGGTCTTTACCTCCCTGAGAAATAAAAGACAAATCGTCACGTTTAACAATTTGGCCAAAATTGAACACCTTTTTTCAGCCTGTGTTTATATCCCAAATTTTGCAATTCTTTAAGTTTTAATGCGTCAAAAATATACAAATTTGTCATACACATGACTTTCTCTACTTCTCTGCAACAAATTATGGTTATAAAGCTTGTGCGTCTTTTTACTTCATGCTAATTGAGTAAAAATTAGCATAAATAGTCTTATTACTTGCTTCTTTGTAAGTAGAAGCGAAATAAGGGAGTACCATAGGTTAAAGTGATAGACAAAAGCTGGTTGCTGTGTGACAGAAGCTCCTTTGTCTGTATGGACAGCAGTTGACAAATTCCTCTATGAGAAAAGTATAAGTTTTTTAAAGCTGAAAAAAGCAAGGGATGTCTAAAAAACAATCAACTCCACGAAAAAATGTATATAACATAAATTGTGTGCTTTAAGGTGCTCTACATTTTTTTTTTTTTTTTTTCGTGTGGTAAGTTTTTTCTATCTCTTGCGGTTTTCCAGTTCTGCAAAATCCTGCAAAATTCATTCAGAATAAAGATGCCTTCAGAGGCTATTCGCAGAAAATTCAAGATATACATTTTATTTGCAATATAAATGATTTTAATACACGGTATTTTAATCAAAATCGTTAGAGCCATTTTTTAGAAAATCAAAATTTTCGAAAAAAGTTCTATGTAAAGGGTAGTTTGGGGTGGGGGGATTTTTCTCAAAATCTTCGTGTCTTATTCCTGGAAGATACTAAACTTACATACCAAGTTTGGAATTTTACCGTGTTTTCGTTTTTGAGTTATCGTGTTCTGAGGCACACGGACACACGGAGCTTTTTCTGAAAATACTTTTTTTTTAATATATGGGAGCATAAAACATACATTTCCGGTGAAATCTCGGTATCAAGTTTTTGGTGAAGTGCAATACCTTCTCTATACACTATGTACGTAGTACGTGTAGAGAAAGTAATAAGGGCATACACTAGGCTAAAACGATAGTCAAAGCTTGTAAAAGCTGGTTACCATGTGGTTAAAATCTATTGCTTTGCAGGGCAAAAAGTTTACAAACTCCGTATGAGAAAATCAATAACAGGGGAATATCATGGACTAGTTGGCTATACTATGAATCCTGGGTCTAAAGTACTAAAACACTGCAAGCCGCCATTGGGATTTTCATCTCAAAATAATTTGAGATCACCTTGTGGTTTACTGGGAAACAGACGAGTCAGTTGAGAAATTTTTTGGTATGCCGGCAAAAGTGGCGTGTTATTTATGGACGCTCTTTAACTACTAAGGTTCTCAGCGTCCCATTCTAAATTGTGCATGAAAGATCACTTAATTTTGCTCAGATGCCTCTCTATCAGGCTTGAGGTTCTTTTACGTGCCGTAAATCTACGATACGGGACCAACGGCTTTACTTCCATTCCGAAGGAGGCCATGCTAAAGATTTTTACACCCGAAAAAATCCATCGTCCTCCGCCGGGTTTGAACCCGCGATCTTGGGTATATGAAGTTAGTATGGTAATCATCACTCCATGCCAGCATGTTGCCGTGGTAGCTCATGGCAGAGCAACCGGCTAGAGCTCGGGAGATCCCGGGTTCAGATCCTGGCTATGGCATTGAATTTTTCAGTCTGACTCTACCTATCCAACTCCTGTCCTACACACAGCTTATATGAAAAAGCAGTTATTCAAATTTGGAAAGCTGTTTGTGTATTAACGTGATCTATATTTTTATGTGGTACGATTTTGTCTATCTTTTACGGTTTACCAGTTATGCAAAATTCAGCAACATATATTCCAAAGTAACAGGTCTGTTGAGGCTATTTCCAGAAAATTCAAAATATATATTTTATTACTTTCCCTAGCCCCATATGTACAATGTACATAGAGATAGAGAAGTTTTGTATTCCATCCAAAACTTCGATACCGAGATTTCACCAGAAATATATGTTTTAGGACCCCCTGTATCCAAAGAAAGTATTTTCAGAAAAAGGTCCGTGTGTGTGTCCATGTGTCTTTGAACACGATAGCTCAAAAACGAAAAGTAGCTAAAATATCAAACTTGGTATTTAAGTTTAGTATCTTCCAGGGATGCGACACGAAAATTTTGAGAAAAATCCCTCCACCCCAAACTGTCCTTTACATGAAGCTTTTTTCGAAAAGTTTGATTTTCTTAAAAATGACTAACGATTTTGATTAAAATATCATATATTAAAGATATTTACCTAACAGATAAAATGCATATGTTGAATTTTCTGGGAATAGCTTCTGAAGACCTGTTTATTCTGGATGAATTTTGCTTAATTTGGCATAACAAGTAAACCGTAAGAGGTAGATAAAAACTTACTATACAAAGAATTTAGGTCTTGTTAAAATACAAAAGCTATGTCATATGCATTTTTCTCGTGGAGCTTACTGTTTTCGAGGTATTCATTGTTATTAGTTTCAGTTGTGAAGTACTTATTCTTTTCTCAGACGGAAGTGTCCTTTTTTCTTTTGTTCTACTCCTGGCCAAGAAAAGAAGCGATTTGTAATGACAATCGCATAACGACAGCTTTAAAACATTTGACTATTGGTTTAGCCTAGAGTATTCCCTTATTTTCCTCCTACTTATACGGAACTAAATAATAAGAACATCGTGCTAATGAGTACCACGATTAGCAAGGTGCAGAAAGATGAGGACTCCTATGTATGAAGTTTGTAGAACAGCTATAGAGAAAGTCATGTAAGTGTAACACATCAGATTTTTTTCATGTAAAAATATTTAATAGCCGGTATTTTAATTAAAATCGCTATAGCCATTTTTGAGAAAATTAAAAGAATTGGAATTGTTTCCATATACAGGATGGTTTGGGTGAGAAGATTTTTCTCAAAATCCTCATGGCGCATTTCTGAAAGGTACTAAGCATATATACCAAGTTTGGTACCTTTCGTACATTTTGTTTTTGAGTTTTCGTGTTCACAGACACACCGACACACACATTTTTCTATTCTATGCAGGGGACTTTAAAACGTGTATTTACGGTGACATTTCAGTGTTAAATACTTGGAGGGACTGCAATACTGTATGTATCATGTACTACGTAGAGGAAGTATATCATGTTTGCAGTAGATGAAAGATTTTATGATTTAAACCATGTTGACTTTATTTTAAATTAACGAACCCTTGGAAAGAGGTTGTTGAATAAAACATCGAATGGTAATATTTTTAATGAATACGCCAATGAAATAATAATGAAAGCATATTATTACGATAATATAGCAATTACCATAGCATCAATGTATTAATGGATTATAAAGTGGAGTTCGTTTGTGTATTCTTTCTGTGTTTCATTTCTGGGTGGCCAAAAGTAAAGATTGGCGAATGTTACGTGTGTACAGTGTACATATATAGTACAATAAAGACCCAGTACTTCGAGGTTCATGTACCGAGCTTATCTTACATGACTTTCTCTACATTTCTGCAACAAATTATTGTTAAAAAGCTTATGCTTCTATTTACTTCATTCTAATCGAGAAAAAAATAGCAGAAATAGTCTTATTACTTGCTTCCTTGTAAGTAGAAGCGAACTAAGGGAGTATCATAGGTTATAATGATAGTCAAAAGCTAGTTGTTATGTGAAGCAAGTTTATTTATTTATATTGAGAGAAATTGAAACATTCATGTATGAGAAAAGCTTTTAAGGTGAAACCAAAACTAAACGGTATCTCACATCCACGAAAAAATGTATATTACACAAAGTGTGTGTTTTAACGTACTCTACATTTTTTGTAAGATAAGTTTTTGTGCATCTCTTACGGCTTAGAAGTTATGCAAAATTCCGTGCAATTCATTTAGAACGAAGCAGTCTTCAGAGGCTATTCCCAGAAAATTTAAGATATACATTTTATTTGTGAGGTAAATATCTTTAATATAAGATATATTAATCAAAATCGTTAGAGCAAATCTGAGAATATAAAATTTTCAAAAACATTTCCATGTAAAGGGTAGTTTGGTGTTGGGAGATTTTTATCAAAGTCTTCGTTTCGCATCCCTGGAAAATATCAAATTTAAATACCAATTTAGTATTTTATCAACTTGTTGTTCGTGTTTACAGTCACACGGACACACACGGACCTTTTTCTGAAAATGTATTTTTTTTTTTTTGGATACAGGGAACTCCAAAACTTATATTTTTGGGTGGAGTTCAATACCTTCTCTATACACTATGTACATCGTTCGTGTAGAGAAAGCAAAAATCTGAGCAAAATATTAGCAGAAATTGTCTTATTACTTACTTCCTTGTAAGCATAAAGAGAATACACTAGGCTAAAACGACAGTCAAATCTTCTTAAAGCTGGTTGCATGTGGTTGAAATCCGTTTCAGTGCGTGGCCATGAACTTAAAACTCTTTTTGTGGAAAAGTTTTAAGTATTTTAAATCTGAAGCAAATAATATCTCCGAAATAGTAAACTCAAAAAATATATATATCTGTATTACATTAATCGTATGTTTTAAAGAGATATTTATTTTTTGTATTGCAAATCTTTGTCTATTTCTTACGATTTACCAGTTACGCAACATTCTGAAAACTTCTTACAGAATAAAGAGTATTTTAGAGGCCATTCCCATCAAGATATACATTTAGTCTGACATAAAAATATCTTAAACATACGGTATTTTAATCAATATCGTTAGAGCCATTTTTGAGGAAATCAAAATTTTCGAAAAATGTGCCAACTAAACGGTAGTTGAAGATTTTGGGATTTTCTTGGAAATCTTCGTGTTGCATCCTTGGACGATACTCAATTTAAATACCTAGTTTGCTATTTAACCGGCTTTTCGTTTTTGGGCTACAGACATATACACAATTTTTTTTTGACTCAGAGGATCTCAATATATATTTATATATTTCCGGTGAAATATCGTTATTAATTTTTTGGGTGCAATAAAACACCTCTCTACAGGTTATGCACTTAGTACGTGTAGAGAAAGTAAACATTTGGGCTAAACATTTGCAGAAATAGTCTTATTACTTGCTTCCCTAAGTATAAGGAAAATAAAGGAATGCGGTACCTAAAACTACAATCAAATCTTCTAAAAACTGGTTGCCATGTGCTTGAAATCCGTTTCTATGCATGGCTTGGAATTTAAAACTCTGTGTGAGAAAGGATATATGTATTTTAAACCTGAAACAAATGACAAATAATATCTCAGAGATGGTCAATCTGTTTCACATAAATTGTGTGCTTTAATGAGATATAAAATTTGTGTGCAGTAAGGTTTTGTTTATCTTACTATTTGACTCCGCCCGCCTGGGTAGTGTTGTGGTAGCGTGTCTGCTTCACATTCGAAAGGTCGTGAGTTCGAATCTCTCTTAGGGTGAGTTCCCCGATAAAGTTTTTCTGGGGTCCTGAGAAGACAAATTCGAGTAACTTTAAACTCCATGGACCCCGAGATCATTTGAGCATCATTTCACCAATTTCATTCATCGTCCGATATGACCAATCAGGTTAAAGGTCATTAAGCTACAAAAAAAAAAAAAAAACTATTCTGTATGGCTCACTATGACCCTTGGCCAACCGCCCGGCCGCTGCGTCCCCCATCTCGGTCCAGGACAGACGTCATGGATGGGGTGCAGTATTGGAGGGTGAGACATGCTCAGTGCTTTGAAACTCCCCTGCCAGTTAAATCTTTTCTATCAAGTAGCCCATTCGCTTGGCCCCCCCAGGGACCTCACGAGGCTGAGTGCACCCCGGCCCAAGGTCTTCCAGCAGGAGAAAAATCCCCACGCTGGTACTGGGAATAGAACCCAGGTCTCCTGCTTGGCAACAAGGAGACGAACCTTTCTGTTTACCAGTTATAAAATTCTGAAGAACTCAAGCTTTTTATAGGATATTCCCTGATAATTCAAGATATACATTTCGTTTGTCATAAACATATGTTACACATAAGGCATTGTAATCAAAATCGTTAGAGCTATTTTTGAGAAAATCAAAATTGTCGGAAAATGTTTCATGTAAAGGGTAGTTGGGGGCTGGAATATTTTATTGAAAATGTTGTGTCGCATCCTTGGAAGAATGGATAGTGTGTAACGCCCGCTTTTACTACTTGTGGCACCACAGGCCATCACACTGATGATACACGAATGAAGATGGAGCAATGGCGGGGGAAACTGGATAACCCAGAAAAAACCCGTCCCTGCGACGCTTTACCCACTTAAAATCTTACATACGGTTGCTTGGGATCGAACCCGAGCCGTCTAAATGAGACGGGAGAGGTCTAACTACTCGGCACGGCATCTATACCAAACTCAAATACAAGTTTCGTATTTAGCGGTCTTTTCGTTTCTAAACTTGCTGCTCACGATATATGTATTTCCGGTGAAATCTCGGTATAGAATTTTTGGGTGCAATACAATACTTCCTCTATAGAATATGTGCATAGTACATATAGTGTAGAGAAAGTATAAATGGTTATTTTGGATTACAGCGTCCTTAAAACAGGCATATATGGCGGCGCCGTCGTTGTGTATTTATACCGCTTGCCTCCAATCTAGGCAGCCCGGGTTCGATCCCTAGCGCCCGTATGTGGGATTTGTGGTTAATGAAGCGGCGTCTGGGCGGATTTTCTGCGGATTCTCCGGTTTCCCCCGCTACTCATTCCACCAATTTCTCCATCATCACATTTCACTTATTTTATATAATCCAGTTCATGCCCGGTTCTCCATTCTACGGTTTCGTGCCGTTGGCTCCCCGACAGGCTTCTGACCCCTAGGCATTGGCTTGTAAGTCCTAGAGAGGTGTCAATCCTTCAAATATGCGGAGGGTTAACTGTTTGAGAAACGATAACAGGCGTTTACGGTGAAATCTCAGTATGGAAAGTTTTGGATGGAATACCGTAGATTGCACCTGGTCCAGAATGTAAAAGGTTGGAATGTAGATGGAAACGAAGTTGTAGATTTGTTTGGGAATGTTCGGTTCTTAATCTCCCCGCTAAGGGAAGCACAAACACGGAGAAACACTTTAAGCAACAGGGATGTTGACTTTACACTGCAAGCGTTAAGGAAAGTTTGCTGAAGTAATATTCTTAGTTGCATCATCTAGTGCATTGTGTTTCGCCAGACGTAACCCTCGACAATAGTAAATATCCGCAGAGGAAATGAAATTTCACACAAAGCACACATTTTCAAACCCCAACTCTTCTCACAACTAACTACTTAACAAAACTTTGCTATGCCTCGGTTTTCTGTGCACAAGAAATGTTTGAGGCCTATTAAATTATCAGGAAACAGACCACAGGACGGAGGAAAGCCTGAGCCCAGCCGCCAACTTGTGGCACTACACACCACCATATACCATACTCAAAATCTCTCAAATTAGTTATTACTTTCTCAATACGTATTATGTACATAATGTAAAAAGAAGGTATAGTATTGCAACCAAAAATTCGATACCAAGATTTCAATGGAAAAACCAGTTTGAGACAATCTGAATCCAAAAAAAAAAAAACGAAGATTTTCAAGAAAATCCCCCATCCCCAACTAAACTTTACATGAAACATTTTTAGAAAACTTTGATTTTCCCAAAATGAATATCGTATATTAAAGATGTTTACCTGACAAATAAAATGTATATCTTGAAATTTCTGGGAATAGCCTCTGAAGACTACTTTATTCTGAATGACGGTTATGACAGTTTGCATAACAGTTAAACCGTAAGAGATGGACAAAAACTTACAACACAAAAACAGTAGAGCACGTTAAAACACATAATTTATGTTATATACATTTTATTCATGGAGTTGATTGTTTTTTAGATATTCCTTGTTTTTCGTTTGAGCATTAAAAATAACTTTTCTCATACAGGAATTTATCAACTTGTGTCCTCACAAACAAAGGAACTTCAGTCACATAGCAACCAGATTTTGACTTTCACTTTAACCTATGGTACTCCCTTATTTCGCTTCTACTTACAAGGATGCAAGTTATAAGACTATGTCTGCTAATTTTTTCTCGAGTTGCAGAAAGTAAATAGAAATATCAGGTTTCTAACAATAATTTGTTGCAGAGATATACAGAAAGTCATGTGAATGGAACACATCAGATCTTTGTGTTGGCAGAAAGCTTCTTGCTGCACTTCTTTGCGCGTGAATTCCGCAAAAATCAAAATTGCGTTTTGAAATGAGCTCGTAAACTACTCAAATACGCTGGGTCGTAGAAAAAAAATCTGATGTGTTCCATCCACTTGACTTTCTCTACATCTCTGCAACAAACTATTGTTAAAAAGCTTATGGTTCAATTTACTTCATGCTAATCGAGAAAAAATTAGCAGAAATAGTCCTATTACTTGCTTCCTTGTAAGTAGAAGCGAAATAAGGGAGTCACAAGTTAAATTGATACTCAAAAGCTGCTTGCTGCAACTGAAGTTCCTTTGTTTGTATGAACAGAAGCTGACAAATTCCTGTATGAGAAATGTAGATATACGTTTTTTATAGCAGAAAGCAATAAAAAAGAATATCTCAAAACCGATCAACTCCAAGAAAAAAAATGTGTATGACATACATTTTGTGTTTTATTGTGATCTACATTTTTTGTATAGTAAGTCTTTGTTTATCTGTTACGGTTTACCAGTTATGCAAAATTCAATAAATATCATCTAGAATAAAGGAACCTTTGACGTCTTCTCCAGAAATGTCAAGATATAAATTCTATTTTACAAGTAAATAGCTTAAATATATGAGATTTTAATGAAAATCATTAAAGACATTTTTAAGAAAATAACATTTTTTTAAAAAGGTTTTTTGTAAAGTGTAGGTGTAAATGGGTGTGGAGATTATTTCGACAATGTTCGTGTCGCATCCTTGGAAGATAACAAACTTAAATACTTTGGTATGTAACGGTCTTTTCATTTTTGAGCTATGCTGCCCACAGACATACACACACACACACACTGGCATTTTTATAAAAATGTTTTTTGGGAGCTATACAATTACTCCTGTATACACTATGTACATAATACGTATAGAGAACCTAAAATAGATTACAAATATTGTAACATATATAAGAATCTGATACGTTGCATTCACATGACTTTCTTTATATGTCCCTAACAAAATACTGTTGAAAAGCTTCTCTTGTATCCACTTCATGATAACTGATATAAACAATGACCTTATTATTGGGTTTCTTGTGAGTAGAAGCGAAATAAGGGAGTATCATAGGTTAATGAATGGTGAAAAGCTGGTTGCTATGTGACTGAAGTTCCTTTGTTTGTATGGACACGAGTTCACAAAGTCCTGTATGAGAAAAGCATGTTTTTTATAGATGAAACAAAAAACAAGGAATATCTATAAAACACACAACTCCACGAAAAAAACGTATATAACATAAATTGTGTGTTTTAAAGTGCTCTACATTTGTTGTGTAGTAAGGCTTTGTTCAACTTTTACAGTTTAGCAGTTATGCAAAATTCCGTAAAATTGACCCAGAATAAAGTAGTCTTCAGAGGTAAGTATCTTTAATATACGATATTTTAATCATAATCGTTAGAGCCATTTTTTAGAAAATCAAAATTTTCGAAAATAGTTCCATGTAAAGGGTAGTTAGGGGTGGGGAGATTTTTCTCAAAATCTTCGTGTCGCATCCCTGGAAGATACTTAACTTAAATACCAAGTTTGGTATTTTACCGACTTTTCGTTTTTGAGTTATGGTGTTCATGGACATACGGACACACACACACACACACACGAAGCTTTTTCTGAAAATACTTTTTCTGGATACAGGGGACATATATTTCCGGTGAAATCTCGGTATCGAATTTTTTGGTGGAGAGCAATACCTTCTCTTTTGTTTCGCAAACAAACCTTTTATTCAAAAGATTAATCTGAAGAAAAAGCACAGGCCAAAACGACAGTCTCGTCCTTTAAAAGCCGGTCGCTATGTGAAACAACTGAGGTTCGGTAAGCAAACGAGAAAAGACTGGAAAGATATCTTCCCATTTGAGAAAAGTTTAAGTGACTAAAATTTAAACCAATAATCCGGAATATTTCAAAAATGGTTAACTCTACAAAAATAATGTATATAGCATAAATGAGATTTACAGTTTTTGTTTAATAGATTATTGTATAACTCTTAGAGTTTTCCAGTTATATAAAAGTCATCCAGAATGAAGAGGTCTTCAGAGGCTATTCTCAGAAAATTCAACATATGTACTTTGTTTGTCAAAAATATCCTAAATATAAGGTGTTTTAATCAAAATCGTTAGAGCCATTTTTGATAAGATCAGAGTTTTAGAAAATTGTTCCATGTAAAGGGTAGTTTGGGGTGTGGGGATATTCTTGGAAATCTTCGTGTTGCATCCTTGGAAGATACAGAAGATACATACCAAATTTGATACCTATTTAACGGATTTTTTAGGCTGTTCACAGACAAACAAACAAACAAACAAACACACAACTCACGGACGTTTTCCTAAAAATCGGATGTGTTCCATTTACATGAATTTCTCTACATCTCTGCAATAAATTATTCTTAAAATGCTCATTCTTCTGTTTGCTTAATGCTAATCGAGGAAAAATTAGCAGAAAGGGTCTTATTGCTTGCTTTCTTATAAATAACAGGGAAATAAGGAAGTACCATAGGCAAAAGAGATATTATTTTTTTTTTAAAAGCTGGTTGCTATGTGACTGAAGTTCCTTTGTTTGTATGGACAGGAGTTGACGAATTCCCGTATGAGTAAAGTTCATGTATTTTAAAACTGAAACTACCAGTTATGCAAAATTCCGAAAAACTCATCCAGAATTATTCAGAGGCTATTCGAAGAAAATTCTAGATATACATTTCGTTCATAAGGTATTTTAATCAAAATCATTAAGGATGTTTTTGCAAAAAACAAACTTTTCGAAAAGTGTTCCATGTAATGGGTAATTTGTGCTGGTAGATTTTCTTGAAAATCTTCGTGTCGCATCCTTGAAATATACCAAACATAAATACCAAGTTTGATATTTAATGGTCTGTTCGTTTTTGAGCTATGCTGTCTAAACACACGCGCGTGCGCGCGCGCAGACCACACTCAGACCTTTGGGTACTATATAATACCTTCTCTATACCCCATGTACATAATACATGTAGAGAAAGTAAAAACTATACATAATAGGTTTAAAAACTGCTAAGAATTACAAAAAAACAATCTCTTGAAAATGTGGCCGTCTATTTTCTGGAAACATATTCTCGTCTTTTAACAGATCGACCGCGCAAGTCCTTGTGTATATCTGTTGTTTTATTTGTTTTGTGGTTTTCTTTCTTTCCAGGAATTCCTAACAAATGTTTACAATAATTTCCCAAGGGCCACTATTTTGTTAGTCAAAGGTTTCAAGTTTGTTTCCTTTTTGACCTGACGTTTGGCATTTGTACGAGGCGGGCGAGCTTTAATATGCAGATATATGGAGACAGAAATCTCGTTTGTCTTCTAAGTCAAATAACGTTATTAAGTACGCTATTAAGGGTATACATCAACGATGGCCAGGTTCAGTGCGCTGCTCTCTACCCCCCAAGAAGAATACATGTTAACATGGTAACGATATCTGGAAACATTAACCAAATGAGGTATTTCATTTCCTCGCATACCTATGCCACATGTATTTTTACTTTCTCTACACGTACTATGTACATAGTGTATAGAGAAGGTATTGCATTCCACCAAAATTTTCGTTACCGAGATTTTACCGGAAATATATGTTTTAGGATCCCCTATATCCAAGAAAAGCATTTTCAGAAAAAGGTCCGTGTGTGTCCGTGTGCCTGTGAAAGTCGGTAAAATACCACACTTGGTATTTAATTTTAATATCTTCCAGGGATGCGACACGAAGATTTTCAAGAAAATACCCCCACACCAAACTACCCTTTACATGGAAAAAGTTTCGAAAATTTGAATTTTCTTAATAATGGCTGTAACGATTTTGATTAAAATATCGTATATTTAAGACATTTACCTGAAAAATAAAATGTATATCTTGAATTTTCTGGGAATATCCTCTTAAGACTACTTTATTCTAGAAGAATTTTACGGAATATTGCATAACTGCTAAACCGTAAGAGATGGACAACAACTGACCCTACAAAAAATGTAGAACACGCTAAAACACACAATTTATGTTATATACATTTTTCCGTGGGGTTTATCATTTTTGAGTTATTCCTTGTTTTTGGTTTCACCTTTATAAAAACATACTTTTCTCTTACAGGAATTTGTCAACTCCTGTGCATACAAACAAAGGAACTTCAGTTACATGGCAACCTGCTTTTCACTATCACTTTAACCTATGGTATACTCCCTTATTTTACTTCTACTTACAAGGAAGCAAGTAATAAGACTATTTCTGTTAATTTTTTTTTTTTTTTTTTTTTGATTAGTATGAAGTCAATAGAAGCAAAAACTATTTATTTGTAGCAGAGATGTAGAAAAAGTCATGTGAATGGAACACGTCAGATTTTTGCTTTCTCTACACATACTATATTCACTGTGTATAGAGAAAGCATTGCATTGCACCCGGAAATTCGATACCGAGATTTCACCGCAAATTCTTGTTTTGATACCTCCTGAATCCAAAATAAGCATTTTTATAGCACAAAAACGAAAAGTCCGTTAAATACCAAACTTAGCATTTAACTTCTGCAAGTTCCAAGGATGGGATACGAAGATGCTCAAGAAAAATCCCTCCCCCCCTCAGCAACTACCCTTTTCATGGAGCATTTTTCGCAATGTTTTATTTTGATTAAAATACCTTATGTTTAAGATATGTTTATATTAAACAAAATGGATATCATGAATTTTCTGAGAATAGCCCCTGAAGACCTCTTCAGTCTGAATTATGTTTATACAATTGCCACATCGTAGGAGATATACAAAACTTACTACACAAAAAATGTAAATCTCATTAAAAAAGGCCAAGTTTAGTCATATACTTTTCTTTTTGTAGAGTTATCTGTTTTCGAGATATTTCGGACTATTGGTATCAATTTTCAGCCAGTTAAACTTTTCTCAGTCGGAAAAACACCTTTTACTGTTTTTCGTTTGTTTACCGATCCTCAATTGTTTCACATGGCGACTGGCTGTTGAAGGACGAAACACCTGTTTTAGTCTGAGCATTTTCTTATTTCCCTTCCCCTTATACTTACAAGGTTCTAGTTATGTTTATCTTGATTAACATGATGTATTAAAGGTTTGGTTACCAAGCAACTAGAGGACATCATGTGAATGGAACACATTAGATTTTTCCCTTCTACTTATAAGGAAGCAAGCAATAAGATAATTTCTGCTAATGTTTATCTTGATTAGCATGAAGTACATAGAAGAATGAGCTTCTTAACACTAATTTGTTACACAGATTTAGATACAGTAATACTTTCTCTAGCACGTAATGAAATGGAGTTTTATTTATGGACGCTCTTTAACTGCTGTGGTTCTCAGCGTCCCTTCTATATTGGGCGTGAAAGACCGCTTAATTTTGCTCAGATGCCTCTTTTTCAGGCTTGAGGTTCTATTACGTGCCATAAATCTACGACAAAGAACCATATGTGTGTGCCTGTAGACAGCGTAGCTGAAAAACGAAAACACCGTTAAATACCCAACTTGGTATTTATTTTTAGTATCTTTACTACCCTTTATATCGAAAAGTGTTTGAAAAATTTTTTTTTTCAAAAATAACCGTAACGATTTTGAATAAAATACATATTAAAATACTATATGCATAAAAATAATATGCATTTTTTGCACTTTCTGGGAATCGTCTCTGAAGACCTCTTTATTCTGGTGAGTTTTGTAGAATTTTACATAACGGTTAAACCGTAGGAGATAGACAAAACTTATTTCACAATACATATGGTCTCGTTGAAACACATGATTTAGATTATAAATAAGATTTTCTTATGGAGTTTACTGCACTGGTCTACCCTGCCCTGACCTGCTCTGATCTGGTCTACCCTACCCTGCCCTGTCCTGCTCTGACCTGGTCTACCCTACCCTGCCCTGCCCCGTCCTGTCCTGCCCTGACATGGTCTACCCTAGCCTGCCCTACCCCGTCCTGCCCTGACCTTGTCTACCCTACACTACTGTGTCCTGACCTGGTCTACCCTAGCCTGCCCGGCCCTGCCCTGACCTGGTCTACCCTACCCTATCCTGCCCTGCTCTGGTCTAGTCACCCTCCGTGGTGTAATGGTTACCATGCTAACTTCATATACCCAAGGTCGCGGGTTCAAATCCGGCGGAGGACGATGGATTTTTTTCGGGCGAAAAAATCCTTAGCATGGCTTCCTTTGGAAGGGAAGTAAAGCTGTGGGTCCCGTGTCGTAGATTTACGGCACGTAAAAGAACCTCAAGCCTGATAAGAGAGGCCTCTGAGCAAAATTAAGCCATCTTTCACGCCCAGTATAGAATGGGACGCTGAGAACCAAAGCAGTTAAAGAGCGTCCATAAATAACAGGCCATTTCATTTCATTTCCTGCTCTGGTCTACCCTGCCCTGTCCTGTCCTGACCTAGTCTACTCTACCCTATCCTGCCTGACTCTGGTCTATCCCACCCTGCCCGGTTCTGCCCTGACCTTCTACCCTACTCCACCCTTCTCTGCCCTGCCCTGCCCTACCCCGTCCTGTCCTGTCTTGACCTGGTCTACCCTACACTATCCTGCTCTGTCCTACCCTGACCTGGTCTAACCTACCCTGTCCGGTCCTACCTTGACCTGGTTTAACCTACCCTATCCTGCCCTGCTCTCTACTCTGCCCTGCCCTGTCCTGACTGGTCTACACTACCTTATTCTGCCATGTTCTGGTCTACCCTACCCTTCCCGGTCCTATCCTGATCTGATCTACCCTACCCTATCCTGCCCTGCTGCTCTGGTCTACCCTGCTCTGGTCTACCCTGCCCTGCCCTGCCCGTTCCTGCCCTTACCTGGTCTATCCTATCCTGCCCTGCCCTAACCTGACTTGGCCTACCCTGCCATGTCCTGACCTGGTCTACCTTGTCCTGTCCTGATCTGGTCTACCCTCCCTAACCTGACGTGGTCTACCCTGCCCCGACCTGACCTGGTCTACCTTGCTCTGACCTGACCTGGTCTACCCTGCCCTGTCCTGTCCTGACCTGGTGTACCCCCTGCCCTACCCTGTCCTGTCCTGACCTGGTCTACTTTACCCTGCCCTGTCCCGCCTTGACCTGGTCTACGCTACCCTGTCCTGCCCTGACCTGGTCTACCCTACTCTGTCCTGTCCTGTCTTGACCTGGTCAACCCTACCCTGCCCTGCCCTGGTCAACCCTACCCTGCCCTGCCCCGACCTGGTGTACCCTACACTGCCCTGCCCTGTCCTACCCTGACCTGGTGTACCCTACCCTGCCCTGACCTGAGCTGGTGTTCTCTACCCTTCCCTGTCCTGCCCTGACCTGACCTGTGTACCCTACCCTGTCCTGTCCTACCCTGCCTTGCCCCACCAGTCCGGCTTTTTCTGTTTATCCTCCTCGTATATAGACATGACATCCCAGGTTTTACACGTCGGCACCTGGGGTCATGGGTCTGTTGAGGAACACAGGCTCTGGACCAAAGAGAAGACAGGATGGCTGATCAGCACTATATCTAGTATGAAAATGAGGAAGTGGATGTTAAGAAATTATGTAAAGTAAATGACAGGAAAGACAACGATGCAGAAATTGGCAGCATGAATGGTGAGGGAAAAACTGAGAAAAGCCGTCCAGAATCTAACTCGTTCACCATAAATCCCGCAAGCCGCTCCCTGGGATCGAACCCGGGACTTCTATGTGAGAAGCCAATGGTCTAACCACTCAGTCACACTGCCGCGTGAGTCATAAATCCAAAAAATAAAATTAAAACGATAAGAAGAGAGAATAGCCATGAGCTTCTTCAGAACCATAAAGTCCTTTCATCTTCAACTAGAGAGTCAGTTTTACTGGGGTTCTGAGCGAACGGAAGCAGTTTGGGGAGACAGCTGAAGCAAGATGAACGAGCATGTAGCGACGAGGTAAACTTGTACTGCACAACTGAGCTCGCTCTTGGGTTCCAAGCGCATACAGTTACGAACACACAGAGCAGTCAGCGTTACAATGAGACGGTAGAAGACAGGGTTTGTAGTGTAAACATGCACACGTTGAGGTATAATCTGTTTCAAAAGTATCTTATTATTTCTATTGACATTATATGTATCGTTCTAATTCATAATAACACTGTAAAGCAATTATTTCTTAATATAATTACTAAACCAAAATGTCTTGTACTTCTACAAATAAAAGTATAAAAATACAATGAACATAAATCAACAAAACTGACTCAGAATTCATTGTAGTTAATTACAAGATACAACTTTGCTGTATCGCAAGAAAAGGATCTCCTCCTGACACTCAAAATATGTTTGAATCTTCATTTTTTTTTTTTTTTTTTTTGCTTAACGTCCTTTAACCTGGCTGGACGGTGAAATGAAATTGGAGAAATGATGCTCAAATGAGCTCGGGGTTCATGGAGCTTAAAGTTACTCGACATTCGTCTTCGCAAGATAAGGAAAATATCTGATGTGTTCCATTCACATGACTTTCTCTACATCTCTGCAAAAAATTATTGTTAAAAAGCTCAGGCTTCTATTTATTTCATGCTAATTCAGAAAACATTAGCAAAATAGTATTATTACTTGCTTCCTTGTAAGTAGAAGTGAAATAAGGAAGTGCCATAGGTTAAAGGGATAGTCAAAAGCTGGTTGCTATGTGACTGAACTTCCTTTGTTTGTATGTATGGACAGGAGTTGACAAATTCCTGTATGAGAAAAGTATAAAGTAATGTGTTAAAAACGAACAACTCCACGAAAAAATGTATATAACATAAATTGTGTGTTTAAATGTGCTCAACATTTTCTGTATGGTATGTTTTTGTCCAACTCTTACGGTTTAGCAGTTATCTAAAAATCCCTAAAATTCATCCAGATAAAGTAGTCTTCAAAGGCTATTTCCAGAAAATTTAAGATATACATTTTATTGTCAAGTAAATATGTTAAATATACGAGATTTTAATCAAAATCAGTATAGCCATTTTTAAGAAAATCAAAATATTCGAATTTTTTTCTATGTAAAGGGTAGTTTGGGGTGGGGGGATTTTCTTGAAAATCTTCGTGTCACATCCTTGGAAGATACTAAACTTGAATACCAAGTTAAGTTTTTAACAGTCTTTTCATTTTTGAGCTATGTTGCCCACAGACCCACACACACACTGAAATATTTCTAAAAATACTTTTTTTTATTCAGGGGGTCGAAAAACATAAAGTTCCGTTGAAATCTCGGTATCGAATTTTGGGTGCATTACAATACCTTCTCCATACACTATGTACATAGTACGTGTAAAATGTAAAAATTTTATCTGGGTAAGTCACCCTAACTGAGATTCAAACTCTCCACCTTATTGAATGTGACGCAAACACGCTACCACCACCCAGGCGGACTTCCAAAGGTTTGTTCAGTGTCGAACAGCTACCTTTTTTTTATCAGGCTCTCTTTCAGTGTTTACTGGTTTATCTACTAGCAGAAACTGAACAAGACCAGGCAGTGAGCAATGCTAGATAGTGTAACACGTTTGTAAACGAGCTATAGATACTACGTTATAGTCATACACTGTGTGGGTCGGTAATTTCTCGAGTGATAACATTCATTGTAATCACTTTTTGAAGAAACAGAAATACACTTTTTTTACAATACAGTTTCCAGAATGCTCCAAAAGCTCGAAGGTGGAAATTTCGAACTTAAACATTCACATCTACAGCAAGTTCCACATGACGATATATTAAAGCGTTCCCCAAAGACATATGCAACTCAAAAGGCATGTAAAGCATGGCGCATATTCTACCGTTGCGGAAAAGAGTCATTTTCAAGGCACATTTTTCGTGTTGCCTTCCCATGCACTTTTGTTCCTATTCGTTATTCAAGACTCCATCAGTCTCTCTCTCCCTCCCCCCCTCTCTCTCTCTCTCATTAATCTCCACGTCACTACCAACTTCACAACTTCTTCTTTACCTCTATTATTATTTTATAATACAACTGCCTGACATTTCCGACGTTGAACTGCGAATTCTAAAAGCTCGTTTGATGTTTTTATTACTTACACGAGTCACTCACATTCTCTCTAGGGCTGGGATTTTAAGTGGGAAATAGTCATAACTGTCATATTCTTTCTATACCCATCAGGCATCACAAACACTACTCTGTTGATGTAAAACAATTAAAGGTGTTATTAAATGTCATGTGCCATAAAGTAATATAAAAACTTCATTTTCATTTTTTGTTACAAAATTACTTGATAAAAAATCAAATATGTTCCATTCACAAGACTTTCTCTTTATCTCTGTACCAAATTATAGTTAAAAAGCTTATGCTTCTATTTACTTCTTGCTAATCGAGAAAAAATTGGCAGAAATTGTCTTATTACTTGCTTCCTTGTAAGTAGAAGCGAAATAAGGGAGTACTATAGTCAAAAGCTGGTTGCTACGTGAATGAAGTTCCTTTGATGTATGCACAGGAATTGACAAAACTGTATGAGAAAACTACAAGTTTTTCAAAGCTGAAATCAAAAACAAAGAACATCTAAAAAAAAAAAAAACACACACACAAAAAAAACGATCAACTCCACGAAAAAAAATCTGATCAAATTCAGTAAAATTCATCCCGAATGAAGTATTCTTCAGAGGCTATTCCCGGAAAATTCAAGATATACATTTTATTTAGCAGGTAAATATCTATAATGTACGATATTTTAATCAAAATCGTTAGAGTCATTTTTGAGAAAATCAAAATTTTCGAAAAATGTTCCATGTAAAGGATAGTTGGGTGTGGGGGAATTTTGTTGAAAATCTTCGTGTCGCATTCTTGAAAGATATCAAACATAAATACTAAGACAGACACAGACATTTTTCTAAAAATGCTTTTTTTGGATTCAGGGAGTCTCAAAACATGTATTTCTGGTGAAATCTCGGTATCGAATTTTTGGATGCATTACAATACCCTCTCTATTCATATGCACATTGTACATATGGGGCTAAGAAGGTAGCTTTCTCGAGCTGTCGCATACGAACTTTTTACTTTCTCTATATGTACCATGTATAGAGAAGGTATTGTATTTCACCCAAAAATTCGATACCGAAATTTCACCGAAAATACATATTTTGGGTTCCCCTGAATCCAAAAAAGGTATTTTTACAAAAAGGTCCGTGTGTGTGTGCGTGTGTGTGTCTGTGGACAGCATAGCTCAAAAACGAAAAGAGCGTTAAATACCAAATCTGGTATTAAAGTTTGGCATCTTCCAAGGATTCGACACGAAGATTTTCAAGAAAATTCCCCCACCCCAACTACCTTTTATATGGCACATTTTTCGAAATTTTTTATTTTCTTAAAAAATGGCTCCAACGATTTTGATTAAAATGTCAAATATTAGCGATGTTTACCTGAAAAATAAAATGTATATTTTGAATTTTCTGGGAATAGCCTCGGAAGACTACTTTATTCTGGATGAATTTTGCATAACTACTAAACCGTAAGAGATGGACAAAAACTTAAGAATATATAATTTTCCTCCTGCTGAACATACCTATAATGAATTAACTTTAATCACAAAGTAATAAATAGAAAATGTAGAGCACGTTAAAACACACAATTTATGCTATATACATTTTTTTAGTGGAGTTGATCGTTTTTGAGATATTTCTTGTTTTTGGTTTGAGCTTTGAAAAACGTATACTTTTCTCATAAGGAATTTGCCACCTCGTATCCATACAAACAAAGGAACTTCAGTCACATAGCAAGCAGCTTTTGACACTCATTTTAACCTATGATACTCTTTTTACAAGGAAGCAAGTAATAAGTCTATTTCTGTTAATTTTTTTCTCGATTAGCATGAAATATGTAGAAGCATTAGCTTATTAACATTAATTTAGTACAGAGATGAAAAGAAAATCATGTGAATGGAACACATCAGGTTTTGTTTTTCAACATTTATACTTTTATCTACATCATGCTTATCGAGGTAAAAGAATACCATAATTAGCTTTCTTCCTTGTAAGTAGAAAGGAAATAAGGGAATACACGATGCTAAAGCGATAGTAAAATCTTTCAAAAGTTGATCGCTTTGTGAAACAATTTAGGTTCGGTTCGCTTTACACGGTTCGATATAAGAAAACTTAGGTTGGTAAAAATGAGACTAATAATAAGAAATATCTCGAAATTGGTCAAATGAACAAAAAACAACAACAAATATATATGGCATAAATAATGTGCTTTATCGAAATCTAATTTATTGTGCAGTAAGTCAACTTTCGTTTCAACTATTCTGTTTTACTCCCGGAAATGCAAGGAAGATTTAAATTTCAATTGTTTTACGGGATGAGCTTTTAAAATAATTGACTACCGCTTTAGTCTAGTGTGTTTTCTTATTTCCCTTCTACTTACAAGAAAGGATGAAATAAGGAATTTCTGCTAGTGTTTGTCATGATTAGTATAATGTGGACAAAAGGTTCATCTTCTATAAGAGAAGAGCTAGAGATGGTCAAGCAAATGGAACACATTAGAGTGTTTAAAGTTACATTCCATGACACCTTTGTAACACATTTCTCCATTGAAATTTTCCTATAGAGAAACTTTTTTACTTCTTCCATAGGCACTTTCTACATAGTGTATAGAGAAGATATTGTATTGCACCCAAAATTTGATACCAAGATTTCAACACAAATACATGTTTTGTGACTCAATGAATAAAAAAAAAACATTTTTAGAAAAATGTCTGTGTGTGTCTGCCTCTCTGTCTGTCTGTCTGTCTGTCTGTCTGTCTGTCTGTCTGCCTGCCAGTCCGTGTATGTGTGTATGTCTGTGGGGAGCATAGCTCAAAACAAAAACACAGTTGAATACCAAACTTGGTATTTAAGTTTGGTATTCTCCAAAGTTTGGCACGAAGATTTTCAAGAGAATCCCCTCCCCCAGCTACGCTTTTCGAGGAACTTTTTTCGAAATTTTTGGATTTTCTTAAAAATGGCTGTAACGATTTTGATTAAAGTATCGTATATTAAAGATATTTACCGGGCAAATAAAAGACATTTCTTCAATTTTCTGGGAATAGCCTTTGAAGACAACTTCATGTCGCATGAAGTTTACGGAAACTTGCATAACTAATAAACCGTAAGAGATGGACAATAAATTACCTTACATAAATTTTAGAGCACATTTAAACACATAGTTTGTGTTATATACATTTTTTTCGTGGTCTTCATCTATTTTATTAGGTATCCCTTATTTTTGGTTTCAGCTTTGAAAAATGTATACTTTTCTCATACAGGAGTGTGTAAACTCCTGTCCATATAAATAAAGGAACTTCAGTCACATAGCAACCAGTTTTGATTATCAGTTTTAATTACCAAGAAGTAAATAGAAGAATAAGCTTTATAACTATAATTTTTGCAGAGATGTAGAGAAAGTCATGTGAATGGAACGCATCAGATTTTTTTTATTTTTTTGTTTCAGCTTTGAAAAAAACTTATACTTTTGTCATAGAGGAATGTGTTAACCCTTGTCCATAGAAACAAAGGAAGTTTAGTTAAATAGCAGCCAGCTTTTGCAATTACTTTAACCTATGGTACTCCATTATATCACTTCTACTTACAAGGAAGCAAGTAATAAGACTATTTCTGCTAATTTTTTGTCGATTATCATGAAGTAAATACCTACAAACATACACTTTTTAACAATAATTTGTTACATAAATGTAGAGAAAGTTAATGAATGGAACAAATTCAGTTTTTTTTTTTACTTTCTCTAGCCCCATATGTACAATGTACATAGGGATAGAGAAGTATTGCATTCCACCCAAAAATTCGATACCGAGATTTCACCGGAAATACATGTCTTAGGACCCCCTGTATCCCAAAAAAAAAACATTTTCAAAAAAACGTTCCTGTGTGTGTGTGTATGTGTCCGTTTGTCTGTGAACACGATTACTGAAAAACGAAAAGTAGCTAAAATACCAAACTGGTATTTAAGTTTAGTATCTTCCAGAGATGCGACACGAAGCTTTTGAGAAAAATCCCCCACCCCAAACTACCCTTTACATGGAACTTTTTTCCAAAATTTTGATTTTCTTAAAGATGGCTGTAATGAATTTGATATAAATTTTATATATTAAAGATATTTACTAACAAATAAAAAGTATATTTTGAATTTTCTGGGAATAGCTTCTGAAGACCTGTTTATTCTGGATGAATTTTGCTTAATTTGGCATAACTAGTAAACCGTAAGAGATAGACAAAAACTTACTATACAAAATATTTAGGTCTTGTTAAAATACACAAGTTATGTCATTTACATTTTTGTCGTTGAGCTTACCGTTTTCGAGGTATGCATTGTTATTGGTTTGAGCTGTGAAGTACTTATACTTTTCTCAGACGGGAGTGTCCGTTTTTCTTTCGTTCTACTTACAACATTTGACTATTGGTTTAGCTTAGTGTATTCCCTGAATTTCTTCTTACTTATACGGAACTAAATAATAAGAACATTGTGCTAATGAGTACCACGATTTACAAGGTGCAGAAAGAAGAAGAATCTTATGTATGAAGCTTGTAGAACAGCTAGAGAAAGTCATGTGAGTGTAACACATTAGATTTTCTAAGTCAGTAGTAGAAAAAGACATAAAGGTAAATATATGAAGCAGTTTTCCTTATGTTGATGTACTAAATGTTCTGTCTCTCTTGCCGGACACGATGCACAAGGATATATATTATTAAAAACAACACAAATTGTACACAGAGTAAGGAACGAATGTTATAACACATTTGGAACGTTTCCTGTTGATAAGCTCTGCTGGAGCATGCGCAATGTATACGACGCCATAGAAACGTTATCTATGTTGTTCTCTGGACCATAAAAATGTTTCACTGAGTTAAGAAAATGCAGCGGACAGCGCGATAAAGCCGGGCCCTTTTTATGGGTAGTTGTACTACACGCCCGTTTCCTAGCTCGCCAACTTTATAAAAATTGCAATAACTGAGAAATTCTCCATACGACATTTTACTTTTGCTACCTCTTGCTTTTGGAGAAGGAGTAGGTTTACTATTAAACCCTTCACCTTTTCATTTTTGTAATGTTTTATTTTCTACACATGACGGTAATTACTTTTACTTTCTCTAAATATTATGTACAAAAAACATCTGATACTATAACCCTGTATTCAATTGCTTGCACACCTCGAACCTATTTTAACCTTTTTTAATTGTTTTTTTGTTTTTTATATATACACAGCTGTCAGACTAATAACTTAATCTAAATAACTTTTATTAAACTACATATCCTAACCTAGGTACATATTTATCAAAATTAAATTGAATATTTAGATGTTTATATATATATATATATTATTATTATTTATTATTAATTACCTAAAAATTTAAAATTATATATGTACTTAAATTTAAGTTATTACTTTATACTGCTATTATTAATATTAATTATAACCTTATACTATAATTAATATATTTATATATTATTCTCCGTGTGTCTATTTATTTTATTTTAATTTATAATTATTTATACATTATGTTAATTACTATTTATTATAATTATTTTAAATGAAAATTCTTTAATATTTATTCTAATTATACCATTGTTGTTTATTTTATGTATATGTATAATTATTATTTTTCTATTATTTTTAAATGCTTTATTCCTTTATTCCCCATTCTAATTACTATATTTCTATAGTTACGTAATATGAGATAAACTTTAAACTTTTACTAACATTATCATTTTAAATCATTATTAAAATTAAACATTTTAAATATTACTAGTAATGGTAAATAAATAACATGTAACAATTTATTATAATTTAAATTACTAATTAAAGTATTTTTTTAAAAAACAATTTACACCTAAAGCTAAACTTAAATAAAATAATAAAAACTACAAACTACACTGTTCTATAATTACCCGTATGTACAACGTAGATAGTGTATAGAGAAGGTATTGTATTCCATCATAAAGTATAATACCGAGATTTCACCCTGAATCCGAAAAGAAACATTTTAGAAAAAGGTCCGTGTGTGCATAGCTCAAAAACAAAAATATCGATATGTATCAAACTTTATGTTTAAGTTTAGTAACTCCCAGATATGCGATTTGAAGATTTCCAAGAAATTCTCCGCACCCTAAACTCCATTTACATGACAAATGTTTTGAAAACTTTGTTCTTCTCAAAAATTGCTCTAACTATTTGGATTAAAATTACGAATAGTAAAGATATTTACATCAAAAATAAAATGTATATTTTGAAATTTTTGGGAATAGCCCCTAAAGACCTCTTTGTTTTGGATGAATTTTGTAAACTTTTGCATAACTGTTAAACCGTACAAACAAACAAAAACTTACTACAGAAAAGATATAGATCTCGTAAAATACATAAAATATATTATTTACATTCTCTTAATTAGTCGACTGTTTTAGAGCTATTCCTTGTTATTGGTGTTAATTCTAAAGAATTTAACATTTCTCAAAAGCCAATCATCTTTTGTTTTAGCTCCCTTGTTTTACTGCTGATCATGCAAACCAAACCGATCCTCAATTGTTTCAGCTTATAAAATTTAACTCGCTTTAGTGTATTCCTACTCTGCCAATGTTTATCTCGTGTATCATTGCAAAGATAAAATAATAATATTTTGTAAATACAATTTGTTTGCAAAACAGGTAACATATCTGCGTTTGTAATTGATGTGATCTGAGAACACATTTTTCCGATGAAATCTTGGCAACCCATTTTTGGATTGATTACAATACCTTCTCTATCTACTACTTACATAGTTTATGTAGAGAAATAAAAATGTAAATCTCGTTAAAGCACATAATTCATGTCAAATAAAATACGTGGAATAAATTAAAAATAATTGCTCATGTATTTCAAGCGAAAGTTTTATAACCAAGAAAAAGAATGCTATACTCCATAATAAACCAATTTATTTTATGCAATAAACTTTATCTACATATTTAAGTCCAAGGCAAAGTTTTGGGCACCAAATATTTGAATAGTTTTTTTTAAATGATGGGCGATGAATTTTAAAAACTGCACATAATAAGTAGGACGGACATTTTGTCCTCTTTTTAGTAGGAATAGTTACTAAACGTAATTTATTATGTAGAATATTATATCTATCTTTTAATATATGTTGCATAGGTAATATATTTAATTCATTATCTTTTGTAGCTTAACGTTCTTTAACCTGGTTGGTCATATCAGACGATAATTGGTGAACTGATGCTCAAATGATCTCGGGGTCCATGGGACCTCCGAAAAAAAACATTACCCGGGTAACTCAGCCTAAGCAAGATTCGAACTCAGAACTTGTTCAATATGAGGTAGATATACTACCACCACACTAGCAGCCGGGCTAATTAAATTTGTTTATTGCGGAAATATATGTTTAGAGAAAGAGTAATGTGGGCTTTGCAAGAATAATATAAGTCCATGGCACGACAAGCCACAAGCGATCTTGGCCTACCGCCCGGCCGCTGCATGCTCCATCTGGTCCGAAGGCGTCATGAACGGAGTGCAGTGCTGCAGAGTGAGACGTGATCAGCGCCTCGAGTCCCTCCCGGCCAGTTGATGCGGTCTTCTCGACTGACTCCCCACCAGGGACCTCACGAGGCTAAGTGCGCCCCGAGCCAGGTCTCCCAGCGGGGGAAAATTCCCCAGCCCGGTACGGGGAATCGATCACAGGTCTATAAATCAACAAACAGTGCTGTTATATTCTATCATTTTGGATGCTAATTTCATTTCTGATTTTAAAGTAAAAGTGAGCGAAGACGGTGATTTTCACGATTCGCAAAGACCAATTTGAAAAGCAGTCCCAAGGTGCTACTATTAATACACATCCAGAAAAGTCAAGGACAGTTTATTTATGTAGTTATCCGAAATTCAAGGACTCATGTGTAAGGAGGTGTAAATGAAGATTCTTTGTTTGTGTATTTTTATGAAGGTCGAAAGGCATTAAAGCTTCTAATCTTCGGTGTTAATATTCCATGGTGAAATTAACTCTTAAATAAGATATAAATGAACATCATTAAAGTGTATGTTAGAATATAAAGTATAGGTTTTGTTGTCTAGTAACTTTGAACTCTAACCATTACTCATTTTCATAATAGTAGATATAGATGATCATCATTAAAGTGTATTTTATGTTTTGTTACAATATAAAGTATAGGTTTTGTTGTCTAGTAACTAAACCATCACTCATTATTATAATAGTAGATATAGATGATCATCATTAAAGTGTATTTTATGTTTTGTTAGAATATAAAGTATAGGTTTTGTTGTCTAGTAACTATGAACTCTAACCATTACTCATTATCATAATAGTAGATATAGATGATCATCATTAAAGTGTATTTTATGTTGTTTTAGAATATAAAGTATAGGTTTTGTTGTCTAGTAACTAAACCATCACTCATTATTATACTAGTAGATATAGATGATCATCATTAAAGTGTATTTTATGTTTTGTTAGAATATAAAGTATAGGTTTTGTTGTCTAGTAACTAAACCATCACTCATTATTATAATACTAGATATAGATGATTATCATTAAAGTGTATTTTATGTTTTGTTAGAATATAAAGTATAGGTTTTGTTGTCTAGTAACTAAACCATCACCTATTATTATAATAGTAGATATAGATGATCATCATTAAAGTGTATTTTATGTTTTGTTAGAATATAAAGTATAGGTTTTGTTGTCTAGTAACTATGAACTCTAACCATTACTCATTATCATAATAGTAGATATAGATGATCATCATTAAAGTGTATTTTATGTTTTGTTACAATATAAAGTATAGGTTTTGTTGTCTAGTAACTAAACCATCACTCATTATTATAATAGTAGATATAGATGATCATCATTAAAGTGTATTTTATGTTTTGTTAGAATATAAAGTATAGGTTTTGTTGTCTAGTAACTAAACCATCACTCATTATTATAATAGTAGATATAGATGATCATCATTAAAGTGTATTTTATGTTTTGTTAGAATATAAAGTATAGGTTTTGTTGTCTAGTAACTTTGAACTAAACCATCACTCATTATTATAATAGTAGATATAGATGATCATCATTAAAGTGTATTTTATGTTTTGTTAGAATATAAAGTATAGGTTTTGTTGTCTAGTAACTAAACCATTACTCATTATTATAATAGTAGATATAGATGATCATCATTAAAGTGTATTTTATGTTTTGTTAGAATATAAAGTATAGGTTTTGTTGTCTAGTAACTAAACCATCACTCATTATTATAATAGTAGATATAGATGATCATCATTAAAGTGTATTTTATGTTTTGTTAGAATATAAAGTATAGGTTTTGTTGTCTAGTAACTAAACCATCACTCATTATTATAATAGTAGATATAGATGATCAGCATTAAAGTGTATTTTATGTTTTGTTAGAATATAAAGTATAGGTTTTGTTGTCTATTAACTAAACCATCACTCATTATTATAATAGTAGATATAGATGATCATCATTAAAGTGTATTTTATGTTTTGTAAGAATATAAAGTATAGGTTTTTTATGTCTATTAACTAAACCATCACTCATTATTATAATAGTTATTTATATTATAACAGACTATTATTTGTGAGTGGATGTTTAGTACACGAGTCTTGTATTTCCTCATGAGCAAATAATAGTCACGTGTAATATACAACGTTTTATCTTATCCTAATATTAACTGACATATTCCTATGTTTATTAACATTAATATTATTATAGTCGTCATTATCAGATATTGAGTTTAGTCGTGACGTAGATAGTGTTTTGTTTTTTTCCTTGCTGGTAACCTCGCCGGAATAAACAATTTCAATTCCGGTTGTTTAAACTGCATCAAATAAATGAATAAATGAAAGAAAATGGAAGAAGAAGTTTTAGATTATGCTTAAAAAGCTGTACTTCGTTTGTTACCCGGCAAGTCAAAGGACTTATATGGCAAGGCAGTTTCATTATGTAAAGAATGGGGAGCTGCCAAAGGAGTTAAAATGATTTACAAACAATCATTTCACGTGGTCTATAGAATGGGATAATATTTATTATACAAGTGGATAAAAAGAGAGTTTATGCATCAGTAAAACAATTTAAAACGCGACCCTAAGGGCAGCGGGTAATGGAGGTTTGTCCACTTGTATAATACATTATTTTATTCTACAGATACGATAAATTAATATATGAAAAATATTCAGTTAATGATTTTACAAGAAATAGTAATAAATTAAATAAGCAATAAGACATTAAATTGCGGCACTCTTATAGTTATAAAATATGGTAGGCTATGTAAGAATACTAATTTTGTTTTTATTGCTGGTAGTTTCAAATTGATTAAGTTTTCGTTGGACTTACGGGAACGTCAATATATCTCTTCCAAATGATATCTTTAATGAAGCAAAAGAAGTAGTTGAGGCTTTATTACCGTCGACTTCACGAAAAGTGTACGAAAAAGAGTTAAAAAGTTATAGAAAATTTGTTGTTAGCAACCATTTACTTATTTACTTATTCCCACTCGTTACCGGAGCAACGAGTGAATTTTGTTTACTTTATCCCACTGGTTACCGGAGCAACGAGTGAATTTTGTTTACTTTATCCCACTCGTTACCGGAGCAACGAGTGAATTTTGTTTACTTTATCCCACTGGTTACCGGAGCAACGAGTGCGTTTTGTTTACTTTATCCCACCCGTTGCGCTAATAACTATCACTTTGATTTAAAGCCCAAGTTTCTTATGTCGTTTCTGCATAACAACGTGTCTATTACAAGTATCTGTACGATAAAGGTTATTTGTCCAACAATACTGAGGTCATTTGTGTTAAATAACGAGGAATATACGACAAAGTATTATTTCGCCAACTGCTTCAAATTACACTCCTAAAACACATTTATAGAGGGAATATCCCAAAATTGGATAACTTTAAATCTTCTTCCTCCATTTTCTCCACGCTGAAACAATATGGCTGTGAACTTAATACATTACATTAGCCTGAAACAATAAATCAAAATTGAATATATAGATTTTATTTTGGATAGGTAGAGTGAGACTGAACAATTTAATAGCCGGGATTTGAACCACGGATCGCCCGGTTTCTAGCCGGTTGCTCTTCCACTGAGCTACCATGGCAACCTGCCGGCATAGCATTCAATTTCCCTACTGACTCGAATGTTTCCCGGTAAACCACAAGGTGATGTCAAATTATTTAGAGATGACAGCCCCAATGGTGACTTACAATGTTGCAAGTACTTTAAGTCCCAGGATTCATAGTATTATGGTCAATTGATATTAATTTAGTTACTTTTTTCACAGAATCCGAGTGTAGCTCCGTGGGAGAACCACCGTCTAGAGACCGGGATATCCGTTGTTCAAATCCCGGCTATGGCATTGAATTTTTCAGGCTGTCTCTACCTATCCAACTCCTGTCCTACACACGGCTTGTGTGAAACAATAATTAAATTAATAGATTTTATTTGTTATGTAAATATCTTAAATATAAGAGATTTTATTCAAATTCATTTGCAGCATTTTTGAGTAAACTAAATGTTCATATAAAGCGGATTTTCTTGAAAATCTTCGTGTCATAGAACATACTGAACTTACATTAAGTTTAGTATTTAAAGGATTTTTCGTTTTTACTTTCTCTACACGTACTATGTACATAGTGTATAGAGAAGGTATTGCATTCCACCCAAAAATTCGATACCGAGATCCATATAAACAAAGGAACTTCATTGATATAGCAACCAGCTTTTGACTATCACTTTAACCTTATTTCGCTTCTACTTACAAAGAAGCAAGTAATAAGACCATTTCTGCTAATTTTTTCTGATTAGGATAAAGTAAATAGAAGTATAAGCTTTTTAAGAATAATTTGTTGCAGGGATATAGAGAAAGTCATGTGAATGGTACACATCAGATTTTTGAGCTATGCTGTCCACAGACACACTCTGACGTGTTTCTAAAAATACCTTTTTTTGGATTCAGGAGTCCCAAAATATGTATTTCCGGTAAAATCTCGATATCGAATATTTAGATAGAATGCAATAGCTTCTCTGTATACCATGTACTTTATTTGTCGAGCTACTACTGAGGTCACATGAGTTAAATACACGCCAAAGTATTATTTCGCCCTTCTGCTTCAAATTGCACTTGGAAAACACACTTCTGGAGGCAATATCCCAAAACTCGATAACTTTAAATCTTCTTCGCTCAGTTTTCTCTACGCTGAAACAATATGGCTGCGAACTAAGTTAATACATTAGCCTAAAACAATAAATCCCACTGTAATGGCCGCATTGAAATTCAGCGGCCTCGGCGCTTTCGAGATGAGCTTTTATTTATCTGGCGCCTTCGTTTGTTTCTCCAGCCACGTCCGGTATTAACACAGATAAAGGAAACAAACTGGATAATGCGGCCCTAGTCCCTGAGAAATAAGGGCTATAAAACAGTTTCGTGCTTAAAGCCGCCGTCCCTTGCAATTCTGCGATTTTTCAGTCTGGAATAACAAAACCGTAATCCATCATGGATGAGATGCTTCCGAATACATGCATGGCTTTCATAAGTCGCACATGAAAGAAAATGGAAGATAGAAAGGAATCCCGGATATATAAACGCAAATACGAGAGCCCAAGAAGAACATAAAATGTATGGTCCGCTAACTTTTAGACTTTCTCCATTTTAACGACCTTGTGGGGATAGAATTGGCTTTCGGAACACAAGGTAATGGCTTCCCTACACAGAAACGAGAACTCGTAATGCATGCGTCTAATTTTAGGAGAGGATAACAAGAGAAAACTGTTAGAAAAACCTGCTTTTCCTAAACATTAGCTTCGCTAACCGATTTTATATCCAAAATACTCCCTTAGTCGTTTAACAAGTACCTTAAAACAGTGGGAAAATGTTTGAAGAAATACAGTGTCGGACAAAACATCTAATACGTTCCATTTTTATGACTTTCTCTACATCTCCGTAATAAACTATTGTTAAAAACTTATTCTTCTATATACTTCATAAAATTCGAAACAAACTTTAGCAGAAACAATTTTATTACTTAGTTCCTTGTAATTAGAAGAGAAATAAGCAATTACACTAGGCTAAACTGACAGTCAAATGTTTTAATATGTGGTTGCTATGTAATTAAAAATCTTTTTTTTATGGCCAGTTGACAAGTTCCCGTATAAGTAAAGTATTAAGAATTTTTAAAGAGAAACCCATAACAAAGAATAATTATAAAATGTGAACTCCAGGAAAAAAATTTTTACATAGTGGGCTTTAAGGAACCCTACATTTTTTGTGTAGTAAATTTCTGTATATTTCTTGCACTTTACCAGTTATGCAAAATTCAAAAACATTCATCCAGAATAAAGATATCTTTAGAGGCTTGTTCCCTGAAAATTCAAGATATACATTTTATTTGTCATGCAATTAATTTGTCATGGGATTAATATTATCCATTTTAAATGTATTTTTGTAACATAATTGTATGTAGAAGGTTTCTTAATTTTTATTCTCATGACGTAGTGTATGTATGTTTCATACTTAATGACTGAAAATAAACTACCTAAAAAAATATCTTAAATATACGAAACTTTAATCACAATCGTTTGAGCCATTTTTGAGAAAAAAATATATATTTTTTCCATGTAAGTGGTAGTTTGGGGTGGGAGATTTTCTTTAAAATCTTCGTGTCGCATCCTTGGAAGATATCAAACTTGAATACCAAGTTTGGTGATTAACTGTCTGTCTGTTTTCGAGCTATGTTGCCCACAGACACACACAGACTGGCAGATAAACAGAAACACACACACAATATTTCTAATAATGCTATTTTTTTAATCGGGGGTCCCAAAATATGCATTTCCGGTGAAATCTTGGTAGGTATCAAATGCTTGGATGCAATACAATACCTTCTCAATGCACTAAGTACATAGTTTGTGTAGAGAAAGTAAAAAGGAATCTCAAATATATAAACGCAAATACGAGTGCTTAAGAAAAACATTAAACTTTTTGACTTTCTCCATTTTAACGACCTGATGGGGGATAGAATTGGCTTTCGGAACACAAGGTAATGGCTTCCCTACACAGAAACGAGACCGTGTAATGCATGCGTCTAATTTTAGGAGAGGATTACAAGAGAAAACTGTTAGAAAATCTGCTTTTCCTAAACATTAGCTTTGCTAATCGATTTTATATCCAAAATACTCTCTTAGTCGTTCAACAAGTACTTTAAAACAGTGCGAAAATGTTTGAAGAAATACAATGCTAAACGAAAAATCTTAGGTGTTCCATTCATATGACATTCTCTACATGTTTTACAAATGTCCACAGACCGTAAGTGCTTTTGTATTACACAAAATAAAAGCAATTTTAAAACAACAACAGAGAATAAAAAGAGTAAACACGAAAACAAAATGACAAAGATATTCAAATACAGCAATTTAAATTTACAACACACAGTACAACTTATCCAGAAGCATAAATGTAGCCTCTTATAATAGATAAATACACTTATAAGAAATACATACACAATATGTACACACTACATAAAACCATAACACAGCATTGACATAAGTATGACACCAAATATATGTATGTGAAACATTGTAGTCACTTTGTTTAGTTGTTCTTATCCCCTCCCCCTCCCCCCCTTCTCTATTGGGAGCCTTCTCAGATCTCACTGTCTTGCCTTAAGTATAAATTTACCTAGCCCGTCCACGTCTTCCGTGACTACCAGTAGCGTCCAACATGCTTCTAGCTCTACATTCGCGGTGGTAAAGAATCGCGGTAAATATTTTCCCCTCCATACCTCCGTACCCCTACATCTTGTCAAGATGTGGGTCCACGACTCTTCCATCTCGCAAATGGGACAGATTCTCATACCATTCTCGTCAGTAATTTTTGTGCTCCTCCATGCTCCTAGTCTAATCCACGCGAGCCCCTCTCTAATGAGTTTGGTACCTGTTTTAATGTATTGCTCCATACCCCACTCCGATTTTAGCCCAGACTGTACTTCTAAAGAAACCTTCTCTGTGCATTGCGCATTTATTTTTTGTCTGTCAATATCAGAGAGGCGGTTCTTAATTTTTCTCCAAATACTCCGCCTGTTTGCCTGCCCCGCCATCCAAATGTATACAGAATGGTTTGCATTTGGACCAGCTAGAGAAAGTTATGTGAATGGACAGATCAGATAGTTTTACTTTCCCTATACCTACCATGTGCATAGTGTATAGATAAGGTATTGTGTTGCACCCAAAAATTCTATACCGACATTTCACCGGAAACACATTTTTTGAGACCCCCTGAATAGAAAAATCGTTTTTGGAAAATAGTCATGTGTGCTTGTGGGCAGCATAGCTCAAAAACGAAAAGTACGTTAAATACCATACTTCATATCCGAGAACATTATCTTCCAAGGCTGAAACACGGAGATCTTCAAGAAAAGCCTCGCACTCCCAACTGTCCTTTACAAGGAACTTCTTCAAAATGTTTCTAACGATTTTCATTAAAATATCTTATACTCAAGATATTTATGACAAACGAAATGTCTATCTTGAATTTTCTGGAAATATTCTCTGAAGACCTCTTCATTCCAGATGACTTTTATATAACTGGTAAACTGTAAGAGATATACAAAAACTTACAACACAAAAAATGTATATCTCATTAAAACATACAGTTTAGTCATATTTTTTTGTAGAGTCAAACTTTTTCCAATTGTTCTTTGTTATTGGTTTCAGTTTTAAGATGACTTTCTCGTACAGGAACTTGTCAACTCCTGACCACGCAACAAATCGGATTTCAATCCCATAACAACGTCATTTTAAAACATTTGACTGTCGGTTCATCCCAGTGTATTCCCTTATTTCCCTTCTACTTGTAAGGAACTAAGTAATAGGACCGTTTCTGTTAGTGCTCATCTTGATTAGTGTAAAGTAGATAAAAGAATAAGCTTATTAGTAATAATTTGTTATAGAGATGTACAGAAAGTCACGTGGATGGACAATATCAGATTTTTTTTTTTTATCCAGGGGGACCCAAAAGTCGCCTGATAAGTCCCGGGTTTCACACACGCCACTAGGTCAGTTAGATGGTAGCATCGTATAGTTTAACTCTAGACTAACTTGTATCCATAGTTACAGGTCACTCAATATCTTGTTTAGTTTTTGAATGATAGCATTTTAAACAAGACAAAGTCGTCCTCCGTGGTGTAATGGTTACCATGCTAGCTTCAAGTACCCAAGGTCGCGGGTTCAAACCCGGCGGAGGACGATGGATTTTTTCGGGTGTAAAAATCCTTAGATTTACGGCACGTAAAAGAACCTCAAGCCTGATAGAGGCGCCTCTGAGCAAAATTAAGCGGTCTTTCACGCCCAATACAGAATGGGACGCTGAGAACCACAGCAGTTAAAGAGCGTCCATAAATAACACGCCATTTCCATTTTTTAAACAAGACAACTTTAGAGTTTTCACGAAAATGGAAGATTTGGAAAAACAAGCAGTTATTAAATACTTCCATTTGAAAGGCTTAACGCCTAAAGACATCAAGAAGGAAATGGACAGTAAGTTGAAAGACTCTGCCTCTTCATATTCAATGATTAAAAGGTGGGTTGCAGAGTTTAAAATGGGACGTACGAGCACTAGTGATGAGCCTCGCTCTGGACGCCCTGTAGAAGCGACAACTCCAGAGATCATTGAGAAAATGCATCGTTTAGTACTGGAAGACCACAGTTAAAGTTGTTTCAGATACCAGAGGCTGTAAACACATCAAAAGAACGTGTAGGTAATATTTTAGGCTTTCACAAGTCGTGTGCAATATGGGTGCTGCGTTTGTTGACACATGATCAAAAGTTGAAAAGAAAAACTGTTTGTGTTAAGAATGTGAAGCTCTACGGTAAAAATCCCAGTGAATTTTTAAGACGGCGTATTACCATGGAAGAAACTTGGATACATCACTACACACCAAAAAAGTAAATCATTTTCAAAACAGTGGATTGCGCCAGGTGCACCAACTCCAAAAATGGCACTCAATTTTGTCAGCTAACAAGGTTATGGCGGGTGTTTTCTGGGATGCACAGGGAACTATTTTTATTGGTTACTTGGAAAAGGGTAAAATTATCACTGGTGACTATTACACAAGCTTACTGCAACGCTTGAGTAATAAATTGAAAAGAAAAATACCTCATTTGGCCAAAACAATGATATCTTGTTTAATCACAACAATGCTCCGGCCCATTGTTCAGTTATTGCAATGAGAAAAATCTGATGTGTTCCATTCACATGACTTTCTCTATCTCTCTGTTATAAATTATTGTTAATAACCTTATCTTTTATTTATTTCATGTTAATCGAGGAAAATTAGCAGAAAGTCTTATTCCTTGGTTTATTGTAAATACAAGCGAAATAAGGGAGTACCATAGGTTAAAGTGAAAGCCTAAAGCTGGTTGCTATGTGACTGATGTTCCTTTGTTTGTGTGGACAGCAGTTGACACATTCCTGTATGAGAAAAGTATAAGTTTTTCAAAGCTGACACCAAGAAAAAGGAATATCTCAAAAACGATCAACTCCACGAAAAAATGTATGTAACATAAATTGTGTGTTTTAACATGCTCTACATTATTTGTGCGTTAAGTTTTTGTCCATCTCTTACGGTTTAGCAGTTATGCAAAATTCATCCAGAATAAAGTAGTCTTCAGAGGCTACTCCCAGAAAATCCAAAATAAACATTTTATTTGTCAGGTAAATATCTTTAATATATGATATTTTAATCAAAATCGTTAGAGCCATTTTTTAGAAAATCAAAATTTTCGAAAAAATTGCCATGTATAGGGTAGATTGTGGTGGGGGGATTTTTCTCAAAATCTTCGTGTCGCATCCCTGGAAGATACTAAACTTAAATTCCAAGTTTGGTATTTTACCGACTTATCGTGTTCACAGACACACGGACACACACACACGCGGACCTTTTTCCGAAAATGCTTTTTCTAGATACAGGGGATCGTAAAACAGATATTTCCGGTGAAATCTCGGTATCGAATTTTTGGTGGAGTGCAATACATTCTCTATACACTATGTACATAGTGCCTATAGAGAAAGTAAAAATGTGTGAATTAAAGTTGGAGCTGCTTGAGCATTCACCCTATTGATTAGATCTAGCACCCGGTGACTATCACTTGTTTCCAAACCTCAAAAAGTTCTTGTAGGACGAAGATTTCCCAGCAACGAGGTCATTGATGCGATAAACAGCTATTTTGAGGATCTTGATATATTGCACTATAGAGATGGTTTAATTAGATTAGAACACCGATATGACAAATGCATTAGCCTTCCTGGAGATTACGTTGAGAAATAAGACAAAAAAAAAATAAATCAAGTGCTGTTTTCATTGAGAGGCCCGGGGCATATCAGCTGGCCCTAGTATTTCCGGTGACATCTTGGTATGGAATTTTTGGTTGCAATACAGAACCTTCTCTGTACACTGTATAGTACACGTAGAGAAAGTAAAAAGCTCAGGGTTAATGCCGCTACTGTACTACCAAACTTGGCTTGAAGTCGGAAGAAGAACGTGAAGAATGACCGAGACACAAAGCGCAGCTTCCGGCACGCTGTAGCTGTAATCAAGCTATTTGTGGCCTCGTGCGACAATTAATCACTAGCAAGACAGAAGCTCGCCACATTATCGTACACGCCATCTCGCGGTCGTCATCTCTGTTCACTCGACCGACACCAGACAGGTATCATGACGTAGTGCTGCTGGGGTTAATTGAAGATGGCAACAACAGAGGTCACCACTGGGCAGTGTAAATCCTTCTGGGTTCCGAGTCAGCTGAGAATTCTGCTTGGGTCAACTCGATCATATCACTCAGCCCACATCTTTACTTCAGAATGTGTTTAATAATGCTAACTTTTTATTTTATCTACACGTACACAGAGCACAAATAGTATTAGACATCGAATTTCTGACTGTCTTTAGGGGACTTATAGGGCGTGTCCTCTGATATCCGCTGACAGCTCTAATTGGGGAAGGTTGTAGCTTACTGTTGTAGTACACGTTACCTAACCTCACTTCCAGTTGAGGGAGGTGGCTATTCCTATTAGCGAATGAGTTGACAAACCCAGCATAGGTATGCTCTATTGGAAACGTGACGTAATAAAGTACTCTACAGACGGTAAGGAATGCGGTGTGCGGAACAAGACAGTGCCGGTTTCTTTCTGTGCCTTGTGTACATGTACATAGTTACAGAGAAGGTATAGTATTGCACCCAAAAAATCAGTACCGAGATTTCTTGGGAAATACATATTTTGGGTCCCCTTTAACCCACCCCAAAAAAAACATCTGTGTGTGTTAGTGTATGTGTATCTGTGGTTGGTATTTAAGTTTGGTATCTTCACGAAGATCAAGAAAATCCCCTATCCCGCAACTATCCTTTACATGGAAACATTTTCGAAAGATTATATTTTCTCAAAAATGCCTCTTAGCGATTTTGATTAAAATATCGTATATTCACCTGAAAAATAGAAATATATATCTTGAATTTTCCGGGAAGATGCATTTTACGGAATTTTGCATAACCGCTAAACCGTAAGAGATGGACACAAACTTAAACCACAAAAAATGTAGAGCACGTTGAAACACACAATTTATGTCATATACATTTTTTTCATGGAGTTGATTGTCTTTTAGATATTCCTTGTTATTTCTCTCAGCTTTAAAAAATATCTACTTTTCTCATACAGGAATTTGTCAACTCCTTTCCATTGAAACAAAGGAACTTCAGTCAAATAGCAACCATCTTTTGACTATCACTTTAACCTATGGTATTCCCTTATTTCTCTTCTGCTTACAAGGAAACAAGTAATAAGAGTATTTCTGCTAATTTCTTCTCGATTAGAAGAGGTAAATAGAAGCATAAGTTTTCTAATAATAATTTGATGCAGAGAAAGTGGATGTGAACGGAATACATTAGATGTTTTTCTCTACACGTACTATGTACATACTATATAGAAAGAAGGCATTGTAACTCACCCAAAAATTCCATATCGAAATTTTACTGAATCAAAAAACGCACAGTCCATTAAATACCAAACTTGGTATTTAAGGTTAGTATCTTCTAGGGATGCGACACGAAGATTTCAGAAAAATCTCTCCACCCAAACTATCCCTCACATAGAAACATTTTCGACAATTTTGATATCTCAAAAATGGCTCTAAAGATTTTGATTAAAATATTATATATTAAAGATATTTATATGGTAAATAAAATGTAAATCTTGAATTTCCTAGAAATAGCTTCTAAAGACCTCGTTATTCTGAATTTTACGTAACAGGTAAACTGTAACAAATAGACAGAAACTTACTACACAAAAAAAAAAAAATTTATGCTTATGCATGTTTTTCGTTGAGTTGACTATCACTTTATCCTATTGTATTCCCTTATTTCCCTTTTACTTACAAAAAAGCAAGCAATTAAGCAAATGTCCGCTCATGTTTTTCTCGATTATGATAAAGTAGATAGAAGAATATGCTTTTTAACAATAATTTGTTACAGCGCTGTAGAGAAGCTCATATGAATGGAACACATCAGCTTTTTGATGCAATATAATGCAAGTACAGTGGCTGTCCCAGAAGTACCCGACCTGACGTATAGATAGCGGCTATTGTTACAAACAATAATAGTAAAAACTACGAACCTTAGAAAACTTAAGTTTGAAGTTTGACGATTTTTCATTATTTATCATTTGTTTGGCGGTCATCATTGCAAATTTGTAAACATGGATATAACTGGTCATTTGAAAGGTCTTCGTTTACAACAGTGAAATATTGGGTGGCAGAGTTTAAGTGCAGGCGTACGAGCTGCCAAGACGAACATCGCAGTAGCCCACCAAATGAAGTTACCAGTCTAGAAATTATAAAGAAAATCCCGAAAACGGTATTTGATGTCCAGCGATTGAAAGTGCGCGATCTAGCAGACATTGCAGGCATTTCAAAAAGTTCTGTATACCGCATACTGGCTGAAAATTTGTATATGAGAAAGTGTGAGCAAAGTGGGTGCGTTTGTTCACAGTAGAACAAAAACAGCGTCGTGAGGAATGTTTCAGTCGAGTGTTTGGCAAGGTTTCGCTGCAATAAAACTGATCCATTCATAGCAATGGATGAAATCTGGGTGCATCACTTCACTCCTGAGATGAAGGAACCATCAAAATGGGGGATTGGAAGGGGAGAATCGGCTCCAAAGTAGGTGAAGACAGTTTCATCTGCAGAGAAGGTTATGGCGTTAGTTTTCTGGGACGCACGTGGGATACTTTCCATTCATTACCTCAAAAAAGAAAAGTAATTAATGGCAAACCTTATCAAACTTGTTACAGCGATGAGGGATGAAATCGAGCAAAAACGGCCGCATTTATCAAAAATTGAAGGTTTGTTTCATCTAGACAATGCACCAGTTCATATGCCCATTACGGCCATGGCCAAAATAAATGAGTGAAGTTTGAATTGCTTCCTCATGTACCCTATTTGCCGAATTTAGCCCCCTCTGATTGTTTTTTGTTCCCAAACTTGAAGAAGATTTGTCAACAATGAAGAGGTGGAGTCTGCAGTTGATGTCTGTTTTGCAGACCTCGATAGTTCACAGGGTATGGAAGCCATTGAACATCGCTGAGAAGAGAGTATCGAGCTGAAAGAAGACTATATAGAGAAATAAAAATGTTTTCCTCCCAAATTATTGTGTTAGGACGGGTACTTCTGGGACAGCGCTCGTAAGTAACAATGTAAATTCCACCCATTGCGTTTTAGAGCATAAGTTTATATGAACCTATTTTCTTGTTTCGACACTAAGAATCCATCCCCAAACGTTGTAGAAGTATTTTTGAATCATCCTGTATATTGTCACATCCTGGCTGCGTGTACAGGATGTGTTAACACTGTGCAAAGTTAATGTTTCATATGTTGGCGACACTGCCAACTTTACTGTTAAATGCAGAGAGGTGAGTCCCTCTCGATTGTATTAGAAATTGCTATGGTCAAGTCGTACGCCAGGAGCGTAGCTTTCGCTGAGAAACTCATTGTTATTAAGAAGTGTTCAGTTTTTATAGGAGTAGCTTGGACTCACTGACCTTAAATTAATATGTCATATGGAATAAAAATTTCTCGTGGACTCTGATAGAACAGAGCTGCGTGTCTTATGTTCTCCTGGCTGTAGATAAAAAGTACGGTTCCCCAGAGAAACCCTCTCGCAAGTCAAGTAGTTAGTTAAGTTTTAATACCAGGCATGCCTATATCTATCCACTCACCCATCCATCCATCCATCCATCCACCCATCCATCCACTCACCCATCCATCCATCCATCCATCCACCCAACCACCCACCCATCCATCCATCCATCCATCCACCCACCCATCCATCCACCCATCCATACATCCATCCATCCATCAACCCACCCATTGACCCACCCATCCAGTCATCCATCCATCCATCCACCCACCCATCCACCCACCCATCCATCTATACCGGGTGGAAGAGAAGTCATTACATTAATTTAAACCAGTGATAGATCTCGGTATTTGGAACACATTTTGTATCTTACGTTTTTTACTCTGACCATTTCCTACGGAGATATTTTAGTTTTGTCGAAAACAAGATACAGACAAGCTGGCAACGCTGCAGGTTGTCTGGGCATCACTTGCACTACTAGATCAGTACATAAACACTTCTCACTACTGCTAACACACCAGTGTAGGCCAATCAGAATGCCAGTGGCATTCGTTATCTCCCAAAACTTTTCACCATCCTGTCTCGTGTTTGCAAGCGACCGACGTGTTTACATCCAGAAGCCGCTTCAGAAACTTGACCAACCTCAGTGCAACGTTGCCGAGATATACTTCATGTCTAGCAAAGCTGCTCGGAATATTCCTTTAATTCTTTTAAGTGATTAATTATTTCAAAACTCTCTGAGATGTCCCATAATTCCTACCGAAACTAATGTCAGAAATACGTTACTCTAAGCATCTTACAAGTAACAAACTATTATCTTCGTACATTATTGTGCAATTACACATCCAATTGAAACAAAAACTATTTATGTTTTCGAAATCGGCTGATCAGAAAACAAAATGCCATTATACTTTTTTTTATTTGTAATGGAGCGCATATTAAAAGGAATGTAATAAGTTCACTCCGACCCGGTAAATTCAAACATATAAGGTATAAAAGTAAAAACTATGGCAAACAACGATATGCGCGACATGTTTGAAGCTCTGGTTTGCATCCGAGAAGCAGAACTTGCCCGAGTGTAAGTCGGGTGGTATACTCGGTAGGATATTAACCAAAAATGTCGTGCAATGCACGCAACATCTAATCTCCACTGCTTCGCTGTAATTATCTCCCGGATGCTGATGTCTGCATAAGCAGTTTCATCCCTCGTCATTTATCCCTAGCTCGTGTAATATTAAGAGATCAAAGGAAGGAACATCCCATAGGAAAATGCCTTCAGGATTCGATGTTACGCTATTTGCTGCAGGATGTATCAATAAACAAACATAACCATTTTATATATATCAAGCTCAGTGAATTTCGTGAATAGCTCAAGCATTGTCAATATAAGAAAAAAAAATCTTATGTGTTTCGTTCACATGACTTCCTCTACATCTCTGTAACAAATTATTGTTAAAAAGCTTATTCTTCTATATACTTCATAGTAATCGAGAAATATTAGCAGAAATAGACTTATTATTTGTGTCCTTGTAAGCAGAAGCAAAATGAGGGAGTACCATAGGTTAAAATGATAGACAAAAGCTGGTTGCTATGTGACTGAAGTTCCTTTGTTTCTAGGGACAGGCGATATAACAAATTCCTGTATGAGAAAAGTATGCTTTTCAAAGTAGAAACGAAAAACCAAGAATATCATAAAAATGATCAACTCCACGAAAAAAATGCATATGACATAAATTGTGTGTTTTATTGCAAGCTACATTTTCTGAAACGTAAGTTTCTGTCCATCTCTTACGGTTTAGCAGTTATGCACAATTCCGTAAAATTCATCCAGATTAAAGTAGTCTTCAGATGCTATTCCCAGAAAATTCAAGATATACATTTTATTTGTCAGGTAAATATCTTTAATATACTATAATTTAATCAAAATCGTTAAAGCCATTTTTAAGAAAATCAAAATTTTCGAAATTTTTTCCATGTAAAGGGTAGTTTGCTTTGGGGTAGTTTGGTTTGGGGGCTTTTCTTGAAAATCTTCGTGTCGCATCCTTGGAAGATACTGAACTTAAATACCAAGTTTGGTATTTAACAGTCTCTTCGTTTTTGAGCTATGATGCCCACAGACACACAGACACACACACATACACACAGACAGACAGACAACAGACAGACACACACACGGAAAATTTTCTAAAAATGCTTTTTTTTATTCAGGGAATCTCAAAACATGTATTTCCAGTAAAACCTCAGTATTGAATTTTTTGGTACAATACAATACCTTCCCTATACACTATGTACATAGATCGTATAGAGAACGTAAAACCCTTATGTGTTTCGTTCACATGACTTTCTCTACATCTCTGTAACAAATTATTGTTAAAACAGTTTCTTCTTCCATCAACTTCATACTAATCAGATAAACATTTCAGAATCGGTTTATTACTTGAGAAGTCAGGGGATACCTTTGGCTAAAGCTATAGTAAATGCCCTTAAAAACCAGTCGCCATGTGAAATAGTCGAAAAGTCCGTTTAATTTGCTTCCCGGAAATAGGGCAACAAAAGACAGACGACACAAAGTATCCTACCGTTTGAGAAAGGTTTAAAATTGGAACAAGAAAGATGAAATATCTCCGAAATATCTCAACTGTAGAATAAAAATGTATTGGACATAAATTAAATATTTTAATAAGATCTACGTTTTATGCAAGTGAGTTTTTGTCTATTTCCCCAGGTCTATCAGTTAAGCAAATTTAAGTAAAAGTATTCCAGAATGACTAGATTTTCTGAAGCTACTCATAGAAAATTAAAGGTTTTACTTATGATGTAAACATCCTTAATGTACGGTACTTCAATAAAAATCCTTAGAGCCATTTTTGGGAAAAGCAAAATTTTTTTTTTTTTTTCCATATAAAGGTTAGTTTGATTTGCGGGGATTTTTTTTTTTAAAAAATATTCGTATCGCATCCTCGGAAAATACTAAACTTATATATCAGGGTTGGTATTTTACGGTCTTATGGTTTTTGAGTAATGCTCCCCACAGACACACACACCCGGGCATTTTTCAAAAAATGCTTTTTTCGGACTCGGGGGACTTCAATGTATATTTCTGGTGAAATCTCGACATCGACTTTTTGGGTGGAATACAATACCTTTTCTGGTTACTATGTATTGTTAAAAATCATATTCTTATATTTACATCATGCTAATCGAGATAAACATTAGCAAAATTGTCTTATTACTTGTTTTCTTGTAAGTAGGAGAAAAATAAGGGAATACGCTAGGTTAAAACTACAATCAAATCTTTTAAAAGCTGGTTGCCATGTGGTTGAAATCCGTTTCTATGCAGGGTCTGAAGTTGACGAATTCCCGTCTGAAGTTGACGAATTCCCGAATCGAAAACATTTTAAGTATTTTAAAACTGAAACAAATAAGGAATATTTCAAAATTTGTCAACTTCACGAAAAAATGTATAGGACATAAATTGTATGTTTTAACGAAGTGTACATTTTCTGTGTAGTACGTTTTTTTTTTTCTATTTCTTACGGTTTAGTATTTATGTAAAATTTAGCAAAATTAATTTGTATAAATAGATCTCACTTCCAGAAAATAATGTACATTTTATTTTTCTTTAATATGCGATATTTAATCAAAATTTTTATAGCCATTTTGAGAAAAGCTATTTATGATAGAAGTGGTAAAAATGATGTTTTATATTTTGGGTAGGAATCTGGTTAAACAAGGTCATAGGCCAAGTACAGTAATCCTATGAACAATATAAGACAATGACACACGTACTATGTACATAGTGTATAGAGAAGGTATTGTATTCCACTCAAAAATGCCATACCGAGATTTCGCCGGAAATATATGTTTTGGGTCCCACTGAATCCAAAAGAAGCATTTTTACAAAAAGGTCTGTGAGTGTGTATGTGTGACTGTGGACACCATAGCTCCAAAACAAACAGACCGTTAAATACCAAACTTGGCATTTAAGTTTGGCATCTTCCAGGCATGCGACACGAAGATTTTCAACAAAATCCCCGCACCACCAACTACCCTTTACATGGAACATTTTTCTAAACTTTTTATTTTCTTAAAAATGTCTGTAACGATTTTGATTAAAATGTCAAGTATTAAAGCTATTTACCTGACAAATAATATGTATATCCCGAATTTTCTGGGAATAGCCTCTGAAGACCTCTTTATTCTGGATGAATTTTGCCAAATTTTGCTTAACTGCTAAACGGTAAAAGATAGACAGAAGCTTACTACAAATGTAGAGCACGTTAAAATACACAATTTATGTTATACACATTTTTGTCGTGGAGTTGATCGCTTTTTAGGTATTCATTGTTTTAAATTTCATCTTTCAAAAACTTATATCTTCTCATACAGGAATTTTTCAACTACTGTCCATGCAAACAAAGGAATTTCCATCACATAGCAACCAGCCTTTGACTATCAATTTAACCTATGATATTCCCATATTTCGATTCTACTTACAAGGAAGCAAGTAATGAGACTATTTCTGACATGTTTTTTTCTGGATTAGCATGAAGTACATAGAAGCATAAGCTTTTTAACAATAATTTGTTGTAGAGATGTAGAGAAAGTCATGTGAATGGAACACATTAGATTTTTTCGTATAGGGGTTATGCAAGTAATTAATTACTAGTCTAAAGAACCAATTTTTACTGTAATATACATTAATGAGCAGGTAATACAATATTCGGATATTAAATTTCTCGAAGCTTTTGGATGTAATATTCTTTGCATTAACTACATATGAGCCTTAAGAACAAAAGAATGCAGAAAATTAAGGCACGAAACTGTCAAATCAGTTGGTAACTAATTAAAAATTCTTTATGTTAATTTTGCTCTTGTGCTGTCATCTAGGCCGTTTTAGCCGCGCCTCCCCCGGCAATCTCCTCTTCCAAAACTAATTCTCAACCCCCACCCTTCTATTTTTGTCAGCCCCTTTCTTCCATTTAAGTGACGCAGATTGATTAATAATACTTTTATTGAATTCGTAAAGAGCAAAGTTGGCTTTCTCTTCATAGAGACCAAATTATAAGAATAAGGAACTGTGATAAAATATTGAAGGAGGAATATTCTCATCTAAATACGTAAACAGAGGGGAAAAGAGGGTGAGGGGGGCAGCGTTGCGACCAATTTTCATTCCCCTTCTTTTTATACTAACTTCCTCGAAACTCTAATGAACTCTTAGCATAAAAACACGGTCATTCCGTTGATTATCAGATTCAAATGAGAGAAATTAGAACGATGTGAAAAGAAAGAAACAAAAAGTCTAACACGAAATGCAATCCAGCAGTCGAAAGAGAATATTCTCTTACCTGCAAGTTCATCAATGGTTTTAAGACCTCCTTCGAAAGCTAAGAGTCTCTAGTACTCAAGGTTCAAACCCGGCGGAGTGGGTAGAATTTTTTGGACGTAAAAATTCGTAAAATGGTTTCGTTTTTAGTTTCTATGTACATAGTGTATAGAGAAGGTATTGCATTGCACCCAAAATTAATAACAAGGAATGTAGTGTGGTGGTAGCGTGTCTGTCTCACATTTGAAAGGTTGTGAGCTCGAATCTCGCTTAGGGTGAATTACCCGGATAAGGTATTTTTTCGGGGGTTTTCCCTTATAATGAGAAGACGAATATCGAGTAATTTTAAGTTGCAGGCACCCCTAATTCATTTGAGCATCATTTTAATAATTTCATTCATCGTCCGATACGACCAAACAGGTTAAACTTAAAAAAAAAAACAAAAAAAAAAAACACACTTTACCAGTTCATGCAAAATTAAGAAAAAGTATCTGAAATAAAAAGGTTTTCAGAGGCTGTTTCCAGAAAATGCAAGCTATAATTTCATTTGTTATCAACATATCTTAAATATTAGGGATTTTAATCAAAATTACTACATTCATTTTTGAGAAAACCAAAATTCTCGCATTTCTTTCCATGTTAAGGTAGTTGGGGAGATTTTCTTGAAAATCTTGGAGTCGCTTCCTTGCAAGATACTGAAATTAAATACCAAATTTGGTACTTAATGGAATTATCGCTTTTAAGCTATGTTGATCACAGACAAACGGACGGACATTTTTCTAAAAATGCTTTTTGCTTACTCTAGCACGTATGTTCAATGTACGTAGTGGATGGAGAAAGTATTGTAATTCACTCAAAAATTTGATGTGGAGATTGGGGTCCTCTGAGTCATGAGACAGTACATACATGTCGTGTAACGGGACTGAAGTTATTAAAAAAGAGAGATATAAATTATAGCAAATATAATAAATATTATACTATGATGGGACAAATGTACATTGAAAATGGAAATATTGTAAAACACGTCTAAGAAGGCAAGGAAAAATAGTTGTCACGAGCTGACAAGCGACCAGGTAGGATAGTACCGTTAAGGGAAGGACATTGAACTGAAGGGGTGAGGTTACACTGCCCGAGGGTGGACATAACAAGGACAAACAGTTGTCACGAGCTGACAAGCGACCAGGTAGGATAGTACCGTTAAGGGAAGGACACTGAACTGAAGGGGTGAAGTTACACTGCCCGAGAGTGGACATAACAAGGACAAACAGTTGTCATGAGCTGACAAGTGACCAGGCAGGATAGTACTGTTAAGGGAAGGAAGGACATTGAACTGAAGGGGTTAGGTTACACTGCCCGAGGGTGGACATAACAAGGACAAACAGTTGTCATGAGCTGACAAGTGACCAGGTAGGATAGTACCGTTAAGGGAAGGACATTGAACTGAAGGGGTGGAGTTACACTGCCCGAGAGTAGACATAACAAGGACAAACAGTTGTCACGAGCTGACAAGTGACCAGGTAGGATAGTACCGTTAAAGGAAGGACATTGAACTGAAGGGGTGGGGTTACACTGCCCAAGAGTGGACATAACAAGGACAAACAGTTGTCATGAGCTGACAAGCGACCAGGTAGGATAGTACCGTTAAGGGAAGGACATTGAACTGAAGGGGTGGGGTTACACTGCCCGAGGGTGGACATAACAAGGACAAACAGTTGTCATGAGCTGACAAGTGACCAGGTAGGATAGTACCGTTAAGGGAAGGACATTGAACTGAAGGGGTTAGGTTACACTGCCCGAGGGTGGACATAACAAGGACAAACAGTTGTCATGAGCTGACAAGTGACCAGGTAGGATAGTGCCGTTAAGGGAAGGACATTGAACTGAAGGGGTGAGCTTACACTGCCCGAGGGTGGACATAACAAGGACAAACAGTTGTCACAAGCTGACAAGTGACCAGGTAGGATAGTACCGTTAAGGAAAGGACATTGAACTGAAGGGGTGGGGTTACACTGCCCGAGGGTGGACATAACAAGGACAAACAGTTGTCACAAGCTGACAAGTGACCAGGTAGGATAGTGCCGTTAAGGGAAGGACATTGAACTGAAGGGGTGAGCTTACACTGCCCGAGGGTGGACATAACAAGGACAAACAGTTGTCACAAGCTGACAAGTGACCAGGTAGGATAGTACCGTTAAGGGAAGGACATTGAACTGAAGGGGTGGGGTTACACTGCCCGAGGGTGGACATAACAAGGACAAACAGTTGTCATGAGCTGACAAGTGACCAGGTAGGATAGTACCGTTAAGGGAAGGACATTGAACTGAAGGGGTGAGGTTACACTGCCCGAGGGTGGACATAACAAGGACAAACAGTTGTCATGAGCTGACAAGTGACCAGGTAGGATAGTACCGTTAAGGGAAGGACATTGAACTGAAGGGGTGGAGTTACACTGCCCGAGAGTAGACATAACATGGATAAACAGTTGTCACAAGCTGACAAGCGACCAGGTAGGATAGTACCGTTAAGGGAAGGACATTGAACTGAAGGGGTGAGGTTACACTGCCCGAGGGTGGACATAACAAAGACACACAGTGGTCACGAGCTGACAAGTGACCAGGTAGGATAGTACCGTTAAGGGAAGGGCATTAAACTGAAGGGGTGAGGTTACACTTTCCGAGGGTGGACATAACAAGGACAAACAGTTGTCACGAGTTGACAAGTGACCAGGTAGGATAGTACCGTTAAGGGAAGGACATTGAACTGGAGGGGCGAGGTTACTCTGGCTGACGGTGGACATAACAAGGAAAACAGAAACAATTCTCTCCCTGGTCAAGCGACACTTTTGGCACTTGGGATGGAACTTCCGCGGAGCTAAGACGTGATAGCTGAGTCCGCGATAGAAATGAACGGGCTACATACGGCCGCAATAAAAAACATGTTTATTTGATGCGCAAACAGACGGGCAAAAGTAATAAGGAATGAGTGGCCCGGTCACGTAAAGCGTAGTTGAAAAGGGGGAAAATTTAGGAGGAATGCGTGTGTATTCGACGGCAGAAAAGGCCGAACAAAATGAATAAATGAGTTCAGTAACAATCTGGAACTGGAATAAAATCACTTGCGTCTTACCACACTTGAGAAACATTCCATGCTAGTAAAATCCTGAGCTAGAGCACCCACATCTCCACACCTTCCCTTAACATCCAAAACCTGCACCCGGGCTACGAACCCGCAGCTCCCTGGTACCGCTGCAGTCAGAAAAAAAAATATTACTTTCTCTACTCGTACTATGTACATATGTATAGATAAGGTATTGCACTTCACTCAAAATTCGATGCCGAGATTTCACCGGAAATATACAAGTTTAAGGGTTCGCTGTACACAAAAAAAGAATTTTTGTAAAAAATTCTGTATGTGTGCGTGTCCGTGAGCACATAAGCTTAAAAAAAAAAGTTGGTAAAATACCAAATTGTGTATTTAAGTTTAGTATTTTTCAGGGATGCGACATGTTGATTTTGAGAAAAGTCACCCAACCTCATGGAAAAAATTCAAAAATTTTGATTTACTCAAAAAGACCTGTATCAATTTTGATTAAAATAGCGTATATTAAAGATATTTATATGGCAAATAAAATGTATATCTTGAAGTTTCTGGGAATAACCTCTAAAGATCTGTTTATGATAACACCTGATGAATGTTGCGTAACTGATAAGCTGTAAGAGATAACACAGAGACTTACTACACAAAAAATTTAGATCTCGTTGAAACACACAAATCATGCATTTTTTTCTCGTAAAGTTAGCCGTTTCTGAGATAATCATTGTTGTTTGTTTCACAACTAAAATACTTAAAAGTTTTCTCACACGGAAAGTAGTAAACTCCTGGCCCTGCATAGAAGCGGATTTCAACCTCTTGGCCACCAGCCTCGTTTTATCCTAGTGTATTCCCTTATTTTCCTTCTACTTACCAGGAAGCAAGTAATTAAGAAAATATGTGCTAATGTTCAACTTATGATAAATTATATAGGAGAATAGGTGTTTAATAATAATTTATTACAGCGATGTAGAGAAAATCATGTAAACACAAAAGATTTTTAGAAAAAGGTCCGAGTTAGTGTGTGACTTTGGACTGCAGAGCTCAAAGACGAAAAGACCGTTAAACACCAAACTTGGTATTTAGGCTAAGTATCTTCCAAGGATGCGACGCGAAGATTTTCCAGAAAATCCTCCACCACAAACTACCATTTATATGTAAAATGTTTCGAAAATTTTGATTTTTCCAAAATGTTGAACGATTTTGATTAAAATACCGTATATTAAAGATATTTACACGACAAATAAATGTATATCTTGTATTTTCTAGGAATAGCTCCTGAAGACTACTTTATTCTGAATGGATTTTGCTGGATTTTATGTAACTAGTAAACCGTAAAGAGATAGACTACTCAAAGTATGTAGATCTCGTTGAAATACACAATTTATGTTATATACACTTTTTCTTGCAATTAACCACTTTTTAGATATTCCTTGTCATTGGTTTCATTTTAAAATAGATAAACCATTCCTATACAGGAATTTGTCAACCCCTTGCAGTGCAAAGAATCGGATTTAATTGATATGGCAACCAGCTTTTAAAAGATCTGACTGTCACTTTAGCCTAGTGTATTTCATCACTTCCTTTCTAGTTACAAGAAAGAATTTCTGCTAACGTTTCCCTTGATTAGCATGAAGTAGTAAAGAGAATAAGTGTTAGTTACAGTAGAGGAACTCAGGTCATCTTCTCAGCTGATTGTCAAGCGTGAGACCTGGGTTCGATTCCCGGTACTGGCGTGGGGATTTTTCCCCCGCTAGGGGTGCACTGAGTCTCGTGGAGTTCCTGGGGGCGAATTCAGGAGCTACTTGATGGAGAAGTAGTGGCTCCAGGTCATGAAGACCGCATTAACCGGCCGGGGGGGTTTGATGCGCTGACCACGTCTCACCCTCCAATACTGCACCCCATCCATGACGTCTGCAATGTACCGAGATGGGGGATGAAAGTCATGTGAATGGAGTACATGGATTTTTTTTTTCAGGAGTCCTCAAAACATTTATTTCCTGCGAAATCTCTATACTGAGTTTTTGGTTAAAATAGCATGCCAGAAGACGTAAAAATGTTTGTAAACAAAGGAATTTTTGGTATCTTAGACAAAACAATATCCCTCATACCAAACTAAATCACATTTTCTCCTGGCTTAAGACGATAGAATTTTTGTTCATAACGGTCAAGAGTTGCGTCTTCAGTTCCCGTTATTTCCACCTAATTGCAGGTTGAATGCCTTCTGTTTACTGGAAGGAAAGCAGAGAGCTTTAATAAAAATACCCACCTCCTCATGTGTTTGTTTTCTTGGGAGTGCCTGGTGGTTATGGCTATGATTGCCCCGCTCGACAATATGAACCCCCCTCACCCCTTCGCCTTGCTTGGTCAAGAGGTTATATAAAAATATTTGACCTGTGTAATTTACTCCGTGACCGGTCAATGAAAGTTCGTTCTTAGGCACGCAACCCTGCATTACTTTGTACTCTGGCATTTGATGGTCCATCAACAGCTCTGCCTATTGTGATATGGGCAAAAGACAAGTTCTGGATAGATCTCGTTCGCCTACTTTTTGCTTGTGATTTGTATTTATACCAATTAATATTAGATATAAAACAATCTAATGTGTTCCTTTCACATTACTTTCTCTACATTTCTGTTAAAAGGCTTATGCTTTAATCTACTGCATGCTAATTAAAAAAATCTGATGTGTTCCATTCACATGACTTTCTCTATATCTCTGTAACTTTTTATTGTTAATAAGCTTATGTTTTATTTATTTCATGCTAATCGAGAAAAATTAGCAGAAATACTCCTATTTCTTTCTTTATTGTAAGTAGAAGCGAAATAAGGGAATACCATAGGTTAAAGTGAAAGCCAAAAGCTGGTTGCTATGTGACTGATGTTCCTTTGTATTAACAGGAGTTGACAAATTCCTATATGTGGAAAGTATAACTTTTTCAAAGCTGAAACCAAGAAAAAGAATATCTCAAGAATATCAAATCCACGAAAAAAATGTATATAACATAAATTATGTGTTTTAACGTGCTCTACATTTTTTGTGGGTTAAGTTTTCTTTCCATCTCTTACGTTTTAGTAGTTATGAAAAATGCATCCAGAATAAAGTAGTCTTCAGAGGCTATTCCCAGAAAATTCAAAATATACATTTTATTTGTCAGGTAAATAACTTTAATATACGACATTATAATCAAAATCGTTAGAGTCATTTTTGAGAAAATCAAAATTTTCGAAAAAAGTTCCATGTAAAGGGTAGTTGGGGATGGGGGGATTTTTCTCAAAACCTTCGTGTCGCATCCCTGGGAGATACTAAACTTAAATATCAAGTTTGGTATTTTACCGACTTTTCGTTTTTGAGTTATCGTGTTCACAGACACACGGGCACACACACACACACACACACACACACACACACACACAGACCTTTTTGTGAAAATGCTTTTTTTGGATATTGGGGACCCTAAAACATATATTTCCGGTGAAATCTCGGTATCGAATTTTTGGGTGGAGCGCAATACCTTCTCTATACACTATGTACATAGTGGGTATAGAGAAAGTAAAAATTAGCAGAAATAGTATCATTACCTGCTTACTTGTAAGTAGAAGCTAAACAAAGGAGTACCATAGGCTAAAGTGAGAGTCAAAAACTGGTTGCTAGTGACTGAAGTTCCTTTGTTTGTATGGGCAGGAGTTCACAAATTACTACATAAGAAAATTATATGCTTTTTTAAAGCTGAAACTAAAAACAAGGAATACTTAAAATGGATCAACTCCACGAAGAAAATGTCTAAGACATAAATTGTTTGTTTTTTCGTGATCTACATTTTTTGTAAAGTAGGTTTTTCTCTATCTCTTGCGGTTTACCAGATATATGAAATTCAATAAAAATCGTTTCAGAATAAAGCAGTCTTTAGAGGCTATTTCCAGAAAAGTCAAGATATACATTTTATTTGTCATGTAAATATCTTAAATGTAAGAGATTTTAATCAAAAACTTTACATCCATTTTTGAGAAAGTTAAAATTTTCGAAAAAAGATTCCATGTAAGGGATGAGGGGATTTGTCTCGAAATGTTCGTGTCGCATCCCTGGAAGATATTAAACTTAAATACCAAGTATGGTATTTTACCTACTTTTCGTTTTTGAGTTATCGTATTCGCAGACACACGGCCACACACACATACACATACACATACACACACGAACCTTTTGGTGGAAATGTGCTTTTTTGGATTCAGGGGACCCTAAACATATATTTCCGGTGAAATCCCGGTATCGAATTTTTGGGTGCACAGCAATGCCTTCTCTATACACTATGTACATAGTACGTGTAGACAAAGTACAAAAGTCTGATGTGTTCTATTCACACAACGTTTTCTAACTGCTCCATGCACAAACTATTCTTACAAAAGACTATTCTTTTATCTACATTATGCTAATCGAGATAGACATTAGCGGAATTGTTCTTATTGGTTGATTTCTTGTAAATAGAACACTCTAGAGAATACATTGACCTAAAGCCATAATCAAATATTTTAAAAGCTGATCGCTATCTGAAATAATTGTGGTTATGTTCGCTTTGAATTCGCTTTTCATTTCAGAAAAGCTGGGTGGTTTGGGTAATTCAAAATTGAAATCAATAGTATACAGGATGTTAATGAACTATACCGAAATATTTTCACAGAATATGTAGATCACTTAAATAAGTAATTTGAGGTAGGAGACTTATGCTCTGTTTATTGAAATTTCAAAGTTACGGCTATAAGTTTCTGAAGTGCCAGTACGCCACGTATCGCGGCACTTTGTCTGGAATGAAAAAGAAAATAATAAAAACATTTACTCTGTGACAGGAATCGAACTCTTGACCTTTGGGATAGCAGCTTCCCCCGTTACGCATTAAGCCACCAAAGCAGTTGAATAAACGCCTGCAGAGTAGGCTACATAACTCAAGAACGTAGTTAATGAATACTCAGTGTCGCACTGTCAAGTCATTAGTATGAGATTTTACAGATTGTTGTGACATTTAGCTTAGCGTATTCCCTTATTTCCTTTCTACTAACAAGGTATCAAGTAATTAAGAATTTTTTTGCTAATTTTTATAATAACAAAGATAGAAGAATATGCTTGTCAACAATGTTTTGTTACAGCGATGTAGAGAAAGTCCTGTGAATGGAACACATCAGAATTTTTAGTTTGAGTGAGCATTTTAGTGAAGACGTATTTTAGTCCTTTGTTAATGTGACAATGCTCGCTTCCATGGTAAAGTGGTTACCGTGCTAGCTTATAAAACCAAGATTTCATTATCAGACTTGGTGGAGGATGATGGATTTTTTTCGGCCAAAACTCCTTAACATGGCTTCCATCGGAAGGGAAATAAATCCCGTAGATCTATGTAATATTTATTTGCATGTAAAATAATCTTATAACTTAAAAGGTGAACGTTTCTTGACAAAATTCCGCCATTTCACGTCCGCAAGTCGTGATTTTGACCTAGAATGCCATCTATGAGGGACGAGACGATCCCTCGTCACCATGGTGCATGGCAGCGAACTCAAAATTTGGTCAAGGAAACATCGTAACGATGCCGTATGCTTCACTTAGGAGTTATAGGAAATTAACTAATGTGACATTGCCACTTCCTCTTTGTAACAAAGGCTTCACAACTGCTTCGCCGGTGTCTTCGTTTGCTATTAGTTCGTGTTGAGTTCTAGATGACCACTTCCAAGATTGTATAGGGGGAAGTGCTAAATTTCGTTTTTGCAATTGATTGAAGCCGTTGTTACCGGAGGTGCCCACAAGCCATGCGGAGAACCCGCTACTGCCTGTATCGGCGTTACGATGGCAAGTAGTCCTCCAGAGATATGACAAGGGCATTCTCATGTTGGTACAATCGGGCGTAGAAATGTTGAGCCCGGCGCCTAATTAGATCCTCCACATATGGGAAGGCCAAAGCTTCATGTAGTAGCCTCAGTGGGAAACGTTGACAAACAGCATAGATGGACCTGAGTCCTCTATTCTGCATTCGGCGGTAAAAATGTAAGTTTAAATGGAGTTTTATTTATGGAGCTCATAAAACTACTGTGGTTCTCAGTGTCCCATTCTATAATAGGCATGGAAGACCGTTTAATTTTTCTCAAGGGCCTCTTTATCAAGCTTGTTTTTTTACGTGCCGTAAACCTTCAACACGGGACCAGCGGCTTTACTTACATTCATAAGAAAGCCATATTAAGGAGTTTTACATCCTAAAAAAAATGCATCGTTCTTCGCTGGATTTGAACTCGTGACCTTGAATATATGAAGGTAGCATGGTAACCATTACACCATGGAGAACCACTATTTGACGTCCTTTAACCACTGTAGTTCTCAGTGTCCATTGTATGATGGGCGTGTAAGACCGCTTAAAATTCCTCAAGATGCCTGCTTATCAAGCTTGATGTTCTTGCCGTAAATCAACGACATGGGACCGACAGTTTTACCTTCTATTTGATGTAAAGGATTTTTGCATGGTCCTCCGCCAGGTTTAAACGTGCGACCTAGGGCTCATTCTCCTTTTATACCTATCGATCACAAAACAAAAATCTAACAGAAACAGTCGCACCTGCAAACATCTGCAGATGTAACAATAACAGACAAAAAAATCTTAACTCTCATCTATATCTTGGCGTGAAATTATATAATAAACAACCTTTAAATATAAGACAAATTGTAAATGCAAATTCGTTTTAAGTTAAAACAGAATTAAGGAGCTTAATTTTTACAACACACAGGAATATTTAATTAAAGATGCATTTTAATGACTTGCTGACGAAGCCTATTGCATTGTGTGTATGCCAAATGGTGAAATAAATTATTATTCTCATTACCGACACCACACGTGCCCACTAACACAGGTGTATAATAGATGACAATAATCAGCCATGACTTACAAAGCAAATCCTTCACACATGTTGGGAAATTACGTCCGCAGGGCATATCACAATATGCAGGTATCTTTTGCATAGTCTCTAGGAAATTCAAAACTCGCCTTTGTTCGTTGGTAAAAGTAACATCTTTGTACTTTCTGTGCTCAGTAAAATAAGTATATTACGTAAAATATGATTTACCTCGCTGGGATAAAGATGAGAAAACGATAAGTGTGTATAAAGCAATAAGACGGGGAAGTTTAATGAAGAAGGCCATGTTACAAAGCGCTCTCTTCTCCTTTGTTACGAGCTCTTCAAGCATCCAATTAACATAAAAGCCATAAACTTGTGTACTGAACGGATCGATGCTATGGGAGGGAATACCATTAAACATTCAAGGGGAAAAGTTACGGAATTACGCAGCAATGCGCTCGTCCAATAAAACATTTATAGAACAAATTGTAACATGGACTCTTAATACAATCCTAATTGTTTCCTGCACAATCACATGACTTCCACTACTCAATATACTTTATCGCATATGTGGTTGTGTGGTTAGGTCACTCGCCTCCCATCTAGGTGGCCCGGGTTCGATCCCAAGCGCCCATATGTGATATTTGTGGTGGACGAATCAGCGCCTGGGCAGTTTTATCCTAATCTTCCAGTTTCTCCCTCCACCCGTTACACCAAATGCTATTTCATTTTTTCTATCATCCGTTTTACTTGCAATTCATATCTATCATCCGATTCGTCACTCCCATGCCTGACTATGTGCCGATCACACGTTCCAGGTTCCGTACCGTTGACTCCAAGTGTAAACTCTAAGCACCAGTTTGTAAGTCCTACGGGGTTATAGGTCCTACATAAGTGGAGGGTAAGCTGACAACGAAAAAAGAAAAATCTGATATGCTGCATTCGCATGACTTTCTCTACATCTCTGCAACAAATTATTGTTAAAATGCTAATGCTTCGATTTACTTGATGCTAAATGACAAAACAATTAGCAGAAATAGTCTCATTACTTGCTTCCTTGTAAGTAGAAACGAAATAAGAGAGTACCATAGGTTAAAGTGATATTCAAAAGCTGGTTGATGTGACTGAAGTTCCTTTGTTTGTATGGACAGGAGTTGACAATTTCCTGTATGAGAAAAGCTGAATGCTTATAAAGCTGAAACCAATAACAAGGAATATCTCAAAAACGATCAACTGCACGAAAAACATTTATATATCACAAATTGTATATTTTAATGTGCTCTACATTTTTGTATGGTAAGTTTTTTGTCTATCTCTTACGGTTCAGTGGTTATGCAAAATTCCGTAAAATTCATCCAGAATAAAGCAGTCTTCAGAGACTATTCCCAGAAAATTCAAGATATACATTTTGTTTGTCAGGTAAATATCTTTAATATACGATATTTTAATTACAATCTTTAGAATCATTTTTTGAGAAAACCAAGTGTTGGAATTTTTTTTTTCATATAAAGGATAGTTTGGGGTGGGGGATTTTTATGCAAATATTTGTGTTGCATCCTTGGAATATTTTAAACACAAATACCAAGTTTGATATTTAACAGACTTTTGGTTTTTTAGTTATTCTGTCCACACGTACACACACATACAGACAGATAGATACACTCCCGGACATTTTTCTAATAATGCTTTTTGCTATATTTCTGGTGAAATCTCGTTATTAAATTTTTAGTAGAATGCAATATATCTAAATTCTCTTCCTGTGTACTACATATGAAGTATATCAAGTAATAAATATTACTCAACACAGAAGTTCTTGTGATTATTTCTGTTGATGACGAAATATACAGATTTTGAGAGTGGTTTATATAAACGTAACCATTTAAATCTATTGGTACCCAGAGCAGGAATTTCGCGCGTAGCCAGCCCAAAGGCACCCCCAAATATATTACGCGTGGCATGAGATAGACATATATAAAATTAATGTTGTGTGAGATAAGATAACAAAACCATAACGCATTACCAGATAATGGTAATCGGAGTGATAATGTCTAATAGTCCCGGAGTGTTCAAATTAGCGTTATCATGCATACGGTGAGTGATTAAAGACATACAGACTAATTACACAAGTAACCGTGTAGAGGTCTCTAGCTACGCCAGTTCAACTGCGTCTCATCTTGCTGTTTAAACTCCGAGGATATTACGTGACTCTCTCTCCTCTTCTGTAAACAATCTTTTCGTACCAAAGATTAGGGGAAGTCGTGTAATTTAAGTTTAAGTGATTATATCTAGACAGAAAAGTAAAGCCGTGGGTCCAGGCTCATAGATTTACAGCACGTAGAAGAACATCAAACCTGATAGAGAGGCCTTTGAGCAAAATTAAGTGGTCTTTCACACCCAATTTAGAACAGGAACTTGAGAATCACACCAGTTAAAGAGTGTCTATAAAGAACACGCCATTTCCATTTTTTTCTGGCCAGAAAACCTTCGTCAACGTCCTCAGCTCACTTTAATGTGTCAATGAGATGAACTTATACCATTATGAGAGTTATCAAGGTCTAGTTTTAGTTTGTAATTTATAAACATATTATTTTTTCTAAGGAGTGAATTTTGGACCGAAGGCGTTTAATTTGGTCTGAGAGGGTGTCTAAATTGGGCCACTACATTTAATCGATCCGTATCCTTTTATATTCATTTTTAAAGTTTCAAATTCACAATAGAAATTAATTTAGGCCTGGAATAATCATTATGTATATCATTATCATGATTATTATTATTATTATTATTATTATTATTCAAAATGTCCCAGTGAAACAGATTAAATTTAACAAAATTAATATTACCTTACATCAATTTCATCCAAATATTTGTGGACACTGTTAATATTTTCAATTTTTTGTTCGAAATTAAAGGAGGATTTTACTGTTCACTGCACAATGCATCTGTCACAAAAGCAAAACATCTGATGTGTTCCATTCACATGGATCTCTGCAACAAATTATTGTTAAAAATCTTATGCTTCTATTTAGTTCATTCTAATCGAGAAACATTAGCAGAAATAATCTTATTATTTGCTTCCTTGTAAGTAGAAGCGAAATAAGAGAGTATCATAGGTTAAAGTGATAGTCAAAAGCTGGTGGCTATGTGACTGAAGTTCCTTTGTTTGTATGGACAGGAGTTAACAAATTCCTGTATGAGAGAACTATAAGTATAAGCTGAAACCAAAAACAACGAATACCTTAAAAACGATCACCTCCACGAAAAAATGTGTATAACATAACTTGTGTGTTTTAAAGTGCTCTACATTTTCTGTGCAGTAGGTTTTTATCCTCTCTTATGTTTTAGCACTTATGCAAAATTTCGTAAAATTCATCCAGAATAAAGTAGCCTTCAGAGGCTATTCCCAAAAAATTCAAGATATACATTTTATTTGTCAGGTAAATATCTTTAATATACGATATTTTAATCAAAATCGTTAGAGTAATTTTTTAGAAAATCAAAATTTTCGAAAAAAGTTCCATGTAAAGGGTAGTTGGAGGTGGGAGGATTCTCTTGAAAATCGTGTCACATCCTTGGAAGATACTAAACTTAAATACCAAGTTTGGGCTTTAACGGTCCTTTCGTTTTTGCGCTATGCTGCCCACAGACACACACACACACACACACACACACACACACACACTACTTTGTGAGTATCACATTTCTGATAATTCTAAACAGACTTAATGAAATAAACCTACATCACACTTAACCTAATATATTAAATGTTCTGTCCTTTTAGTTTGGTTTCCAAAGAAAGATCTTAGGTGAAAGAAAACACGACACCAAAAGCGGGACAAAATTACAACGAAAACGCTCTCAACAAAGACCACAACTTTCCTCCAAGGCTATTGACAATAGAATGCGGAAAATGTGAGGGAACGCTTACAACAAACGCTGCTCAAGATACCCGTATTGTTGGTGCTTCCAGCGGTACCCATTTTCATAAACTGATATCGGTCCAAAATACACGGTCTTCCCCTATTCTTTTATCTACCTCATACTGATCAAAATAAACATTACCAAAACTCGTCTTATTACATGCTTTCTTGTAAGTAGAAGGGAAATAAGGGAGAGCACAGGCTAAATTGACATTCAGATCTTTTAAACGTGGTCTCTATGAGAAACAATTGAGGTTAAGTTCACTTTCCGTAATCCCGTTCCAGAATACTTAAGTCAGTTTAAAATTGAAACCAATAACAACAAATATACGTCTATCTCTTACGGTTATGCAAAATCCAGAAAAAATCATCCAGAATATAAAGATTATTCCCAGAAGATTCAAGGTATACATTTTATTTGGCATGTAATTAGCTTTAATATGCCGTATTTTAATCAAAATCTTTAGAGCCATTTTTGAGAAAATAAAAATATTCGAACTGTTTTCCATGTAAAGATAGTTGAGGGTGGGGGGATTTTCTTTATAGCCTTCGCCTAGGGATAGAGAAGGTACTGTAATGCACCTAAAAATTCCATACCGAGATTTCACCGGATATATATATATTGAGACCCCTGAATCCAAAAAAAACATTTTTGGAAAATGTTCCGTGTGTGTGTCTGTCTGTGTATGTGTGTGTGTCTTTTGGCAGCATAGCTCAAAAACGAACAGACCGTTAAATACCAAACTTGGTATTTAAGTTTGGTATTTTCCAAGGAAGCGAAACGAAGATTTTCATGAAAATCCTTTAAGCCCTTTACATGGAAAAATTTTCGAAAATTTTGTTTTTCTTAAAAATGGCTGTAATGATTTTGATTAAAATCCCACATATTAAAGCCATTTCTATTACAAATAAAATGTATGTCTTCAATTTTATGGGAATGGCTTCTAAAGACCTGTTTATTCCGGATGAATTTTGCATAATTTGGCGTAACTAATAAATTGTAAGAAATATACAAAAACTTTCTATACAAAAAATGTAGATCTTGTTAAAATACACAAGATATGTAACATATATTTTTTTCGTGGTTACCGTTTTCAAGGTATTCTTTGATGTTAGTTTCAATTGTGAAGTACTTATATTTTTCTCAGGCGGAAGTGTCCGTTTTTCTTTTGTGCTACTGCTGGCCAAGCAAAGAAGCGATTAGCAATGACAATCGAATAACGAAAACTTTTAAAACATTTGACTATAACTTTGGCCTAGTGCATTCCCTTAGTTCCATTCTATTTATAAGGAACTAAGTAATAAAATTCTGCTAATGCATATCTCGATTAGCATGGTGTTGAAAGAAGTAAGAACGTCTTTTGTAAGAAGTTTGTAGAGTAGCTAGAGAAAGTCATGTGAGTGTAACACATCAGATTTTTACCACTTGTATACATAGAACTCGACAGAGAAAGTAATAACAATTTACTTTACACATAAAGATTCTTGTATCGTGTGTTTTGTTCAATCTTTTATCTGGATGTTATAACTCGTACCCTTTCTAAAATCTTTATATTAGTGATATTTACACACTAATGCTGTTTTTTCTGAGGACAGAACTTGTTTGGTTGCTCAGGAATTTGGTACCTGAACTTTCGGAACAGAGTGTGCTCTCACTCTACATGCTGCCAATCCTTGACTCATCCGCAAGGAAGGTTGAAAGAGCAAGGAACATCCTGGCGTTCATGATTGCCAAGTCGCTTTTTTATCAGCACTTGTCGGAATCATCGATTAAACGAGCAGCTTTCTAGGTCAGCAAACGGAATCGAGTTTTACTGCACGAAAAGCGAGCGGCTAATTCGCTGAATATTCAACTAGAGCCCGAATTAGTTTTACGATATCTCGCAAGACATGGAAAAACTCTACAAATGACTATCGCTACGTCTCCTAGCAACCTGAAGTTAACACAGAGTATCAAGTAACAGAAGAGAGTTTGTTGGTGAACAAATGACTTTCACCAGTTCTCCTGGCAACGTGAAGTTAAAACAGAATATCAAGTAACAAAAGAGAATTTGTTGGTGAACAAATAACTATCACCAGTTCCCCTAACAACCTGGAGTTATCACAGAGTATCAAGTAACAAAAGAAAGTTTGTTTGTGAACAAATAACTTTCATCCTGTCTCCCAGAAACCTGTAGTTATCATCTAGTATCAAGTTAAGAAGAGAATTTGTTGGTGAACGAATTACTTTCACCAGGTCTCCTAGCAACCTGAAGCTATCACAGAGTATCAAGTAACAAAAGAGAGTTTGTTAGTGAACAAATGTCTTTCACCTAGTAACCTGATGTTAATACAGAGTATCAAGTAACAGAGGAGAGCTGTTGATGAAAAAAAGACTATCACCAGGTCTCCTGGCAACGTGAAGTTAGCACAGAGTATAAACTAAAAGAAGAGCGCTTTTGGTGAAAAAATTATCACCATATTTTCACATAACCTGAAGCTAACACACAGTATTAAGTAAAGAAGAAGGTGTGTTGAATATTAAATAACAATCAGCAGGTTTCCTAGTAAAATGTTTCAGAAGAGTGTGCATTGGCGAACAAATGAATATCACCATGTTTCTTAGCAACCGGAAGTTAACACAGAGATGAGGCAACAGAAGAGAGTTTGTTGATGTACAAAAGACTATCACTAAGTGTTCCTAGCAACCTGAAGTTAACACAGAGTATCAAGTAACAGAGGAAGTGTGTTGGTGAACAAATGATTTTCATCAGGTCTCCTAGCAACCTGAAGTTCACACAGAGTATCAAGTAACAGAAGACAGGTTGCTGATGGACAAATGACTTTCACCAGGTCTCCTAGCAACCGGAAGTTAACACAGAGATAAGGCAACAGAAGAAAGTTTGTCGATGAACAAAAGACTAAGTGTTCCTAGCAACCTGAAGTTATCGCAAAGTATCAAACAACAGAGGACAGTTTGCTGATGCACAATTGACTTTCACCTGGTCTCCTAGAAACCTGAAGTTAGCACACAGTATGAAGTTACAGAAAAGAGTGTGTTGATGAACAAATTACTTTCACTAGGTCTCCTAGCAACCTGAAGTGTATGTGTCTGTCTGTCTATCTGTCACTGTGTGTGCTCGCGTGTCTGTGAGCAGGATAGCTCAAAAACGAAAAGTCCGTCAAATGCCAGACTTTATATTTTAGTTCACTATCTTCCAAAGATGCAGCACGAAGATTTTCAAGAAATTCCCCCCAACCCAAACTAGGCTTTATATGACAATGTTTTCGAAAATTTTGTTTTTCCCAAAAATGGCTTTAACGATTTTGTTTAAAACATTGTATATTAAAGATATTTACATGACAATTGAAATGTATATCCTGAATTTTCCTGGAATATCTTCTGAAGACATCCTTATTCTAGATGAATTTTGCGGAATTTTTCGTAACTGGTAAACCATAAGAGATAGACAACACCTTACTTAACAAACAACGTAGAGCTCGTTAAAGTACACAATTTATGTTATATATATATATTTGCTCGTGTAGCTGACCGTTTTTGATATATTCCTTTTTATTGGATTCAGTATTAAAATAGTTATACTTTTCTGATGCGGGAATTTATCAACTATTGTCCATATAAACAAAGGAACTTCATTATATTATAGAAGAATTTTCCGGGCTGAGAAGCCGTGGTCTGCTCGAGTTTTCAGGTCCAGTCGTTTCGTTCACGACTGTGGTGAACACCTTCAGTGGAATAGCGGCAGTATTTACACCCAGGCTGCCCTCATGCGAAATAGCCGTTCTCTCATCTATGTCTTATTACCATCTCGTAGTTTACAGCGTGAAGCAATAGAAATTTATAAACATCCCAAAAACTTTATTAGGAAAGAAGAGACAGACCAGACCAGAGCAGATGGCAGGCTGAGGGCAGCCCGAGATGTGTTAGACGTGTCCCTGTTCTCGGAGAGAACCTAACCACATACTGACGGAAATTTGGGGTTTACAGGATGGCGGGTGAGAAATGGGGTTGTTAAGTGACAGAAGGAGGCAAGTATTGCTCCTCGACGGTTGCCTATTATGGTGCAACGGCCCTTGTACACCGCTGGTGTGAGGTTTATTAAAATGTTTATTTTGGGTTTTTAATTTTGAAGTCCAAGCAACTCTTGAAGGATTGTAAGGAGCTTAGCCGTAGCAGCTGTTGGAGGTGCTCCTTCGTTACCGGGGATGCTCGCAAGCCATGCGGGGAAGCCGGTATCGCCTGAAGCGGCGGTTTGTGGGATCGCAATCCCCAAGAGACCTAACGAGGGCGCTCCGATGGAATGTAACCCTTCGTTGAATTTTGTTGCCCGACGCCTAATCTCGTCCTCCAGATATGGTAGAAGAGAGGCTTCGTGCAGGAGTCCCGTAGGAAATAGTCGAGGAACAAAATAGATGGCCCGAAGGCAACTATTCTGTACCCGCTGAAGCAACGGCAGACTGGAATCTGCCGCCATGCCCCAGATTAATAAGGGGACTATGAGGGCCCTCAAAAGGCGCAACTTAAGGGGAACCTGCAACGTGGACTTCAGCATCGGGTACAGTGAGGCCGCAGCCCCGTTGCCCCGACACCTAAGTTCCCTGATGTGCTCCCCAAAAGTGACGCCCTTGTCAAGCTTCACCCCCAAGTAGGTAATAGTGTTCGTCCATTGTATCCTTCGTCTGAGGTACGTGAGTGTAGAGAATTTTGCGGGAAAGCTGCGCATGGTGAGGAGAAGAGCGTGGCTCGCACTACTCTTGGATGAGGCGGAGGTGTCTCTGTATGGGGTTGAAGGCTCTGCGTGGGTGTTTGTACAGATTAACAGCACGTCATCAGCATACTGGGCTATTTGATTTGGTAGGTCAGCCATGTAGACGCTGAAGAGCGTGGGGGATAGTACAGAGCCTAGAAGAGACTCAAAAACTGGTATCCGCTACTTCAGAACCTCAAACAAGCACAAACCCAACTAGATCATCCGAGCCAATCAGGAATCAAACACACCGGAGTGGCTAACCCCATCCCTCCACATGCTCCTCCAGCCGGACCAATCCCGTGAGAGCAGACTGAGTATAAATACTGCCGCTATTTCAGCCATCGATCTTCGAGTTGTGAACATGGCGAAGAAGAGACTCCCAGAGCCGCCGCTGCTAAGGCAGCAACCGTCGCCTCTTCCCCGGCAGCCGCCGAGGAGGCAGCATCTCCGACGCCACCGGTCGCGGCAAGCCCTGCTTCGCCGCCGGCCGCCACCGCAGTCTCGCCGCAACTGCAGCCGCGGTTTCCGCTATCACCGACGACACCACCCAGCTCCACGCCGCCGCCGCCCCGATTCAGTGCCGTGGTACGGGGGGTCCCTCGGAACCTTTCCACCCGGCATCTGCTCACCGCCTTGCAGTCGAGGTGGCCTTCTTGCTTGCGGGCCACCTGCGTAAACTGCGACCGGGGGCCAACGCCGCTTGTTCATGTGGAGATGCAGGACCAGGCTGACTTGGAAGCTGCCTTGGCGTCAGGGATGCCCTTATTAGGGCGACTTCCGGTCGTCGAGGCTAGCCGACAAGAACGCCACCGGCCCTGCCGAAGCTGCTGTGCCTTCGGACACTCAGCTGACGTCTGCTCCTCGTTGTCGCGGTGCCACTACTGTGGTACCCACACCACCACCGAGTGCACTGGGCACGATCTCCACCGTCGCCGCCGGTTCTGTGCCACCTGTCGTGGCACAGGACACTTCACCGGGCAATCCCAGTGCCCTCTCTACCCCAGGAGCAGACCACCAACACCACCTACCCAGACTATACCACCGCCGACCATCATCGACACCACACCATCTGCACCCTCGATAGACGCAGCGACACGGGACGCCATTCAGGACCTCCACGCGGAGATCTTGAACGTCGGCGCCCGTTTAACTGCCCTTAAAGAGCTGTGCAGCGTCATCAAACGAAAAGGTACAGGACCTTCAAGCTGCCACACTACAGTCAACCACCGCTGAGCTGTTCAGCCGGATAGCCAGTGTACAGCCGCAGCCTCATCAGGACCTCCAGCCGCAGCAGCTCCACTCCGCCGAGCGGCCCCACTCCAGGGGCCAATCACACAACGGTGATGCTCCAAGACCCGGCCCTGAGTCTTGGATTCTTCGCGCACGGCAGTTACGACTGGAGAAGAACCAAAACTAGCTCCAACTCAATCTTCACCCTTAAATTCCTTTACTCCTCTCCCTAATATTCCGCGGTGACAGTCTGGGCATTGGTCAAGTCTGTCTCCCGGTCCTCATTTCACCTCTCTGACTGCACCCTGCAGTCAGCTAAATTATCACCTTGAATCCGCGGGTGCAATCATGCGGTACCACCTCACCTTACTTCCTTCTAATACCGGTGGAGGGGTTTTTTAGTCGCTATGCCCACATGGGAGACCCCGACCTTGCCCGGGTTTGTCCTTAAGCTGAATTGAATTTTTTCCCTCCACTCGAAACTAAAAAAAAAAAAAAAAAAAAAAAAAAAAAAAAAAAAAAAAAAAAAAAAAAAAAAAAAACAACTAGTCAATTGCGACAAACCTTCACCGAAAACACTTAGACCACGCCACTGAAGATGTTCACCGCAGTCTTGAACGAAACGTCTGGACCTGAAAACTTCAGCAGACCACGGCTTTTCAGCCCGGAAAATTCTTCTAGTTACAATTTGGACTACAGACGTGTAAGTAAGCTCGTGACTACTAAAGGAACTTCAATCACATAGAAACAATCTTTTGAAACCTTTGATTATCACTTTAACCTATGTTACTCAGTTTTTTCGCTTCTACTTACAAGGAAGCAAGTAATGAGACTGTATTTGCTAATTTTTTCTCGACTATCATGAAATAAATAGAGGCATAAGCTTTTTACCAATAATTTATTACAGAGATGTAGAGAAACTCATGCGAATGGAACGCATATATTTTTACTTTCTACACCTACTATGTACATAGTGTATAGAGAAGGTATTGCATTGCACCAAAAAATTCGATACCGAGATTTCGCCGAAAATACATGTTTTGGGTCCCCCTGAATCCAAAAAAAGCATTTTCATAAAAAGGTTCGTGTGTGCGTGCGTGTGTGTCTGTGGACAGCATAACTCCAAACGAAAAGACCGTTGAATACCAAAGTTGGTATTTAAGTTTGCTATCTTCCAAGGATGCGTCACGAAGCTTTTCCAGAAAATTCCCCCATCCCTAACTACCCTTTACATGGAACTTTTTTCGAAAATTTTGATTTTCTTAAAAATAGCTCTAACAATTTTGATTCAAATATCATATATTAAAGATATTTACCTGACAAATAAAATGTATTTCTTGAATTTTCTGGGAATAGCCCCTGAAGACTACTTTATCTGGAGGAATTTTACGGAAGTTTGCATAGCTGCTAAACCGTAAGAGATGGGAAAAAACTTACCACAGAAAAATGTAGAGTATTTTAAAACACACAACTTATGCTATACACATTTTTTTCGTGGAGTTGATCGTTTTTTAGATATTCCTTGTTTTTGGTTTCAGCTTGCAAAAACCTATACTTTTGTCAAACAGGAACTTGTCAACTCGCGTCCAAACAAAGCAACTTCAGTCACATAGCAACCTGCTTTTGACCATCAGTTTAACCCACGGTATTCCCTTATTTCGCTTCTACTTACAAGGAAGCAAGTAATAAGAATATATTGACTAATTTTTTCTCGATTATCATGAAGTAAATACAGGCATAAGCTTTTTAACAATAATTTGTTACAGAAATTTAGAGAAAGTCATGCGAATGAAACGTATAATTTTTTTTTTTTTTCAGCGGATCTCAGAACATATATTTTTGGTGGAATGTAAGTATCTATTTTTGGGGAAAAATACAAATGGCACATTACATATAGTAGTATAAAGGATCTGGAGTATGTCAAAATACGCCTTTGCTTTGCCCTCTTAACATTTCAATTAATAACTGACATTAAACAAGAAACATTTCAGTGAATAATTCAGCTCTAAAATAAGCAAATCCTTTTCAATTACAATATAAATCAAATATTAAAATGCCCTAGCTATGTTTGCATCCCTTAAATGTTTGACATTTAAGTTGAAAGGTTGGTACTATCGGCTTTTTTTAGTTTCCGATAATGGAAAATATTCACCGTATTTACATTCATTTTATTTAGTCCCTAAAACGTACAATGGAAATAATTTATTCATTGCCTGTAACCTTTTTGCGCTGATAATGTGCTTTTGAAAATGCGAAGATTCAGGAAATAGAAATGAAACAACTGGACCTGAATACATCGAAATTACGTACTAAAAATTCCCCCTTCTGTTTATTTTTGCTAATAATTCGCATCAAAATGTAAATGAAAAGTGCCTTACCTAAGTTATATACAGTAGCGTATTTAAATCAAACGTGCTGTGCGCAGATTTTCGCACATTCTGACACTGCGCAGCAACATTGTACGAATCTATGCAGAAACCATGCTTTAGCTAAAAATATACTTTTATTACAGAAAAAGGCAATTCGAATTTTATATGGTGTAGCCACCAGAACTCATTGTAAATCTTTATTTGTTAAGTTGGGTGTTTTAACTTTGACTTCATCTTCCGAAATCCATCTTCATCACAGCAGAACTAGTTCTAATATTTACATAAATAGATGTAAATATAGTAAGATATAAAATTCCCTTGAAATAATATCATTAAATCTATTTAACAAACTCAGTAACAGAACTAAAGTTCTCTCCATTGAATGTCTTAAGAGGTCAATGAAGCGCACTTTGATTTTAAATCCATTTTATTGTTTGGATGAATTTTATAATACTGTCAATTGTTTTTGATATTGCTTGTATTTGACGTTGCTACACAATGTATTTTGTTCTGGCAAATAAACGTATCTATCTACCATGTGGTCACATTTATACTGAATTTATTGCATCACAATTCGAAAGAACAAATAGTTTTTTTTAAGTTTGCAACATACAGACAATATACACTTAATAGTACAATAAACGTCAGAGTATTCAACTAATGCTACCAGATTAATAACTATCTAAGTGTAAGCTATTTCATTAGATAGCAACTGGATGGGTAGAGTCAAACTGAAAAATTTAATGCCATAGTCGGGATTTGAACCATGGATCTCCCGGTCCCTAGCCGGTTGCTCTACCACTGAGGTACCATGGCAACATGCCAACATGGCACTGAATTTCTCAACTGACTCGCATGTTTCCCGGTAAACCACAAGGTGATCTCAAATTATTTTGAGATGACAACCCCAATGGTACTTACAATCTCCTACACACGGCTTGTGTGAAAAACAATTAATTCAATAGATAACAATTGTTTCACTAGCTAGCTAGACAGATAGATAGATAGATAGATAGATAGGTAGATAGATAGATAGATAGATAGATAGATAGATAGATAGATAGATAGATAGATAGATAGATAGATAGATAGATAGATAGATAGATAGATAGATAGATAGACAGATAGACAGACAGACAGACAGACAGACAGACAGACAGACAGACAGACAGACAGACAGACAGACAGACAGACAGACAGACAGACAGACAGACAGATAGATAGATAGATAGATAGATAGATAGATAGATAGATAGATAGATAGATAGATAGATAGATAGATAGATAGATAGATAGATAGATAGATAGATAGATAGATAGATAGATAGATAGATAGATAGATAGATAGATAGATAGATAGATAGATAGATAGATAGATAGATAGATAGATAGATAGATAGATAGATAGATAGATAGATAGATAGATAGATAGATAGATAGATAGATAGATAGATAGATAGATAGATAGATAGATAGATAGATAAACAGATAGACAGATAGATATATAAATAGATAGATAAATACATAGATAGAAAGAAAGAGAGACAGACGGATAGACAGACACACAGATAGACAGACAGATAGATAGATAGATAGACAGACAGACAAATGGACAGAGAGATAGACAGACAGGTAGGTGGGTGGATGGGTGGATGGATGGATGGATGGACAGATATGCAGGAGGTTAAAAAAAGGAATAAATAATATATTTATTCGCGGGCCGCCATTTGGCCATCACAGAGTTAAGCATAACGCGGGATTTGAATCCGGAACCCTTTTAAAGCTACTTCAACAAAAACCGCTGCAACAGCAACCCGGAACCAAACCGGGGACCTCCCGAATGCTATAAGACATCCTGTTTCTTCACTAAGGCAACACAAAAAATCCTTAGCATGGCTTCTTTCGGAAGGGAAGTAAAGCCGTTGGTCCCGTGTCGTATATTTACGGCATGTAAAAGAACCTCAAGAATGATAAAGAGGCTTCGGAGAAAAATTAATCGCTCTTTCACGCCCAACATGGAGTGGGAACACTGAGAATTACAGTAAAAGATCGTCTATGAATAAAAGTCCATTTCATTTCAGGTGCGGTTGGGTAAGAGTAGCTGAAAGGGGGAGAACTTGTGTTTGACGGCAGAAAATATCAAAGAGAAGAAACAGTAATCCGAACTCGTGTCTTAACACCACCCCTGGGGAAAATTCCACCTTTCACACCATCCCTTAAAGTTCTGAACCGTCACGCGGGATCCGAACCCGGAACCCCTTTAATCTTCTAACCATCGCGGAAAGCAACATTAGCACACGCGCGCGCGGGCCTCCATATTGAACTGGGTGGAATACTATACTACAGCAATTGTTTTGAACAATGAAGCAGCGACTGCGGAAGACAAACGTTTCCGGTACTTGCAGCTTGACACCGATTTCCGTGTTAGCTCTGCTGGGAAAACAAAATGATTCAGATTGCATGTGAAAAGGTTGGAACATGTGACATAGTAAAGTAATAATTATGGGGCTAGAGGGGTTCACATAGTGCACTCAGCGGTGCTTACCGAACTGTGGACAAATAAATAATGGGGGGCGGGGGGGTACCATAATGTTGCCCGTAGGCTTTCGGGAAAGTAGCGCCTAAAATATTGATTGGTCGTTCGGCACGTATTTCTCTCTGTAGAGGATTGCTAAGCCTTTCGCCTCACTACATAGTTAAATATAACACAGGTGCGCGCGCGCGCGCGCGTTAAGTGCTTCCTCTTCAATCAGTCTATTTATTTAAATAACTGTACCTATATGTCCATTGGATCAATTGTTTTTTCACACAAGCCGTGTGTAGGACAGCAGTTGGATAGGTAGAGTCAGACTGAAAAACTCAATGCCATAGCCAGGATTTGAACCAGGGATCTCTCGATCTCTAGCCATGTGTAGGACAGGAGTTGGATAGGTAGAGTCAGACTGAAAAACTCAATGCCATAGCCAGGATTTGAACCAGGGATCTCTCGATCTCTAGCCATGTGTAGGACAGGAGTTGGATAGGTAGAGTCAGACTGAAAAACTCAATGCCATAGCCGGGATTTGAACCAGGGATCTCCCGATCTCTAACCATGTGTAGGACAGGAGTTGGATAGGTAGAATCAGACTGAAAAACGCAATGCCATAGCCGGGATTTGAACCAGGGATCTCACGATCTCTAGCCGTGTGTAGGACAGCAGTTGGATAGGTAGAGTCACACTGAAAAACTCAATGCCATAGCCGGGATTTGAACCAGGGATCTCTCGATCTCTAGCCATGTGTAGGACAGGAGTTGGATAGGTAGAGTCAGACTGAAAAACTCAATGCCATAGCCGGGATTTGAACCAGGGATCTCTCGATCTCTAGCCATGTGTAGGACAGGAGTTGGATAGGTGAAGTCAGACTGAAAAACTCAATGCCATAGCCGGGATTTGAACCAGGGATCTCCCGATCTCTAGTCGGTTGCTCTACCACTGAGCTACCATGCCGATAAACCCTCTTCTTTCAAGGCATGGAGTCATTTTACGTAAAAATATGCATTACACGGGACAACCGGCTTCCCTTCCGAAGCAAGAATCTAAGGATTTTTGCATTGAAATAATCCATCACTCTCCTTCAGCTTTGAACTTGCGAATTTGGGTTTTAGACGCTAGCATGGTAATCACTACACCACGGAAGGCAAACAATAAGTTTAATTTGCACCATTTTAATCAAAATCATTAAAGTCATATTTTAGAAAATGGAAAACTTGGAAAAACTTTCCAAGTAACGCATAATTTGATGTATGGGGATTTTCCTGACAATCTTCCTGTCCATCCTTGCAGGATATTGAATTTAAATAACAAGTTTGGTATTTTGAGTTATGTTGTCTACACACACATACAATGCTGTTTTTTACGACCGAGCGTATTTTCTCACTTAAGATACCAAAATTAATTTTTACGTATGTCAAAATAATTCACGATATTAGAACAGACAAACAATTAAAATTGATCGTGCACGATATAATTTTATGTTCGACGTCAATAAGTGACAAATATTCTTTTGCAGAGCTAAGGATATCACAATTCTCAAAATCTGCCATTTTTACTTTCTCTATACGCACTATGTACATAGTGTATAAAGAATGTATTGCACTGCACCAAAAAATTCGATACCGAGATTTCACCGGAAATATGTTTTAGGGTCACCTGTATCCAAAAAAAGTATTTTCAGAAAAAGGTCTGTGTGTGTCCGCGTATCTGTGAACACGATAACTCAAAAACGAAAAGTCGGTTAAATACCAAACTTGGTATTTAAGTTTAGTGTCTTCCGGGGATGTGACACGAAGATTTTGAGAAAAATCCCCCGATCCCAAACTACCCTTTACATGGAACTTTTTTCGAAAATTTTGATTTTCTAAAAAGTGACTAAAGATTTTGATTACAATATCGCATATTAAAGATATTTACCTGACAAATAAAATGTATATTTTGAATTTTCTGGGAATAGCCTCTGAAGACTACTTTATTCAGAGTGAATTTTACAGAATTTCGCATAAGTGCTAAACCGTAAGAGAGAGACAAAAATTTACCCACAAAAAATGTAGAGCACATTAAAACACACAGTTTATGCTGTATATATTTTTTTCGTGGAGTTGACCGTTTTTTGAGATATTCCTTGTTTTTGGTTTAAGCTATAAAAACTTATATTTTTCTCATACAGGACTTTGTGAACTCGTGTCCATACAAATAAAGGAACTTCAGTCACATAACAACCAGCTTTTGACTATCACTTTAACCTATGGTACTCCCTTATTTCGCTTCTACTTACAAGGAAGCAAGTTATAAGACTATTTCTGCTAATTTTTCTCGATTAGCAGGAAGTAAATAGAAGCATAAGGTTTTTAAAAATAATTTGTTACAGAGATATAGAGAAAGTCATGTGAATGGAAGACGTAAGATTTTTTCAAAAACATCACAGAACAACAATAATAATAATAATGGTTTGTCACGGCCTGCTATAACCGTATTGTCATCGCGCCCAGCAAAGCGAAATACATAACGAACTATAACCCTTGGTGAATGGTTCAAACTTAAGCTCAAATTTATTTCATCATCTGTTAATTCTTTTAATGTAAGAAAATTCATTGTATGACATGCGAGCGTTACGTTTGTCGCGAGACGATGTCGAGGTTCACAATATTCGCGCTCGAATCAAAAGCCATAACGTTTTGCTCTTACATCATAAATAATTACGATTATTCACAGATACGTGTCTTTCTTTTAGTATCGCCCGAATCAAAATTATAACTTTTTTTTCTCTTACATCATAAGTAGAAAAAAAAAAAAGATTGTGTGATAGGCGAGCGTAAAATTTCTTTTAGATTCTCGCTCGTATCAAACACCATAGCTTTTGCTTTTACATCATAAGTAAATATTATTCACAGATAATTACTTTTCTTTTAACATCAGAAAATTCTCGTAGAAAAAACATTGCATGACAGACGAGCCTAAAGTTTTCTTTGATTCCCGCTCGAATCATACTCCATAACTTTTTGCCCCTACATCATAAATAAATATTATTCACAGATAACTGCTTTACTTTGAATTCTTGAAAAATCTTGTAGAAAAAAAAACAGTGTATTATACGCGAGCGTAAAGTTTCTTTTAGATTCCAGCTCGAATCACACACCATAACATTTTGCACTTACATCATAGATAACTATAATTCACAGATCAGCAATAATCTTTTAATATTAGAAAATGTTCATAGAAAAAACATTGTATAAATGGTGAACGTAAAGAGTTTTTTTTTTTTCAAAATCATAAATACATTATTCGGAGATAAGTGCTTTTCTTTGAATATTAGAAAATTCTTGTAGAAAAAAACATTGTGTGATAAGCGAACGTAAAGAGTTTTTGATTCCCGCTCGAATCAAAAACCATAACTTCTTTCTCTTACAGCATAAATAGCTATTATTCACAGATATGTGCTTTTGTTTTAATATTAGAAAATACTTGTAGAAAAAAATATGTGTGATAGGCGAATGTAAAGTTTTGTTTTTTGATTCCCGCTCGATTCAAAAGCCATAACTTTTTGTTCTTATATCATAAATAGCCTTTAATCACAGATAAGTGCTTTTCTTTTAATATTAGAAAATTCTTGTAGAAAAAAAAAAACATTGTATGATACGCAAACGTAATTTTTTTTTTTTACTCCCACTCGAATCAAAAGCCATAAGTGTTTGTTCTTACATCATAAATAATTTCTATTCACAGAGAAGTGCTTTTCTTTCAATATTAGAACATTCTTGTAGAAAAAAACATTGTATGATACGCCAATGTAAAGCTTTTATTTGTTTTTTGTTTTTTTGATTCCCGCTCGAATCAAAAGTCATAACTTTTTGCTCTTACATTATAAATAACTTCTATTCACAATAACTGTTATTCACAGATAAGTGCTTTTCTTTTAAAATTAGAAAATTCTTGTAGAAAAAAGATTGCATGATACGCGAACGTAAAGTTTGTTTTTGATTCCTACCCGAATCAAACACCATAACTGTACGCTATTACATCATAAATAACTATTTTGAATTCGGGGACATCTAATTTTTATGGAATACAATGCCTTCTCTACCAACCATGTACTTAGTGCGTGTAAAGAAAGCTATAGAGCAAATCGCCGAATATATAGCAAATAAAAGCCCCTAATGGTCTGATACAATTTTCTGTTTTCTCTGGTTCTATTATTTACTCAATGTTCCTTTGAGTCAAAGGCACACGTCTTAGCGATAAATAATGTAAAATGTACACGAAACTTGGGTTCCTCGTTAGCAAGCGAGGCTTTCTTCTCCTGGAACATGTAACCAAATAACTGTTCGGAAGTTATCAATTATTTCTGGGCCAAGACAAGGAAATTAATGTGGTTGTCACTTCCGCCTCCTGCCCTATTTATCCCTGGTATCTGCGAGCTTTCCTTTTCTCTCTCAAGAGTCCAAAACTGGGAACATCCCAGTCTGAGCGGTGAAACAAAGTGTATAAAACAGGTGTTTAATTTTACTCCACGCTAGTCAATAAAATCTCAACATTATCAAGTGAAATCGGTCGATCAACATAAACATTAGGAGATTTTTATTTGATCTACACGTACTATTTACATAGTGTATAGAGAAGGTATTGCACTCCGCCTAAATGTTTTAGGGTCCCTTGTATCCAAATACATTCTTTTTAGACAAAGGTCCGTGTATCTGTGAACACGATAACTCAGAAGTTTTTAAAATACCAAACTTGATATTTAAGTTCAGTATTTTCAGAGGATCGACATGGAGACTATGACGGGATTTCCGCACACACGAAGCTAGCCTTTACATGGACAAATATTATAAAATTTTGATTCTCTCAAAAATGACTTAAAGATTTTGAATAAAATATCGTTATTTACATATATTTACATAACAAATAAAGTGTATATCTTGAATTTTCTGAGAATAGCCTGAAGAAGTGTTTATTTTGTTTGAGTTTTGCTGAATATTTCATAAATGGTAAACGGAAAGAGGTACACAAAAACCTCTACACAAAACTGTAGATCTCGTTAAAACACACAATGTTTTCGCAGAGTTGACCATTTTTGAAATATTCCTTGTTATTGTTTTCAGTTTTAAAATACTTAATAAACTTTTCTCATACGGGAATTTGCAAAGAAATGGATTTTAACCACATGGCAACCAGCTTTTAAAACATTTGACTGTCGGTTTATCCTAGTGTATTCGCTATTTCCCTTCTGCTTACAAGGAAGCAAGTAATTAGACAGTTTCTGCTACCTATTGTTTGTCTGGGATGAGTATTAAGTAGACAAAAGAATAAGTTTTTAACAAAAAATTTGTTACAGAGATGTAGAAAAAGTAATGTGAATGGAACACATCAGATATTTTAGGCATCACGTTCATAGAAGCCCCATCTCTCATCTCTCTCTCTCTCTCTCTCTCTCTCTCTCTCTCTCTCTCTTTCTCTCTCTCACTCACACACATAGTCGCCCTCCGTGGTGTAATGGTTACCATGCTGACATCATATACCCAAGGTCGCGGTTTCAAACCCGGCGGAAGACGACGGATTTTTCGCGCGTAAAAATCCTTAGGGAAGTAAAGCCGTAGGTCCCGTGTCGTAGATTTAAAAGAACCTCAAGCCTGATAGAGAGGCCTCTGAACAAAATTAAACGGTCTTTCACGCTCAGTATAGAATGGGACGCTGATAACCACAGCAGTTAAAGAGCGTCCATAAATAACACACCATTTCCTTTCTTACACACACACACACACACACACAATCATTTTCTAAAAATGTTTTTCCCATTCAGCGCACAGCAAAGCGCGTATCTCCAGTGAAATCTCGGTATTAAATTTTTGGATGGAATGCAAAATCTTCTCTACGTACTATGAATTTCATAGAGAAATTATAATATGCATATAATCAAGTTAAGTATCATTGATCAACATAAGTATTAGAATTTAAGCCACTATGGGCATCGATCTCGGATAACTATGCATGTATGTATGTGTATGTATATATATATATATATATATATATATATATATATGTTTTTTGGAAATGAAATACTCGTAATTTTAAGAATTGATAAAAATGGTTCTCCTGCTCTCGGTTTTCGTTTATTTCAAATCTATATCTGGAGCATATTTTAACTCATTAAAGGTGAATAACGGTTCTCTTGTGGGAAGCTTTAGGGCATGGGGCGTTCCTGTAGGGGGCAGTGCCCATATCACTTCATCCCCTGAATCTAAATACTGAGTGCGCCCCAAGCTATGTGCTGTTTTGCCCTGGAATGTCCATCTGTACCGACAATCGTATTCTATCAAGTAGTGCAATATTTTAAAAACTCCATCTACGAGAGGGTAACAATTCAGCTAGGCTTGATAATCTTGCAGCAATGAAAATGTGTTTCTTCGAGACAAAGTTCAAGTCATTGTCATTATTTTGAAGTCCTGTGATCGAACAGAATAACTCAAGTGGTTTCATTTTCTGTCCTCATTCGGTTTATGAGGCTGGTCTACCTGACACATGGGGGTTTTCAGGGGTTTCCAGGGCTGCTGGGTAGGTTTTTTTTCATCCTCCGAATTTCCTATCCTCCAAGTAGCCTCCAAGCATTCATGCTTCAACCCGTTGGTTTCTTTCAGTGTTGGAAATATCAGTGTTGTTGCTCGGTGCGGCGTGGCTGGGAAAAAGATTGAGTCTCCGAGAGTCGGAGTGCTTCAATCTGGAAACTGTAAGACTCTGTCATTGCTGTGACGTCGCTACTTGTTCCGGCCGCCCGGTGTATCCTCTCACCTCATTACTCCCCCGGGGGTGCCCCTCGTTGGGTGTAGGTACGATATCCTTAGATTTGGTGTTGTGATTTCTCCTCGGTGTGTATTGATGAGTGTGTGTGTAATCCCCTAACCAATTACTTCTCATATCACCACGTACCTGGTATAGAAATATGCTATAGTCCTCGGCTCAGCTCAAAATCTCCGTTGACGTCGGTCGGTGTGCACTAAGTTAACTCGCTCAGGGTGGTACAACAACGGATAGGTAGAATTGTACTTATAAATATCACAACACACTTTGGACTTGAAGAACTATATTTATTTGTGATGAAAAACAAAGATATTGCGGCAAACGCCTTTGCACACATACTAATGACGTGTTACTTTGTTTCTTGACACTTCCTGCACCAACGACCTCGCAACGTCGTTCTAATCCTTTCTGTTGACACGCTCGCGGATCACCCCGAAAAGAGCATGACAAACTGTGTATCTAGGTGACCTAGAACTGCTGCTTATATAACACATTAAGGTATCTTAGAGGCTTTATTCCTATTAGATAAACAGCCCGCGAACTTGGCGTCTATGTGTCCCATAATGCACCTTATATTACCACTATGCACTATAAAAACCTCGTGACTATGTTTATGCAATAACAAAAAAATCTATTTATTGTGCAGTAGAGCCTTACCCCAGTTCACTTTCACTTGTTACTCTATTGTACGCATATATATAAAGGAGTATGTGGCTTTTGCTAACTTTCTATTTTAACAAAAGAATTTTCTCCTTATGCAGCGACCAAGTTTCATAAAGAACCTAATCTGAGCTTGCTTCAAGCTAAGTTTCTACACATATTAGGAGATATTACGTTTGTAGGTTAAATAATAAACAATAGTTATTATTATTATTAATAATAATAATAATAACAATAATGAGGAAAACTAAGGGTCTCAAAGTCTTGTGAATTCTCGTTTATTCCTGCGATGTCAAGGGAAACGTATGGAATTTAATGTCAACATATAAGCTGCAGTTATTAAATATTTGACTGCCGAGATTGATGGCGCCACCGAAACGCAGACCCAGGTTATATTCTTCGATCGTAGGAGAATGCTTCAGCAGTTTCTCTCATTCGCCCATTTCCTGCCCTTACATATTTTTCATTCTTTCCATACCCCGTTTAGACTTTTCCTAGTTGGAATTGTTGGTGTTTTGGTGCAGTGTAGCAGAAGAAAAAGTTTCTCTCTAAGAAACCGTGTCAGTACCTAGGTTTTCGGCTGGTTGCCGGGGTTTATGGATCTAATTGGACCCTCCAGTCTACTAGTCTGACTGCCAGAGCATCTCAATCTAGTAGCTGTAGGGAACCTGTATCATTGCTGCACCTTCACTCCTCTCGTTTGATATATATATATATATATATATATATATATATATATATATATATATATATATATATATATATCTAATCCCTTTTATTGCATTCGATGTGGAATTCTTAATTATTGCTCTCATAATACCTAAAGGAGCTCAACATTGAAACAGCTATTCATTTTGTGGGATTATGACAGTTCCATTACACTTTCTATTATATGGGAGTAATAAGTCATTATATTTCATACTAAATAAGGTATAAAATAAAAAGTATAATTCATAATATACTTTTCATTTTATTGTACATCCAATGTGAAATATAATACATCATTGCTCTCATATAATGGGGTGGGGGACTCAATATGGGGAAATAAAACATTTTTACTTTCTCTACACGTAATATGTATAGAGAACATATTGCACCCAACCCAAAAATTCAATACCGAGATTTCACCGGAAATATACGTTTTAGGATCCTCTGTATCGAAAAAAATCATTTTTCGAAAAAAATCATTTTTCGAAAAAAATCTGAGTATGTGTGTGTGTGTGTGTGTGTGTGTGTGTGTGTGTGTCAAGTGTGCCGTGTGTCTCTGAGCATGATAAGTCAAAAACGAAAAGTCGGTAAAATATCAAAGTTGGTATTTAAGTTTGTCGTCTTCCAGGGATGCGACACGAAAATTTTGAGAAAAATCTCCCCACTTCAAACTATCCTTTTACATGGAAAATAATTCAAAATTTTTGATTTTCATAAAAATGGCTCTAACGATTTTGATTAAGTTAATGTGTGTGAACGATATTTACCTCACAAATAAAATGTACATATTGATTTTTTTCTGTGGATGGCTTAGACTATTTTATTCTGGATGAGCTTTACGAAACTTAGCATAACTGCTAAACCGTAAGAGATGGACAAAAACTAGATAAACAAAAATGTAGACCTCATCAAAACACTCAATTGATGTCCTTTACGTTTTTGCTGTGGAGGTAGCCGTTTCCAAGATATTCCTTGTTATTGGTTTCAATTGTAAAGTATTTTTACTTTTCTCACACAAAATGTGTCCCTTTTTCTTTTGTTCTACTGCTGGCCAAGCAAAGAAGCGATTTTCAATGACAATCGCAAAACGACAGCTTTTAAAACAATTGACTATCACTTTAGCATAGCGCATTCCTTTAGTCCCTTCTACTTATAAAGAACTAAGTAATAAGAGCATTCTGCTGCTGTTTATCTCCATTAGCACTGAATGGAAAGAAGAATAATCTTATGTAAGAAGTTTCTAGAGAAAGTCATGTGAGTGTAGCATATCAGATTTTTTGGATAAGGATGAATGCGAATTGAGAGTTGAATGTAGTATTCAAATTTTAAATAATAATAATAATAATACCACTACTGTATACAAAGTAAAACAATATTAAGTATATTCTATTATGTGTTTATAACGATGTCATACTACATTCAGAAAGTTTCCGGAATGTATAAATAACAAAGGCAATTTACACAAAATAGTTCCCTTCCGCAGTGACCCACTTCTGCCACCGCGTGTAAAGAGATTGGAAGATATTTTCAGATACCTGTCGTAGTGCCCTTGTCACATGTACAGTAATTTCTTCAGCGTTCCAAAACCTTGACTGAAACGTTTATGCCATTCATACACCTGAGTTTTCGTCATCACTGCTTCACCATAAGTTTCTTCCATCATTCTCAGCGTCTCTGGAGGGAGATTTGTTTAACAAATATTTATGTTCAAACCGAAATTACATAAACAAGCATTATTATTACGAAAAGTAAACGGAAGTGTCGT